>OU898276.1:7529409-8757742 GCA_918026665.1 Diabrotica balteata | reverse complement strand
CACAAGAAAGATAAAACTGATAAATTGAAAATTAATATGTTGATATTAACTGAATTGGTTTGTTTATAAAACGTCCAAGAATAGCGTAATCTTCGGGAAATCCCCGGTTGAACACCACAGAGGCGGATCATTTTATATTACAAATTAGACTTTTTGTATGATATGAATATTAGTTAGGCAATTCTTAATAACGAAACAAACTTAAATAATATAATTGTACTTTTTAAATTTTAAAATAAATTTATAATATGTAGATAAGGTCAAAAAATCACCAGATATTGTTTTTGTCCCTGGCTCTTTATATATTTATTTTTATATCTTGCGGACCCCTCAGCCATACCTCGCGGACCCCCAGGGGTCCGCGGACCACCAGTTGGGAACCACTGGCATAAGGAATTACAGTCATTGGCCAACCATAAAATTCCTAATTCTCTTTTTTGTTTTTGAAGGTAAGGCACACAAAACTATTTAAGTTTTCAATTTCTTTTTGTTTAGTTGCACAACTACTAATATGGTAGCCTCTAAGACTAAGAAAGATTTTAAAGAAATTTTAGTGAAATTCATGTTACTTTTTGTGTTGAACTTTTAAAGGAAAAATAAACATTTTCTAATAATCAATTGCTTTTATAGCAGTTTTAGAAGATGTAATAATTAAAATTGTAGATATTAGGGTGTGGCCTAGCTGTCATATTAATTGTTTTCAGTTTTAAAATTTAATTTTGACATCTGACAGCTAGCTTTATTTTTTTACATTTAATAAATACTTTATCCTAACAGATCTTGCTTTGCTTTGTTTTTTTTTTTTGAGAAAATGGTTTACCCCTATGCATAGTTTCACTTTAAAAATATTTTTTCATTTGTAATAATTTATTCCTACTACAAATTATCGCCCAGTAATAATTGTAAGTCTTTGTTGTATCTCGTATCTCGTTGTTGTAAACGGATATAAAATAGTAAGTGTTTTTCATTGTTATTTTGTATTTATTGTTGTAACTATTAATATAGTATTTTTGTACTATTTACTTTTGTTACTGTTAGTGGTGAGGTAGTTAGTGGTGAGTGTAACTGGTTAGTGGTGAGTAGGGTGAAGGGTTGCGTTATAGAGGTAGTACCTTATATCGGAACGACCACATCGAGCGTCATAGACGGGAGATGGTTCTTGATATCTGGTCCTCATAGGGCACCTAACTCTCACTTATGGCTCCACATGCCACACCCCGGGCAACTGCATTGGTCTGCAGACTAAACTAAGTGAGGGTAACCAGATATGGTGAAAATTTACCGAAAGATTACCGGTATTAGTAATCTCCCAGTTGTTGGCCAACAGCTGAGGGTGGATGAGCTGACAGGTGGTAGGGCAACTCATTGCCCTGAGGCTGAGAAATCGACCTCAAAGGCGGAAGAGCTACTATATTAGTCAACGGCATTGGGATGTAGCAGGCAACGAGAAACCACTACAGTAAAGATCCAATGGATATCTCTAGTATAGTTATCATGGCATGATAAATAATCAACAAAATCTTACTGATCATGGAGATCAGAGGCCAAGATCCGGCAAGAAAAGTGACAAGGCTTTTCGGGTCGTCAACCAGCGAAAACCTTGTCAAAATATAAATATTACCAATGAAATAATGAAAATTGGAACATGGAACGCTACCAGCATGTATAAGCCAGGAAAAACACACAACGTTATTCAAGAAATGCAAAGAATGAATATTAGCATTTTGGGTATAAGCGAAACCCGATGGTCGGGAAATGGATGCTGTCATATTAAAGATCACATAATCTACTACTCCGGTAACCAAGATCCCCAACATCGTAATGGAGTTGGTATAATGTTAAAAAAGTCTCTATCTCGTCATGTCCTGAACTTCCTACCTTTGTCCGATCGTGTTATGATGTTACAAATAAATACAAACATCACAAAAATGAATATAATACAAGTATACGCACCAACAGCGGACAAAGAAGAACAAGAAATAGAAACATTTTATGAACAAATTGACTCGGTATTAAAACTGACCAAAAAAAGGGACATCACAATAATAATGGGTGATTTGAATGCTAAAGTTGGGAAAGGAAGGACAGATGATTTGGTAGGAAATTTTGGATTAGGGAATAGGAACGAGTCTGGTGAAAGACTGGTACAATTTTGCCAGGAAAACAGAATGGTAATTACAAATACCTTTTTTGAACTACCCAAAAGACGTTTATACACATGGAGATCTCCACAAGACACAGAACATCACATAGTGAGAAACCAAATAGACTATCTACTAATCAATGAAAGATACAGAAACAGCATAATGTCAATTAAAACATACCCTGGTGCAGATATATCATCTAATCACAATCCACTAGTTGCAAGAATGAAAATAAAACTAAAGAAAATTAATGGTACAACCCCCAAAAAAGCAGTTGATATCAACAAATTACGAAAACCAGAAGTAAGAGAACAGATGATACAAGAAATTGATGAAGCAGTAACAAAGATACAACCCATAAAAGATAACACAAAAGTTAACATCAATGAGAATTGGACAGACATTAAAACAGCGTTAATGAAACCAAGCATAAGTCACCTCCATAAAAGTAAAGAATATAGAAAAGAATGGATGACAGATGAGATACTGAACTTAATGGATGAAAGAAGAAAACAGAAAAACAAAAAGAACCAGAAGTATAAAGAGATACAAAAAGAAATTCGTCTAAAAATACGCACAGCTAAAGAAAACTGGTACGGAGAAAAATGCGAAGAAATCGAACAACTACAAAATAAACACGACAGCTTTAATGCACATTGGAAGATCAAAGAGTTGACGAGGAGACAAAGTAACAGACACAACATATTAGTAGACGAGAGTGGAAACATTATTATGGACACAGAAGAAAAATTAAGAGTCTGGAAACAGTATATAGAACAACTGTTTAAAGATCAAAGAGACAATGTAGATAACGAATACATAAACAGTGACACAGGACCAGAAATAACAAGAGATGAAGTGGAATATACGATTAAAGAAATGAGGTCGGGGAAGGCTACAGGCCCAGATGAACTACCAATAGACATAATTAAACTCATCAAAGGCAACAACTTAATAAAGATCGTGGAACTATTTAACAGCATTTACAAATCTGGTATCATACCTAATGAATGGCTAGTAACAACAATTATAGCCATACCCAAAAAGTCTAATGCGAGACAATGCTCGGAACATCGCACCATCAGTCTCATGTGTCATATATTAAAGGTCTTCTTAAAAATCATCCATCGGAGAATATATAAAAAATTGGAAGTTGACATCGAACCCTCTCAATTTGGCTTTAGAGACGGACTAGGAACTAGAGAGGCACTGTTTGCTTTTAATGTTCTAACACAACGTTGCTTAGACGTAAATCAGGACATATTTGTGTGTTTCCTAGACTATAACAAAGCATTTGATACAGTAAAACATAGGCCACTGATGCAAATACTGGAAAATAAAAATATTGATACAAGGGACATGCGTGTGATAAGGAATCTATACTACAAACAAGAAGCTACAGTACGAATTAACAGCTCGATATCAGATAGAATACAGATCAAAAGAGGTGTTCGGCAGGGCTGTGTGTTGTCTCTAACCTTGTTCAATGTCTACGCGGAAGAAGTTATTAAAAAAGCTCTTATGAACGAAAAAGCCGGAATAAAGATCAACGGTCACCCCATTTGCAATATCCGATATGCTGATGATACCGCGCTCATAGCAGAAAATATTGAAGACCTACAGAGATTACTAAACAAAGTGGTAGAAGCAAGTGAAGAATTTGGTCTGTCACTGAATACAAAGAAGACCAAATTCATGATAATTACAAAGAAACGTATCAATAATATCAACTTACATGTAGGACAGAATCTCATTGAACGAGTACAAAATTACAATTACCTCGGAACAAATATTAACGAGTCAAACGAATACACCAGAGAAATAAGAATAAGAATAGAGAAAGCCCGCAGTGCCTTTAACAATATGAAACAAATGTTGTGTAGCCGTAACCTAAGCCTAAAGCTGAAAATACGAATGCTTAAATGTTATGTTTTCTCGGTCCTGTTGTATGGGGTGGAGGCGTGGACACTAAATAAGCAATGTATGGGTAAGCTGGAGGCATTTGAGATGTGGGCGTACCGAAGAATGTTAAAAATCTCCTGGAAGGATAAGATAACTAACCAAGTTGTATTAGACAGGATGAACAAACAAAAGGAGGTCGTATGGAGTGTTAAAATGAGGAAACTACAATACCTGGGACATATTACACGTGGGAATAAATATCAACTGTTACAACTAATTATGCAAGGAAAGATTGAAGGTAGACGCAGCATAGGTAGGAGAAGAATGTCGTGGTTGAGAAACCTCAGGGAGTGGTGTGCTTGCACTCTACAATTGTTCCGAGCGGCAGCCATTGCTGACAGGGTCAAAATTGCCATGATGATAGCCAACCTTCGTAGCGGAGATGGCACGTGAGGAAGAAGAAGAAGTGGTGAGATAGCAATAAATATTTAATTTTTCCCTAAACCAATTTGTTTATTACTTTAAAATGAAATTTCTAACTCCTTTTTGTGTTTAAGAAGCAAGACTGTTTTCTTTTATCCAGCAGGAAGATTCTTCAAAGCGGCGTCCTTATTTTAAATAGCTTGAGAACCTTCTTGTGTATTTTTGTCCAGAAGACTTATGTAAGTACTTCTTTGTTTCATTTTTGATAGGCACCTCATTTTAGTCCCCTTGTTAATCATTTATCCACGTCCCAGTTTTCCAAATAAACCTTGAGTAGCCGTTCGCAACAGTTTCGTTTTATTGTGCTTGTCCTATCTCTACCCCAATAATTTATTTGCCAAATTTGCAACCCCGTATAATAATACCCTATGTGGCAGGCAAAATAATCTTTACAATCCTACATGTAAGAGTATAATTTTAAAATGTAGATATGATGGATTACTATAGCGTAGCGCAAATATTAGCTACATACACAAACCGATGAAGTAATATACTTAGAAAACGTACCCAGAATAATCCTTATAACCATTTTTATGGCTTGTGTATATACACCGGTAAATATATATGTATAAATCTCTAGGAGTTTATCTACGAAGCAAATAATGGTATCTTATTGTAAACCGAATGAACTCCATAAATAAACAGTGCTGCTTTCAAGTAATATAATCTGTTTCCCGGCAAAGAGTGAACGGAATAATTTGAATCCCGCTGAAACGCTCATACAACCAGTGATTAGCTTATAGAACATCTTAAAATGTTAATAGCCTATCTAACAATGATGTGTTTAATTTTAGAGGAAATGAGAACATTGAGATGCTAGTTTACAGAAAGGTAGTGTATGTAAATCCCGAAGAAGAGAGTTTATCGAGGGGCTCTAATCCGGATGTTGTGCTTATTAAATTGGCCTAAATTTAGATTGTTATACACAAGACAATAATAATATATTTATTTGCCTAATTAACAAAATTATAGTAATGGTTATGTCGTATTTTATGATAGCTGTTCGTCACATCCAATTTTGCTAAAAAGAAGTTGACTGGATAGATGAATCGCAAACTGCAGAAAGGCAACAAGTCCAATATGTACGAATTTTGTGTATTTTAATAAAATTGTTTCCAGTAGCAAAACGCAACGTTTTCTACAAAAAGGAAACACGTCCGCATATTAGTTTTGGCATGGCAACGCTTTCAATATTCTATTTACTGCAGAAAAGAAACTAGTCCAGGACACGTTTTCTTTCTGCGGTAAACAGTTGCGGCGCTAGAGCTGCGTGACAAATATTCGAACTATCCTCACAGCTGAGTTTAGTCAGACAATATTGTGCTGTATTTATTGATGATTGTTGTCGTCTTCACTGTGGTTAATAATTAGATTAAAATGAGTGGTTCAGATGAGGAATGGGGAATGGGGAACAAGAGAAGAAAAGGTGTTACGAATGATGACAAATATAAAAGGAATATAATAAAGAAGTCTAAAGTAGCTGGACAAGAACATGTAAACTGGGTTGGCAAAACTGTACCAGCTAAAAAACCAGGCTCAAATTTTTGCAGGTAAATATTGTTTTATTCATTGTTGTTAATTTGTACATTTTGGTTTAAATACGATTTTACTGATACTTTAATCTTGTGTATATTTCGAAGTAATATTAGGCTACTAAAACCTAACCTCAAAGTCATTTACTTATCTCCAATATCTTTTTCTCTAAATTACTGTTAAAATAAAGTCTTTTGTTGTTTCAGTTGCAAATCCAATTGCCTTGGAGTTTTCACTAAAACAGATATGATTGAAATATTCGCCAAACTACATAACATGACAACCAAAACGGAACAGAACATTTACATTCAATCTGTGATGGAAGTTAGTCAGATTGCAAGGGAAAGACCCAGGTCTAGTTCGTCAACCGCGAAACCCAAGGCTTCCAGTGTGATTTATTATGTAGTACACAATGGAAAACGTACAAAAGTATGTAAAAATGTATTTATGAAAACCTATGGATACACTGCAAAGCAGTGTTACCGTTTGTCCCATCTATTGCAACTAAATGAAACAGCAACTGACAACAGAGGAAAAAACGTTTCAGGAAATGCAATACCTGGTTCCGTACTATCTAAATTAAGGGCCCATGTAGAATCATTCCCCACCAAAGTACATCACTATACAGGAAAAGAAAGAAAGTATTTTTCAGCTAATATGAATTTAAAAATCATGTACGACATGTTCATTAAAAAAGAACATAGTTTTCTTATTTCAACCTTAGGAACTGAGAAAAGGCTCTCCTACAAGTTTTTTTCGACATATTTCAAGGAAAACTACCCTTCTATTGGCTTTGCCCAACCAGTTAAAGATGCATGTGTTACATGTGAGGAACTAAATTTAAAAATAAAAAGTCCTCTTTTGAATGAGAATGCAAAGCGAGTAGCTGTCGCCGAGCTAACAGTACATAATCGTAAATCTAAAAAGTTCTATGCATCACTGAAAGAAGTGACCACGCAGTGTGTCAGTATGCCTGAAAAAAATGTTGGTATCTGCATAGATTTTATGGCCAACGTATCTCTACCTTGTATTCCTGTGCAAGATACCTATTACCTTAGACAGCTCAGTGTAAACGTTTTTGGTGTGCATAATCTCGCGACACGGGAATGTACAATTTTTATCTATCATGAAGGTGAAGGGGGTAAATGCTCAAACGAAGTTTGTACTATGTTAGATTGGTACATAAAAAACAAAATTGGCAGTGGTGTAAAAAACCTTTATCTGTTTGGGGACAACTGCGCAGGGCAAAATAAAAATAATACTGTGATTCGCATGATGATGTACTTGTGTGAGATAAAAAAGTTTAATGAAGTCAAACTAACCTTTCCTGTAAGGGGCCACTCTTTTATGCCAAATGACAGAGATTTTGGCATCATCAGAAGAAAATTAAAGCAAGAAGAACGATATTATACTATTAATGAGGTTGAAGAGCTTATAATGAAATCATCCAAAATTGACGGCAAATTTTCTGTTATTAAAATGATGCTGATGATTTCATTGACTTTAAGTCATGGTGGCCCCAGTTTTATGTCCCAAGAAACCAAAAAAGGGCTTTTGCCATATCACAATACAGAGAAATGACTTTTTCATCAAAGAATCCTAACACGGTTCAATATAAGATGAACATCGGCGGCTTCATAATGGATGAATTCAAACTACGGAATACAGTACAGCCAATTCAGGCTCCTACTAGAAGAGCATATTCAATTGTACTTCCAATTAACAACAAGAAAATGGAAGACCTGAAGAAAACATTGGTATACATCCCGGAAGAAAAAATTAATTTTTGGAATCCGATTTTGTCATGGCCAATTACACCGGCATTAACAGAAGAAAACTAAAAACTTGAACTGAAATTTACTTCAAAGTTTTAATTTATGATTTAATTGCTTTATTTCATGTATAGGACATTGTTTTATTTCATTAAAATTAGTTCTCATAAAATATTCTGTTTATATATTGATTGTTTTCCTTAGAACTTCTTAAAGTTTCTTGATTACGGCAAAAAGGGAACATGTCCTTAACACAAAAAAATTCTCTACCCTTTCCTCTTCAAATATTTAAATATTTTATAAGTCTGTAGTAGTCCAGAATGCCCAATCACATAATCCTTAAATGTAAAAAAATTAATACCAGTAGTTTGTTTGAGTTTACCAAGTTTTTTATCTCTCCTGAAAAATTGGCAAACTTGGACTTGTTGCCTTTCTGCAGCTTGCGATTCAAATATTCTCTTACACGACGGCATAGGCTGGTATTTTTTCTGTCTCTTAATCAACAATTTTGGATTATTTTTAATTTAAACGTGTTTATTTTAAACAAATTTAACCCACACTATTGAGGATATAAAACAAGTACAGTGGTACGTCGATACACGAGCGCCCTAATATATGAGTGTTTTGAGACACGAGCCGCGGAGCGGGCGATATTTTGCTTTGGCGTGAGAGCAAGATTTGAGATACGAGGAAGTTAAATCCGACAAAAATTCTTATACTAACCATATTTCAATCTCGATGTCGGTGTAATTTACACTGTGTAAATTTTTACTATAGACCTCAGTCTGTCTGCTTTACTTGTTTTTCTCATTTTTGAAGTATTGTTGATTGGGTTCGTGTTTTGTGCTTTTTGTACATTACAATATTACTTTTGCGCTAGAAATGAAATGAGAATCAACAATACATACTTTCCTCATAAAGACCAACATAAATACACTTTTAACAATAATCGAGGCTAACGATCAATGATAGATTTTATAATCACAAATCGAGCGATAACTCCGTCACAAGTACTTGATGTCAGAGCACTAACATCTGCTAACCTGGGGACTGATCATAACCTTGTTTTATGTAAGATGCTACTAGAACGTCCGCAACGAAACAGAAAACCCCCAATGTTCATCGAAAAACATAATATAGAGTCGCTAGCAACAGGGAGTACAAAACTGCTCTATGAGAACAGGATTACCAGCAAACTAAAAGAGATCGACTTAAAACCCGAATGGGGAGTAGAAGATACTTGGCAAAAAATTAAGAAATGCATCAACGAAGCAGCAGAAGAAGCGATTGGAAAGCGGAAAATTAACACGAGAGCGACAAACCACACCAAACCGTGGTTTTGCCAAGAGGTAAAAGAACTCTCTGAATTAAAACGCAAATGCTACCTGAGATATAAAAGCACGCAATCGGAAGAAGCTCATGCAGAATATGTTCAAATAAGAAACGAAGTAAACGCCAGAATAAAATCAATCAAAAGAGAACATTGGGCCAAATTCACTTGCGACATGGACTACGACCTATATGGTGCCCAAAAGAAAGTATGGAAAATGCTCCGCAACAGGAAAAAACCAGTTAACGAGTTCGTGCAGACCAAAGGAGTACCTATAGAGACATGGCAACAGCATTTTAAAGAGCTATATGATGCTGAAGAAACGCTGAATATAAACGAAGGCGAAACAGAAGTGAGTGCTACAATCAATAACGAAGAAGTAGAAGCAAAGATCAAAAAGCTGAAAAACAGAAAATCACCGGGAACGGATGGTATACCCAATGAACTTTTAAAATATGGAGGCCCGGAACTTGCAAGTAAACTGGCACAACTATTTAACAAAATATTTAACAAAACAGAAACACCAGAGGAATGGCATAATAGTATCACAATCCCCATATTTAAAAAAGGACAAAAAACCTGCCCACAAAACTATAGAGGAATAACCCTCTTAAATACAACAATGAAACTTTTCACGGGTATTCTCAAGGACAAATTGGAAAAGCAAATCACTAATGCTGAAGAACAACAAGGTTTTACAAAAGGGCGGTCTATAACAGAGGCAGTATTTATAATAAAACAAATAAAAGAAAAAGCTATAGAGTTCGGCATGCCAGCGTATATTACCTTCATTGATTTGACGAAGGCATTTGACAGAGTTCGCCTGGGAGACATTCTAAATATATTAATAGAAAATGAAACACCGACCAGTATAACAAAGATACTCCATAACCTAAATAACAACAACGTAACCAAAGTTAGAGCAGGAGACGAATTCACTGAAAATATTCCAACACCGGGAGGAATTAGACAAGGCGACAGTTTAAGCCCCTTCTTGTTTAATCTTCTCATGGGCAAAATTATCAACAAAGTAACATCTCTTAATCTCGGATATAGAATGGCCAACAAAAGAATTGGTATGGTGTGTTACGCAGACGATGCAGCAATTATTGCCGAATCAGAAGATGATCTCCAAAGGCAGCTCTTTCAGTTCTTTCAAACAAGCCGACTACTAAATATAAACATCTCTACCAACAAAACTAAATGTATGACAATAGCAAAAGATCCGCTCAGATGTAAGTTAGTGGTTGAGGACAACCCCATAGAACAGGTGATGCAATTCAGATATCTGTGCATAGATATATCAAGTACCCACGACCCAGTAAAGGACCTGAGGAGTCAAATCAACAAAGCATCTGCACTGTCAGGATGTCTGCGGGAGATAGTCTGGTCAAATCCGTATAGGCGCACAGAGAGTAAAATTAGAATCTATAAGACTTGCATACGACCGATCACGACATATGGCATAGAAGTGCGCGAAGATACCAACAAAACGAAACAGATGCTAAGTGTTGCCGAAATGAAAACCCTAAGAACAATAATGGGGAAAACAAGAAGAGACAGAGTGAGAAATACAAACATTAGAGAGCAGTGCAAAATTCAAGATATTGTAAGATGGGGAAGGCAGCGCAAGAGGATGTGGTACAACTATGTAAGACGAATGGATGAGAATAGACTCTCAAAAATTGCCCTAGAAAACAATCGGCCCGGTTCAAGCCCCCCGGAAGACCACCTAAAAGATGGAGGGATAGTTGGCAATCTACCTCCCAAGAAATTAACCAGAGGCAGATTCAGAATTAAACAGATCGAAAGATCTATAAAAAGTAGAAGAAGAAGAAGACAATATAACATTTATTTTTACAACCACGGGTGCGAAGAAAAAGATGATGTCTATTAAACTAAAATGTAAAATAATGGAAAAACATTAGCAAAATGTAAGAGTAACTCATTTGGCGAGGATGTACGAGCATACTACATCAATAATATGTACTGTACTTAAACGAAAGAAGGTGATAAATGGTATAATGCTAGCTTAGGATGTTACAATAATTTCTAAGCTTCGGACTTCTCTCCATAAAAAGATGGAGAAACTACTAATAATGTGGGTGACAAAGAAGCAGTTTTAAGGAGGAACCTTAACACAAAGCATCATACGTGAAGGCACGAGCGATTTACACAGATTTGCTGAAGCAGATCCTACACACTTCCACAAATGATGAATCGAAAGACCCGTTTAAAGCCAGTAGGGGCTGGTTTGACACCTTAAGAAAAAACACCTGCAATCACTCCATCGTCAGAAATGGTGGGGCAGCAAGTTTGGATGTAAAAGTAGCTGAGGTTTACATTAAAACGTTTTCCGAACTAATAGAAGCCAAAAGATACATCCCCCAGCAAGTCTTCAACTGTGACGGAAAAAAAAGATGCTGAATAGGACTTACATAAAGGCAGAGGAGAAGAGGATGCCAGGTCACAAACCTATGAAAGATAATTTTTTTTTTATTATTAACACCTGCGCGGTGTTTGTATACTGCTATCTGGTCACAAATGACCAATTATCAGTTATTTTCTGACCTAACATAATAACAGCAAATACTTAAATCTAAGGGCTTACCCTATGGCTTACTCTTATTTTATCTATTAAATAATGCACTACAACTAGCATGCAATAACTTCACAGCACTATACTCTGCTTTTTACACTAAACTGTTACACATTTACACTAGCTCAAATGGTTTTGTCCTTATAAGTCTTCTCTTTAGTTCAGTGTTGTCAAGAAGCTGGATTGCCTCGACATTCACATGACTATGAAGCCTCTGCTCGTGACTTGCTGCTGTTCTCTTGATTATTTCGATCACAGTTTCCATACCCAGGTCCTGGTGGAGGTTGCTGTTACGGATATAGCAAGGAGCATCAACAATGTTTCTCAGTACTTTATTTTAAAATCTCTGGATAATAAGTAGATTACTAGCTTTGGTACAGCCCCAGAGTTGGCACCCATATACCCATACTGGCCTCAGTACTTGCTTGTAGATGGATAATTTATTATGAATTGACAATGTTGAATTTTTTCCAATCAGCCAATACTATTTCTTATATCTAATATCAAGCTCCCCTCTTTTCATTTTGACATGGACTTTCCAGCGCAGCTTCGCGTCTAGGGTGATGCCCAAGTATTTTGATGATGTTGTATAAGGAATTCGGGTATCATTTATTCTAACTGGGAAATTTTCTATTTTTTTATTTGTAAAGTTAATGTGTGCAGATTTAGTCTCATTTTATATTATTCGCAATTTTCTGGTCCAGTTATGTATTTTATTTACTGATAGTTGCAATTTATCAGTCCCTTCTTCACTAGTGTCTCCTATCGCTAGTATGGCCGTATCATCCGCGAAGGTGGCAATAGTATTTTGTTCTAGCTCTGGAATGTCACACGTATACAATAGGTACAGGACCGGACCTAAGACACTTCCTTGTGGCACGCCAGCTTTGATCTCCCTTAAGTCGGTGTACACTTCTTCTTGTTTTACTCTGAAATATCTATTCGCAATGTATGATTCCAAGATTTCTGAATACTGTTTAGGCATAAACGTTCTTAGTTTATAGTTTAAACCGTCATGCCAGACTTTATCAAACGCCTGTGCTACATCCAAGAAGATTGTAGAGCAGACTTTATTTTCTTCTAACGTTTTTTCTATTATATTCGTTATTCTGTGAACTTGATCTATAGTGGAATGTTGATTTCTGAAACCAAATTGATGATTTGGTATAAGATTTTCTCTTTCTATTATTGGTTTTAATCTTTTTAATAGAAGTTTTTCAAATAGATTTGACATCACCGGAAGGAGGGATATTGGTCGATAGGATGTCACTTCATTAGGAGATTTACCTGGTTTGGCGATCATAATTACTTCGGCTACTTCGGCTAAAAGATAAATTAACTTTACTACTTTGTGCCAATGCAAGTGGTGACTGTAAAATCAAACCTTTTCTATTGTACCATTCAGAAAATCCCAGAGCCTTTAAATCACATATGATTTAAAAAAACTGCCAGTTATGTGGAGGACAAATCCAAATCTTTGTAGAGTGGATAAACCTAGTGGTTGCCCCTTATGTTAAAAAATATCTACAGCAAAACAACCTACCCATGCAAATCCCTTTTGTTCTCTATAATGCTCCTTCTCACCCATCAAATTTTGAAAATTTCAAGAAGAGTTCAAGTTTAAAAAGATTCTCTACAAACTCTCTCTCTAAACTGGCCGTGCATCGGTGTTGTTCAACAAAACTTGCCTAACCCATTTCCGCAATATTCTGAAAGGGAGGAGGTGGGAGATAAACAACATCCTTGTTTAAGACTCTGTTATTGGTAAAGGATTTAGATATAAAGTGTTCTTTTTTAACGACATTTCTTGCATTTTCGTATATATTTGCGATAGCATGCATATACTCTCTACAAAGACCTACTTTTGTCAATGTTTGAAACAGTTTTTTCACCAACGAGGTACCGTATCCTAAATCTACAAAAAATAAGTGAGTAGATAGATTTCTTGTCTTCCGTTTTTCGATTACCTGCTGCACAAAGAATATACCCTCAGTGCACGATCTTTCTGCACGAAATCCATTTTGTTCTTCTATGTCTTCATATTCCGATTCTATTAATTAATACTATAAAAATATAAGAAACATACATATAAAGAACTAATCAAATTGTAATTCGATTCGATTGTAATTCGATCTTATTGTTTTTTCGAGACTCATAAAGTAAGGAGCGAATACGAATATTAGAATGTATTTTATGAAATGGAGGTGTTTAAGCCTGGCACTAGTAAACATATTCACAGCGGAATCCAAAGGGAAACTTTACAAGGTGTTTATACCAAATAATGACTACATGTTTAATTGGGAGATGTTGAGAACGATTTCCGAAGAGAAAATGAAAACATCAAAATAAACTTATATTATGTAACAATAAAACACTGAAAACTTTATTTTCAAACTTCCACAAAATTTATTTTAAATCTTATCACTACAGCTGTTTCGGCTTAATCCTTTCTCAAGTGATCTATTTTTGGCTTGGGTTTACAAATTTATAGTCTCTAATGAAATAGGTTGAGGAAGGGAGAACTGTTTGTCTCAAGTTGGTCATTCAGAATTATATCTGTTTTTTAATTTGTTGATTTCCATAAATTCTAACAAAGATAGCTTAAGGCCTTTATTTTGAATGTAAATAATTTTAAATTTGTCATTAAAAGAATGATTATGACCTAGAAGGTGAAGTGCGTATGTCGAATCTATTTTTCCATTCTTGAAAGCCCTTTTATGTTCTGTTATTCGCTTATCAAAGTTTCTACCAGTTTGACTGATGTAAGTTTTTGGGCAGTCGCCACATTGAAGTTTGTACACATCACTATTTAAGTGTTTTTTATTTTGGCTCTTGTTATTTTTAATATATTTGTCTAGGTTGTTATTTGTTCGGAAAGCTGGTGTCATTCCTTTCTTTTTTATGTGTTTGGCAATTTTTGTTGTTACTTTGCCTGTATATGTAATCGAGCAGAAGGTACTGGGTTTTTTTTCTGGTGGTGGAAATACTAATTTCAGGGCTTTCTTGTGTAGTTTTTGATTTAACATTTTATTAATTGTTTGTTCGTTGTATCCGTTGTTTACTGCTATTTGCTTAATTATATTTAATTCTATCTCAAAGTTGTCTTTTGACATCGGAATTTCTGTTAATCTATGTAACATACTATATAATAAGCAGCCAGTTTATGTTGTGTTGGATGGGATGATGATTTGTGTATAGTCGTGTCAGTATGGGTAGGTTTATGAAATATGGAGAAAACATGTTTATTTTGAAGTCTGCTAATTTTTAAATCTAAAAAATTTATGCATTGATTTTGTTCTGTTTCTATTGTAAATTTAATATGACTATGAAGTGAATAAATATACGATAAAAATTTTGTCGAGTTGCCTGTTAGTTCCTGTGAAACATACCAGTACGTCGTCTACGTATCTCCACCAATATAAAAACTGTTTGAATACGGGATGTTTTGAAATCTTTCTCTCTAGATGATCCATAAAAATATCAGATAGCAATGGGCTTAGAGGATTACCCATTATAAGTTCTGCACTGTTATTTGTATATATTTTATTATTAAATTCAAAGTAGTCCTGGTTTATGCAAACTTCAAGAAGATGTAAGATTTCAGAGGTAATTATTGGATTTGTACTATTTTGGTCTAAAAGGTTTTTTACTAGAATAAAAGTTTCTGTAGGAGGGATACTAAGAAAAAGATTAAAAAGATTTTTGTCAAATGAAATTAATCTGGAGTTGTTAGGTAATTGAAAATGTTGTACTTTATTAACTAGTTCTATTGTATTTTTTATGGTAAATTTAGGTGAAAATTTAGTGTGTTCTAAAATAATCTCTAACAGTTTTTTTGAAAGTTTATATGACGGAGCTGTATAAAAAGAAACTACAGGTCTTATTGGGTGATTCGGTTTGTGTAGTTTAATGAAAGAGTATAATTTAGGAGGCTGTGAGTTCATGATATTGAAGTATTTTTGTTCTATTAGAGTTAGTATTGCTTTTGAATTTTGTAACGCTAGCTTAATTTGTTTTTGATATTTTTCTATCGGATCTTTGTGTAAAGTTTCAATATTTTGATTATTTAAGAATTCTATTGTTTTGTTATTATATTCTATTTTATCTATAGCAATAGTAGTGTTACCTTTGTCTGCTTTTGTAAACACAATGGTAACAGATTCAATTTTATGAAATATATCCTAAAAAAAATTTTAGAATGAAAACAGTCTCTTGATTCCTTCTGGGGTCTTCATAAATATTACTTTATAGATAATATACAGAAATCCACGTCTTTGTCACACACAAAGTTGTCGTAATTACAAAGCAAGTAAAGTACCTCACAAAATTTATTTTCCAGACCAATTGTAATATATCTTTGGTACATTAAGGTACCTATAATTCAATTGTAGAAACGTCGATAAACATAGTGGATATCTAAGGAAAAAGTCAAAAATGACAAATCACCCTACAAATTAAGTTGATCGCTACAAAAAGTTCCCCATGCAAATTATCCGCTTATACGCCCTACATTCCTGGCAACCAGATCCGGTGTAAGTTTTTTGTCATGTGACTCAATTTATTTCCTGCCAACTCATCCAGGTCAGGTTAATTGTCTTTTTCTAGGTCAGTGTATTTTGTAGTCGTTTCCACGACAAGTCTAAAGTGACTTTGCTACTTTTAATAACTTCAGTTGTTTTTATTTGTATAAATTTTATTCACTTTATTTGAAGCTTATTGTCTTCATTTATTGTTAAAAATTAGGGGCGCCAAACCAACACGTTGTAAGTGCCCAAAATAAAAGTTTTCTGGAGAGAAAATAAAACTGTTTTATTTGAAAAATAATGAACAAAATAATTCTTAATATTTTTATTATTAAACTTTAATTCAATTAACACTATTGACATACAAATTTAAAGTCTAGCGAAATAAAAGGTTTTATGCTTTAATTGATTTTGAAGAGAACAAAACGTTGTAAGATCCATTAATTATGCAAGTCATAAAGTTGTAGGTGTGTATTTACTATTTTAAAAGTCAAAAGGAAAAGATCAAATTAACCCGTTAGCGCCCAGCGTCCTCGATTGACAATGGCTTGTTTAGGTGGGGAAAAAACAATGTCTGCGTGAATATTTGGTGATTGCTTACCGCAGTGGTTTAGTAGAAGCACTATCGTAGACAGAAGTGTATGTGTCGGCGCTTTATTTTTATTTGACGAGATTCTGGCCCAAGGTTAAAAGTACGATTTTCAAGTTTATTGAACTGTACTTACATCGACGTGCATAACTTTTTTACTTTTAAAGGTGAGTTCTAAAAATTTGTATTTTTTATTAGGTTAGATCCACAACTTACACAAAAAAATTCAAAAATGACTGCCCAGTAAGAAAAATGTCAAAAAAATTATAAGGTAATGCTGGGCAAATTCATTTATTTTGTGTAAAAAGTCTATACGGGTATTCCGATTAACTAATTGTTTTTTTCTATTTTAGGATGAGTTGAAGATATTTTCGTAATCTTGAAGAGGCCATTGAATATTTAAATTCTGAACAAATAGATGCTGATATAGCTGCATTGTTCCCCGAAGTCGATGATTTAACAGACGAGGACAAAATCAGTGACGATGAATTAGGCGTTGCTGAGGTGGAAAACTTACCCGAAGGGACTGAAGTTTTTACTGAGGAAGAAGATGATCAAAATCTTGATGATGAAGGTGACTTACCACTTGTACCAATAACCAAAAGGAAAAAATATGAAACCAAAAAACCGTTTGTACCTAACTGGAGTAAATCGGATCCACAATATGAACACATTGAAAATGAAGGTGCTAAAGAAGTAACTATATGAAAATGTAAAGAGGCAAGTACGTCAATACAAATTTTTGAAATGTTTTTTGATGAAGTTGTTTACAACCATATCATAACAGAAACACAACGCTATGCTACAGAGCAAAAAAACAAACATGGTTACTCAATAACAGCTGAAGAAATTAAAATTTTTTTTGGATTTCTAATTTTTACTGGATACCACCAATTACCCAGCGAGAGGGACTATTGGTCTGAACAAAAAGACTTGGGAATACCGCTTGTAAAAAATGCAATAAGTCGTAATGCATATTTAGAAATAAAGCATCTAATCCATTTTGCAAATAATTCCGAAGCTGACAATAACAAACATGATAAGTCATTCAAAATTAGACCTTTGCTAAATCTTCTAAATGCTCGGTTCCAACAATGGG
This sequence comes from Diabrotica balteata, assembly GCA_918026665.1. Lineage (NCBI taxonomy): Eukaryota > Metazoa > Arthropoda > Insecta > Coleoptera > Chrysomelidae > Diabrotica > Diabrotica balteata. The sequence continues at coordinate 8,739,768 of OU898276.1, read as the reverse complement.
GAGTGTTTCACCAACATCTATCAGTAGATGAAATGATAGTGAAGTATTACGGCCATAATTCAAAACAATTCATTAGAGCCTAACCAATTCGATTTGGTTTTAAACTTTGGGCGCTGTGTGGCGATAATGGTTATTGTTACAATTTTGCTCTTTATTGTGGAAAAGCTTCGGGAGAGGAATCAACTGAGCCTTTAGGTACAAGAGTTGTTTCTAACATGCTGAGTATCGTAGAAAACCCACAGAGACATATTGTATATTTTGATAACTTTTTTACAAGTTACAGTCTGCTTTGCCAATTAAAAGAAAAGGGGTATCGCGCTACGGGAACTATTAGAGAAAACCGAACTACAAAGTGTCCTACTAAACAATCAAACGACCTACAAAAAGAACCTCGAGGCGCGTATGACTGGTGCTTTGACAAAAACAACAAAATACTAATATGCAAATGGAACGACAGTAATTGTGTTTCTGTTGGAACTAACTATGATACGGTTTTTCCCAACAATCAGGTTCAACGATGAAGTAAGAAGGAAAAAAATAAAGTACAAGTGAGCCAACCATCCGCTTTTTCCAATTATACCAAACATATGGGTGGCGTGGATCACCATGACTGGCTATTAGAAAAACACCATATATGTGTCAGAGGAAAAAAATGGTATTGGTGTCTCTTTACACGAATGATAGATATGGCTATAGTAAATGGGCACGTACTGTATAATATGATACATAAAGGAGAAAAAAATATATCCATCAAAGACTACTGGCGACAAATAGCTACTTTGTATCTAAAACGTGGTCATGACGTAAGAATAAGCAAAGGTCGACCACTTAGTCTTCCAAGTACATCAAGATTCCAAGTACAGAATATCTGTGAAGACATTAGATATGATAGTAAAAATCACATAATAGCAAAACGAAAAAAACAACGAGGATGTCAAAATCGAGACTGTACGTCAAAACCACAAACATATTGCCAAAAATGTAATGTAGTGCTTTGCGTATCAATTTGTTTTGAACAATTTCATAAAAGAATATAGGATTTATATAAAAAAATTTTATCTTCATAGTGTATAATATGAAAATAATTTGAAAAACAACTAAATAAACTTATTTTGTTAAACTAAATTTTGTCTTTAATTTTATAGTAGTTGAGCCCAGCGTCCTCAAATGAGGACAGTTGTTTTTCCAGAAATTTGAACACAAAAAACAAAAATGTTGATAGGACATCATGTTGTATCTCAAAATATATTACGAAACAAAAAATTACGTTAAAAATGCAAAAAAAATAATTTGGGCGTTAATGGGTTAAAAATAATTATAGTAAAAATAAAGCAAGCATATATTTATTTACCCAAGTAACTTTAATTAAGAAATTAAAAATCCGTATTTTGTAAGATTTTCGTAAAAAGTTTTTGCTTCTCCTGCTAAATATGGTAGCACGGCTTGGATATCTTAATTTTTTGAGGTAATGGCACAGAGGTTTTTTTCATCTCAATTTCTAACTCCTTAAAACTCGCTTTAGTGATTTCAGGTTTGATTACTAAAGTTTTAAGCCATGAAGCAAAATCCCCAAAAGAATGTAGAGCTTTAGAGGGGATTTCTTTAATGATTCACAGAAGACTAAGAAAGTTCATAACAACCTGGAAAGTCATAAGTGAAAAATTAATGAAAGACACATTTTTTAAACAGATTTACGAAGAAATATCAAAAATAAGTCACTTGCGGGAAATAATATTAATGGAGGATATTAACAGTCGAGTAGGAAGAAAAGATGCTGATGAAATAGTAGGAAAATACGGAGAAGACACCACAAATAACAATGGTGAAGTGAAAGATTATTAGATTTATGCAACTAGAATCAACTCAGAATCTTAAATGGATAATCTTCACATAAACGGATACACAGCTATACATGGATTCAGGAAATACGAAACATAAACTCAATAACCGATTACATTGTAAAAAAACAAAAAACCCGACTGAAAGTACCAGATGTAAGATGCGGTAGCGATCAATATTTATTACGCTCAAAAACACACTTATTAATTTGAAGAGATACAAAGAAAAGATACAAGAACGAAGATAAAACATCAGAAGCCTAGATGAAGAATGTACCCAAGGCTTATTCAAAAATAGATTGGATCAGAACCTACAAATTTTCGCCCCTAAGAATATTGACCAGTTATATGAATATATAAAAAACTGTTTACATGAACCAGCATTTGAAGCAATGGGATACTACATAAAACTTAAGGTAAACAATTCATACTGGTGGGATAACGAAATAGAGGAAGAAATAAAATTTAAAAGACAACTATACCAACAATATTTATGCTCCAAATCATTACAAGACAAAATAAAGTATAAAGAAAATCAAGCAGAAGTACGGAGTATAATATCTAAGAAGAAGAACAAGACTCGAGAAAGAAACTGCCAACGAATAAAACGAACGAAAGAGAAGCACAGAAAGCTGGAAACTGATAAAAAAATAGAGAAAAGAAAAGAATAAAGAAGTAATACAGAGCATAAAATCCAAAAAATGGGAAGAATATTTCAAAGAACTTTTGGTAGAGAATAGAGTCGAGTTTCAAGCACATAGTAATCAAAACCAAGATAGAATTTCAAAAGTCGGTTCGCCAATAAAATTAACAACAGAGGAAACTAAAAGTGTATGTAAACAACTGAAGAGGAACAAAGCAACCGGACCAGGGGATATACCCGCAGCATTGTTTAAATACGGAACAAACGAATCTGTACGTACGAATTGTACGAATCTCTTTGGCAACTATTTCAAAAATGCCTAAACACAAGCGAAATCTCTACGGAATTAAAGATATCGTACCTCAGTATACATAAAAAGAATTATGAAAATAATTCTAAAAATTACCTAGAAATAGCTGTAACCGAATCAATGAGTCGAATATATGGAAAGGTTTTAAAGAACCAAGTCGCGAGAGAATACTTTGAAGACTATGAAGCAGAAGAACAAGCAGGATTTCGTTCGATTTCGGGTCGATCCACTATTGACAATATTTTCTTCTTAATCTAGAAAATATATATAAAAAGATGGCACGGAATCTCTTGATTCCGTGCCATAATTTGTTCGTCGAACTACGGAAAGCATACGACAGCGTTCCACTGAAGAAGCTGTGGCAATCAATGGAAAGCACGAATATTAATATACAATTAATAAAAGCCGCCAAAGTGCTATACAACCAACCAATAACAAAAATAAAAGCAGGGACACAAATAACAACAGGATTTATAACATCAAAAGGATTAAAGCAAGGATGTTGTCTGTCCCCCACTTTATTTAAAATATACCTCAAAAGTGCTTTAAAAAGATGGAACCACAAATGCAGGACAATGGGTATATACATACACTATGGACACTATGGTGTATACGCTCATTTTTGCAGACGATCAAGTAATATTGGCTCAAGATTATGACGACTTAAACTAATACAATCTGCTGTAACCAAGTATTCTACTTCACCTGAAATATCTGAGGGCGCATTATCAGGACCATCACATGAATCATCATCACTCTCAGAAACATGCATTTCTTCTAGGCCACAATGTGTTTAGTGTTGTTATGAAAAAATCAACATAATAGGCCTACCTACCAACAAAAGTTTTTTCTGTAACCAATAACTTTTATGAATTGTTACCTCAAAGGGAATTTTCTTTAATGTGGTTAATTATTTAGTATTTTGCTCATTAAGGAATACTAATTTTCAAAAAGTTCCTAATACGTAAATCATGAATTTTCCACACAAAATAGAAAACAAAATTAATGACAAACAACTACTAGGTATGTACAAACAAATAGTTTATTTACTTACAGATTTTCTAGGAGTTAAAGACGTAATGGAATTTTTCCGCAAATCGCCAGGAAATTTTGACATTCCTGTCAAAATTTCTTGAAGAAAAGTCAGGACTTCCTTACTGTAAGGAAATGTGATTTCCTTACTGTAAGGAAATGATATTTCCGTACAGTTGTTAGTGTTCTACATAAATGATAGAAAACACATTGCTTATAAGGAATAATTTATATTTTGAAAACATCAAGTCATTGCTGAATACATTTTTAAGATCAATTTGTTATATTTACAGTAATTTGACAGTTAATACAATTATTGAACATTGGAGGAACACTCTTAGAACTATGAGAAACATTTTGGACAAAATGCAGGGTGAAAGTGTCATTTCGTTGAATATTTTGTACTGTGAAAATTTTATTTGCCACCTCAACCTTATTGTTAAGCGATTCTTCGATATATCCTTCAGCAACGTTTGATGACTTCCATCCGCCATGCCTCTTTAAACTAGTTATGTCGGCACCAGAGTCAACCAATATTGTTGCAGAAGACCGACGAAAGCAGTGACTAGTATATTCTGTCGGATTTACAAAGTTCAAATAAGTAGCAATTATTTTGGGCATTTTTCTAAATTGATGAATTCCTACCACTTGTCTACAACCCTTTCTGCTTTGATATTTAAAGAAAAATCGGTCACTGTTCATATTTTCTGGTCTTAACGAAACATACTGTTGATAAACATTCAAATAGATCTGATTAATTACAAATGATCTTGGTTTGTTGGTTTTCGAATCAGGTATGCTGATTAAAAGCTTAGATTCTAAGTCTTCTATATCGTGTACAGTCATTCGGACTAACTCATCCATTCTACAGGCCCCAGAAATACCAAATATTACAGCCACCTAAAAAATAAATAAAGCTATAATCTAAATAGAAATTAAAACCTTGTAAATTACCTTAATCATTAAACTTTCTTTATCTGGAGCTTCCTGGATAAATTTTTCAATTTCTTCCTTCGTTAAAATCTTAGATTTCTTTGCCCTATAACCTTGAGCTTGCCGTTTCAATAAAGAACGAAGTTTTGAGTATGTAGATATATCTACATTGTGTTTAAGTGCAAGGGTTGACTTCAGCATTGAATAATTGGCCCATAATGTTGAAGATTTCATCTTTAAACAAAGGTCTAGGAAGTATGCCATTACAACATTTTCTGAGAAAGAACTCGTATTTTTACTCATGCGATAATCCATAAAACGTCTGTATGCATTTTTGTACTTTTCTCTTGATTTCTTTGGCAATAATTCTAATGAAGCAGTATTCACTGCCTCAACCAGCTCTGGAGGAGTCCCAGAAATGGAAATTTTATCATCACTTATCATTTTACTTTCGAGAACACCAGCAATTAAATTTATAAGCGTCAAGTTTGACAATTCAACCTCAATACGTTTCCATAGTAACCCAAGTAATTTTATTAGGAATTTCAAAGCACCATTTATTTGGGAATAAAATTATCGCATTTTTTTTAAATCAATTAATATCTGTCGAATTTTAAACGATTTGCGGAAAAATAGTATGTTTACCTCGTAGGAAAAGCCACATTCCTGGACTCTGTGTTGCTAAGTCTCGGCTTGCGCCTCGACTTAGCAATCTTCACAGTCGTCCAGGAATGTTAAGCTTTTCTTACCCGGTAAACAATGTACTATTATTATTATTACGGGTATAATCTAAGTCATGGAGAACACATTCTGCCGATTTATTAATTTCTATTTTTACAAATAACAGTAATAACTTACCATTTTTAGAAAACAATATACAGTTTTCTAAAATTTGTAGAGTTCTTTGACTTATAATTTAATACTCATTTTACAATCATATTGTACCCTATTATAGCAAAAAATGCAAAACATCACACCACAGCCTGGTAAATTTTTTGAGGTTAGAAAAACAACTGTCACAATAGGTTAGTTAGGGGAATGTTCACGAAAGAAATAAGTAAACGGTGAATGTGCAGGAAGTTGGACATTGGTTCTGTGTAAAATAATAATTTAAAGGCCAAATTCCTTTCGAAAAAAGAAATCGACTTGGGCCAAATTATGATAAAAGTAACTTGAAAAATTAAAATTGGCTATTTTTTTTTAATAAATTTGTGCAATTTGCCTATTTTAGTAGTGATTAGAATTTTTCTACAAAGGTACAGAATAATGACTAGATAGATGTCTTTAAACGACGATTGGTCATTGTAGAACGTGTAGAATAGAATAGAAAAAATATGCTTTATTGTCACTGAGAATTGTAAAAATTTTGTAAACAAAGGTTACAAAAAGTAAAAAGAAATAATAATAACGTAGGAGAAATGCCTCTGGAATTAAGAAGACAATATCTTAGCCTAGCATATGCTGCAAACGTTTCAGCAAATAGTGAAAATCCCATCAGAAACAATGTCTTTGCTTCTCGTTTCCACACAACATATCTTAACAAAAAAAGATCCAAACCCCCTTTTTATGAAAGACTTAATAGATACATGACCAGCAATAATATTGTCTTCCCTAAAATATATCAAACCACCCTTTTATCCCCTCCTTGGATGGTCAGAAAACCTTTCCTATACTTGAGTTTAACAAAGACTAGTAATCAACTTAATGCTTTCTCTATGGTTAAACAACTTTATAGTAAGATTGATGAGTACCAGAAATACCAACATATTTATACTGATGCCTCCAAATCAGAAAAAGGAGTGGGATGTGCCTTCATACACAACGACTACACTGCTTCATACAAAATCTCAAATTTCAACACAGTATATACAGGAGAACTATTCGCAATCTACAAAGCATTAGTAGCTTAGGCACCATTTACCCAACTCATCCATTGTTGTGATTGATAAAGAACCATTTGTACCAACTTCAGCTAAAGAATGCGATTGTAAAATTTATGTGGATTCCATCACATATACGTATACAAGGTAATGAAAGAGTAGATGCTGCCGCCAAATCTTCAGTTAACAACGAAGTCTTGATAGAACCTACCTATAAGAAAGATTTTCATCACTGGATTAACTCAACATTGAAAGAACAGTGGCTTCAAGGATGAAATCAATCTCAACAAAAACTACGAGACATAAAAACAACTGTTACAAGATGGAAGAATATGTGTAGCAACAGAAAAGACCAACTTATAATAAACAGATTGAGATTAGGACATACACGCTTAACACACAACTACCTTATTACTGGAAGTGTACATCCAATGTGCGGTAAGTGTTTCAACAGTTTAAGTGTCAAACATTATTTAATCGAATGCCCGGCATATTTAAATGAGAGGCAAAAATGTAACTTACCGACAACGCTACGCGAGTGTCTACAAGAAAACTGTGTATATTCGTCTGTTTTAAGTTTTCTAAAGTCAATTGGAATATACAACAAAATTTAACATCCGTGCCTATACAAATAAATGTGTAATCTTCTATTAACTAATGTACTTCAACTCAGATTTATGTATGTAAAACTCTATCTATGTTATGTCTATGTCTATATTTAACCTATTTCTAAAAAAATGTAAAACAAAATTGTAATACCAAGCGGCGCTAATAACCACTTAGGTTGATGCGCCTTAATTGTAAATAAAAAAAATAACAATAACAATTAAAATTTAGGTGTGTATCTATTTTTAGAAACCCTAATACTTTAATTTAAAATATAGATCATAAATGTAGTGCTCATTTTCATATTAGTTTTTATTAAACATAACTTTTATTTTATTCCCAAATTTGCAGAAATTAAGCGACAATTTGGAACCAGGTTTAAAAATTTGTTAAAAGCATTTGGATTAGAATACTTAATTTTAATCTCTAAATATTAGTTAAAAACAACAAACAAAATAGCAATTTAAATTAAATCAATTCTACAAACTCACTTTACATAAACCATTCAAAAATAATAATTATAATATTTTACAATTGCGAATGATGTTTGGGTTTTGAACTGTTGTAATACCAATACAGTATTGCTGTTATTATTGCTCGCCAAATTAATTCCAATAATACTAATCTAAACTTATTAACCCCCTGGATATACCACTCTACATGATAGTCCTTAAAGCATTATATTTGGCATTGGCATATTAGCTGTTGAGTTGTAATCAACAATTGGTGCATTGTTTTCGATTATAAATGAATATAACTAGTGAGTGATTTCACAAGTACATACTATAATAATCTATTGTACAATAACACCATATAAAGAGCCATCGACAAAAATCGAGTAGCGGCCATGGGACAAGCCCTGTTACTTTTGGATTGGAGCAAATATAAACATATCGTAGCATTTACACAATATTATTTGTTGGTACACTCAGATGCAAAAATACGCTACGGAGAAAATTTTGGTCAAATTTAAAGTATTTTAGTTTTTTTGTTATTTTTAGCTCCATTATGCTAATTTTTTTAGCGCACTATGTAAAAATTTATAAATATTAAATTAGTATAGTGAGTGTTTTAATAAAATTGCATTTAATGTAGTATACGGAGTTAATCGAAAGCTGGTTTTTTATCCTATCTTTAAAACATGCTGTGGAATAATTAGGTTAGCGGATTTTCATAAAACTTTACTTTTCTGTTGCAATCATGTTTTCTAAGTATTATGTTGTTTGATTCATGTGAAAATATGGATTGGTCTATTTTTAGGAGCGAAATGACTTTGCCACTCACAATTTATGACTTTCATATTATTACCCATAATATGAAATGACCATAACCTTTTGTATTAATTTTTGATACGACAATGGTTTCTTTGGTGACTGATATCGAAGGAATGTTATATTGACATCCCACAAGCACTATATTTAAATAATGATTGAGGCTGGTGCAAATTTGTGACCTCTAATATTTCTACCAATCATGTCCCAAACGTGCTCTACTGGGTTTAGATCTGGCAAACACGCTGGCAGTTTATTTTATTAATACCAAATTCCTCTAAATATTGCGTAACACACATTGCAGAGTAGGGTCGTGCATTAGTTTGTGTTAATAGAATATCATCGCCGATATATGGAGAAAAGGGTACTATGTGATTCGCTAAAATATTCCTGCCCATACTATAATCGAACTCCCTCCGTGGCTAACGCAAGGACTGAAAGCGTACTCAGCAAATCTCTTTCAGTTCGACGCCATACTCGTTTTCTCCCATCTGATGAGAGAAGACAGTATCTCGACTCATCCGGAAAAAGAACATTACTTCATTGTCCTAAATTCCAATGTAAATGTTCCCTGGAAAATTGTAGTCTAGCTACTCTGTGCCGTGGAAGTAATTGGAGCCAGGTACTTATCTGCAACTGATCTGCAACTGCAAACCAAATTAATGTAATCTTCGACGAATTGTCAATACACTTACATTATTGCCTCTAACCTTTTGAAGCTGACTTTTTGTTTGCACCGGTGTTAAATAACAATACCGCAAAGTGTTGTATAAAACAATCATCTAAAGCAATAGTTTTTCACTTCCTGCCACTTCCCACTTTACGCTTGTTTGTTTCAGTTTATATAAAACGTTCCACTACTCTTTAAATGGTATAGAGATGAGTGTACTCTTGCCACATATTCATAATTTCGCCCATCTTCAACCACAGAAACGGCTTTCGCACAATCTTCGACACTAAAAACTATGATGAGTCAAATGTAAACAAAATGTAAATGTCAATATGACATGATGATAACAGTCACCAAAGCTAATTCGTCGTATTACAAAATAACTTAAAAATGACATTAACGAACTTAACATTAACTTTAATAGAAAAAATTAAAATGACATTAAAAAACAGCAAAAATGGTAAAGCAGTAGGTCCAGACCAAATCCCTATAGAAATCTTAAAATACATAAATGATGAAACCTAAGACATAACAGTCGACTTATTTAACTCAGTATTCAAAACGGGACACATACCGAAACAATGGTTACTATTCACCTTTTGTGCTATCTTTAAAATAAAAACGCTAAATATTGCAGTCAATACAGAGCAATATTACTAATAGGTCACATTCTCAAACTATTCTTGAAAATAAAACATGGTCGTATAAATAAAAAACTGACATAAGGAATAGAGAAGCGTTATTTGCTTGTAATGTGTTAGCTCAAAGGTGCATGGGTATGAATATTGATGTGCATATTTGTTACGTTGAGTTTAAAAAAGCATTTGACAAAATAAGACATGAACAATTATTCCAAATTCTAAAATCAAAAAACATAGACCATAGGGACGAATAATAACAAACATCTACTGGAATCAAAGAGCACAAATCGTAATAGATAACAAACCCAGTCCAGAAATTTAAATCAGAAGAGGAGTTAGGCAGGGATGTATTATCTCCCCATTACCATTTAATGTATATAGTGAAACCATTTTTAAAGAAATATTATTATCCTAAAGTGAAGGAATAATAATTTACGGAAGATCTATTAACAACATAAGATATGCAGATGACACCGTGATTATCACAAGCTTTGCTGAATAACTCCACTTACTGCTTAACACAACAAACAGTTTCTTAAAAAAATGTGGACTAAAAATTAATATAAAGAAGACCAAACACATGATAATAAGAAAGGAAACAAATATACCAACAAACATACATTTGGAAAATGTACCGATAGAAAGGGTTATATTGATCAAAATATTGATCAAAAAACCGAAATAAGAGCCAAGATAGAAATAGCAAGAAATGCGTTTGTAAAAATGAAAAAAATTATCTGCAACAAAGACCTCAGATTAAAGCTGAGAGTAAGAGCACTGAGATGATACGTGTTTTTAAAACTGCAATATGGACTTAAAAGCTGGACATTGAAGCAAGAACATATACATAAGTTACAGTCCTTTAAAATGTGGTGTTATAGGAGTATGCTTAGAATAGCATGGACATAAAAGATAACTAACACGAAACTATTGCGAGAAATGGGCAAAGAATGCGAAATAATAATCACAATAAAAATAAGAAAGTTACAATATCAGGAACACGTAATGAGGGGACAGCGATATGAAATGCTAAGGCTGAGATTACAGGAAAAGATAAGAGGAGGAAGGAGTATAGGAAGAAGAAGATTCTCATGGTTGAAGTATTTAAGGAAATGGTTTAAATTCAGTTCTTTACAATTCTTTAGAGCAGCAGTAGATAGAGCAAAGATAGTGATGATGATATCCAAAAAGTCCTAAATTGTGAGTGGCAAATTTATTTGGCTCTAAAAAATGAACCAAGGCATATTTTGACATGAAACAAAAAACACAATGCTTAGAAGATATGGTTGCAACTGAAAAATAAGGTTTTACGTAAATTTACAAACGGAATGTTTCAAAGTGATGATTATACAACCACGTTTTAATTAACCCCGTACAATAAATCAAATGTAAAATTTTATTAAAAAACTGACTATACCAAAATAAAATTTATAAATTGATACATAGTGTGCTAATCATCAAAATATGGCCAAAAATAAAAAATTTAAATACTTTGAATTTGACCAAAATTTTCTCTCTCCGTCGAGATATTTTTCATCTCAGTGTATAAAACACAAAACAAAAAAAGCAGAGTAAAATAAAACAAGTTTTAGTTCCCTTTTGAACTTTTCTAACATAATATATATCCCAGTAATATTTCCTGAGTCGTCTATGAAAATACAATAAAATTTTTATTTATTTATTTTATTTTTGTATTTAAATTTTTATTGAAATATGTCAGTATTTTAATTTTTTTCAAAATTTAATAAAAACCAAATGTTATATATTTAAAGGAGCAAGGATGAGCCTAATAGATAAATTATTCAAAATAAAACATTTCGTCCTCAGCTACGAAGATGTTTGAGAAAAATAAGTGAAGTATCACTGTTCAGCTGCGCAACGGGATAATTTTAAAGTTGATAAATCAAATGTCATGTTTATATTTAAAAAAATTCATAAAAACTATAACCCTTAATAAGACGTGTGATATAAGGAGAATTGATTTGTGTGTTTATATAGTTTTGTTATCTAAAGTAGGTAAACAAAAAAAATTTTTATTAAAATGAAAAAAAATTGAAAAGTAATAAAAAAAGTCATGGAAACTATTTTTCTTTTAGTTGTGGAATTTACATCAACGGATGAAAAAGGAACAGCTTTATCAGCTTCACCAAGCAATTGCCCACTTCTGCTATTAATAACATTTCCATCGGACTTACCGCAAACAGAAGTAAATAGGGATAGTATAAAAATGTCATCATTATCATCAGAGTCGAGATCATCATCGGACCTATCTTTTTCTTAGGCAACAAGGAGTTCACTTTCTGATAATCCTTCTCTTGAGTTCGTAATAAAAAAATGTATCTGGAATTTTTATGTTTCTGACGCATGACTTTTGCGGTTTTTTTTTTAATTAAACAAGGGGAATAATTTTCACACCAACTTCAGACAAAAATCACTATGTTTTAATAAATTTGTGTAACAAATTACAATGTATTTAGCTTGCCCAAATAATATATGTATCCTTTCGAAATTTATGGGGTTTCATATTCAGTTTAACTTACAGTACTGTACTCCTAATCCTAATGTTAATAAAACGGTATATGAAATAATTGATTTTGAAAATGCAAATCGCCAACTGACCGACATTGATTGGAATGATGTTTTCGGCGACATAAGGAATCCAGTTGTATTCTGGGATAAGTTCTTACAGGTTGTTAATTTATGCAAAAACCAAAATACCCTCAAAAAAACCATATACAAAAATAACATAAAACCTTTGATTAATGGGGAATTAATATATCTGATCAAGTATAAAAGAAAGTTGTGGAACAAATATAGACGTACAAATCGCATAGAGGATTTACAAATTCATCGAGACTTTGCCAGAGATTTAAAGAAATCTTTACATGAAGCTCGTGTTGCCTACGAAGAGAGTATAGCCATCAGTAATAACTGTAAAAAATTGCACAAGTATATTAGATCTTCGTTGACAACAAAAGTTTCTATACCTTTACTGGAAAATGATAATGGGGATATATCCCAAAATAACTATGAGAATGCCGAACTTCTCGCCAGTACTTTCTCCAAGGTTTTTTCTGTTGAACCCACTAATTATCAGTTCCCTAATATTACTTCGTCACGAGTTTCTTCTTCTCTTGAAAATATAATCATTACTCCTGAAAAAGTTAAACATCATCTTCAAAGCCTAAAAAATAATTCGTCTCCTGGTCTCGACTTAATATCTTCTTTATTTTTAAAGAAATGTTCTGATGCTTTAGCTTATCCACTATATGTGATTATGTCCCTATCATTTACCACACATATTTTGCCTCCTATATGGAAAACCGCATCTGTAACACCGATCTTTAAAAAAGGGAACAAACTGGATCCTAATAACTATCGTCCTATCAGCTTAACACCTATAATATCTAAGATAATGGAAACTATTATTGCCGAGACAATTTCTGATTTTCTGCAAAATGAACTGGTTATACCAGAACAGCAGCATGGTTTTGTCAAAGGACGTTCTGCAATGACAAATCTTCTCTGGTGTGTCAATGAATGGTCAAGAGCATTAGACAGAAAAGCCCCGGTGGACATTATATACCTCGATTTTGCTAAAGCTTTGGATAGAGTTCCAAAACGAAGACTATTACATAAATTGGAACACCTTGGTATCCGTGGTCAACTACTGAAATGGATCGAAGACACGAAGCTATTTTCCGATCCCTCCGTAAATTTCCAGTTACTACAAGATGACCTTGATTGCATATCGTAATGGTGCTCTACCTGGATGCTGCCTCTTAATGTAGAAAAATGTGTAGTTCTTCACATGGGTAAAAATAATCCGTGTCTTCCTTACTCTATTAATGGGCGCGTGTTAAAAACAGTGAAATCGCATAATGATCTAGGCGTTATAATTAATAACAATCTAAGTTGGTCGGAACACATTTTGCATATTTCTAAAAAAGCTAACAGTAAATTATATCTACTAAATAAAACGTTTGCGAAAATGTCATTTATGAGCTCAATTCATCTGTATAAACTGTACATTCGTCCAGTTCTGGAATATTGCGGAACTGTTTGGTGTCCAGTATTAGTGCGCGATTGGTCGCTCAAGACCTACGTATACAGAAAGACTGAATATGGCCAATCTCACTACATTTGAACAACGTCGACTTCGAGGCGATTTAATTATTACGTTTCGGATAGTAAAATACAACTTTGGAACTTTGGGGAATATGTTCATAATAGACAATGACAATCGTCTTCGTGGCCACAAACTTAAGTTTAAAAAGGAAACTTTTTTAACAACAACCAGACAATTTTTTCTCTGTAATCGAGTGTTCTCGATATGGAATAGCCTTCCGGCTGAGATCATAGATGCTCCATCTGTCAATATTTTCAAAAATAAACTGGATGACCTTTTGTTCCATAGTTGAACATTTAATTTGTACTAAATACTTGCTATTACCTATGTTATTGTATATTCATTTAGTTAGTTAGTGCTTAATATGTAACTACTGTAATGTAACAATTTAATTGTACACTATATAACATTGTAGTCACATGGGCATATGGGTTTTGCAACCCCTGCTCAAATCTATTGTAAATAATAATAATAATAATAAATTGTAATAGAAATCAACTTTTAGCGGCAAGAAATAGCATATGCTATCAACATCTAATTCTAGATTGTCAATTAAATATCAGATCTGTCGAAGAACTGTCAGAATAGTTGGTATTTATCAATAAATGAATACTTAATATCAAAATATTTACAATTCTGTATAATGACAGCGAAAATCGAAATTTGGGGGTAAAGTAAAGAGAGGGAAATATGTTCCCGTTGTCTTATTAAGGGTTAAGTTCTATAATCATTCTATATTATGACATTGAACAATTATTAATCTTTTGATTAACTACTGTGTTCGATATTTGCCTTGTGTACCATCAAAGTTCATTTATTCGAACATTCAACCTTATAATGAATTATTAATCTCTAAAGCTTAGAGTTTTGGAAAATTGGTGAAGGTTTATATATCCTCCGCCAAAAATTAAAAAATATTTAATAAAGATCCCGACGACTAAAACTACTAGGTATAACGATACTCTCTAGCAAAGGTACTTCATAAAGTTTTGATTTCAATTTCAATCACAATAAATAAAGTCAACAATTTGCTGTATTTGCTTTTCGTATATTTCCCTATTATTTAAGAGAGATAAAAAATTATGCCGCATAGAACATACTCTAAAAACTTTACACCACTCGAATGCATTCGTATACTCTACCTTTACACGCCAATGACATATCTTTGGCAAATAAACGCAACGACATACATTCACAGTGAAACTTTTCCGAGATATCTTCTCTCATCGTATGTATATATGTAAATTTAGCAACCTGCATGAACTTCCACCCCAACAGCTATAAAATAACCTCCATTTTTTGAATGAAATTACCGTCGTTTAGATGGGAAACGGTTGCGGTGACATATCATGAGCTTGAGATTTTGTCGAGTCACGTTCATCGAAAGTAGGAGCACGTCTCGTATAAGACGTTTAATATTTTTGTACCTTCACTTTACGAGAAGAAAAAAATGGAGGTAGGTTGTGTACTAACTATAGATTAGGTATATTTACGACGTTTTGTGAGCACAAGGATTTAATAGTTAAGCGTAAAAATACTGTTACATATATAAAACGATATTTTAAGGACCAAACAAGAAAACTTATGACGGCATAAAAAAGTTTACAGCCAGTTGGTTTTAGGATTAACGAAAAGTTTTATTTCTTTGCATCCACTTTAAAATCCATGTTAACATACTTTAAATTTCATAATACAAACCTATATAATTTTCTTACTCTCTGAACGTGTAAAAGTCATTCTGTATATTGAGAATCGTTATTTAAGTTTTAAAGTGAATACTTGGATTGTAAATTTACTAAATTTTTACACATTTAAACATAAAGGTGTAGTGTATTGGAAATTGCTGTTAACTCTTGCCTACGAGTATGCGTAAAGGTATTATTTAAAATCTGACTATAATTGTTGCATTAAAATGCTTATTTTGTTTATATTTAAACCTTTTTTGTGCTCATTAGTGTAACACTAATACATTTCAAATCACCTTTCGCTTTACGCCAATTTTATAGGCAACCAATAATACGACATGATGTTGTTGTTATTTACATAGATACTGGTCAATAATTACAACAATTATGGGTAATCCTTAACCTACTGCTTTTAACTACAAGGGCAACAAAATAAAAAAACTACTTCAAACGTAATAAAATCAATAATATCAATAGCGAATGACGGAGAAAACAATACACCTTCAACTTCGTATATTGCTGCTCCTAAAAAAAACCTAAATCTATTTTTCCAAAAAAAAGAACAAGCAATTATCATACATTAACATCCCAATCTTGTGTTATTGGACTATGTCAAAGCAGTTAGAAACATTGTTAATCCCAAAAATGTTTGTTTAACATCGAAAAATTCAAACAAACAAGTGTGTAGTTACTTATCAAAAACCTAACTTATAAACCAGCTTATATTAGAGCATTCCACTGTAACTGTAAATTCCGTTGAGTTGAGTATAAGAAGACTAATTTCTCCAGCTAGGAGAATATTAATATCAAATGTCTGTCCTTCCATACCTAATGAGGTCATAGAACAGTCACTCAAAAATTTCGGACTTCAAATAGTGTCGCATATATACATATATATATATATATATATATATATATATATATATATATATATATATATATAGAGAGAGAGAGAGAGAGAAATGTGTGTATAATAAGTAAGTGTTTGTGATTGTATAGCAATTTTTAAAAATTTTAAATATAGGAATAAGTTTTATGTAATAATATGACAGACTGTGATAAGTTTTATCGACATGGTAGAAAATCATTGATGATCCAACCTCATTAAGTTTCTCCCTGATGAAGGACATAACCATGTCCGAAAGCTCGAAATAAAAATTTAAAAGAGTACACGTATCATTTTTATTGCTGCAAACCCAATATTGAAAATTTACTTATATATATATATATATATATATATATATATATATATATATATATATATATATATATATACAAACAACACAGCTTATTAGGGTTGCAGTCAGAATATTGGCCGGGATGTTAAAAAACACTCTTTTGGCTTTTTGTCGAGCTTTCGGAATGGTTTTATTTCTTTTTCAAGACACTGTAAAAGACAATTATGTAAATATTTAAAAAATATCACAATTCTTCAGTGTAACTTACTAGTAGTTGAGATTATTTTTGTAAGCATTGACACTCAACATTTATACCATACATTAAAATATACAATTATGGACATAATACATCATAAAATTTTTAAAATTTGTTGTAAAAATAGTAAAACTTGATTGATGGCATGTTTTACTTGTGTATATTAACTCACAGAGAATGGAAAGAAAAAACAGTGTAATTAATATGTAATTAGGTGTAATTGATGTTATTTTTCTTTACTAGAAATACTAGAGACCCTTCTTAGGTGACTATACTTTTAAACCTGTCTTAATGGTATGCAACATATTATACAGAGGTGTAATTTTTGTACAGGTAAATATTTATTTTATTTTTTGTGTTTTTCTAGTAAACAACAATAAATGTTACTTAATTTGTCTATTTCGGACTTTTTGTTGATGCAAGATGTGCTAGATTTTATGAAACACATTTCCAAAAAAACACGTTTTGAATGGTTCTTTTCTTTTGCCAAAATACAGGAATCATCGAAACTAAATTCATGTTTTAGAGTTAGTGCATGTTCTGTCAATGCACATGCATTGTATCCTCGTATCCTTGTATCCTCCTATGTAAATTTTATTACAGTTACTACACGGTATAGAATAAACAACATTCGATGACTCCTGTATTGTGAAAGGATCTTTTGTTTTTGTGTAAAGCTTCGATATTGTTTTCACATTTTTGGTTGTAATTTTTAGGCCACTAACATTTTTAAAGATGTTCATTAGCTTAGGTGTCAAAAATGGAATGTAGGGTAGGCAACCATAAGTTATTTTAGATGGTAATATTGATGCGTTATGTATCAATGTCAATTGTCGGATCTCATTGTTATGAAAATTTTGGTTGACAGAAACTTGTGAAGGAAAAGGAGAACCGAAAATGGGTTTATTTAACAGCCCAATGGTTCTCGGTACTTTCGGTCTTTTGTGACTAATTCTTTTCTATTTGTAGTAATTTCGGCGCTCATAAATGTTACCTGTCGTCAGAAAATACTAGACCCTTCGAATATTAACCTCAGGTACCGAATGCTGTCGGCGACCCAAAATCCAAATTTACCGGAAGGCGATCAGACTTTTCAAGACTAGTTGGATGAGTCATCTAGTGAATTGAATGATCAATGCATAGCCAGATGTTTCGAGATAACAGCACTTTGTATGTAAATAACACAGAGCTTTTATTGAGAGTCAGTAAGAAGATAAATTCGGGGCTCGGTATTTAAATGTACGAACGTAATAGATAGTTGTAGTTATTTAATACATTGATAATAAATTATCGTGAGTTTTAATAAATTAGAATAAAGACAATAAATTAGGACTAATAAAAACTTTATAATAGCAATCACTTTTCAATTCTAATTTCAAACAGCGAGAATAAATCTAGCAATTATCGTGTACCCAAATGGCGAATCGCCAATGCAGATTGGATTGGCTTCTGCTCGTATCTTGAAAATTTTTACTTCTGTCTCTTTCTGATGATGTAGACAAATCTCTGAACCTTCTTATCCACTGCATTATTTCTGCAGCTAAACTACATATTCATAAAACTTTTACAACTAATACACGTAAGAAAGTACCATGGTGAAGTAAGGATTGTAAATATGCAATTCGTCAATGCAAAAAAGCATTAAACAAATACCGAAAAACTCGAAATACAGAAGATTTTGTGAAATTTAAAAAACTGAAGGTCAGAGCAAAACACGTGGTAGAAGAAAATAAGAAAATTTCGTGAAAAGAACATACTTCGTCACTATCAACATACCTTCTGCCCAAGTATGGACGAAAATACGACAAATTTAGGGTCGTAAGAAAACTTTTGGTATTTAAAGTAGAAGTTATCAAAATATAGTTATCAATGACATACAACGCATTGCAAATTTACTATCTGATACGTTTGAACAAAAATCCAAAAGACAATACTCACCTAATACATTATCAGACACATTAACTGAAAAGTTCTTCACAATAAAAACTGCATGAGAAATGTAGCCTATTAACACACCTACACATTTACCTTAGAGGAACTATTGACAGCACTCGGTTTGTGTAAAAACACAGCCTTTGATCCAGATGACATTTCTTTCGTATTCTTAAAGAAATTAACGACTCCATGCATCATCGTTTTATTAAAATTTTAAACAGTATTTGGAACAGTTATAATTTTCCTAAGCGGTGGCGAGGATGATATGTACCAATTAAAACAGTTCATAACGAAATACAAAGTTTATCTAATTTATATACGCTAAAGAATTCATATCATCAGTTGGCGCTACAGCCCTTTGTGAGCCTTGGCCTGCTTCAAAACATTCTTCCATCCTTCCCTATCGAGTGTCTGTCTTCTCCAGCCCCTCACTCTAATCTCCCTCAGATCTTCCTGTATATCGTCCAGATATCTGAGTTTAGGTCGTCCCCTTCTTCTTATTTAGCATATTTACCGGCCGCTTTATAGCGACCGGCCTGTTTAGTATAGTTATTTTAGTGGGATTACTCTCATCCATCCGCATAACGTGGCGCACCCACCTTAGGCGGTTTATTTTGATGGTCTTCACAATATCTGCATCATCAAAATGTCTATAAAGTTCAAATTTATATCGCCTTCTCTACAGACCCTATTCGTTTACTCCGCCATATATGGTCCTCAATATTTTTCTTTCAGTAGACTCGTACTCGTAGTAACTCTTCATCTCGGGTCGTCATTGCCCATGTTTCTGATCCGTATGTGAGCACTGGGCGTATTATTGTTTTATAAAGATTTCACTTTGTTGCTATTGACATACTTCTCGCTCTTAGTTGAGGGCCCAGACCAAAATAACAGCGGTTAGCCTGGCATATTCTTTTTTTATCTCGTTATTTTTGTAGTCTACCAGTGATCCTAAGTAGCAGAATTCGTCTACCATTTTTATCGTTTTGTGTTGCACCTCCAAGTTATTTTGTTAAATTCTGGATATGGCCGATATATATTTAGTTTTCTGGATGTTAATCAGAAGTCCGATGTTTTCTGCGGCATTTTTGATACGTGTGAAAGCCTCCACTGCTTCATTTTGGGTTCTTCCAATTATGACGATATTATCAGCGTATGCCATTATTTGTATACTACGGGTATGTAGAAGAAATATTCATATATTATAAATAAAGAATTCATATAGGACGAAGAAAAATATTCTGGATTGCTAACCTAAGAACATGGTATAGAACGACCTCAATACAGCTATTTCGTATAGCAACCAACAAAGTCATCATAGTCAAAATGATCGCTAACGTTCGGAACGGACAGGAACCTGCACCATGTGCAAATCAATGAAGAAAATAGTAAACAAAAGATTGGTCTGGTTTTTTGGAAAAAAAATATAGTTATTTTACCGGTACAATCCGGTTTTAAATCTCATGGTTCTACATCTGATAATTTGGTAATTTTACAATCACATATTCCTGACTCTATGACCTGTAAACAAGATTTATTAGTAGTTTTTTGATGTGGAGAGAGCTTTTGACACCATTAAAAAATTAGTAATACTCCAAAATCTTCAAGAATGTGGACTTGGTGGAAACATATACTACTTTGTGCAGAATTTTTTAGATGATAGAACTTTTTAAGTTATTTTAAATGGTAAGTTGCTCTCTACTCGTATTCAACATAATAGAGTCGCATAAGGTTCTGTTATAAGTACAACTCTGTTTAGTTTGGCATTTAATGATATAGGCAAAAGTATCTATCTTCCACGTAAGTACACATTATATGCTGATGGCCTTGTACTCTTTTGCAGAGGAAAGAGTACCGAAACAATATATATGTCCTTATGTATGTCTGTTTATTACAAAAATAAAAAATTGAATTTGGATTGCTAATACGCGTACCAATTTTTTCTAACGTAGTGAGTTTATTTACTTTGATTTGATCTGAAAATAGAAAGTATTTTTTATTATCAGCAATTCTCTTTAATTTAAATTAATATTTTAATAAAAGTCTACCTGTACTTTATATGTCTGTTCTCGTGTACATCGTCATAAATTATACAGAAATTTTGTCGATGTTTTATTTAAGACCCAGTAAAGAATATGTTTCCAAGTGTACTTTATTTCTCAATAAAGGACCAAAAAAGCACTAAACTAAAATTAGCCTAAAGCTAAAGTGTAATAAAAAGAAAGACAAATTATTTCCCAAGTTTATTCGCGGCAGTGGGGTGATATAAAAGGAAATTTACACAGCCGTAGATGAAATTTTATGTTACATTGTATGAAGTTACGGTCCGAACATGGGATTCGGAAGAAGTTATTTTTCAGAGAATGCGTTTGTTTTCATTGGATTTTCTTCTGTTCACGTACGTATGCATATATAAAATATCCAAGACTTAGGAAATTGGTTTATCGTAATGGTTTGGTGTTTTCCAATAGCTCTGGATGTAGTTCGTTCTTAAAAATCGTATTTTTCTTTGGAAGAACCTGTTAGTGTGTGAACAAGATAGTCAAAATCAAATAAATTATAATTGATATGAGGTTGAATGCTCGAATAAATGAACTTTGAAAATTAAGGCAATTATATCGAGCACAAGTTTAATCAAATCTTGCCCAAGTACTTTCGCTTAATATAGCATCTTCAGGGTCATTTCGTCAAATATGGGCTATCCAGCAAGCGTAGAATGTAATAAACATAGATGGTAACATAAAATTGTATAAACACTACACTAGAACAAAGGACAAACAGTTTAAAATTAATAAAGAGGTTCTACGGTATATTCTTGGCTGTAACAGGAGAGAGAAATAAATTATAAACTAAATCAGAAACAAAAAGCATCAATAATTATTATTTAAGTTTTCTCTTTATACCGTCTTTTTCCTACAGTTTTACCATCTGAACCATTATATAGACTAAATTCTTTATATTTTTAATTTCCCATTTATTTATTTTTGTTCTAACGAAAATTCATTTTTAGTTCAAAATATCAGTTTTATTAAAAATAATCCATTTCGTATGAGAGTGTTAAAGCCAAAGTGGTGTAAGTCATTTTTTGAAATTTTGGTGTAAGTCTTGCTTTATAATCTTGAGATACAGATCTCTTAAAAGAAAAGTGTACCTTCTAACTTTATGTATACCTTCATAGATGGCAGTAACAATTAAACTAATAAATGAATAACCGTTTTTATTAATAGATATTGTGGTTGCAAGTCAGACATACACCACTAGTCTGCAACTGTTTGTGAGAAGTTGGTTGTTACTTGTGAATCAACACAGCTACATTGTATTTTGTTGAAGATAAATCCCCTACTAGTACGCTGTCACACTAGTGAACAGTGTAGTAGTGTTGAGGGGGCTCCGGAGACTGAGACCTCGAAAGCCTGAAGAAGGCATCAGAGAGGATGCCGAAAGCTCGGCAAAATGGATATCGACGCGGTTCAACCGGAAGACTGGTGAGTTTGATATTAATTTTAGTATATATTAATCTTAGCATATATATATATATATATATATATATATATATATATATTATATATATATATTTATATATATATATATATATATATATATATATATATATATAATATATATATATATATTATATTTATATATTGTTGTACTTTTGAATGTCCATTAGCAATAAAAAACCGTATATACAAATTTTTATTACTTAAATAAAAATTAAAATTATTGATATTTCATAAAGACACGGGCATATAAATTTTCAAACATCCTGTATAAGACAAAATATGTATTTTAAGTTGTTCGAAGAATTGTTCATTAGGCCTCAGAGACAAGACTTTCAAATATTATCGATAAGAAATTTAAATAAGTCGGTTATTGTGGAATGGATTTACCCGGAATTAAAAGTGTATATAGACAGTGTTTAAACAATAGACCGGGATTTGCGGTGGTTTTTCTCCCCGAAAGATTATATCGGTAAAAGTTTATTAACAAAAGACATTGAATTGAGAAACAGGTATCGTTTGTAGCTATTAGTAAGAAATATTTGTAAAGCAGATAGATTTAGTTAGAATAATTAAAGAATGTTGTTTTCTGGAATTACCCGAATGACGTTTTATAGAGAGAGTTGGTTGGTAACGATATACGTCACAGAGGTGGATGATTTTTATTGGTCAATTTTTGAATGCAAGGAGGTAGTGGTTTTGGTTATGAGATAGGAGAGAGGAAAAAAGTTAGTTAGTCAGTTTTCGTCGCCCAAGAAGGAAGGAGCTTTGTGGTTTGTGTTTGTCTGAAGTCCCGAAGACGTAATTTACCGGGTGTGTTTATTTGCTGTGTAAAAGCTGATCAGTGTGAGGAACGGGGTACAGAGAGATAGAAAACCAAAGGGTATAAGAATATTAATATCAGACGAAGCCGGAAACATTTGAAGTTATAAACAGGAGCGGAGATTGGCTCAAAAGGAGGCTGCATAGAATTACACGAGTTGTTGGGTTGCAGATACAAGGACAGATAGGAGAAAGGTGTACGTCATCTGGACCACAATAGGAGCAGAAGCAGAGAAAGGTTTTTTTTTATGGCGTGGCCATAGAATTACAACGGCAGAGAACGAAAGGTCAGTCAATTTTCATTAGAGCAGGAGTGTGGTTTTCATTTATTAATTAAATAAATTGAATAAATAATAGAGACAGTTAATTTTGCGATCATTTAAAGAAAAAATTATAAAGATAGCTTAGTTATAACACATATTAAAAATCAATGTAAAATAACATTTGGGTCTATGATAGAAAACAACTTCTCATATATTTAAAGTAGTATATTGCAAATATTACAGGATTGATTGTTATATAAAATTTCATTAAAATAAAGGACATCTCACATATAGTTCAGTTGAAATTCTGTGTATTTTATTCAGGTCATATTACCTATCCCAATTAGGAAGCCAATTGGAAAATATTTTGAATCCACGATCAAAGGTAAATAGTACAAGTTAAATAGCCTGAGATTGTAATTAATTAATGCTGATTTATTGTGATTAATTGGAGATTAGATCATTTAATAAATATAGACAAGATCTTTTCTAAATAAGCAATAGAATACAATTTAAATAGCATAACAATATATATATATATATATATATATATATATATATATATATATTTATATATATATATATATATATTCAATATCATTGTTGATACTAATATTCGGATTTAGTATTTTATCGGTAAATAAATCATTCCACAAATTTGATTATTTCTTATCATCCAAATTTTCTCATCCCTTTCCATAATATCTAATATTCAACCAAATATTCTAATATCAAGTTTTACTTGACACCGAAATTAATTTCGGCATAAACTTTGGTTTAAGGCATATTTCAATGTCAGACCGTTCATTTAGAACGGAAGTTCTTTGGCCAATGAGGTGCACCTATTCACTTTCCATGTGACAAATTAGACATAATTGCAAAACCTTGCACGATATACGTAACGGAACAGATAGCATGAATACGCTGGAAATAATTTAACTGCGAAACTAATTATGGAATCAATTAATTTTCCAAGATTAGTAAAGGATACATAATGGTTTCGCTTGAAAACACCTGTAATTATTAAGGTGGCAATTCATATACCTAGAATAAGCAATCGGGGTCTTTATTTTGTTGAAGTGATATTTGACAAATTTAAAAGAAAATGAATGGAATTTGAGGAACACAATTTAGAATTATTTTATCATTATCTGGTGGTATAGAATAATAATAGTAGGTAGGTATTTCAAGTGTAGGATAGAATAATTTTTATGGAAGAAAATGACAACGATCTTTATATTTCCTCTTCTTTCTGTGTCTTGCAAAGTTATTTTGCATATTAGTGTGGTGTTGTCTGTAACATAAAACAGGACAAAAAGTCTGCATCACCTAAGCAACTTATAGTTTTTGAGGTTTAACACAAGTTTTTTGTGTTAATATTTTCGATAATCCATTTTAAGTTTGTGCTTGTAATTAGCATAATCGGTATACTTACTAATGTTTTTTTTAATTACTGCCTAAAGTTCTATATAAAAGATTAAAATAATTTGATTGAAGGGATTTCCCATAATCCGAGAAAATTATGAGGTAATTATTAAGTCGTTAAAGTACTATTAAATTAAATTTTAAAATTTTAAAAACACATTTATTTGCTCTTGATCACAAACTAAATTATCGGAAGAAAAGCATTATAAAATTAGTTTTCACCATAAAAGCGACAACGTATGTGACCGACCAAAGAAAACTTCGGGATGACGCTGACTAGTCTTAATCTACAGGTGTGTAAGCGTCTGCACTTCCACTGTGAGAAAAAGACTGCTTAGTTTTGGACTTAGAGCAAGTAAGGTACGGAAGAAACCATTGCTTTCAGAAAAGCAAAGATTGCACCTTTTGAAATGAGCCAAGAAAAATCGAATCTGGACAACAGAGCAGGGGCAGAGTGTACTGTTTATTGATGAATCCACTTTTAATATTGATAATCATGCTGAAAATACCTAGGTCAGAAGATTTCCTGGTGAAAAATTTTCTCCAAAATGTGTTGAAAAACTTCCTATATTAACGATCGTTTTCTTGGTAAAAACAACCAGGGGTGTATTACAGAAATCTAAAATATAAAACGCTACAATAGTAAGAAATCTCTATTGGAACCAACAGGTTGTGGTAACATTAGATGAAAATAGCGTGGATGAGCAACAGATAAGTAGAGGAGTGAGACAGGGCTGTGTACTTTCACGATTACTATTTAATATATATTTCAAATAGGTATTTACGCAAGCACTTGAAAACTGTACAGAAGGGATCAGATAAATGGTGACAATATTAATAATTATATTATTGTTATTTTTTTAACTTCTTGCTCATAAAAGCTTTTAAGCTTTGTCCACAAAAATGTACAATTTTTAGTGACATAAAAGCATATTTCTATTCTATTCTATTCTATTGTATTTTATAACATACGTTTTTAACAAAAAAACGTAAAGACCAAAATAAAATGTTCATAGATCCTATGTTGAATGTTTTGATTGGTTTGGCTTATATAAGACCGTAGTTAGTCTGTACAAGGAATTTTATAAACTTTATATTGTTCATTTTAAATATTATCTTTGACATTGACGGATTAGACAAGAGGTTCAAATTTATTTTAATGAATAAATATTGCCTTTATTCTCTTTGATTTTAAAATTATTTCAATTTTACCAGTGATGCCTTAGATATAACAAATGTCTTGTATAAAAAAGAAACAAGTAATGGAAATAAATGGAAATATGGAATATTGGTAATATTACTTTAACTAAAAAGGAAACGTAAAATTAAACAACAAAAGGTACTATGTATGTTCATAACATCACAGCATCCGTGAGATAATCAATTTCAGCTAGTTTCCTTTGGCGGTTTGACAAGCTTCTCTGTACCCTTTAAAGCAGCACACACGTGATTAAGGCACTCTAGTATTGACAAATCTAATTAATATTGCATCAGGTGACTAACCAGAATGTTTAGCGTAATAGTCGATATTAGAAATTTTAAGTTCGGGTTTAACAATGTGAAATATAAAATCAAATTAATAAATGGAAATATTCAACCCTTTGATAACTTTGCCACAATGTTTCATGTACAGAAGAGACTCTTATTTTACGTAAGTTATATTACATAAAATATATTATATATATTATTGTGATATTCAGAGTCTTAGTGCGCCAAGCAATTAATTAGCTAATTAATTAATTAATTAATTAAAATTATTTAAATGATATAAGTATGATTCTATCACACTTTTTAATTCTCTTATCTCGGGTTATATTCGTGCTTCAATATCTATGCTTTACATGTGAAAGGTAAGGTACAAAGAATACCGGAATAATAAAAAACATATATGATATAACATTATATATTGAAATAAAATAATGAAATAAAATTCACACTCAAATGTTTTCAATAAACAATATCTCATATAATGATTCTCAAAATTTTGTTCTAAGTACGTGAACCTTCAAAATTAATGGTACAAACAATATTAGTTAAAATCTCAAAATCCCAATTATTATTCTAAATCTCCTAATCAAAATATTTATATCTTTTCTAAAGTAATTGTAAAAATTGTGTTATCAATAAAAGAAAAACTGCATAAAACAAAACTATCTCTATATGATGATGAGTGGTCCAACTCCTTGTTCCTTGTAGCCTACACTATCTATTCTTAGCAGCTCCCTAGGTAATCAGCAATCTTACAACAAATTGTTGCAAGTTTATCGTCCTAATGATCTCCTTCAAATGCACGAATCGTTCAAATTATGCTAGCCTCTTCTCCTCTCGATAAACTGAATCTCTCGTTGGCCTGAATGAACAATGACTCTTGGAATATCTTCTCTTTACGATAAACTGAATCTCTCGTTGGCCTGAACAGTGACTCTTGGAATATAAGTAGAAAAATATGACTTACAATCTTTTACTGGATCAGCTTCTGTCAGATACACTAACTAACACAAAAACTCACAAACTTTCACTGCTACTGCTTCCTACCTCTGGGAAACTACCCGAGAACAACGGTCGTTCGCCTTGCACCCTTGGAAACCAACTGACTATCTTTTTTTCTTCCAAAACTAACTAACGTCTCATTCTCAAACCAACCATCCCACCTTTTTTAATCTCATCTAGTCAAAATGCGTCATACATCTCCCATTGCTTCATTTCAATAACACAAACAAATTTTTACCTACAATTATAAAATTTCCTAAAATTTATTTACAAACTAATCCTTTTCTACCAATTCTTATGAACTAACAAAAACATATCTTTCTAAAATCTATTCTATTGTCCTAATTACTGCACAAATTTATTTGGAAAACCCGCTTCCATTGTCTAGGATTTCACTTAAGCTTATTCACGTCACTCAAAATATATTTTACAAAGAAAATAATTTATGCATATCTTACGTTCTGTTTAATACAAGTAATCTAAAGATACAGGACTTTCATTCTTCGAAATTATTCGTAGTTTATTATTCGACTTATCTGAATTATTTTAATTTTTTTAACTTTGAAATATTTTAAGCAAACCAATATTTTTCTCGATTTTACATATAACAATATATAAACATTGTTTACAGAATTTTAAACTGTGTGTTCCTTAAGTAATTGTATAAAACGAAACAGTAGATTCTACAATTTAAAATATAACGATTTGAACCAACTTGCTTTAATAACATGTTGATATTAAGAAAGATAGAGTTTAATTAATTGTCTCGCTAAATAGGTCTTGAACCTAAGGCAAAAAAGAAAGATACAGGCTGTTAAAATTTAAATTAAAAATTTTAATTTTCTCCTTAAAATTTTTCATTTGTAGATATTTATGAATAAACATTTATAACTAGGCACTTTTATAAATAGAATAGAATGGAAATATGCTTTATTGTCACGCCAATGCGTATGCTTCAGGCCAATTGCCTTGCCAACTGCCCTCACAATTGGCCCAAAATTCAGTTGTCTCCGGGAGTAGACTGAGGACAATGAGCTGCGCCCAGTGAGCCCTCCACCATTCGAAATCTCAATTGTCGCGACAATTGGCACCGTTGTGAACGGTGTAGACCAATAGTGTTGTCTTGTTTTTTGCCTGTTCCCTCCTCTAGTGCTCCGGTGTCAGTCAAAACATACACGTGGTTTGTGTTATATTTAGCTGTCTACTGGCATGGCAATATTTGGCCCCATATAAACATCTTCTCGTTCAACTGGACTGGCCACCGACAATCCGCAACCACGATGACAATTGGCGAGACAATTGTTATCACGTGGTTGTGGATTGTCGAAAGCCAGTCCAGTTGAACGAGAAGATGTTTATACGGGGCCAACTATTGCCATGGTAGTAGACAGCTAAAACATCAGGACAACAAACAGGAATTTATCAGTGTGTCTTGCAATGTGCTAGAAGAGAAGTTAAATAAGAAGAGTAAGTGGACAAGAAAATGGTTTTTAAGAAGAAATAGTCACGGTGCGTCATCTCAATTGGGAACTGTGGATGGAAGATGATCCATGGGAATATAAAACATGTTTAAGAATAAGTCCAGAGAGTTTTGATGAACTTTTACAAATAGTTGAAAGTAAAATATTGAGAAAGCATACCTTAATGAGAAAAGAATTGTCACCTCAGCTTAAATTGGAAGTGATGCTTTCATTCCTTGCTACATCTACTTACCAAAGTGCCTTTGGTCTGACTTGTCAGTGTTCCATTCACCAACACCTCCTTCATTATGTTAAACCACTTA
Organism: Diabrotica balteata; assembly: GCA_918026665.1. Taxonomy (NCBI): domain Eukaryota; kingdom Metazoa; phylum Arthropoda; class Insecta; order Coleoptera; family Chrysomelidae; genus Diabrotica; species Diabrotica balteata. The sequence goes on along the minus strand of OU898276.1, from coordinate 8,710,478 downwards.
AGGGTCGGCACGTACAAATCCGTTGATCCAGGTCCAGATTTGGCACTTTTTTTCAATTTAACCCATCTCAATATTAAACGTACCGCAAAAAGACTTGATTTTTGCTTTGTCCTCAGCTACACTAAATTCTTTGACGTTTATGCTTCCAGCAATAATTGCAACGAGTGCCGTTTCGCGAGCACATCTATCCTTGTACAAGTCGTCTTGCTGGTCCCACAAACACCTGTGTGCTTTGTAAAATTCAACGAATTTTAAATTCATTTCGTCACTCCACTTTGATGCCATTTTACTAAAGAATAACCAGACGTAACACAAATAACACAAACCAGGTGTATGTTTTGACTGACACAAGATAACTAGAGGTAACTGGCAAAAAACAAGACAGCACTAGTGGCCTACACCGTTCACATGGCCCCAATTGTAACGACAATTGAGATTTCGGGTGGTGGGGGAGTTCACTGGGCGCAGCTCATTGTCCTCAGTCTGCTCCCGAAGACAACTGAATTTTGGGCCAATTGTAATGGGCAGTTGGCACAGGCAATTGGCCTGAAGTGTTTTAGACGAAGACAATAATTTCATACCAGTAAGTTGTCTTCTGACAATTGTCTCGCCAATTGTCATCAAGTAAACGCGGCTTTAGAACCAGAAGTCCACCAGAATTGTCATTTTTCATTTCAATTTTAGTTTCAAATGATAATCCTATATTAATTTAATTTGTTAGTGTTGGTATTGGGAGTGTTCTTAGTGGATAATTTCTCCTCTCATGTATTTGCAATACTCACATTTACTAATAGCTTGTAATAGCAGATTGTAAATTTGCAAATTAAAAAAAATCAATTGTGGTTTAATCTGTTTTTTTTTATTCAAAAATATCTGTTATGCTCACAATGTATCGTAGTGTTTATATTAGATAAAACCTTTACGCTAAATTGGCCGCAAACAAGAACGTATTACTATACTAAACAAAGCGTCGCAGCTATTAATTTCGTAAGATGGCATATATCCGTTATATATCGTTGAAACTGTATCCAGCACGTATCATATTTAAATTTCGTATATTCTCGGAATATTAATTCGATGGAGAATTCATATTTCACATGTCATCTTGTGGTAACTGCAGTAATTATAATTAAGCAGACAGGAAGACACTAAACGAGAATTGCATAGAAAGCAAAGCGTTATGCAATTCATAATTGTTATAAAATTATTTTAAACCGTATCAGAAGGTTTTGGTTTAAAGTGTACGAAAAAGGAGCAAAACAACAAAAATAAAAGATAAAAATTGAGGAAAAAAAGGTACTCATTAGTAAAGTGTCGATAAATTTAACTACCAGTTTGTACTATGAGTTAGGGATGGGAAAAACCTACCGGTTTTTAAGCGAAAACCGGATTTTTTACTTCGCAGTAACACTAGCGTCTAAACAACATACCAACAAATCAGGAGATTCGGTATCGATATCAAGTTCAGATCGATACAATCGAATTGAATTTAGTAGCTCGGAGTGCTGGTTATGTCATCGGGAGAACAATAACCAGAGATATGTACGAGAGTACGTAACCTCTTACATATCTCTGACAATAACATAACCATAACCTAAATTATTAGAAAATGGTAATTGTGATTTAAATAAATGGAAGAACTAAAATTATTTAAATTAGTTGCAACACATAGATTACCTACGTGTTTTAGGTAAAAATGTATTGCCTAAAAAACATTTTAATTTCTCCCAATATGTATTCAGTTGTCTGTTATAATCTATTTGTAACTCATAATGTTTTTAAACTTATAGGATTTTTAGGTTAGTGGTAGAATCAAAATAGGAAAACATTTGAAGTAGATTTGTGGACTAATAACTGAAGAAAGGAAAAATGCAAGTGCATATTTTATACATATTTTTAAAGGTTACCAAGTAAATTTTTGTAATGTAATAATTTATGATATGAACAAAACAAACACAAGTATTTGACTCTGACACTTGACAAACACACTAAGAATAGGAAATACGATTCCATTATCATATTTTCCGATATGATCAAAAAACTCTTATTTAAATGAATCGATATCGATCTGCCTGATTTGTTGGTATGCTGTCTAGACGGTAGTCGCAGTAACCGGTTTTATCGGTTGTTTTTTTATCCCGGTTATAACCGGTTTTTTATTTTTAAATTTAAAAACCGGTTATTAGGTTTTTACGGTGATTAGGATTAGGTTAGGTATTATTTTGGATCCCAAACATAATTATTATTCTCAAGTAATTATTCCAAACAAAACCATAATTCAAATTTTATTTTATTTTATAAATACAGAAGCAAACTGAAAGCGCAAACTCACATCAGCCAGAAACAATTAAGCTTTATTATAATATTTCGTTGAAAAAATATTTAGTAGTCATAATATTTACATAAGAAGTAACCTGGTACATCATCTATTTTTCACACTTGACTCTTGACATTGAAAGTGGGTGAATGGCTTTTGCTGATTACCAAAAATAATGTTCTGACTATGAATATCGAATTACCGATTACGAATACGATTCTCCAAGGATTTCCCTACGTTTTCAAAACCATACACTAATACAGGAAGTATTAAATGAGTTAAAATGTACCTATTATACAAATATACAAACGTGTTAAAAAAATACATGACCAATGTTAATATTATTTTTTTTTAAATCCATTGAAAGAGTCTGTGAAATTTTTTTATAAGTTGATAACGGTTGCGGAATTTTATGGGTTTGGGAGGAGAGGAAAATTGGTGGATATTTTATAGAATTATATTTTTATATGGTAAATTAAATTTGCATCATTAATTGAATACAATAATTGCATATTATATTCTATTCTCATAATAAATTCAATGACAATAGAACCTGAATTGTTTCAGCGCTCTCTGTTGGGCAGTAGTATAATATTATATTTGATAATAATCAATAACTATATAATAATAATAAAGTAATAAATAACTGTAATAATTATTAGAATAAAATGTTTTTATTAAAAATTATGTTTAATTTATATTGATATTGATGTTTTTCTATATTTCTATATAATTTTGATCACATTGATATCGAGTCGAATGAAGTATCGCAAACTAAAGTGCATTGTAAATGTAAATTTGTAACCTATTGTATTAAAAAATCGAAAACCGGTTTGTTTTACCAGTTATAACCGTCAGGTTAAACCGTAAGCAAAACAAAAAACCGGTTTTGTCAAAAACCGCCATCCCTACTATGAGTAAAATTAAAGTGTTTTCTACTTACAGAAGAGAAAAATTGTAAGTACAATTTTGATTTGATCCACATAAAATCATTTAAAGGATTTTATTGAAAACTAAACAACAGAAGATCTATTTTTATTTCAAATAAAAACTCCGATAAGCCTGCTTAATTACCTTAAGACAGTAGCGGGTCTAGTGTTAATACTATTAAATAAAGAAAATAAAAATTAAAAATGGATACATACACAATAACAACCTTACTTCCCTTCAACATTAACCTTCTCTAATGCCGTAAGCAACTTTAACTTTCTATACACAGAAAAATCAATTGTTTTGTCATCAGCACCGGATATAAAAATACACGAATGCATAACAGCAATAGAAACTTTAGTACAACCAAAATATAATCGCTATGGGTTCGCTCATTTGCATTTTATGATCCAATCCCCAAAATCTATCTACAATTTATTGTATCTTAACAGCAGGTAAACGGCTAATAGTTTTGTTCCTAATTTAGGGATTTTCCAAAATCTCCCAGTTTATTGAATTAGGTACCTAAACATTTCTAATTTGATGCTCAGATTTGTAAATCATTTTTGTTTTGATATTCAAAGCGTAAACACTCGTTGTGCGTAACAAAAAGGAAGATTGTGATTTTATAATGCCTAAAACAACCAGTGCTTCAACTTGTATTAAACCTTATAAAGAGCTGTCTATGGATATGGGAAAAATCTACTGTTCAGTCTGTGGCAAAATTGTAAGTATCTAATATTTTCTATTAAATATCTAATATTTCATACATACAGGGTGTTTCCAAATGACACTTACAACGTTTGACTGTAGATACTTCTCGAAAAATTGAACAAAACGATATAGTTTAATGAGGGGTAAACTTATTACTTTTCGAGATACAAGGTGTTAAAATTAAAAAAAATTAAATTCTTTTAGTTAATAACAACAATAACTTTAAAACCAATAAACGTATTTACTTGAAATTTAGTACTCGTAGGTTGTTTTTAAATGAAAAATAGCTTCCTTTAGTGAGAAAAAATTGTCCATGGTACAATACAATGGTGTGTATTTAGAAAAATTTTTCACCTTTACTTTTTTTATGAAGTCAGCTATTCTAAAACACAATTATTTTTATTGTAATTGAATTAACAAAAAAAAAACTTTTGTTGAATTTTAAAATAAGTTATATGATGTACTAATGGTTAGTAACAAAAACTAATTTGTGGATTAATACTGCATTTAAAACACTTAGCGAGTGTTTTTTTTTTCCAAACCAGTTATTTGATTAACCAAAAACACCTTGTGTTTTTTTATATTTTAAAGGTTGGGTTAAAATAAAGGTTTTTATTTTTATTTATAGATAGCATGTGAGAAGAAATTTCAGATAGACCAACATGTGAGAACTGCTTCACACATTGCAAAAAAAAGGAAAAATAGGAGGAAAACATCAAACTTCAATGGCCAAATGTTTCCAATCTACTTCAAAAAAATTAGATGAGCAAGAAACTTTTATTGAAGACTTGTGTCGCGCATTAGTGTCTGCAAACATGCCGCTTTCAAAATTAGCAAATGTAAATTTTAGTTCGTTTCTAAAAAAATATTGCAAACTTAATGTTCCAAGTGATCGGTCTCTAAGAAGAAATAATGTGAACGGTCTATACTCGTCGGTGTTAATTAATATTAAGAAAGAAATTGCAGATAATTATTTTTACATATCTGTAGACGAAACCACTGATTCCTCAGGAAAGTATATTGCTCATTTATTGATTGGTGTTCTTAAAGAAGATACCTTACCAAAATCTCATCTTATTTCATGCCAGCAACTTGAGGAAAACAAATGCTTTAATAATTTCGCGTTTTATACAAGAAACATTAGCAACTTTTTTTCTTCCGACAACTATTCCTTCTAATAAATTACTGCTTATTTTATCGGATGCTGCTCCTTATATGGTGAAAGCAGGACAAAATTTAAAAAATATTTTTCCCAGATAAAATAAAGAACATAATTGAGAAAGATTGATACGTTAACAGATGAAAGTTCCCAATCTCTTTTGGATTCTAAACAAACTTTTCAGAGTAACTTGCTTCAACAAGAACTTTCATTTATAAAATCAAATTTTAGTTTTGTTCAAAAAACAATTACTCAGTTAGAATCACCAAAACTGTCATTGTTCGAAAGTACAGCATTAATTAAAAGTATTTGCGTCATGTTGTCGGAACGTTAGAGGTAATATTGGAAAAGATATTTTAAAAAAATTTGAAGCTACTATGGAAAAAAATAAAGGTTACCATATTCTTTCTGAAGTAGTCAGTGTTCTAGCTGGAAATATTTCGGAAACAATTAATTTAGAACCAAATGTTTTGGTTAGTTTGAAAAATGCTCCCGTTACATCAGTTGATGTTGAACGAAGTTTTTCCATATATAAATATATGTACTCAGACAGAAGCCACAAGTTTTTGTTAGAAAATTTTGAACACCACTTGGTCATTTATTGTTACCATAATTCTAAATAAGTTTATTCATACTTAAAAATGATGTAGTTACTTAAAATAAATGTAAATCTTAATGAATAGTAGGAAATATTTAGTTATGTACACTTTTTTTTTAAATAAAATTGTTACTATTTTACGATTTTTTTATTTATTTGTATGCATATTTTGTAAAATATTTGCATATTTTCGGGTAAACACGTGCATATTTATGCACATATTTTCTACATTTTTATTTGCATATTTGCCGAAGTCTACTCATGACAATACCCCGTACAGAAATCTTTCCTTAGATGTCCTAAATTGCTCTAAATGTAATACCACAGGACACAAAGATGAAAACTGCACTATCGAACCAATTAATATACAAATATTGACCAGCTATCTCAATATACAAATGTTAGTATTTCTGAAACAGAAAATTATCCAATAAATAAAACATCCCATACATCAAAAACCCCAACTACTCATCAATCCAGTACTCCTGCTACTTCTTCAACCAGACCACTACCAAACACCTCCACCAACTCACAAAACTTATGTTTTGGTTGACATGTATTTTAGTTAAGCTTTTTTCCTTTGGAAGTAGAATTCAGGAAGATCTCCAATACTATGAGCAGAACAAATAAAGACTCTGGTGGAAAATCCGTACAAAATGACGTCCATCTGACACAGGATAGCAGGTAATAGAAAAGGTAAAAATAATATTTAGTGTATTACTACCAATATTACTTTTTCCATCATGTTTTGGACATACTTTTCGTGAACTAGTATTTTTTTTTTTTTTCATTTTGTATACATATAATATTGATTTAATTTTGTATCAGCTACTTAGAAAACAATCTTATAATTATTATTTAAAAAAAAATTTTAATGCGTAGATTTTTTTTTTTTATTGATCTTTCTTTCATACGCAATTTCTAGAAAAAAGTACCATAATTATTCTCGAAAAGGCGTAGACTTTCCACACGTGAATGATGCATCACTAATTAGGTGGTAATTAGCGAAATTTAAAACTTCGCTGCAAAACCCGCCAAGTTTTCCTCATCATTAATAATTAAAGCGAAGGGTTAACCGCCACTACGTCATAATAAAGTTTAAAATAGTAATCTAATTTCGAGGTTGAAGTCCCATCCTAATTATGTTTAGGGAAATAAGTTTGATGCCACCTTCATTCACTGCAAATAAGTTACTTAAGCGGACGTGCATTCTATCCAAATAGGAGCTGTGTGACCAAATTACCCGGTTACTTCGCTACTTTAGCCTACTTTATAAAATGGAGGACTACTTAATCATCATTTGGGTTAAATTTGTTAAAACCACTCTGTTTTTTGACAATGAAATATACGACAATACTATTTTTTAGGATCATTTGATTTATAATCTTTTTTTCAGAATATAGGCAACACACTTGGGCTTAACTTAACCTCAAAGAAAGATGGAAATCAATTTAAAAACAACAACGAAATGCAGAACATACACATCTTATATAAAATATACCTGGTTTATACTTTACAAACTTAATATTACTGTGTACAGGGTGTTGCGAGTTTGTCGGTATATTTTCTTTTTATTTTTTTTTCAGAAATTTTAAATCCTAGTAATATATATGTATATTATTTAAGTGAATTTTAAAGTCTTGAACATTTGATTTACATTTCTCCTCTCTCTTTTCTTCTTTTTCTTTGAGTACCGTGCCCAAATTTTAGGCGTGGGTAGCTTCCATAACGATTTGCCGATATCATTCTCGATCTTGCGCGGCATGTAATAATTCATCTGCTGATAAGCCAGTCCATTGACGAAGGTTTCGGAGCCATGAGTATTATTTCCTATTATTTCCGCTTTTTCCCTCGATTTTTCCGTTGAGTATCAACTGCATTATCCTGTATCTGTTTACTCTAGTGTTGCCCAAAATCAGTCTTGGTCTTGCAGTCTTGGTCTTGTTCTTGCGTTTTTGCAAGACCGAGACCAAGACCAAGACTGTCTAATTTTTGCAAGACCAAGACCAAGACTAACCGTGCAAGATTTGAGCAAGAATAAGACTAAGCTTGCGAGACTCTTGGGTCTTGCAGTTAGGACTGAGTGTGGTTTGAAGAAGTATAATAGTTCGGGTTTATGCTTAGAGACTCTATGAGACGCAAAGAAGTATTACCAAAAATTTGGAAAATTTGACTTGTGCGTTACGAAAAATACCATAAACATACATAGCGAATCAAAATATTCATTACAAGAACACTTAAACATTTGACACGTACTCAGAGGTCATAATTACAATCTAAAAATAAAATATTTTGTACGTTCTTTCCCAGCACACTACTTCTTTACTCTGAAATTAATTGTCCAGATTTTGAGAATAGCCCATTCCAATAATAAAATAATATCTTTGCTTTGCGACGCCGACAGTAATATCGTATCGAAACTTTTTTAAAATGTATTACCTTAGCTGATAAAAAATATAATTAGGTTAGCATATTTTTTCCTTATAATTTAGTTACGAGGAATTTAAATACCACAAATCTTATCGGCTAAGACTAAACATCTTTTTTGCTGAGTATGCGATGATACCATTCAAAATTTGCTGAAAGAATGCGGCTAATATTCAAAAGTAACGAGATAAACAAACAAAGAGATAATGCCGATTACAGTGTAAACAAAATACCGATATATTAAAAGTAACGAAGTAATGATAATAATTCTCGGTTTTTTATTCGGTACCAGATACATACAAGATCTATTAAATACCTTTGTATTATACAGTAAAAACTGACAATGAACGGACAATTGAACGATTTCATCACAGATAGTGAATGGCAAACACTCGAAAAAGTACATAAATTCCTAATAAACTTTAAACTTCTGTCAACAAAACTTGGTGGAGAAAAATATGTTACATTACCACTAGTGATTGTATCATTCAATCTTTTGCTCGATAAAATTGAATCCATCGTAAAACAATTAGATGAGAAACCTAATCGATCTGAAGTGGATAAAGGCTCATTCTTGATTTTCAAGCAGTTTGAGACAAAATGCTTAAACATTATAAGAAGAGCAACTGGATTTATTGTATCTCTTGAATTTTAGGCCCAAGGCATAAGGCTCAGACTTTTGACATGACGTTATGGGGGAAGCCAATTAAAACAGAAAGCCTGTGAAAATTTAATAAACTTTACAAAGAATATAAAACTCTACACCCAGTAAATAAATCTCTAGAATCACCAAGAAACGAAAAGAAAGTATCTGAATATGATGAAGATGAAGACTTAATAGACTTTGAGAAACTGTATGAATGCTCCTCGACTTCATCTGGATCTTGTCATTAAGGCTTAGTTATTGACGAGTTGGAGGAGTACCTAACCCTTGGAAAAATTGTCAGATTTTAAGAGAATCTTAAATTTTTAATAGTTATTACTGTCCTGGTACTAAATCCAGAAATAGGATTGGATTTTGAGAGAATCCGTTTCTGCTCTCCTGGTACTAAATCAGAAAAAATGTTGGAATTTGAGAGAATTTTAAAGTCTTGAACATTTGATTGATTTACCCTTTTATGTTTTTGCTCTCTTCATACCAAATCAGAAAAATTGTCGAATTTTGGGAGATTTTTAGTCATGAACATTTGATTGACTAACCCCCCTTTTCCGTTTCTGCTCTCCTAGTACTAAATCCCGAAAATGATCGGATTTTGGGAAGATTTTAAAATCTTATTGAATTCATTAATTCTTTTCCGCTGCTGCTACCCTTATACTTTACTCGAAAAATTGGAATTTGAGAAAAGTTTAAAGTCTTGAACATTTGATTAACAACCATGTTTCGTTTCTGGTCTTCTGGGTCACTATATGCAGCAGATTCAGCCAAAACTTTGTTGATAGCTCACTATCACGTTTAATAATCCTTAATTAGAGAACTCGAATACAGAGAGAGATAGGTAATACGATATAATAGTGAAAAACCAAGCCTCAGAAAACTCGGCGATTTAAGATGATTATTACGTACTAACCCACCTGGTAATCTTGCCCGGCATACAATACAGTCAGCTGGTCAAGCTTATAATTCCGATTAGGAACTTATTTTGGCCGACCAGTGTCGTAGAGTATATGATTGAAAACATTTATTTGAACTAAATAAATATATTTTTTAAATTGTATTTTTGTTTTATAAAAACTTATAATAAAATAAAATATTTTATTAAAAAATATAAGTTTTTTGCCATTGTAAAGATACATTTATTTAATTAAGGGGAAAGGCACCAAAATGTGTTTAATAAATAAAAACTAATAAATATTTTTGAAAAATTTAAAAGCAGAATGAAAGATTACATTATTACTGAGGTATTATATATGTGTCTACTAGTATATTATAGAAAGTCCCTGAAAACTTCTACAATGTTTATTTTATTATGTTATGCAACAGAGTGAAAATAAAAGAAAGAATATAGTATAATTTTTAATTGAAAATATTGCATGCAAAAGAACTTTTTATTTATTCGAATAAATATTTTATTCTGCCTTTAAATTTTTCCAAAAAGGCTTTTTAGTTTTTTCAGGATTTGAAAAAAAAATCGATACATTTAAAACACATTGAACATTTTGACAGGCGACGTTTTGCGCCTTTCCCCTTTAATACCTTACGATTACAAAACTCTCATTTACCTATATAATTACGATTAGAAAACTATTCAAATTCAAATAAATAGGATCAACTTCGGAATCCGAGTCGTCTTGAGGGTTAATAATTAGCGGTTGTGTCTCTACGGTCGCATCAATTATGTTATCAAGATCCCACATTTTTTGTATCTTCTTCTATTACATGTCTTACTGCATATTTCCAGTTTTGTTCTGTAATGTGTTGTAAAAACTCTATAACAATTCACGTACAGCTTGTATTTTATATGACGTATTTTTCTAGCCACATAACTTTTTATTTGTGCCCAAATGAGTTCAATTGATTTATTTGCAGTGGTAGGGTGGAAAGTCTAAGGACTGTGATGTTTCTCCTTTCCGCCATTTTGTCAACCACGTATTTCTTGAACTTAGATTTGTGTTGCCGGCCAATTTTTTAAAAGTTCTGCTTTTACCATTCCATCTTCGTTAAGGCAGGTACTTATTCCGCAGCCAGTCAAGATTATCCTGTTTTTTCCACGCAGTCTTTGGAAGTCTTCTACTAGTCGTGAATGATAAGGTGCATTATCTAATACTATAACTTGAATTTGGTGGTATGTGTTCAATCATCTGCACAAAATACTCTTCGAAAACATCACTATCATCTCCCGTGATAGTCTTTTGTGCTTTTTGGACTGAAATTCCAACAAAACCATGCTTAACAAATCCTTTTCACTGCCAATATGAGAAATTATTACTCTACTGCCTTTACCAGAAGGTGGGGAGATACCAGTAGACCAACCTTCCATGAAGGCTTGCCTGGAGCTTAATATATTTTTATCTGACCAAACTTTTTTAGAGTATGACCTGAGTTTACCCACGATTCATCCTGTAGAAGATTGCCTTACCTTCAGCCCGGAATTTTCGTATGGATCGTAGGTAATTTCTTCTCCAACATATTATCTCCTTACCGGTCAATCAAAAGTGATTTTCGGTCTGATTTCTCCCACCGGAAATTAATTCTTTTAAAATTTGCCACAATTTAGTTACGTCCGATATGAGGCAAATCCGGATCATCTCTAACTTTTTGTAAAATATTTAGGTTTGGTATTTCTATTTTGAAAAAAAATCTCATGAATTTTCCTTCGAATACCATTTTGGCAAATTCATCAAGTTCAATAGGCTTTTTCCCTCTCTTAAGTGTTCGTTGTGTTTGGAGTTAGCTATACCTTTTTTTTCTTTCTGATAGGAACCTATATATAGTTGACTCCCCTACGCCAGTCATGTTGGCACAACTTTCGACTATGTTGCGAACAGTGTTTGTGGGATTCGTGAGAAACCAGAGCATCGTGAACATCTCTCTTGGTGAATAGCAGACTTACTGACTGTACGCACAGTACCGGTGTAAAACTTGATGATGTTGATGATGAAGCCATCACAACAATCCAACAAAACGAGCACTGAGCGAAAGGTACGTATATGTACGTAGGTTATGGAATAAAAAATCATTCACGCACTGCATATAATTCGCAAAAGAAATATTCGAGACGCTAATTACTGCCGTAGAAGCGAAACACGACGAGCCGTAAATTACATGCGATCAAAAACGTACTAAACAAACAAATTGTTTTCGTTCGTAATAACTTCACCCTTTTAAGTTAAGTTTCGAATATAAACTAAACAGACGAGGCACGGGCCAAATACGGCATCTATACCACTCCATATTATTAAAAATCTGGGGAATTCCATCCTAATTATCTTGCAACCGATAGTACCTTCGGATATAAATAACAGGTTTTCTAGTAAAGTGATTAAATCGCGAAGATTAGTATTGAAATATCCAAGAGAGATAAAGGTATTCTTATTTACAAAATTATAATATAATATAATAACCAACATTAGCTGTGAAAAGTTTTTAATGTTTTTTACTAAATATATCAGTATTAAAAAACATTATTAATATTAATATTAATTTTAATGATAAACACCTCAGGAACGCAATGATGATACAAATTTACGACCCGTTTGATGATTTTGAGGCATATTTCGTGCATATCAACAATTTGTTGAACAGAGAATAAATCAGAAAAATTGTCGGCTAAAATAAAAATACAAAAGTTCTGATAAAGTGGAACGAATAATTGTAAAAAAGACTCACCGAAATTATTTTTTTTTTACAAAATTTACTGCAAAATATATCAAAAAAAACAATATTATAAAAAATCTTTGGTCTTATAAATGATTTTCCTTCTTTTTCTAAATCTTTTAAATGCATATTTGAAAAAATTATTTAAAAAAAAAAATATAATTTTAATAAATTATAAATTATAATTGAGACCATTTTTACCGATGATTGATTTAATAAGACCGAAAAGACCTATTTTTAACCCTTTTGAATAATTTAAATATTATAATAAATATAGATAATTCTATTATTTTTACTTCATTATTTTAAAGATTTTTATTTATTTAAATACTTTACGTGTGAAAAATTCTAAAGCCAAACAATTTTTATTTCCTCAACAATTAGTTTTCTTCGCGAACATGGAAATATGTCGTTATTACTCTCCAGGATGCTACTACCTTTAATGATTACAAAATTTTCTAGCACGACGTTCACGTTTTCTCTATATCGTCCTCTTTATTGCTCAGTACGAATATTCCACTAATCACATCGACTATTTAATCGTCCTGGGTTTTATTTCTACGGCAAATTTTAATGAAACCCTCTTCAGAGAACTAGGTACAGCTTTTTAATTGATTTCAGTTCCATTTGGATTTAAATCATCTTTTTATTCTTGACTACTTTAATTGAATTTTGATTACGAATAAAACGAGTAAAAATGAACTCAATTGTTGATGCATGTCAATTATTCCTATATTTTATGTTTTGTGTAAATTTTAATTGAAAGGAAAAAAGTGTCTCTCTATTAGGGTGTTGAGTTTATTAACTGGTATTAGTATTATTAAGCTTGAAAAATAGTATATTTCTAACAAATATTTTCTTTTTAGGTAAAGTAAATATTTTTTATGTACTTCTTTCACACTAATCATATACAGTATAGGTAAAAGTTTATGGTCAGTATGGTAAAATTTAACAGGATATCTAACGCAGATATAAAAATCATATTTTCAGCGAATAGACAAAGATAACAATCATATTTCCCCTTGGTCTCCCTCCAACAAATATTTTTATCACCTATTGGCCATTAGTGAGACGAATAGTTTCCGATCAGAGATATTTTACATATTCTCTGGTTCCGATCCTAATATACCTAAAAACATAGAGGTGGGTCCTCCCGTTTTTAAATTTTTATCGGAACCGTTTTTCGTAAACTATTACTAGTTGATTCAAATTAGCGAGTACACAAACATATTGGCTATTATCGTTTATGTGTATAAGTATTGAAGTGAAAAAACCTAACGAAGGATATATTTATTTATAACTTGAAAAATAAATTAAACAATACAAATAGTACTTACATTTACATTAAATCGTACTTACATTTACATTACACGTTATTATTAAATCGCGAATCGTCTAAATTGACATTTAAAAACAAGTTTTTCTACTTTTCTTGTTAACCGTGTTCTTCTTTTATTTAAAATTAAACCAATTTAAACATGTGTTCACAAGGAAAAATTTTGTTACAATTCTACAATATTTTATGAATATAGTGGCTAAGTTAGGATATACATGGCGATGGTTTTTTCCACCACGGTAATGGACAGTTCCAATCTCCGTTCGAAATTTATTGTGGGTAATATATTACCAGACAAATACATGTCGACTTCTTGTATATCTCTCGATACAGTTGTATGTTTAGATGAGTCATGTCGAATTAATTCATCAAAAATACACAATGGACTTAAGTCATCTTTATCAGTTTCTTTTTCTTAGACTAAACTTATTGATTTACTAACTTATGCAAAGACTCGTTTCATCGTTTTCTATAGGTGAAGAACCAGCTTTTAAAAAGTTTGCAGGGTGGATTCCTGGATATAAACCGCCAACAAGAAAAACTGTTAGATTCATTACTTCAGGAATGTTATGTCAAAACTGATTTATAATAGATAAAATAAAAAGTCCTTTTTTCGACACTTCTGCAAAAAACATTAAAAAAAGTACCTTATCTTCAGAAAGGCTTTTAAAGTATTAATTACAACATAACAAGTTCCCAAACGGCCAATCCAGACGTGGAAACTAGGTAGAACTTCACCTAATATAGGTTAAAAGATGACTGAGTTAGAAGAGCAATCCGTATCACTTCTTCTTCTTTAAGTTCCATCTTCTATCGAAGGTTGGAAATCATCATGGCTATGCGGACTCTGTTGACTGCCGCTCTAAAAAGGTTCTGCACTACTGCATTCAAACCATTCCCTTAAGTTCTTAAGCCAGGATATTCTTCGTCTTCCCACATTTCGCTTTCTCGGATTTTGCCCTGCATAATAAGTTGTAATAATGCGTATTTTTGCCTCCTCATCACATGTCCCAAGTACTCAAGTTTTCGTCTTTTAATAGTTAATATTATTTCTGCCTCATTTCCTATCCTTCTAGTTACTTCCATGTTTGACATTTTTTGAATCCATGATATTCGTAGGATTCTTCTGTAACACCAAATTCAAAGGCGGCCAACTTATTCAGATGAACTTGTTTTAGTGTCCAAGCTTTCAGACCATAAAGAAGAGTAGAGAACACGTAACATCGAAGCATTCTCAGGCGTAGTTCTAACCTTATATCCCGACAACAAAGAAACTTTTTAAGTTTAATAAATGATGTACGTGCTATTTCAATACGTGTCTTAATTTCTTTGGTTTGGTCTACATCTGATGTTATCCATGTTCCTAAGTATTTATAGTTATTAACACTCTCTAATTGCAGTATCTTCAATAGTCAATTGGATTATTTGCTGTGCAGATTTAGTCATGATCATGCATTTAGTTTCTTTAAATTTATCTTCAGTCCGTACTCATGACAGCGTTCATTAAGGCGTTGCATTAGGTTCTGTAAATCATTGTTGTTATCCGTAATTATTACTGTATCGTCTGCAAAACGTAAGTTATTCAAAACTTCTCCATTGATAGATATACCTTCTATTGAGTCTGAGAGCGCTTCTTGAAATACCGATCACTGTAGACATTGAAAAGTAGTGGGGACAGCACGCAACCCTGGCGGACTCCTCTCTGTATTTTGATATTTTCGGTGTACTGGCGTGTATTTCCGTCCACATCGGTATTAAATATACAGACTTAGACTTGGACCAAATCTAAATAAAAAACACTGGATTATTTGTTCTCAGCTTTCCAAATTTTACGGCGTTTAAGAAATAACAAGTACAAATGAGTGACCAAAAATGCTTGAAGGGTAGTTCAGTGATTGTTATGGTACGCGGCCTGCAAGAAGCTTGCAAGAAAATTTTAGCAAACGGTAACCTTACATCTATAGTATACGACGTAGTACAATTACTAATATCGGATTTAGCAAAAATATTTAAAGGGATGAGAACAGAGTGGCATTATGTCATTATGTACATTTATGGATTCACCATTTAAAGTGCAGTGTTTTTCTGATAAAATGAAGATAAAAAAATAAAAGAAAAGTTAAGAAGCTGGTTACTTCTATAATTAACGAACAAGAAGATTGTACTATTGAAAATCAACCAGTACAAGAAAAAGAAACCAATAAAGATGACTTAAATCATGGTGTATAATTTGATCATTAATTGGAGATGGTCATCTACACGTACACCTGTATCGAGAGTCCATTACACGGTGGAAAAACCATCGACATGTATATCTAACTTAACCCTATATTCATACAGTATTGTAAATGTGAACACATGTTCAAAATCTGGTTTAATTTGAAATAAAAAGAAGACGGTTAATAAGAAGTAGGTATGTAGAAAAACCTTATGTTTTTTTAATGTCATTTAGACTATTCGCGATTTAATGAATAACGTGTAATGTAAATGTAAGTACGATTTACTATTTGTATTGTTTAGTTTATTTTTCAAGTTATAATAAATATATCATTAGTTTCTTTCACTTCAATAATATACACATAAACGATAATTAGCCATTATGTTTGTTTATGTAGGTACTCTCTTACTTGAACTACTTTTAAACAATCATGGTTATTGTTTACAAAAATTTAAATTTTTAAATTCATTCATTTTTTTTGGAATCCTGAGAAAACTAACAAATATTTTTGAAAAATTTAAATGCAGAATAAAAGATTACATTATTACCGAGGGCCGAAGTCACTTAGACTAAACAAAAAGTTTTTTGAATGAGATATTTGAAAATTAAACATCCACTAATTTTTTTTTCGCCTTATAACTTATTAAAATATACATTATAGAAGTTTTCAGGGACTTTTGGCCCTTGGTATAATGTATTGGTTCATTCTGCGTTTAAATTTTTCAAGAATATTTATTAGTTTTATCAGTATTCGAAAAAATAATGCATTTAAAAAATATTAATCCGAAATTTTATGCTACGCTCTTAACGATAAAATTACCATCGACCCACCTCTACTACCCGTTACTCGGTGTTCTGATCAGACGGACGACGTTGCCAAATAAATTATTGTGTATGAATATTTTTTAATGTGGTGTTATTGTATGCAGTTTATTATTTCATATTGGGAATAAGGCACAATGTGACTTTAAAATAAGCTTATTTTGATGTTTAGATTTTAATTCGGAAATCGTACTTAAAATACGAAACATTAATAAATTTTATTTATAATAAAACGATTTCCAAAGTGGAAATCACAATGTTATATTACACTTATTGTAAAGTAAACTTGTGGCATATTCCAATAAAAAAAAAGAGTAAGTTGCCATTTAAATCAATTTCGCCCAATTTGGATTATCTTAGAAACATTGTTCAAATGCAAAAAAAAACAACAGGTCAAATAAATCCAATAAGTTTAGCACGTGAACTTCCCATTCCAGGCATGCATGTTTGGCGATATAAAAGGGCGGACCTAATATACCTCTCTCTTTCTAAACAGCTGTTTCTCACTCCATCTCACGTAAGGTCCATACCGACCATAAAATTTTTCCTACACTGTATATTCAGGAATTCTACAGTATTTACTGCCTTCCATCGCTCAACCGTTCTATCTCTATCTGTTAATCCCATTCTCCATCGTTTAGGCCTCTATTACTCATGCATCGTCTACTTCATTTCTCCAGGATCTTTGGGGTCGTGCTCTTTTAATCGTTCCTCTGGGGCTCCATTCGGTTATTCTCTTCATCCATCTGCTGTCGCTAGTTCTTTTTACATGCCCATAACACTTTTAGTCTTTTTTGTTTTACATATGTTAGTATGTCTGCAGCATCTTCGCAGGCATTCCATCTCTGTTGCTACTATCTTACTGCTGTTTTTCTTGTTTATAATCCAATTTTTAGTCAATTTTTATTCAATCCCCATTGTCATAATACTTCGCACTAATGTTTTATACTGAGTTGAGTTGTCGAATTGCTGTTCTTATTTGTCCTAATCTATGCGTAATTTCTTTCTCCGTTGTTGCCTTTTTCGTGATTATAAACCCCAAGGTATTTGAATTTATCCTTTTCTTTGATTCTTATCATCAATCTGTAGATCTTATATGTCTTCTTCACTTATAGACAGGTACTCTGTTTTTGCGAGGTTAATATCTAGGCCACTCTTGGTATAATATTTTTGTAGTTTCTTCATCATGTAGCTGAGGTAGTCTTGGTCTTATGTAATCACTATTTGAGCTTAACGTATATAAGTATTCGTTCCGTACCGGTACTCCCATGCCTTTGCATTTTCTTTTACATGTAGTCAAGGCTCTCTCTAAGTATATTTTGAATAGGGCTGGGAATGTGGAACAACTCCGCAACGATTTCAAGATAGACGTTTATGGAGAAATGTAAGTAAAAAAGCTTACCTAGCATAGGGATAAAGGCAAATAGAATGATGATGATGTTTGATATATGCGAGTTGCTGTTTTAATTTTGGATTTTTTATTATTTTATTTGCTTTTCGAATAGCTTCGGAAATATCATTAAAAAATTCTGACACTACTAATTATACTTCATTGCAGTGTTTAAGTCTGCACTGGTCACGCACGTAAAATTTAATCAGTGGTAGCTCCTGATCTGTCAGACCTCATATTTATTTCTTATATTGTGTGTGTTAAGTTTGTAACTTAGAACAATTTATTTTAATTGTGCCAAAAGTAAAAAAATAAATGTCAGACATTTATTACCGATTGCTTTTATCGTTATGTTGTAATTAGTAACAAAAAGTGATCCTATTTATAATATTTAAAAATTTTGTTTAAACGCTTTCTAAACGTACGAAATTCAACGATTTGGAACTGTACATATCTGCAAAATTAAGTTTAAATGTACGTCAATAAAGCAGTTTAAATAGAGAAAGTTCAAGTTTCCAGTTTCCTTTTCGCCTGGCAGCATACTAGCGTCGAAAGCTAAATACGACCGGTCTTAATTGCAAGATCGCTCTAAAGAGCAAAGAGCACTTTCTGGAGAATTTTAAGAATGAGATTACGGAAATGTAGTTTTGTTGTTATTACTTGGAGCAACGTTTGAACAAAATTATACCAGCAACAGTCTATGGCGATTTAAACAGTCTCATTAATTATCAATTATGGCCTATAACAAGGCAAGATTGGTCCGCTCTTTATGGCAGGGACAAATAAACGTTAAAAAAGCATTGTAAGGGATTAAAGTTTTAAGAGATTATGTCAAATTAAAATGAGTTATATTTACTAGATCCGATACAAAATGAAAGTAAAAAAGAAAAACGTTACGAAAGTAACGAAAATAAAAATAAAATATTGGACCATTAGTTCCTAAAATCGACAAAGAAAGAAAATGACGAGATTTTTGACGAAATTTATATTAATCGCAGAAATTTCTAAAGCTCCGCAAACTTCTAAAAGTAACCTTCTTATATATCTTTACAGATTGCCAAGTTTAAATTTATGTTTGAAGAATAAATTCTACTATTAAAAAAAATATATATAAAAACAGCCAGAAAACTACAGAGGTATAAACTTGTTAAATACGGCGCTACAACTCAAATTTTAGAAGTGCTAATAAATCAGAGAATAAGTTTAGCAGATGAACAACAGGGTTTTCGTAGTGGAAGATCGTGTGCAGATGCAATATTCGTTATAAAACAAATTACTCAGAAATCACTAAAGTCTAATAGACCAGTATTTTTGTGTCTGATTGACACTAGAAGAAAGCCTTTAGCAGAGTAAGACTCAAGATGTAATTCATCTTCTGTGTAATAGAGAAGTTCCATAAATATTATAAAAACTATTGAAAATCTACCCACTATATAAACATTATTTTTCAGACGTAGATTTTATGCCAGCAGAAGTAACACAGCAAAGATTTAGATGAAGAAATGAACGATAAATGGTCATGTTTTTATCAAGTTTTATCAATAAGAAAAACTTATTACTGATGCGATAGAACCCCAGCCATCATCAAATCGGAAGTACAGAATTTCTGTACACTTGGTCCTTCAATATTAAACATTCAATATATTTACCTTCAGTGCATTATTCCCCTCTCAAAAATTAAGATAAAAAGGAAACGAACCACGAAATGTTTGAGGTCACAACCCTACTAACATCGACACTTAATAAAGAGCGACTTTTAGAAGAACAAGAATAAAACAGAAAAAGAGAAGGAGAAGAAAATATTATTGAAGAATTGAAGATCAAATCTCTAAGTGCTAAAGTTCATGCTACCAAAAGTAAAGTTTTGGAGGAATTATCATTTGATCAATCAGTAGCACTCTTTTATCAAGAAAGTATTGATTCTTGTGATATTCAATTTTCCGATAACGATGAAGAGTAAGACATTTATGTTTTACCAAATATTTCACCTGATGAGTTTGTCGTAGTGAAGATTTTTGAAAAAAAAATCATACATATTATTGGCCAAAGTCTGAAACGTAAATGATGATGGTTATGAAGGCATATTTTTTAAGCGAACATTTCGTTTTCGTGAGACAACGGAAAAATGCTCTTTTTTGAAGGACGATTGTTTTAAAAGCTTTCAAAGTTCTAATAAAAACCAGCTCTTTTATTTTAAAAATTTAAAATTTTAGCCAATTTTAAAATTTAGTAGGATTCATCTAACTTCTTCTTCTTATGGTGCCCTATCAAATTAGTGGATGTGGCGACAATTCTGGCATACTCATCTCGATCTTGTGTGGCTCTAAAGAATGCACGGACATTGAGGTTTGTCCAATCCCTTATGTTTTTAAGACATGAGTATTTCTTTCTTCCGTGGCCCGTTTTTCTTTCCTTTACTTCATAAGAAGTTTTAAGAACTAGTATTGAAATTGGAATATTGACCCAATAAGCAGTTTTTCTTCTTTTTATTATTGGCAGCAATTCTACGTTTTCTCGCCATTCGATTTAATACTTCGACATTTGTTGTGTGATCTGTCCAGGGAATTTTAAGTAGTCTTCTAAATACAGAAATTTCAAAGGCCTTCAATCGGTTCATCACATGGGCCTTTGTTCAATTTTCTCACATGCGAAAAATCATGTCATTTTTTCGCTGTATTATTAACTATCCTTATATCACAATTTTACAATCATTATCCTAGTTCAACCCTTAATAACTCTTCCTACTTACAGTTCAACTTCCTCTCTTAAGAAATACAGACAGTTTCAAGATAGCAAAGAAGAAAGGCACTCTCTTGATGGTCGCCCGTCGCTAAGGCAGACCATTCTCACTCTCTTAGTTTGGCCATCAGTAGAGCCAGATGTCTCTCTCATCTTCGCTTATCAAGAAGAACAGCATCTATTTTGGCTGTTTTCTATCGTAATTACCTCTTTCCCGCTTTAGTTACGCGAGAAATATCGAAAATACTGTATTAAATCGTGTGTCAGACAAAGTGTGCTCTATATCGTGATATATTTGCGAAACACGTGTTCAGAAACCGGTGGCATCGGACAGATTTCGTGGGTGAAGAATTACCACGAGTGAAGACCGGAAACAACCGTGAGAGTGTGGAGCAGAAAAAATATTGGTAAGACTTTCTATAAACTTAATTTGCTATTGTCTGTATACCTTTTACTACTTATCCTAATTTTTATTGAACCAGCCCTATATAATACAGTCCACATACACGGAAATTATATTAATAATTTCCCACATATGTACACCTTTTTTGTACAGCCTTTATGGTCCAGGTTTCTACACCATATAGCAGTATGGAGTAAATGTAATATTTTACAAAGCGATATCGAAGCGTTAAGGCTGCTGTTGCTTAGCAAGGTTCTCATATTAGTAAATGCTCTTCCGGCTTGGATCAATCCTGTTACGTATCTCTATGTCTGGATCTAGATCTTCAGTTATCCAACTACCGAGAGATCTGAACTTGGGGACTTTTTGGATGTTCTTATTGTTTACTCTTATATTTAGTTGCATATTTCGTGTTCTACTAACCACCATTTCCTTCGTCTTGTCTATATTAATCTTCCTAGCCCAGTCGTTCTCCTTCAGTGTTTATTTTATCTATTAGTCGTTGTAGCTCTTCTTGGCTATTAGCTATTATGACTGTAACATCAGCATAGCGAAGATTACTAATAGTCTGTCCGTTAATTTTGATTCCATCTTCAATGTCACTTAAGGCTCTATCGAAAATCGATTCAGAGTAAAGATTAAAGAGAAGGGGTAACAGAACACAATCCTGTCGTACACATTTTTGATTGAGAAACATTATGCAGATTCCAGTCCTACTCTCACGGATGCCACTTGATTCATTTAAAGGTTCTTTATGATTGTAAGGTCATTCTCATCTATCGAACATCCCTGGAGCAATCTTACTAATTTCGAATGATTAACATAATCGAACGATTTCTGGTAATCTATAAAGCATAGAAAAACATCTTTTTGCTGATCTCTGACTTCGCCACATACAGTTCTCTTTTAGATTGTTGTTTTATGTATTTTACGTTTGGCTTTTTTCAATAAAGATTGGTTTCTTTTAAACGCCTACCATCTCTTTTATTTGGGGTTTTATACATTTTAGTGTTGGGCAAAAGTACCCAGAGTACGTTATAAAAACTTCTTTTTTTTTTCATTTATTGATAAACTTATAGAACTGCTGTCTGTGATACTTAAAATCGAAAAGCAATATGTAAGCTCTCCCGTAATAACATTGGAAAAGTTCTAACGACAGGAGATAACAAAACTGCGTGTTTTTGGCCCCAACTATTCTAAACGTCTTACATATTGTCTTGCTTTTGTTATCACTGTTTAACATTTGTCTTTCGTTTATACTGTTAACAAGGGAAACTGGTAAGGAAACTAAATAAAATCAAATTAGTACAAAACATTAAATTTATTTAAACAATTTACAGTCATTTTGTACATAAATAAAATAGTATACATATATAAGAAGTCTTAAAAATCTTAAAAAATTATCGTAAAAAATAGGTATGCTTAAATGGTAAACGTATCGATATAAATCTTATACATAATTCAAACAACATTCACGCACTAATAATAATTTAGTGCCTTTTTAAGTACATTTACTATACAGTGTTTTATATGTCTCAACGTTTTTAAAAATAAAAAAATGGCCTATGATTTAAAAATAAACATGGGACATTTTACTAATATATGATGTTGTGTTTAGAGAAGGGAGAAGTGGATGTAAAATTCCCTTTTTATATTAGACTAATCATTTTTGTTTCGGAAAGTGTTTTTTGGACTTTCTATTTGTTTGTCCGATATAAAATATTTTTTAAAACTGGTTAAACTGATCAGAAGTTAAGATATGTGGTACTTACATCAGAAGTCGCATTACCATAGTTAAATTTAAAACCTCTTCATGTGAATCCAGAATTGTCTGTTATTTATTTTATATCCTTCCAAATGTTTTCCAGCATTTTTATGTCATCTTGTAATATATTTCGCTTTCTATAAATGTTTGGTTGTACTTTATTATTACTTATTCAAGAGAGCACAATGATTCTTATTTAAAAAAATATTGAGACATACTTTAAGTTTAAAAAGAGTTGAGATAGAGGAAGTTGGAAGTAGATAAAAGGCGAAATACAAACTGTTTCATAGTAGAAGCATCTGAGATGGAAATACAATAGTAAAATGACATATTTACATTTACAAATGTTGTACATTTGTATAACTTTATAACTATACAAAAGATAATTACGCCATACTACGTTACTGAAGCTAAA
This sequence comes from Diabrotica balteata, assembly GCA_918026665.1. NCBI lineage: Eukaryota > Metazoa > Arthropoda > Insecta > Coleoptera > Chrysomelidae > Diabrotica > Diabrotica balteata. The sequence goes on along the minus strand of OU898276.1, from coordinate 8,686,930 downwards.
CGAGTTGTAGGTCAACTGTATGCTTGCATTTATCTTGATCTATGGCACAGAGATAATACAAATGTGAAAATTGGATTTGTAAGTTTCTTTAAAGACAAAAATTAACATTAAATTTTTCAAATAGGTGATATCTTCTCCCAGAAAAAATTACAAAACCAATATGCCGCAGATCAATAATTTTCGAACACACTTTGGGGAATTGTAGTGGTTTATTATAGAAAAAGTGGCGTAATATATATTGTTGGCACGATTTATTAATACATCTAGATTTTTAAATATGCTAAATCTCGTCATATTTTCCTTACAAGTTCTGTTGCAAAGTTTCAGTATTAGACACAAGCCAATAACAACTAGCAAAACAAAGAAAAATCCCTGAAAGAACTTCAGTCAAAAAAATTATTAAAATCCTTTATAAAAGGTATATAATTTATATATACCTTTTATAAAAAAAGTTATTAAATTTTTTTTGTCATACATGGTATGCAGCTAACTTAGATTCCTTGTGAACTTAGGTAAAATCCAAATCTAGTCATTCTTCCCGCCAATAAAGGTAATGCTGCCGTAATCCTAAACAGTTTCTTATATTAATAAAGTCTCAAATCTCATTACTACTCCATACTATAGACCAATTCCTAATAATCCAAGAGATCCTATCTGGAGAATACAGCAAAAGCCATTATCAACAAAACCTTTCTTCCAGTTGACATAAAACTATCTCTAATGCCTCGTGAAAAATCTCCTAGAACACCTTGAATATTATATGGCCTATCTAAAAATGATAAACCGGATATTTCTCGACGTCCCTTTGTCAGTGCATACAATTGCCCTATACAACCATTGGCCAAGTACTTGGCCAAAACTCCACAACCTCCACAGCCTCCACAACCTCCACAGCCAAAATGTTTCATCGTTCGTCAAAAATTCTTTTTATTTTATCAAACTTCTTAAGCAATACACTATCTTACCGTCAGACATTCTAGTAAGTTTTGATATCGTTTCACTCTTTACAAACATTCCTATAGAAGAAACTCAAAACATTCTGAAAACTAAATACAGTATTAAGCAAGACCCGTTATCTCTCATTTAACATTGTAAGCCCACTACTTATTTCATTTTCCAAAATCAATTCTACAAATAAATGAATGGTGCGCCACTATCTGTAGTAATTTCCAATATTTTTTATAAAGACTTTAAGATCCTAGAACTTTTCACATCAATGCTCAAACCAACATATTGGCTACGATGTGTTGCTGATACATTCGTTATTTGGCCCCATGGAAGTGATGCTTTGGTGTATTTTCAAACCAATCTGAATGGTATAATATTCTAATATCCAGTTCACGATGGAGGTGGAAACTGATTCATTCTTACCGTTTCTAGACGTTATCATAAAGAGAAACCAATCCCAAATTTTTTATCACTCTGTTTATAGAAAACTTACCCATATCAATCGTTACTTGCATGATAACTCTCATCAACAACCTTCTCAAATTAATTCAGTGATTAATACGCTTGTCTCAAAGTCAATACACCTTTGAGATGATGCAAGTAGCCCCGCTCTCTAGTTTAAATTAAGCCCTCATCCAAAACGGTTACCACGAAAATCACATCAATAGGAGTATCCACAGACATCAATCTCCCACTCAATTTCAACCCAAAGACTCAGACCCCTTATCATACGACCGCTTCCTTTACATCAGTCTTCCTTACATCAGAGGTGACACTGACAAAATCGACAAAATTCTTAAATCAAGAGAAATATAGACAATATTTAACCCCAACAAAAACTTTCATCTCTTGTCCGATCAATCAAAGACACCATTCCAACAACACGGAATTCATGAAATTTCTTGTGCAGACTCTCCCCGATCCTATATAGTCCAAACAAATCGTAGAATCCAAAATGAGATTTATGAACCTTCCAGTTATGTTCGCAATTCAGCTCTAGGTCAACACCAGGTCAATAAAGGTCACAAAATTAATTTTAAAAACTTCAGAACCATAGCCCTCAGTTACTTCTATAAATCAGGAATTATCCGAGAAGCCATAGAAATGGAAAAAAGGCCAAATTGTCTCAATAAAAGAGATGACGGTATACAGTTACCTTCGACTTGGAAACCTCTCATAAAGAAATTACCAATCGCAAGCGCGCCAATATCCGGGCCAATCCTCACGCCAACCTCCACCTAAGCCACTTCAACTCTCTCTCTTGTCGTTTCCTCATTGCTGAGGATCGTGATTCCCTACAATGCGGGCTGTCAATTCTCTCCATCTCTTGCGATTTTGGGCTGCTCTCATGGACTCGGAAAACGTCTCTCCAGTGGCTTTCTGTACTTGATCTGACCATCGGATAGGTGAGCGTCCTCGGCCTCTACGTCCTTCTACGTTTCCGCACACAATTAGTCTTTCTAAGTTGTCATTGTCTCTTCTCGCAATGTGGCCAAAAAACTTTAAAACATTTGCAAGACACTGAGAGGAGAGTCTGGTCTGAATGTTTAGCTCTTCGAGAATCGACTGATTGGATCTGTGCTCCGTCCACGAGACGCGTAGCATTCGTCTCCAGCACCACATTTCGAATGCGTCAATCCTTTTCCTATCCTCTGATTTTATTGTCCATGTTTCGGCACCGTAACTAAAGATTGAAAAAACGAGTGTCCGTACCAGTCTCATTTTGAGTTTTTTGGACAAAGAGCGGTCCTTCCATATTTTTGACAGTCGACTCATCGCGTTCTTGGCCATTCCTATTCTTCTGCGAATTTCCGTATGGCAGGAGGCTGCATTGCTTAAGGAAGATCCTAGATACGTGAACTCGTCTACTTTCTCGAATTGATTTAGGGCGCCTGTTGTTTGGAGGATATTCGCGTGGTCCACAATCATGATTTTTGTTTTCTGATTATTAATCTTGAGCCCACACTTGTTGCTTTCGGTTTCTACTCTCTTTATCAGTCTCGACATCTCCTCTTCAGATGTTGCTATCAGTGTTGTATCGTCTGCGAATCTTAAGTTTGAGATCTTTTTCCCTGCAATGGAGATGCCGCCTCTCCATCCATCGAGTGCGTTCCTCATTATGTATTCTCCATATAAATTGAACAGGTCTGGAGATAGTATGCAGCCTTGTCGTACACCTCTGCTGGTTTTGAAGGTATCAGATTGCTGGTTTTCAATTCTTATTTTAACTGAGTTATCTTCGTATAAGTTTTTAATTAATATTGCCAAATGATCTGGAACTCCCATCTCATGAAGAACTGTCCAGAGAACTTCCCACTTTACACAATCAAATGCCTTTTGGTAGTCTAGAAAACAGATTATTATTGGAATTTTAAATTCGCGGGCCTTTTCTATGAGCTGCCGCATGATTCTTAGTAATATTTTGCTTGGATGGGAAATCAGTGAGATGGTACGATAATTACTACACTTTGTAGTTGTTCCTTTTTTATGGATTGGTATGCACAATGATGTGCGCCATTCTCTGGGCCACTTTCCGCATCTCCAAATTTTATTACAAAGTTTCCACATTATGTAACATCCTTTGTCTCCCATGTTCTGAAGGAGCTCTCCCGTGATATCATCGCAGCCAGGGGATTTATTCTTCTTGAGGTGAGTTACAGCTTCTTCAATCTCGGACAGCAGAATTTCAGGTTCAGGGTTGTATTCAGTGTTTTCGAGGGCTGAAGTGTGGCCTAGATTTACGTGTTCTTCCCTGTAGAGCTCTGAACAATAGTTTTTCCATGTTTCCAACACTCTGTCGATATCACTTATGATAATACCATGTTTGTCCTCTATTGCATAGTTCTTGGGTTTAAATTCTCTCGCAAGAATTTTCACTTTCCGGAAGAGGTCTTTGGTTTCATTTCGATATCCGTGATTTTCTATTTCTTGGCAGATTTCAGAGATGTATTCTTGTTTGTCTTTTCGGCATCTTCGTTGAATATCTCTGGAGAGAGCTTTATATGTCTGTTGATCACAGGGGCCAACTTTAAGTTGCTTTCTTTGTTCAATCACTTTCCACGTGTTTCTGCTGATCCATGGTTTAATGCTATTATTTATAGATGGTTGGCGACATTGGTTCACTGTTGTTACGATGGTTTCTTTAATATCTGTCCAGGCTTCATCCACGCTTTGTTCTGACTGATTGTTCCCTATTCTGGTTAGTGCTGGTTCAATTCTCTCTTTAAAGGTAGCTAATTCGGGGTCCGTTAGCCCAAAAGAACGGGGAGAAGCTTTGCGTATGTTCTTGAAACGCATTCTGTAATCTGCCATCAAGAGCTGGTGATCGCTTCCGCATTCTGCTCCTGGAAATGTTTTTGCGTTGGTAATTGAAGACTTCCATCTCGAACTGATCAGAATAAAGTCTATTTGATTTCTTGTTCTATCTCCAGGTGATTTCCAGGTATAGAGTCTACGCGGATGATGTTTGAAATGCGTGTTCATTACAGAAAATTTCCTTTGGTTGCAGAATTCTAGTAGTCGGTCTCCTCGCTCATTCCTATCTCCTAAAGCATATGGCCCTACAATCATCTTCATGTGGTCATCTAGATTCGTTCTTCCAAGTTTGGCATTAAAGTCGCCTAGTATCACCAACTAACTAACTTCAACATCAACGGTATAAATGACCAGTCCTCCATTCCCAGCACCATTAATGCTTTGATTAGTGATCAGAGTAGTAGTGTCTTATTGCTCGGGGGACTGAGACCTCGGAAACCCTGGAGAAGACATCCAAGAGGATGTCGACAACTCGGCGTAATGAAAATCGACGCGGTTCAATTCGGAAGATTGGTGAGTTTAAAGTAATAATAATAATAACTAAAATGTAACATGTCTTACAAAACAGGTAAATTGATGAAAGGCAACCGTAAATGTACGTATTTCGGAATACTTTACTGACTAAAGCTCACCTGGAAGCAACACATTACGCCAAAAAAAATCAGCTCAATATAAAATTGAAACAAAAGAATTAGTTACTTGGCAGAAAGTCACAACTGTCACTGGAGAACAAAATACTGCTTAATAAAGTCGTATAATAGCTAATGCCCTCTAGTATGTAAGTAATGTTACCAACAGTAAAAGATGTCATGTTACACAACACCATCAAGGCCAAAATTCGTAAATTGAAGGCACCCTAGCCAAATTATCGGTGAATTATATCAGTAACCAATGAAGGAACGAAAACGAAGAGATGTTGGATAGTTGGTTGGCTGGTTACATAGGTGAAAATAGAGAACCGGCTGGACGGTACCCAAATCAAGTCAATATTGTCATCGATTTTATTAATTACTGAATGTACTGTTTATGAGTAGACTTTAAATATGCATTTAATATAAAAAACAAATAAAATGCAGACCGGAAGAAGATACAACTACATTCCTTTACCATTTTGAAGCTTATAGAACACTGCATGGTGGAAATGACACAAAATTACAATCAAATACTGAAGTGCAACAGACCCTACAGCAAAAACTTCTTATTTTTATTGTAACTCGAACATTTATGAAAATACCTTTACAGAAAAATACTAATATCTGCATTAAATATTAAAAAATAATTTACTAATAAAAATATAATATATGATTTTTGAATAAATCTTTAATTGACTTAAGGAATTTAGGATTTCGTGATTTGCTCTAAACATATAATTTTTTATGAATGCTTTATTTAATAGTCTCTGATCTGAAATATAGATGGTGCCAGTGGCGACAAATATATATGTACAATCTTTAAAAAGTCACCGATCAAAATTTGAACTCAGTTGGATAATTAGTTACATTGGGTTAATTTACATCATGTTTCACGAATTTGCGACCGTTTTGGATTATCGCTAGACACTCGGCAGCCAATGGTCCACTGTACTGTACAGCATACGAAATACGAAAGTAAATTGCTCCAGTAATGAAAATGTGAAATAATTTCTAAATTGAATTAAAAAAAATCCTTTTTTATTTTTTTTATAGCAGGGCAAAACATTGTACCTTAAGACAGTTTTACCTTGGGACGATCTTAATTGCTCTGCCTTCTAAGAGTGACAGACCAAACAAACTTGTTAACGATTTTCACTAAGACAGCAGGGATTAGTGTAGAGTAATTGGCAACTTTAAAGATATGTTAAGGCCGTTTTTCAGCTTAAACACACAACAGCTTCAACACGCTCGATGAAGCTAAAAGAATACTGGCAACATGGTGACCGCTGCTTCAGCAACCTCATACCGTTTCTGCGCATACCATCTCCACACATTATCATAAGTGGCTCGACAATCCGTTGTCGATCTTGGTTTGGTCACCAAGAAGTCGTCACTCCTGTCGATTCCTGGCAACTTCCCTCCATCTTCTGACCCTTAGACTCTATAGGTCTTCTTCCACATCATTAATCTATCTCTTTTGTGGTTGTATTCTGTGAACCCTGAGGAGTAGGCAGATTAAGACCTCAGTGCCATTTTGACGGTTCTTGTGTTTCTACAGAACAAGATACTCGTACGTCACGAGTAAGGAGAGTAAGTATATTGAGATCCCCAATTTGAACGAAACCATATACCTCTTGATAATGGCTCCAAAATGAGTGCGGAAACGTCAAGTTATAAATTTTCGTCGCGGTTCTTCCCGAGAACTTGGTTATTTTTATTTACCTGACCGCGGAAATGCATCCGAACGATATCCCGAATCGATTTGGTTTTTTAATCCATGCATGAAAGCACTTCCGTAGTATTCACACCAAATTTGAGGTAAATTCAAGCAATATTACCAGAGTCAAAAATTTGAATACCGCCTGAACTCTCTTAAAAACTTCAAACGCGTTTTTCCTGAAACTTTGGTTTTCCGTGCGGTAGGCACAAATTCTCGAGAACGAATATGACAGGAAAATTCATTTAAACTTATTTAAAAACTTTAAACATTTTTTTATATGGTTCTTTCAATTACGAAACAATACTATGCATACGAACTGTGCAAAATATTAGCCAAATATTCGTTCTCGAGAAATCGTGTTTCTGCACGGAAAACGCGAAAAAAAACGCGTTTAAAGTTTTTAATTTGAAAGCCCACATACCGACCGCGAGATATTCAAATCTTTATTTTCGCGAATATTGCTCAAATTTACTTCAAATTTGGTGTATATACTCTCGAATTACCATACTTTCGTATGTATGAAAAAAAATTAATCGATTTTTTGAAAATGCAAGAGCTATGAAACCTCTTAATGCATCTATATGTCACTATTCAGTTTAATTTGATTCTAAGTAAACTATTTGCCAATTTTTTCCATTCTTAGTAAAACACATCGTGTCTGATCTCGTCAGCTGAGGATTGATTTGGCATAAAAAGGAAAGATGGGAAATAATGCCGAAATAATTTACCAACCAAAAAAGACGTCGATGTTTCCAAAAAAAAAAACAAAAGTTTTCCATTTACACGTTCATAAAAGCCTGAAAAGAGCCAAGTTCGACTATCTCGGTCTAAATAAAGCTAAATTTTGTAAATAAAGTAACTCTATAAAGACACAGAACTGAATAGAATCGTTTTGGTGTATCCCGTAGCTACACCGCCAATCCATTATCTCGTTTTTTGTTTCGCGAAATAGTCCGATCAATTTTACTAAAAAAATAAAGCTATATTTTTATTCAACGGTTTAGTTATCAATGTTTATTCAAATTTATAGACACAATATTATAAGTCATTTGTTTTAAATTTTTGAACCTGTCAATACAACGATATCATTAACAGTTAATTAATAATAATTAATTATTATTTATTTTCCAGCTAGCTCAAACCGTATGTATTTGGCATTTTTGAACTCCATGCTCGTTAATCAAACCATGCTTATTAATTAAATTTTTGTCTTATGGGTTTTAATGCTTTATTATTATAAATCAAAAGAATATTTAGAATCTGTATGATAGCGAAAATTAAGCAGGACAAAGCCAGATGTTTTCAAAATTTAGAAACTTCTCCTAAGACAAGCTGTAAAAATGTTAAATCATTTTTTCTTCTGAATTAGAAATTACTCTAACCAACCTGAATAAAAAGACAAAAACCAGTATCAACACAACCTTCCTATTACTGGCATAAATCAAATTTATTTTCCTTTTATACCTAATTTTTCAGTACGTCCCATATACAAATATACAAAACCAGGTAGTTGATGCAGTAAAATAATGGCCATTGTGTTCTATTCAGCTAGACGAGAGTACAGACATAGCACAATGTTTTGAATTAATTGTTTATGTTCAGTATATTGAAAACGAAAGTATTCGTAGCTCTCACTGAGCTACGTATCACGAAAGTTATCACTGAGCTACTCTCACGAAAAGAGTAGCTCGTAAAGACGAGCTACTCTTTTCTACAGAGTTTGAGACCACGACAAAAGTTATTGATGTTATGAGAGCAGTGACTTTTTTAACAAACATGAACTCTCTTGGCAAAAGCTGATCGGTGTATGTACGGATGGTGCGTCTTCAATGATTGGTTCTTGCTCAGGATTTGTACAATTAGTAAGAAAAAAAATGCCGATTTGACTGGGATACATTGTGTTGTACATCGAAGAAGCCTTGGCAGCAAAAACTCTTTCAAAAAAACTGGATTCTGTCTTAAAGTTGTATAGTAAAGTGGTAAATTACATAAAAAATAGTATGTTGAATACTCGACTGTTTAAAACTCTTTGTGAAGATTTAGGGAGTGATCACAAAACAGTGTTATTTCGTACAGAAGTAGGATGGCTCTCAAAAGGAAACATGTTGGCAAGATTATTTGACCTTTGAGATAAAGTAATCACCTTCTTGAAACAGCAAAAGCATAATGAACTGAACCTGGCCTTTAAAAAACATTGTATCCAAGTAATATTTGCTTATTTGTCAGACATTTTTAACTCGTTGAACAGCCTTACTGTAGGGTAACAAATACAGTTACTCATCGTGATGCGATTAAGATTTATATTAATAAATTGCAACTTTGGAGCCGCAAAGTATCAGCAAACCCCCGCACTTATTCGACTTTTTCTAAAGGAAAGTCAATCTCAGAAGAAACACGCTTCAGGGACATTTATGAAGAATCAAGAAAATAGCAGGAGACCTAAGCACTATGGGCGTGGAGAATTGGATGGAGGTTGCTCAAGACAGAAAACAGTGGAGGCATTTTGTCGAGTCGGCTAAAACCCACAAAGGGTTGTAACGCCACGGAGTAAGTAAGTAAGTAAGTTTGAAAATCTAAATATCAAATCATTTGGAGAGCCTAATTGAAGAGTTAAAGAAATACTTTCCAAACACTTGTGACGATAGTATTCTCAGAATGTCAACAGACCCATTTCATATCAACATATACTCACTGCCTGAATTACTGTAAGAAGAGGCTTTGCAAAGAAAACATGATTGTAAAATACAACTTTGATATAATGGAAAATATTAGAACAAAAGTAAAAGATGCTGTCGCACAGGCAGATAAACAAATAGAAATGGGCTGTACGTAACGAACATCGTTAGGATGGCTGATGGAATAGAGAAAATTTATCGGGAATTAGCGGCCATATGAAGCCAAAAGACAACGAGGAAGACCACCGCAAATGTGGTGGAGCGACGATATTAAAAGAACTACAGGGCCAATGTGGAAACGTCTTACAAACAACAAAGATGAATGGCAAGAATTAGGACAGGCTTATATTCGGCAATCCGAATAGAGAAAAGGGCTTTAAAAAAAAATAAAAAATAATGTACAAACCTTCATTTTGGTTCAAACATTTCAAAGTGTATCCTAGGGTATCACGAGAGAGGGAATCGAGCCCTCAACAAAGTGAAGACGTGGATGGGAAGCAGAGATCTCATGCTAGCGGCCGAGAAAACTGAAGCTATGATTCTCAAGGGTCCGAGGGCCAGAGACCATATAGTTTTTGTCCTGGAGGGAGAAAGGATCGTACCTGCCAAAAAGTGAAGTACTTGGGAGTAGTCCTAGATACGAGGCGAACTTTTGGCGAGCACGTGAAATATGTCGTTAGCAAGGCAGAGGTGAGGACTGCGGCGCTGACAAGGATTATGCCCAATGTGGGGGTCCGGGGACCGCCAAAAGGAGAATTCTAATGGAAGTGGTCCACTCTACTATACTTTACGCGGCACCGGTATGGCAACAAGTGCTTAACATCAAGAAATATAGACGAATGCTAGAGAAAGCCCAAAGGAAAGCACTACTAAGGGTAGCACGTGCATACAGAACAACATCAACGGTGGCCATACAAGTGATCGCGGGTGTGTTACCCATCCACTTGATGGTGAAGGAAAGGGCAGAAACCTACGGGAAGGATGAGCAGGAGAAAATAATAGCTAGGAATAGCAGCCTAACGGAATGGCAGGAAGAATGGACAAATGAGTATAGAGCGGCCTGGACGAGGGTATTAATTCCAAATATCGCAGACTGGATAAAGTGCGGGGACAGAGACACCAATTACTTTTTCACCCAGTTCCTAACAGGACACGGCTCCTTCAGGGCCTATCTAGAAAGGATAGGGAAGGTTGCGGATGGAAACTGCACAGACTGTGGAGTGGCTGACACGGCCGAGCACTGTGTATTCGAGTGCAGAAGATTTGATGAGGACAGAAACGAATTATACAGAAAGCTAGGTAGGGTAAGTACAAATACCATAATGCAGGTAGCAATGAGAGGAAAGACTGAGTACAAGGCAATATTGGAGGCAGTAACTCAAATTGTCAGAAAGAAGGAGATATTAGAGAGGAATCTACAGCAAAGGTAGGTAAGAGAGTGAGAGAGAGGGCGAAAGAGAGAGAGAGAGAGGGGACGGGCTATTCATGTGATGCACCGGTCTGGAGAGGACCTACCGCATGAGTAGCCTGTATAAAGGGGGTGGACTTTAGTTGGCAGGCAGGGAGCTATGGGTGTATCTGTGAGCACGACTCCTCTGGGGGGACTGCGTGCGGATGGATCGTTCCACCCTGAATCCAACACACGCCAGGTCATCCTTAACGGGACACGGCCTTGTACGGTTTTTAGAAGATTTACCACCAAAAAAAAAAGGGTATCACGAGAAGCTCTTCGTTTATATTTGTCTTTTTCAAGCACTTATTTGTGCAAAAAATCATTTTCAACACTTACAATTAAAACAAAGTATCGGAAAAAACTTGATACTGCTAGTGACTGGCGTTGTGCATTTACACTAAAGCTCAGCCACGAATAGGCATACTAGTAAAAAAATGCAAAGCACATTCATCGCAGTAACCAACCTAATCTATATTTCTTTTATTAATATTTTTGTATTTTATACAATACATATAGTTTATTGTTAAGGGGTGAGGGGCGCAAGAATCTTTTATTTCAACAAAAGGGGACGTGGTACAAAAAAGTTTGGGAACCTCTGGCCTATAATGTATCATAATGTTTCATGCCCTACAGTTATAATTTCCTTGTTCAAAAATTTTTTGTATACCATAGCCGGCTAGCGTTACCAAAACTTAACTGCATTTTTGAAAAAAGTATATTTATATTTTGACAAAAATACTTGTAGCAGTATGTTGAATAAAGTGTTTTGACCAATATCTCTAATGTGATGTATATTTTTGCAAAAAAGAATCTGCCGTAAGAGGATTAAATAAAAAAATACATATAGAAAAAGGAGGACTTTGACTAACAAGGTGACCTAAAAAACATTGTGAGACCAAATAATGGATATAGGAAGTTCATGATACATCGCAGTTGAATCGTGCAGGATATTTATAACCAACTTTGGATGCGCTACTTTTAAGAGAGATAGCTGAGTTGTTCCAGGTAATGACCTGGAATTATGTTACCCGCGGATAAAAATATTTGGCTCTTTATTTAGATATATATAATTTTATTAAATATCGTAATAAATATCTTCAATCTTTATAAAAATGATTATTCTAAAAATTATAATTCTAACCTTAGATATAATCTTGAATAATTAGCATCTTCTTTATGTTACAATTTTTTGAACACTTATTTTTATTTCATACCTAAATACCACATCAACCGGACTAAAAATCTGCTCAAGTCCCATTGGTAATCGCATGCTCTTTTTTAATCTCATCAATAGTAGCTATGGAAATTTTTTTCTCCTCCATATCCAGAGGAAACTTGAAGTTAAGTTCCCCATCACAAAACAATGGGCTGTGATTACTGGCAAAAATCGATTCTCCTTCGATAGTGGCTATTTTATCCTCGTGGGTGTAATATCGGGCGGCGTGTCGATTAGCGTAACACAATGCGCCGATTATTGCGAATGCGGTTAGAAGAAGTAGAAACACTGAAGTGCTGGCTGCGATAATTCCCACTTTACCGTCCTCGCCTAACGAAAAAAAGTTGGCGTCGCTCGCCGTGTAACTGGCAGAGCTGCACCAGGTGAGTTCATTACGTTGGATCTTTTCGAGCTTTTTGCCTTTAAATATGTACGGCGCTGAGCACGTTACATCGCGGAACACTGCACTTTTGTTAGTTCTTTCCAGCATAGGGACGATATGGCACAAATCGCAAGACCATAAATTGTGGCCCAGCTTAATATTCTGCGTATTATCCAAGTAAAGCAAAATATCTTCCTCTAAACCTCTGAATCTATTACCAGATATGTCTAAAGTTGTAAGATTTCTGGGTAAAATGATTTTATTTAAAGATGACAAATAGTTTTCACTCAAATCTAGAACAGAGACACTTTTCGGAATCACTTCTGCGTTTATTTGAGCCAATCCACAGTCAGCCAATCTTAATTCCTTTAAACTGTTTAAATTTACAAGTGTTGTTAATAACTCAGTACGTAAGTGATTACCGCTAAGGTCCAATTTTTCTAAAATATCATACAGGGGTTCTAAAAAGCTCATATCGTCTATTCTATTGTAACTTATATCCAACTCAGTCAAATTATGATTCTCAGAAAATGATCCAGGTGATATTTTGTTTATTTTATTGTTCGATAAACTAAGTTTTCTCAAAGCTGCTTGAGAGGAAAACGTTGAGATGTCTATTGAATATATAATATTACTATCTAACTTAAGATGTCGCAAACTTTGAAGATTCTGGAAATCGTTTTGTGAAATATTCTTTATATCGTTTTTACCTAGGTCTAAGTGAATTAGATCTGGCAGCAGGTGGTATATTTCGTTGTTCAATGTGGTTAAGGCACAGCCACGGCATTCGAGATAGGTGAGCTCCTGTAACAAAAAGTAAATTTATTAGTGTCTTCTTATATAGGGTATTATGACAAAGGGCAGTACTGTATTTTAATTAAGTGGCTTGAAATAAGTGGTTTTGAGGTATGTAAACCATCTTAGTGACAGTCTACCATTAAATAAATGATCAGAAATCATTGAATTGTATATGTGAAACAATAAAACACTGAAAAATTTGTTTTCAGACTTTCACAAAATTTATTTTAAACTCTTATCACTACACCTGTTTCGGCTGATTGACTTTCTCAAGTGATCTATTTTTGGCATGCATTTACACTTTATAATCTTCTTCTTTTCTATAATGAAATAAGTTGAGGAGGGGAGAACTGTTTGTCTCAACTTGGTCATTCAGAAATATATGTGTTTTTCAATATGTTGATTTTCATAGATTCTAACAAAGATAGTTTAAGGCCTTTAATTTGAGTGTGAAGAATTTTAAATTCGTCATTAAAAGAATGATTATGATCTAGAAGGTAAAGTGCGTATGTAGATTCTGTTTTTCTATTATTGAAAGAAATTTTATGTTCTGCTATTCGTTTAGTAAAATTTCTACCAGTTTGACCGATGTTAGTTTTTGGGCAGTCGCCACATTTAAGTTCGTACACACTACTGTGCAAGTGTTTTTTATTCTGGCTCTTGTTGTTTTTAATATATTTGCTTAAGTTGTTATTTGTTCTGAAAGCTGGTGTTATTTCTTTCTTTTTATGTGTTTGGCTATTTTTGTTGATATTTTGACTATGTAATCGAGCAGAAGGTACTGGGTTTTTTCTCTGGTGGTGGAAATACTAATTTCAGGGCTTTCTTGTGTAGTTTCTCATTTAACGTTTTCTTAATTGTTTGTTCGTTATATCCATTGTTTACTGCTATTTGCTATTTTTTTTTAATATTCTCTATCCTTCCATTGTTGGATATAGGTCTCCTCCTATAGGTGCGTGTCATAATGGTTGAGCTTAATCACCTGCATGCTGGTTTTATAAAATACAATTATGATGATGTGAATTTTATCAGAATTACTACTGAGCGCAAGACAAAAAGAAAAACTTTTTCAGTACATAATAACCTGCAAATGTTGAATGCTGAAAGTTTACCTATTAGTACCTACAAAGAAATTAGAGAACTTAAAATATTTACGTAAATCGGTCACTCCGACTGTGTACCATGACTTCTATTTGAATTTAAACTCATAAGGGAACTTAATTTAAGAAATTACTGTTTTTATAATTTACTTTGTAATAAGTGACATATAAAGTTTCATACTGTATAAAATATTTGTATTTTTATGAACACGTCGGCTTACAAGCGAAACACACTAAGTCAAAAAATATAGTTTTGAGATAATCGTGTTTTAAATTTTTTTAAAAACAGTTTGATCAATTTTCACATTTAAAACTTTTATTTATTGTTTTGTAATTGTACGAAAGTTTTCATAAAGTATTAATAATGGTTACTGACGAGGAGAAGTAGATTATATATTACCAAATTATTAATTTTTGTTTAATTTTTGATTTGAATACGTTGACTTAATGTTTTTTACCTGTAGCATTTAAATTAGTGTGTTTTACTTGTTTAATTTTGCTATGAAAGTATGACTTACGTGTATTTTTTTTTATTTACTTACTGTCATACGATTATTGCAGGCTTCGTTTACATTGTAAATAATACAATAATTTTTGCTTATATAAGTTTTTACTTTTTTCATGTATATTTTCACAAAACAAGAACATTATTAAAAAAAACAGGTATAACAAAACAAAACGTGTATAACAAAAAAATATACTTCTAATTTTCAAAGTCTTCTTCGTCAGAGTCCTTTTCAGCAGACTCCGCTGTTTGGTCTCGAACAGAAGAGGAACTTGGTAGATTTTTGAACCAGGTATGGAGCGCTTGCGGAACTATATTTGTTTCACAGAGCTTATCAAATCTTTTTTCTTTGCATCCGAAATTGGAAGCTGTTTAGAATATAATTGAGGAATAACCAAATTTTCATTATTATTATCCTCTTTGACTGTTCTGTTAGAAGCACGACGTACAAAACTAACGTTAATATTTTTATATTCGTCGTGAAAATTATACTTGTACTGTAGAATGTTAGGAAACGGTTTCTCATACTTAAAACACTTTACCTTTAACCAGTTGACCGTTTGCCCTTTTTGATCCTTTTTCCTATTAACAATAGTATATTGTGCAAGTTTTTTCAAATCTAAGAATTCGTTATAATTAACTTCACGAGTATTATAGGAATATTTTTTATTCCCATTGTTGCCCATTCTGGCCATTTTTGAAGACATTTTCATATTCGTGAACACTAAAAATCTCCACATTTTTTTTGTACTTTCTATGCATGGAATCTACTTTCATATAGGAGTGTCCACTTTCCATGAACTTTTGCTCAATTATCCGAAGACTCGGATGGTTTTTAACAATATGTGAAAGCAGAGCAGATACTTGAATATTTTTGTTCTGTCCTCCACACGTATCTGAAAAAATCGTTAGATGTTCTATATCAGATAATGAATTAATGTACATTCCTAGGCAAGTACCAATTTCATAGCTTCCACGCTTACCATTGACTTCGGTCCAAAAATAGCAGAATGCCTCATTTGGTGGAGCAGATTCCTAAATTGTAAAATTATAGAGTTTCAGCTTTCTAAGATAATACACGAGACTTACTTGCGATGATGGAATTTGTAAAACGCTTTGCATATCACATGCAATTGATTTAAATTTTTTATTCTTTTTGATACTTCTTTGTCTGAATTTTTTTCTTTTATTGCAACTTTTTTCTGTCTAAATGACTCCTATAATTAAGCTCCATTGCTTCTTTTTCTT
Source organism: Diabrotica balteata (assembly GCA_918026665.1). NCBI lineage: Eukaryota > Metazoa > Arthropoda > Insecta > Coleoptera > Chrysomelidae > Diabrotica > Diabrotica balteata. The sequence goes on along the minus strand of OU898276.1, from coordinate 8,670,938 downwards.
GTTGCGATGCTTTTATGTATTCCTTACCGGTCAAACATTGGTCTTTCTTAGATTTGAAAAATGATATATTAAATTCCTTGCAAAAGATTCGTCTATAAGTTATCTGACTCAAGCTTGACTATTTAAATAAAGTCTTTTCGAAGACTTTCTAGTGTCGTGACTTTCTACAAAAGGAAAGCTTTCAATGTGTCTTTTTGCTCTTATTTTTGCTTTCACTGAAGTTTTATTGCCAGAAATCCTACGGCCCCTTCTGTCTACTCCACTCTATTCGCCGCTTTCATTTTGCCCTTTAAAGACACTAATTATAGGCCTATTAGAAATAGACAATGTTTTACAAAAAAATTTCTGACACACTTGACTTTTCTTTTCCATATTTGTGAAAAAATAGGATTTTGCGTTGGATCGCATTTTACTATTTTCTCTTTTTCTAGGCCTTCGACTCTTTACTTCATTAGAAAGCACATTCAATAATATAAAATCTTTCTGTCTTTGAAAGGACAACATCACATAAGTTTGACATAGCAACTTCCGGTTCTCTTCAGAAAAGTTGATGGTCTTGGGATGTTGACCACACAGATGGTCTTGGGGTGTTCCATCGGTTTCTTTTAGGTCCTACTTGACTATTTTCATTTGAATTTGTTTTTTCCTCGTCTGCTGTAGAGTTTCCTTCGCTGGTATCTAAATTATCACTTTCATTACCTGAAGGAATATAGTCGCTATCCTCCATACATTCATCAGAATCCTGGTCACTTATTGAGGAGGATCTGACTGAATATCTTGACAAAAATTATCAGAATTTAGACTCACGTCTTTGTTTATCGCTGTAGGTATTTCGACAGAAAATTTTATTTTTCTTACAGAAATTAATTAATAAATACACACAAAATTCAAAACTGTTAACGACCTAATCACGCAAAATACTGGAATAAAATTGACAAAACCTATGCAATATACCCAAATAAATAATTAATGTTTTACAAGATTGGACAAGTTGCTCTGCGTAAGTTAGTCGGTAGGTTCATTCGTAGTCAAGTGAAATAGTTTTTGAGACTTAGTGAGAAACATGATAATTATAAAAATAACCGTTTTTGTTATTGTATGACTTAGTGAGTTAAACCAGTCTAAAGAGTAAAAAAAAATACAATAAAATGCTGCAAATAACTCAAAAGTGAAAAAATTGACTTAGTGTGTTTCGCTTGTAATAGTAGTAATTTATTTAATCATTCCTTTATTCTGCTTTACTTAAATAGCAACTGTGTGTTTATGGAGAATATTATTAGTGTAGAACTAACATAAGTCCAGATAAACTACTTCTGCACTAATAATTCTGATGCAGCACTAGTCTATTTCCACCTAATTTTTTATTAAAAGAATGAAAGAAAAAAAACTTGTTTTATAGAATGTAAAAGTTTCTGAATGAATTGAAAAGTATGCATAAAAGTAAACGTTAATATTTGACAAGCAAAATAATGAAAAACCAAACTTCAAATTGCTCTCCTGAAAAGTTGTGATTTCGAACATAGACTATTTCTGCTCTAAAGTAACAATGATATTTTTTAATAATTTGTTTGCCCAGGTTAGCTGAACAGACAGGATATGTCAGTTATTCGCACTGTACATTTCCTGAACTGAAACTCGCCTGGAGCTTTTTTAATTAATAATTAATTTTGGTAAATATAAACATATCTGTTTTGCAACTTTTATTTTTCTATCAATGTCCGTTCTTGTACTCTTATTCTATAAATATTATAAAATTGAGGTACACAAGGACTATTAAATTTTATGTACTTTTACCTTTGGAATTTTCATCTTACCCACACCTTATTTGGCAACAATATTGGAATTTAAAACTTTTCAAAGACAGTCAGGCAGGTAATTAATCCTCTCCTAAAAGCTTCAAGCTCCATTAAATATTCCTTTGAGTAAAGGTAAATCAACAAGTAAAGGATATCGATTGCGTTCTTTAAAATTTGCTAAAAGGATTTCGGTATTTACGCATCGATTTTGCTAAAGCGATACATAGAGGTATTACAACATTCACGAAAGTAAAATTTATAATACAATTTTTTTAATATTATGATGTAGGAAAGTATAATAGTGAAATACAATACGACAGTAAAGGGTTTACATTTGTTTATAAAGAGCTAGGATAAAGTTTACATCAAACTAAATATCTTTAACAAAAAAGAAACTATTCATGATATTTTGCATGAAAGTACAATAGCTCATAACGCATCTTATGTCATATTTTTGTAACTACTGTACTTACGGTTTCACCAAACGAACCCTTTAGGGACTCACTAGAGATGAAAATATCTTAATCGATAATAATATTGTTATGTCTGTTTCTGTACTTAAAATGTAGAGCATTATAAGCCGGTTTCTTTACCTATGACAAAGAAACAACAACGGACACCTCAATAAAGTATCATAAAACAGACGAAAACATAACGGACTACAAAAAACGAGGAGCTGAGGCAAGATATTTTCTAAAAAAGAACAGAAAATAATCCTGGAAAAAATTCATCTCATCTCTAAATACTTCTAAATAAGTACAGTGTGAAGAAACTTAAGAAAAATCTCTCTGGCAAAAGCCAACCATATAAGATTTCTTTTCTAGCAAAAAATAACAAAATAATTAGTGATAGAAAAGAAATAGTAGATATGTTAGCAGACCAATACGAATTAAATTCCAGTGATAAAAATTACAGTGATAATTTTAAAATACATAAAAACAACGTGGAAAAAAACATTACCTAAGAAACCTTAACGTTCCTTTTTTCTTCATAGACTTGCTGAACCCTAAACTCTTCCAAAGATTCAAGCCAGGAACCAGACGGTACCCTCTTATCATTTTTACTACATCTACCAGACAATGGGAAAAAAATCATTACTAGACCTTTATAATTGTATCTGGAATAACCAAGTTTTCTCATCAAGTTGGCCCGAAGCAATAATACTACCACTTCTTAAACCTGAGAAATCCCGTACATCACCTGAGTCATATCGACCAATATCTTTAACCAATATTATATGTAAAGTGTTAGAGAAAATATTAAATAAAAGGCTAAGATGGTATTTAAAACAAAAAAAACTCCTTATTTCAGAATAAAGCGGATTTAGACGATCCACTATAGATAACCTAATAGACTTAGAGTCAGAAATACATGAAGCATTTGGAAATAAGCAAGACTGTATCGCAGATTTTTTTTGATATTAATAAAGCTTATGATACTGTCTGGGGATTCAATATTATATCAAAATTGTATAATGGAAATATCAGAGGCAATATGTTCAAATTTATTTCGAATTTTCTTCAATCTTGCAGCTTAATAGTTCGATCAGACAACGTTAATCAAATTTAACAGTTCCAGAAAACGGAGTACCACAAGGATCAGTTATAAGCTCAACCCATTTTCTAATAGCCATAAACGACATACTTCAATAATATTCACCTATTGTCAAAGGAAGATTATACGCTGATAACTTAGTTTAACTTGCCAAAGAAAAAAACTCTACATCTATTCAAAAACATTTACAACAAATAATCAATCAGTAGCGGATTACAATTTCACCGACAAAAACTAAATGTGTTTTTTTTACACGAAAACACAACAATTTAACACCACATCTGAAGCTATATGATCAAACCCTCAGTATCATTAGGTTTGGTTTTCGACCAAAAGCTCTCCTGGAAAAGATATACAAAACAACTTAAAAATTCATCCCAAGCAGGATTAAATTTTATGAAAACTATTTCCAGCAAAAACTAGGGAGCCGATCAAATTACACTATTACATGTATATAAATCTTTAGTTAGAGGTAGAATTAAACGGACATTTGTTCAACAAATTAGGATGGCGATATTGCTACCATTTAGAGCGTACTCAGTCTTGTAATTACTTCCAACTTGAAGGACCACCCACTGGCGTGGGAAATAAGAACACAAGCAGTTCAATCAATACGTAATTTAATCATTTTGAATGTTACTACAACTAAGCTAATATTTAGCCAAAGTTTTAGCGCAAGTTCTTTTATTGAAATAGCCGATCACTGTCTATACGCTGGTCTGCTACACACTACAAACACTGACATAGATTAAAATGTTACTACTTATTATCACTTTAACTAAGGACGTTTTCTTATATATATTTAAACTTCATCAATATTGAGCGTTCAGCTTTTAACTCTAAGCTATGTAACGATATACAGAGTGGCCCAAAAGTCTGGGAACGGCTAATTATCTCGTAAATTACTAGATATAATTATATAAAATTTAAGATGCGCCCATTTTGGGATACGGAGATTCCATATTTTGTATTTGCAATGTTGCCAGATTTTCAGTTTCTCTTATATTACTAGTAACTTTGGTTTTTCAAATGCATCACCCTGTATATTCAGTCATTATTGGAATCTCCTATTAAATAAGAGTTTAACCATATGTAACACTTATGATTTTATGTAGTCTGGAAGGTCTTAAATACATGAAACCGAAGTCTGGCAACGCCTAAATTGTTTCAATAAACTTTTTAATACTATTTTCAAATACATTAAAACGTAACAATTAATAGTTTAGAACATTTTTTAACATAGTAGTTACGTTATTAAGTGTTCAAAATGTGCTCAATTTGTGAGTTGACAGCACCCTAATCGATGGTAGAAGGCGTCTACCACATTTCTCCATGATTGTCTAGAAATTGTTAATTGCTACCAGTGGCGTAGCAATACTTACAGAAATTTATCCAGTTAGATCCAAACTAGATTATGGTGCGATATTTTATTCATCAAGTAAAGTATCGGTATTGAAAACCTTAGAAACTGTTCAAAACAAAGCTCTACGAATAGCTACAGGTGCGTTTCGAACGACACCAAATGAAAGTTTACAATGCTTAACGGGAGAACCACCCCTAAGTTTACGATACAATTACTTTCTTTCCCATATGCTGCTAAAATGGCAAGTAATAAAGAAAACCCTACTTATACCAATACGTTCACAGATAGATTTCAAGACACTTCCTCTACAACAAGACTAGATCCACCATTTTAGACATACATACATCTTGAATTTTCTGAAATTCTCCCAACAAATTTCCTAACTTCTCCCCTTGGTTAATACCAATTCCCAAAATTAATACTAACCTTAGTATATATAAAAAAGTGAGACCATAACAGACCTGATCAAACAATTATTCACAATAAAAATGGAAACTTATAAAATCACTATAAGATATATACCGACGCATCCAAATCTTACGACGGTATTGGTGTAGCATATTAAAACCTTAGCTCCTGCTTACTTGTCAAAAAGTTAACGTTTTCAATTCTCTAACTGTTTTTACGTCAACGTCACCTTTTTGACAATTAACCAGAGGCGAACGTTAGAATATTTAATAATTAAATGCAAAACTGCAATTATTTTAATATACCTATGCACTAATACTAATTTTGTTTGGATTGAAGATGATTTTGACGATTAAATTAAATAAATACTAAAATTCTAGGTTGGAATTTAATTAATAAAAATTCTAACGTCCGCCATTGGTTGTTTGTCAAAAAAGTTGACGTTTGTCAATTCACTAGTTGTTTTTATTTTGCAAAAGCGTTTATAGCGGTGGTAGTGTGCTATGTTTATAGCTTAATATTTAGTTTCTGTTCATTTATGCTTAGTTTAGTCAAGTTGTTTTTAGTTAGATGTGCTTAGTTAATATTTTGTTTAATTATTGGTTAACGAGACGTTTAAATTTTTATAAAGGCTCAATGGTACGTACTGTAGCCGGCAAAGTAGCAGCAATGTTAATAATTGGTGAACGTGGAAACAATCTCCATGCAGCGGAACGTCTTTTTAATGAAAGGTACCCCGATCGCCCTACATCGAGATCTTATTTGAGGAAGCAACCCTGTACATAGGATCCATTCAAAATAGAACTCTGTCAGTAAATTTTATTTTAGATAAATAAGTTACCTTTCTTATTTTAATTCTGAATCTAAAAACATGTTTTTGGATACGCAATAACAGGTCTCCCAGCGTTTTAGCTAAAAGATATCGTAAATTTGAAAAGCTCATGGAAATTTTGCATATACGTAATTAAACACATTTTCCACCTGTCCTAGTGCAATGCGGAAATCGTATATCTTAGTTTATTGTTTAATGTTGGTCTCTGCAATTTGTCTTTGTATCCTTGGCTGCAGACACGGAAATATTCGGGGCATGTAACTTTTGATGTTTCTGTACAAAGACGGTTAACCGGAAAGCATAACAGTGCCGCTAGATCTTAGAAATGCGTACTTCTTGCAAATTTGACATTGAAGACAATAGTTAAAACATGTCTAATATGTTTAGTTATAAAAATATTGAGTAAGGGGAGATATTTCTGGAATCAAATTTTATTATTGATGTAATAAATGTTGCCACAAAAAAACAGCTTATTATTGTATGATAATATTCTTCATGCTGCACTGCAATTTTAATACATTATAAGTAAATATCTAATTTCAGTTCTTTATATAGTAAGTTTGTAAAAATTATTTGTTGTTGTTTGTTTGTGTTTAAATGACTGCGGACACTAAATCCATTCGCCAATCTTACAATTTGAGGTGTAGTGTGTGTATGTGTGTGTAGAGTAATTGTCTTGATACTTAGCAAAGTCGACGTCATTGTCTTTGCTAAGAGACGCTAATTGTATCCGAACGTCTGCGGTCCCTCCGGTGTGTACCGATCACACAAGGATAGAAATTATTTTCATTTATTAATTTTTTTTTAATAAACGAAAATTTCCACCCAGGTGGGATTCGAACTCACGACCTTTAGGTTTAAAGGCAGGCGCTCTTACCACTGAGCCACAGAGGGGGTTTTGTAAAAATTAAGACAAAAATGAATTTAACCCAATATAAGGTTGAATGTTCGAATAAATGAACTTTGATGGTACACAAGGCAAATATCGAACACAGTATTTAATCAAATCTTGCCCAAGTACTTTCGATCACAAGATCATTCTCAGGGGCATTTCGTCAGTTGTGGCCTATCCAGCAGTAACAGAATGTTATAAATGTAAATTGGGACATAACAAATACACTAAACAAAGACAAACAAACACTTTAAAATTTACAAATTGGAGAAGCTACATTTTATATAGAAGCCGGAGACAGAATGTCATTCTGTCATTCTGTCTCCGGCTTCTATATAAAATGTAGCTTCTCCAATTTTTAAATTTTTTAAATTTTAAAGTGTTTGTTTGTCTTTGTTTAGTGTATTTGTTATGTCCCAATTTACATTTAAGACATTCTGTTACTGCTGGATAGGCCACAACTGACGAAATGCCCCTGAGGATGATCTTGTGATCGAAAATACTTGGACAAGATTTGATTAAATACTGTGTTCGATATTTGCCTTGTGTACCATCAAAAAAAAATGAATTTAATTTATAATTGGTTTAATTTTGGACTCCAAGTTTCACTACTTAAAGTCAATACAGAAAAACTCGTATGAGGAATTCTACAAAAATTCGCACCTAACTGGAGCCAAATATGGTGATATTGCAATTTGCTGCCCGTACCCCGCAGTAACAATTTTTTTCTGTAGGTTGATACCAAAAAACATGTTTTCAGGTGCGAGCCTCAAAAAAAGGGCAAATTTAAGTCTTTTCCAACAAAAAACTGATTTGTTCGCTAAAGCTATTTCATTCTTCTAGCGATCTGCCTCGAAAAACGAGTGAAAGAGACTTCTATACTTGCGGCACACATACATATTAGGTACCAATCGCTTTGTCATGGTCTCCAGAAGGAACTCTGACCCTTTGAAGAGCCAAGAATCACCTGCTCAAGGCGTGGCAAGCGGTTATTCAGTCCCTAAAATCGACGTGTTTTTCATTTTTTTCGCGATGTTATCGGAAAATAGATTAAAAGATGCCTCTATAGTTGGAGCACACATACATATTAGGTACCAATCGCTTCGACTTGATGCCCAGAATGAATTCTCAGCCTTCTTTTTATACAGCTCCGTCGTATTCGTTCTGTGCAGCTAACGGGAGGGGATATACGTCACGTTTAGAGCACTCATATTAGCCTTTGTGATTACCGTAAGGTCCGCTTGTCATTATGCTAGTTTCAGTGTTATTTTAGTACTAAAAATATTAGTTAAAAGTCGATTTAATATGAAAAATGTGGGTTTGTGTTTGCAACTATCGTAATTTTAATGGTATGTAGGCATACGCTTTACCAATTTTGAATGGATAATCTAACAATGAAATTAGAACAATGAAAGAAAGGAAAGTTAACAATAAAAGAAAGGAATAACACCAAATTTTAAAACACACAACTTAGACAAATATATTAAGAACAACAAGAGCCAAAAGAAAAAGCAATTACGCACCAGTGTATACAAATTTAAATGTGGCAACTGCCCAAAAACTTACATCGGCCATACTAGTAAAACTTTTAACAAACGTATAGCGGAACATAAAAGGACTTTCAATAATGAAAAAACAGATTCTCCGTATGCACTTCACATTCTTGATCATAATCATTAATTGACTCATAGACTATAAAGTGTAAACATTTATCAAAAATAGATCACTTGAGTAGGCACTCTGTCGAAACCGTTGTAGGGATAAGTTTTTATGTAACAATAAAACACTGAAAACTTTGTTTTCAAACTTCCACAGAATTTATTTTAACTATTATCACTACAGCTGTTTCGGCTGATAGCCTTTCTCAAGTGATCTATTTTTGGCATGGGTTTACAAATTTATAGTCTCTAATGAAATAGGTTGAGGAGGGGAGAACTGTTTGTCTCAAGTTGGTCATTCAGAAATATATCTGTGTTTTTTAATTTGTTGATTTCCATAGATTCTAACAAAGATAGCTTAAGGCCTTTATTTTGAATGTGAAGAATTTTAAATTTGTCATTAAAAGAATGATTATGATCTAGAAGGTGAAGTGCGTATGTCGAATCTGTTTTTCTATTGTTGAAAGCCCTTTTATGTTCTGCTATTCGTTTCTCAAAGTTTCTACCAGTTTGACCGATGTAAGTTTTTGGGCAGTCACCACATTGAATTTTATACACACCACTATTTAAGTGTTTTTTATTTTGGCTCTTGTTATTTTTAATATATTTACCTAGGTTGTTATTTGTTCGGAAAGCTGGTGTTATTCCTTTCTTTTTTATGTGTTTAGCAATTTTTGTTGTTATTTTGCCTGTATATGTAATCGAGCAGAAGGTAGTGGGTTTTTTCTCTGGTGGTGGAAATACTAATTTCAGGGCTTTCTTGTATTAATAAAATATTCTTCTATTAATAAAATATTAAATCAAAAACTACACAAGAAAGCCCTGAAAATAGTATTTCCACCACCAGAGAAAAAACCCAGTACCTTCTGCTCGATTACATATACAGGCAAAATAACAACAAAAATTGCTAAACACATAAAAAAGAAAGGAATAACACCAGCTTTCCGAACAAATAACAACCTAGGTAAATATATTAAAAATAACAAGAGCCAAAATAAAAAACACTTAAATAGTGGTGTGTATAAAATTCAATGTGGCGACTGCCCAAAAACTTACATCGGTCAAACTGGTAGAAACTTTGAGAAACGAATAGCAGAACATAAAAGGGCTTTCAAGAATAGAAAAACAGATTCGACATACGCACTTCACCTTCTAGATCATAATCATTCTTTTAATGACAAATTTAAAATTCTTCACATTCAAAATAAAGGCCTTGAGCTATCTTTGTTAGAATCTATGGAAATCAACAAATTAAAAAACACAGATATATTTCTGAATGACCAACTTGAGACAAACAGTTCTCCCCTCCTCAACCTATTTCATTAGAGACTATAAATTTGTAAACCCAAGCCAAAAATAGATCACTTGAGAAAGGCTATCAGCCGAAACAGCTGTAGTGATAATAGTTAAAATAAATTTTGTGGAAGTTTGAAAACAAAGTTTTCAGTGTTTTATTGTTACATAAAATGAATTTCCATCAAGTAACGGTCGAATCCGTCAATTATAAGTTTTTATAATAAATTTTGTGGAAGTGTTGAAAACGAAAGTTTTCTGTGTTGTATTTTTAAATACGCGTAACTTTAAGTATTTATTGATTAGGTCCAAAAAAATAATATATTTATATTTAACCAGGTATAAATAAGATTTTTTTGTGAAAATATTAGACTTGCACTATTTTTCGTGTTTCGTGTTTATTAGTTTCAGAATGTTTATCCTTCCGGAATTACGAGTTATGTTAATTACAATGATGTTATATCAGAAATATTTTTTACAGCAAAAGTGTAAATTTGTCTTTTTTGGATTGTCAGCATTCTATATTTTTGTATAATTCTTTATTTTTTGCCTACTCGCAACCAAACCAACAAAGCACAAAATATTGATTCACACCTGTACATTCTCAAAGCTTAACAATTTACTTTAATCATTGCATAGAATTTCAAATTACAGAAACCGTGTTTGACTTAGTAACGAAGAACTACTTCAGTGAGCCAGACAGAACAAATAATCTAGTAAAAGTTGAAAGGTACGTTTTAATTATTTATCTGCCGTAAATATTTACTAACTACCTTAGTTAGACTGTCAGTTACTCAAAGAAGTTTTATTTTACAGTTAGAGTAAAAGTTTTGTGAGTTAAAAGACAAGAGTAACACGTTTGAGATGATGTTTTTGAGTTTGCATCAACCAACGAAAGTTTACTATATTGTACCAGGTCTGATGATTAAGTTCTGTAACTATTGAAAGGAAATTAAGGAAAACGAGAAGTAAAAATAAGCATACAATCAGATAAATACCTTGGAACATTACTGCTTTCAACAACAAAGACCAACAGATAATAGAAGAACTGATAAATAAAACATGAACATTTGTGCAATCCAAGAAACCAAAAAAAAAGTAAAGGCCCAAGAAATTATAACCAATATTTTCTAGCATACAGTGGAGTGAAGAGAGAAGAACTGCCGTTATATTTCCGAAATAATAATACATATAAACATCACAATGTACTACCAAAAATTATATGGCATACCTATCGATAGCCAAGAGGACTGCAAACCTAAGGAGGAACCAGACGCATTCTACGAACAATTGCGTTACTGGTTGCATGGTGAATATATGGTCTTGTGTATCGTGTCCTTTCCTGAAACCTCTTTGTACGTCCTCTAATTTATGTTCTATTTATTTTCTTAATTTTTCTTTCAATTACGGTTTCGTATAATTTTGCTGCCACACATAGTAGTGACATACCTTTATAGTTCTTACAGTCTCTTGTGTTTCCTTTCGTATATATAGGTATAATTATTGCATTTGTCCATTCTCTGGGTATTACTTTCCTCTTCCTTATTAGTTTTTGTATGTATAACAATTTTTCTTTTGCTTTTACTCATATATTCCATTATTTCTGGTGCTACTTCATCGCTTCCTGGTGCTTTTCCAATCGTTATCTTTCTTATTGCTTCTTCTAGTTCTTTTTTTTTCTACAGAATAGAATAAGAATGAAAATAACACCAAAACATTGTCTACAGGAAATCACCAAGAAAAAATTCAATGTAGAATCACTGTGGAACGACTCTACAAGAGAAATGTACCAAAGAAGGCTAGCACAGCTGAAACAAATAGACAACATCGAAGATATAAACGCTAGCTGGGAGAAAATTATAAACAACATTGAAGAAGCAGCAACAGAAACTCTAGGAAAACGTAAAGTCATGCTAAACAACATAACCATCAACAATACACCAGATAAATACAAAAAAGAAATAAAGAGAAATGTAAAGAGAAACGAGAGGCCTACACGAAGTATAAAGCACAAAAATATAATAAATATATCATATAATACATAAAATAATAATCAACACAAGAACGTACCTGAATTAAGACACAAATTAGACATCAGTTTCAAGAAGTAGAGATAGCCATACATTTAAAAGGAGATAAAGGATACCTGAGTAGTTATAGAGGTATAAATTCACTGAACACCGTACGTAAGCTTACCACAAAAGTTCTAACCAACAAAATTAATAAACTAACAACTTCATCAAATAAACTACAAGGATTCAGATCCGGAAGATGTAGACGCCGTATTTGTACTAAGACAAATCACAAGAAAGGCCATCGAGTACAGTAAACCAGCATATCTATGTTTTATAGACCTGACAAAGGCTTTCGATCGCATCCAAGTCGAAGACGTCTTACACCTACTATATAAAAGAAATATACCAATCAATATTATACAAACCATCGAAAACATCTACTTCCATAATCTAATACAGGCAAAAATAAATGGAAAACTAACACAGTGTATACCAGTACAAAGCGGAGTCAGACAGGGTGAATTGTCCCCCACTTTGCTAACTTTTGTTTATTATAATAATGGACAAAATAACACAAGCAATACGCAATTGCCATGGTTATAGAATGGGGATCAAATAAATTCAAACATTATGTTATGCAGACGACGCCGCATTAATTGCCAAGACGGAAGACCAGCTCCAAAGATTAACATACATCTTTAATACAATAGCCATGATATACAATATAATAATATCGACAGAAAAACCCAAATGTATAATAATATCTAAGTATCCACTACGATGTAAAATAGAAATTGATGGAAAAATAATAAGGCAGGGAGTAAGGTTTAGATATCTGGGAATAGATGTCGAATAAGATGTTGAAGAAGAAGTACGACAACAAAGCGTAAAAGCAAGTAAAGCAGCAAATAATACAACATGGCGCAATCAAACCGAAAATAAAATCACATTTGTTGTGTTACAAAGTTTCACTAAAGGTAAAGTCAAAAATAACTTTGTAAGAACTATTATAATTAAAAATACAAGATGAAGGTGAGACTGCCAAATCCTACTAACTGCGCCATGTTGTATTATTAATAAACGTAGGCTTTTTAGATTTTTATCAACTCTTTTATTTAAGAACCATTACAATCTCGGCATGGCACGAAGTGTCAGCCTTCATCTATGTGTCAACCAACATCAAACATAAAACATAAAACTAATAGAATAGTACTTAAAACTAAATATATGACACTCTTAATGACATAATCTGGAAGAACAAACACCTAAGACAAGATACAAAACAAGAATCTATAAATAAAGCATAAAATATTTTACCTATATTAACATTCACGGCGAAAACAAGACATGACACATCTAAAACGAGACGACTACTAGAAACAACAGAGATAAAAATACTTCGACGAATCTCAGGAAAAAGTCTGTTGGATAGGGAGATAAGCAAAAACATAAGAAGAGCATGCAATATAGAAGACATAAATGGACTACGACAAAACGGAAACAGGAGTGGAACGGACACATTAGTAAAATGGCAGAAGACAGGATAGTACGAATAGCACGAGATAAGTCACCAAATGGACGAAGAAGTACATATAAAAAGAAAGAAGAAGTAAAAGACTATTGGAATAAAATTTTTATTTTATATTTTTTTTTTATTTTTTCTTCCATACACTCTCTTTCCTCATTCCTCCAACGTTCCATTCGAAGTAGTGTTCAGCTTATCTTCCAAAGACTGTTAGTTAGCTGCGCTAATTATCGTTTTACATCTTTTGAATCATAGCAGGTTCCTTTCAAGTAGTATTTCATATTTGGAAAAAGGTAGATGTCTTCTTTTTTGTATCGTTTCCCAATCGAAGTTTGGATATCGGTATCTATTTCTTCACTCTATCTACCGCTGATCAAACAGGTTATAATAAACAACATTTAAATATCCTTCTTTTTTTGTGTAGAGATATACTCAGTCCTCGATGTTCTTCATCTTGCAATTGGACACATGTCTGAGATCGATAATCCCAACACGTGCAAACTACATGAGATTAGTTGGCGTGATTATCTTTACAGCGAAGAAAACTATATCCAAATGATATCGTAAAGAGGTTGTCATAGAATATGATGAAAAATGTGAGAATTTATCAAGATACATGAAAGCCAGACCAGAATTAGATATTAGTAAAACGCACAAAGCATGCTGTTTACTTAGAAAACTTGGTAGTAACAGACTTAAAACTAAAGACAAAGTACTAATAGCTCCCAATAGAGTGGCCTTCCACATTGTGGCGACCTCAATAGCACATAGAGATCGTGACCACACCACCAAAGTAAAACAAAAACTAAAAATACCAAAGTCTGGATGCCCGCCTACATCTGATATTCTGACGAGTTTACTCCAGACGAAATTATTTCAGCAATATGAATAATTAAGTCTGGAAAGGCACCCGGCTCCGATACAATCCATCCAGAATTTTAACTTTACTATCAAAAAAGGTAATAAATAAATAACACAGTAAAAACTACTGGTAAATAAGCGTTAACAAATATGCGAAAAAAGAAATAGTGACATGTGATAATAGATAATAAGAAGTTAATCAAGTTACGGAGGATTGTAAACTATGATCAAAATAATTGAACACTGGGATGCAATAGCGGGTAATGAATACACTAGAAGTATGGGATGACTTCATCCATTTGAATAAATAGAAAATATTTATTTGTGTTACCCCCTGTATAAAAAATATAAACGACAAAAATCCCGAACGAGAGAACTTGTAGAAGCTACTTTTTTAAATCATGTCATTTGCAATAAAAACCCCCGGTCTTTTGCATTCAATTTCTCTGGGCAAAAACCTAATAACATTACATCACATGCTGCGTGTGACAAATTGGAAGCGATGTAAAAAGGTAAACAAATTAAATTAAATTTGCTATAACTGATTCTTTGAAAATGGGATAAAAAACAAGACTTAATAGTATATCCGTCACACTCAAACCGAATGTAGAACATTTGTCACTGTATGCCAATATAAATTCGAAAATCCATTATTCTGGAATATAAATTGGCAGAAGAATAAAAACATGGTAATACCTAATGATATTCGGTATTAATATATAACTACTTACTATTTACAATAAATTTTAATTGAAGGAAAAAAATGTTTTTGTCGATTTTCGAGTGTATCAAATTTTCAAACGCTTGAGCAATCGGAAATAAATTATATCACAACATAAAGGTCTCTTTGATTTGAATATCATTAAAAGTTTAATTTTTCACTGCACAAAGACTTCACACAAAGCAGAATCGTTAGTCGATTTTGCTGTGTTTCCGTTCATGTTATTTTCTATTTTTAAATTTCATAATTTGGTCAGGGGGCCATTTGAAAAACGTCCAGATCTTACAGCTTTAAAAACAGAAGTAATTATTCCTAGACAAATTTTGTTTGTTTGCTTTTTCTGTTATGCGAGAAGGGCTTCATTCTCAACGCTTAATTAATTTTTATATCAAATTCAATTACCGAAGACTACCATCACGAAATGAATTTTACGAATTACAAAAAAGTAGTCGGAAGAAAAATTAATTCCTAACCTATCTCCAAAGTCGTAATTTATAATGCCTTATCACACAGTTTAAAAAGATAAAGCACCGAATTCTATTAGAAGAAAACAAATTGGGATAGAATGGTTAAGGTCTAAGAATATTTAATTTGAAACGAATATGTTAAAACCTGATTTGTACAACATTATTAAACTGCATAAGACAAAATTTAAAACGTACGATATAGACGCAATTTTAACTCAACGTAGCCACAGTCTCTATGATTACCTCCCTACTATCCAGATTTGAAACCTATCGAATTGGACATCACTGAAACAATATGTGGGACAAAGAACTTTGTCTGTTCATATTGGGGGTGTTCAATCGAAGGATATAACTTTCAAACTCCAATAAACTAAACATGTAGTTAAGACTATTCATAGCAGAAAATACAAGAATTAAATCCTTTAGAGAGACAGAAGATCAAAAGATAGAATATAATAGATATACAGAAATAGAAGAACAGATAGATGAAATCAAATATGCTATCAAAAACTCTAAAGACAATACGGCAGCTAGATTAGATGAAATACCAGTAGACCTGTTAAAACTAGAGGAAGAGGATAACTTGGAAGTATTGGCAGATTTATTCAACACGGTGTACGATACGGAAATAACACCAAAAAGTGGCTGAAGTCATTTTTAACCATCCATAAAAAAACAAGCAGCAAAAGAGTGCTCTGATTATCGAACACTGAGCATCATGAGTCAAACTTTAAAAGTACTGCTGAAAGTAATACCTAAGAGAATATACGAAAGGCTAGAGGAGGATATTAGCGAGACGCAGTTCGGATTCCGAAATGGAATGGGTACTCAAGAAGGACTATTTGTCATCAACGTATTAATTCAGCGACGTCGGGATGTAAACGTTGATCTATACTTGTGCTTTGTTGACTACGAAAAAGCTTTCGATAACGTAAAAAACATGAAAAACTAATATCAATACTTATGAACAAGCGAATTGACAGCAAAATCATATATAGTGCAAACATTATATTGGAACCAAAGTGCCATAGTTTAAATTGATGGGCAACACTCAGAAGATCTGTAGAGGAGTTAGACAGGGATGTGTTTTGTCGCCATTTTTGTTTAACTTATATTCTAATGAGATTTTCCAAAACACGCTCAATAATATTAAAGCAGGAGTTACCGTTAACGGAAAATTAATTAACAACTTAGGATATGCAGACGACACCGTGATCATAGCAAGGAGTATATAAAATCTACAATATTTTATCGAAAGCTTAAGTATGAATAGTGCTGAGATGGGAATTGCTATAAACACTAAAAAACAAAGTAAATGCTAATTACAAAAAGACCACACAATATACATCACCTATTGACAGTCAATGGTAACGTGATAGAATAAGTAGAAAAATATCAGTACTTGGGAACTTTGATCAATGAAACCAATGATCATATTGCAGAAATAAACAGGTGAATAGAGATTACCAAATGAATGAAGCCACTCCTAACGTGCAAAAATCTAAATTTGGAGATCAGACTACGTACCATTTGCTGTTATATATTTTCGATATTATTATATGGAGCTGAGACTTAAAAATTAAAAAAATGCAATTTAAAACGAATTGAGGCTTTCGAACTGTGGTTATACCTCAGAGTATTAAAGATGTCATGGACTAATATAATTAAAAATAAAGAAGTACTGGAGAGGGTTGGTAAAGGAACAGAACTAGTCACCACTATACAAATCAGAAAACTGGAATACCTAGAACACGTGATGAGGGGACCAAAATGAAGCGTGCATTTCCATAACGTTGTAAGTGCCAATATGCCTCATTTGGTTTTTTTAAGTTAAATGAGTTGCAAGTGCCATGTTCCATCGCCTAAAATTTATTTCATGTCGATATGGCTAGCGACGGCGTGAAAAGTGGGGATAAAGTAGCCGTGTAAGTCATAACGTTGTGAGTATCGTAGTGCATTTCTGTTAAATGTAGAGTGGCGCACCAGTTACTAAATTATTTTTGTTTGGACCTGTTGGGTTGTGTTTTAAACATAAATATTTGGAACGAATATGGATGAAACTACAGAAAAACGGTCCAAAAAGAAAAGAAGAGTTGTTGATAGTTGGAAAAAAAAAATAAAACAAAGAAAATGAGAAACTCTGGCAAAGAATATGTTTCTCTAGTCAATAAAAAGACCGTTACAAAGAAAATGCCACCAGCTGATGTAAGTATGGTTTAAAGACATACCTATCTAAATAGACGTTAAAACATAAATAATTTTTTTTTTGTTTAAATCTATCTAAATAATCCAAAATTGTTTTAGGTAAAATGCAAGTGTCCACTAGCATGTAGATCCATAAGACTGGAATACCTTGTTGAGTTGTACAATTATTTCTATGAAATGGCTGATTATAAAAAGCAGCAAAGTTACCTACAAAGGTTTATTCATCCCCAATTAATCAAAAGGAGACGTCATGGTCAGTACGAACATCCCAGTGAAAGTAGGAGAAAGCACTCTTTCACATACCATTTACTTTTTCCTGGAGGATCTGAAATAAGGATCAGGTTTGCCTCAAAACATTTTGTAGTACGTTTGCCGTAACTCCAAGAAGAGTGCAACTTTTGGGAGAAAAAATTCTTGATGATAAAATGGATATGTCAGAAAAACGAGGAGGGGCTCGACAAAATATTTTCAAGACTGTCTGGACTAACAAGATTATAGAGCATATCGAAAGTTTTCCAAAAATTGAGAGTCACTACGCAAGGGCGAAAACCCCGGATGAGCTCTCCTTGTCACCGGATTTAAACGTAAGTAGAATGTACCGTGCATTTTTAGAGAAATATTGTGCGGATTATCAGTCGCCTAACAAACCACCAGTGATTAAAAAATGGTATAATGAAATTTTTATATCAAAATTTAACTTATCTTTTGCAAGGCCTAAAGTAGATACATGCTCCACATGTGATAGTTTGGCTGTTCAAATAAAATCAGGAGATAAAGCTGCTGTAACAGAACAGGAGCTTCACCATCGAAGAGCAGAGGCTGCTATAAAAGCAATGTCAACTGAGACCAAAAATGCATGTACAAGTAATTGCTATGTTCTTTCCTTCGATATACAGCAGCAAATGTACATTCCCCAATTAACTCACTCCGAAATGTACTATTCACTACAGCTTGCAGTGTGTAACTTAGGAATTTACGATTCCATTACAGGAAAGGGATTCATGTGTTTATGGACTGAGGACTTTGGGGGAAGGGGTGCCTTGGAAATTAGCTCCTGTTTATATACTTATCTTACTAAGGAAATTGGCAATCACGGAAAGAAAAAGCTTATTTTGTGGTCGGATAATTGTGGGGGTCAAAATAAAAATCAGTTCATGATCGCCATGTATTTGACCATACTAGCAAATAACGTTTATGAGGAAATTATTCATAAATTTCCTGTAAAAGGACACACTTTCCTTAATTGCGACAGAGATTTCGCAATCATAGAAAAACGTAAAAAAGTGTGTAAGGCTTATACATTGATGAATGTTATTAACATCATTACTAGTGCGGCCCAGAAAAATGCATTCTCGTGCATGGTGGTTAAGGACTTTTATGATTTCAAAACCGTTGCCTGTGATAAACTGAACACAAAGAAGTTAGTAATTTCAACAGCTACGCAGCTTCGTCTTACAAGAGAGAAATTTGGTACGGTGAGGGTGGCTAAAGGACATAGTGAGCTCGCTGGATGGAGTGAGACCAATGTACTCAAATCTGGAGTTACATTAGAAGACTTTAAAATCATAGACCTTCAAAAAACTAGAACTCACTTTGGTCTCCCAGAGAAAAAAAGAACAGATATTGAAAAAATGCTCCCTTATCTTCACGATGATGCCAAGAAGTATTTTAAAGAAAAATTAGGTCAACCAGGGCAAGTTTCTACTGTAGGAAACAACGGTTAAAAATCTGGCACTTAAAACGTTTTGACTTGCAAACCTGATGGCATTTACAACGTTTTGACCTTAGACAGATTTTTGATTTTTTTTTTTAAGTAAGCTGTGTTTATTGCTCCTTTGCGGTATGTTTGTATTATATAATACCTTTAAACTAACCCTTTTTCAGTATGTTACATTATAAGAAATAAACATGTTCGATAAAAAACTGTTTTTAACTCCTCCTGAAAAATTTATAATTTGGCACTTACTATGTTATGGAAATGCACGCTTCAAATATGAAATTTTGATACTCATAATACAGGGAAAGGTTTAAGGATCCATGTGATTGGCATCAATGCAGATCGATTGATTTGTTTAGAGCAGCAAGTTCAAAAATAAAAGTAGCCAATATAATTGCCAACCTCCGTAGGGACACGGCTCCCTAGAAGATAGTTATTAAATAAAATGTAATTTAATAGAGAGGATAATAGTCCATGCATCCATATTATTACATTATTAAATTGAATAAATGATGTTTGAATTAAATTTTTAGTTATAGTCTTCTTTTCAAAATTATCATGGGAGTTATAATGTGAAAGTTGGTAAAAAGAGGCGGTTTCGTTTTTTTTGCTCTTCGCCATGGGGTAATATCAATTTACAGAAAAATATTTTGGGGTAATGATTAAAAAAGTTCCCCGACCGCTGTTTTAACTTAATCAACTAGTTGTGATTAACACACGTTTATATATATATATATATATATATATATATATATATATATATATTATATATATATATATATATATATATATAGCAAAACTGGTAAGATTATCGACCGAAACGTAAATTACAAGGCAGACACGGGACAGTTGAGCAATATCTACTGTAATATTCTTAGTATGTCTAAATAATTTTTCTGTTAACAATTATATTTTAAATCACCCTGTATATTTTTAATGTGTAATTTTATTGTGTTTTAATTGTTTCGTTGTTATTGTTTGCTCTGTTTTTATATT
Source organism: Diabrotica balteata (assembly GCA_918026665.1). NCBI lineage: Eukaryota > Metazoa > Arthropoda > Insecta > Coleoptera > Chrysomelidae > Diabrotica > Diabrotica balteata. Next base: position 8,650,635 of record OU898276.1, on the reverse strand, counting down.
TTTACATTTAATTACTAGTGACCTAGGTACTTTTAACAAAAACTGTCAGTACTGTTTTGAACAAATTATGTTCAACTTGTTTAAATACTTTCCACTCTAAATATGTAAGTGAGTCACTTTTTATTCAAACTGATTTTTATATTTATAACTTTTATTCAAATTTTTAGTTGTCTCCTGATGAAGCTGACAAAAAATCAGCGAAATATAGAGGATTAAAAGAAAAAAGAGTCTTTTTTTAACCATAACAGACCTCATACCCGATATTCCAACACAATAAATTGTTATATATATATATATATATATATATATATATATATATATATATATATATATATATATATATATATATATATATATATATATATATATATATATATGTTAGTTTGAAGTGTTTCACGGATGGAGTAATATGTTGAACAATTATTCCGGGAAAATATCCGTTGGTCATTTTTTAATTGCAGACGTTTCGCCAAGGTCTCACTTGGCATCTTCTGTGCGTTGTCTTCGGTCTCGTAGTCGGTAACTGAATGAGCTGCGCTCAGTCCTCACTTCTTTTATATCGTGCGCTGTTCGAGCGGATCGTCGCTGATTGGCCGTATTCGTTACGCCGCTAGGCCCCGCCCCCTGGGGAGCGAAGCTCAGGCAGTCAGTTTGATGTTGGCGTCTCGAGATTATGGACTTCCAAGCTTGGGGCAGATTTAAGGAGTCGTCACGTTTGTTAAGAAGACCTTCTTTTTCAATTTCTATAGATTCTCTGATGGTTCTTGTTTTGAAGTGTTCAATGTTGGCTATTTGTTTGCAACTTTCGAAGTTTATTTTATGGCCTGTGTTATGCTCGTGTTGAAATAGAGCAGATGTTAGCTGTCTGTTGCGAATTGCTAGTTTGTGTTCCTCTAATCTTGCGGAAATTCTCCTGTTGGTTTGTCCGATGTAGGTTTGGTGACAGGTTCCACATGCAATTTTGTAAACACCCTGATTTTCCAGTTTGGTTGCATCTTTGGGGTTTCTTAAGATCGATCGAACTGTTTGCTTCGGTTTGTAGATTGTCGATATGTTCTTTTTTCGGAGAATGCGCCCTATCTTGTCGGTGGTTCCTTTCACGTATGGTAGAATAGCTCTTGGTTGATTTTTGTTGTCTTCTTGTGTGTTTTGTGTGGTCTTCCGTTGTTTCTTTATTGCTTTGTAGATGGTGTTTGAGCTGTATCCATTTTGTTTCAGTATTGTTTTTATGTTCTTGAGCTCTGCATTTCTATGTATGAAATATTTTAAACAAACCGATATTACATATCATAACAATATATATATATATATATATATATATATATATTATATATATATATATATATATATATTGTTATGATATGTAATATCGGTTTGTTTAAAATATTTCAAAGTTCAAAAAACATTAAAATAATTCAGAAAGTATAACCAACAAACATTTCGAAGAAGGAAATTTTTTAAATTTTTGGATTACCTGTATTAAACAAAGTGTAAGCTATGCATAAATTATTTCTTTTGTTATACTATACTTGAGTGACCCGCATAATCTTAAGTGAAATCCAAAGACAATTGAACCGGGTTTTTCCAAATACATTAAGGCAGTGATTAAAGACAATAGAAGAGATTTTAGAAAGAGGTTTTTGTTAGTTTTTAAGAATTGTAGAAAAATATTATTTGTAAATAAGTTTTAGGAAATTTTATAATTATAGGTAAAAAGTTGTGTGTTATCGAAATGAAAAAATGGGGAATTGTGACGAGCTTTGATTGGCGGAGATTGAAAAAGATGGGATAGGTATGTAGGAATGAAAGTTTAGCTAGATTCAGGAGAGAGAAAAGATAATCAGTTGGTTTCCAAGGGTGCAAGACGAACGGCCGTTGTTCTCGGGTAGTTTCCCAGAGGTAGGAAGCAGTAGCAGTGAAAGTTTGTGAGTTTTCGTGTAGTTAGTGTATCTGACAGAAGCTGATCCAGTAAAATATTGTAAGTCATATTTTTCTACTTATATTCCAAGAGCCACTGTTCAGGCCAACGAGAGATTCAGTTTATCGTAAAGAAAAGATATTCCAAGAGTCATTTTTCACTCAGGCCAACGAGAGATTCAGTTTATTGAGACAAGAAGAAGCTAGCATAATTTGAACGATTCGTGCATTTGAAGGAGATCATTAAAGACGATATACTGGCAATAATTTGTTGTAAGATTGCTGATTACCTAGGGAGCGGCCAAGAGTAAATAGTATAGTCTACAAATAACAAGGATTTGGACCACTCATCATCAGAGAGAGATAGTTTTGTTTTCTGCAGTTTTTCTTTCATGGATAACACATTTTTCACACTTAATTTAGAAAGGATATAAATATTTTGATTAGGATATTTAGAATAATATTTGGATTTTGAGATTGCAACTAATATTGTTTGTACTATTAATTTTGAAGGTTCACGTACGTAGAACAAAATTTTGAGAATCATTATATGAGATTTTGTTGATTGAAAACATTTGAGTGTGAATTATTTCATTATTTTTATTTCAATATATAGTGTTATATCATATGTGTTTTTTATTATTCCGGTATTCTTTGGACCTTACCTTTCACATGTAATAGCATAGATATTGAAGCACGAATTTAACCCTGAGATAAGAGAATTAAAAAGTGTGATAGAGTCATAATCATATCATTTAAATAATTTTAATTAATTAATTAATTAATTAGCTAATTAATTGCTTGGCGCACCAAGACTTTAAATATCACAAATATATATATATATATATATATATATATATATATATATATATATATATATATACAGCGTTCGTTTGTATTTTTTAAATAACTAATTACTTACAAAACTACCTACCTGTATATCCTTAAAAACTTCAGGATGAAACTCCCTCAAATTGTTTCCGCTAAGCTTCAGCATTCTCAGTTTACTAATCTCTAAAAATATCCTCGGAGTAAGTTCCTCGATTCTATTTCTTTGTATCGATAAAAGCTTAAGCCCATGTAAATACCTAAATGTCCCGCTAGGCAAAGAAATAATCCGATTGTCGTCCAAATACAACTCCTTCAAATGCGACAGTCCACGGAAGTTGTGGTCGAGAGGCTGCGTTATATTATTCTGAGATAAATTTAATACGTCCAGTTTGTTTAGTCCGTAGAAAAAATGCATTCCCAGTTGGGGTATATTCGATTTCGTAATATGTATCTCTTCCAGCTGTTTATAGCTTTGAAACACCGGACTCATCGTCAGCGAATTCATATTGTCATCTGGAGCAGTTATTTTAATAACTTCTGTATCGAGACTGACGTTGTTTAAATTTAAAGGTCCCACCATTCCGCCTTCTTTGCAAACCACCGCGTTTCGTCCTTTGTAGTCCAAGAAGCACGTACATTTCGTCGGGCATAATGCCCATGCACTGGAGACGACGCAAAGCACAAGGAACAGCCTGGCGATCATTCTGAAACAAAAAAATAAATTGGCATCAGAAAAGGCGATAGCGCAATGATCAAAAAAAGCTATAAATCTCTCGAACTTCGTGATTTATTATTTCAATATATAGACAATTCACACAACCGCTGCATTGATAAATTTAGAAAGTAACGGAAAGATTTTGGTCTTTCAATTGATTTAAAGAACAGAAAAGTAATGTATATTCGCTATACTGAGCAGCAACTGAATAAATATAAAACAATAAAAGGGAACATTTTTATTTTTCGATTTCCCACAACGTAGTACAGGGTTGGCTTCGAAGAATACACTTTTTTAATAAAGAGGAAAAATGTAATTTAGAGAGAAAGGTATTGTTAAGGGTTTTCCAGAAATTGTTACGTGTTTACGTGTTACTTAACACACCAAACTGTATTAGTCTCATCAGTAAATGGCTATTTTCGTGGATTTTTTTATTTCCTTATTTTTTTCTTTCCACATGAAGTAGATAATGACCGAAAAAAACCAAACAATATTCATCGTACAGATATATTTATATATTTAGATTGCACTATAAAGTGATGGTAAATGTTGTTATCTTTAAATCACACCGTAATTTTTAATAAAGCTGGTTTTATACGGTGACCGTGATGGCCGTTCTTTTATGTACAGTAAAGTGTTATTCACACACACCCGTTACCGTATATACCGTGAACCTGAACTGGGCGTAATTTTACCGGCGACGTAAAAATATTCTTCTAAGAAAATGAATCGGTTAATTTGCATACTCAGTGCACCAACCAACGACAGTGCTGTCGACAGTGTTGTCGATGTACCATACCGTATAGAAAGATTTGAAATGAACGAATTCTAAAACTTTAATTAAAAAAAAAAATTAATTAAAAATCCTTTGTAATAGGTATATATTTACGGCCCAAACGGGCTAAGTTAAAAAGGCAAAACGTTTTCGGAAACCATGTTCCATCATCATTGTCTAGGAGTACATGAATGTAGCCACCAAGAGTAAATATATGGGTAAAAACCCGTTAACAGATGTTTAATTACATTTAGTTTTAAAAATATGTTATAATTATTTAAGATTATAGAGTTACCGATGGATTAGGTAACATGGCGACATATGACTCCACGTTGAAGTTGCTAATCCTGAGACGGTATATCTTCGAGGACTGTATGAGTGCAACAGTAGTTGCAAAGATAAAAAAAATCAGTCAAAAAGTACAAAAAGTGTAAAACAAAAACAAATATAATAAAAAAATAGAACAATATAATTTTAAATTAGTAAAATTATTGTATAACTTACACAATTTGTACAGACAACAACAAATGAAACAAATTGTAGCCACTGCTTGAAACACCCAAATGTAATTATAAACAATACCAATTTTGTTTCATTGTTATACATTAAGAAACTCGTCAACTGAATAATATGGCCTTTCAGACAGATAGATTTTTGTCATCTCACGAAACTTAATGAAAGATGTTGCGGATTTAATTTGTCTTGGAAGATGATTATAAAGTTTTTTTGCACTATATAGAATTCTTTACTAGCTGAGTGGACAGGATCAGTAAATAAACGTTACAATTCGAATTTCTAATAGAGTAGCCATGATCAGGTCTAACGGGAAAAATGTTTAGATGCTTGCGAATCAAACAAACCGTTTCCAAAATAAATAAAGAGGGAAGCGTCAAAATTCCGTGATTTTTGAAGTAGGTCTTGCAATGAATTGTTTGTTTGAGACCAAATAGATAACGAATTGCTCTTTTTGCAACTTAAAAATAGTATCAAATTGGGTCGCTGTACTAGAACCCCAAAATGGAAGAAGATGGGACTAGAACAATGAGAAATATGCCATTTTGACAGAAGATAAATTTAGTTCCTTCGAAACAGATCTTATTGCAAAGCAAGCTGAGGCTAGTTTCTTCCTTAAGGAGTCAGTATGCAAGGACCATTAAGGATCACGGTCGATAAGAATACCTAGAAATTTCACGGAATTAACGATACTGATTTGGCTCTCATTCAAAAGCAAGGGTTGAATGACTCCTTTATAAGATAATGCTACTATCTTATCCACGTTAAAGCTAATTAAGTTGGAATCTGACCAAGCCTTGATTATAAGCAAATCAGCGGTTATAATTGAATGAAGCGTTGAAATATTAGAGTTGCTCCGAGTAATACTGGTATCATCAGCAAATAGAAAAAGTTTCCCTTTAATTTTCAAGTAAGTAATGTCATTAATGAAAATTAAAAGAAGAATGGGACCTAATACTGAACCTTGCTGTACTCCACACTCAATATCTCTACAACTAGAGTCAGTGTCTTTTATTCTAACCAATTGTTTCCTACCTACAAGTAAGTTTTGAACCAATTCAAAGATACACCTCGAATTCCATAGAAAGTTAATTTTTTTAATAGAATGTCGCGATTTACGCAGTCAAAGCCTTTGGAATAGTCGCAGAAAACGGTGGCGGAGGAGAGGTTACTGTTTAGTGATAGATATACATCATGTAACACAGAAAATATGGCATCACTAGTGCATTGATTAGACAAAAAGCCGAACTGATTTTGCGATAAAATATTATATTTAAGGAGAAAGGGCATAAGTCGAACTTTTATAAGTCTTTCAATAATTTTTGATAGTGCTGGTAACAAGGCAATAGGTCTATAGTTGCAGGCATCAGATTTTTCTCCACCTTTATGAAGAGGAATAACGATGGCAGTCTTTAGGCAGTTAGGGAATGTACCTTTTTCAAGGGAATCATTTACTAGCGAGACCATGACCTCCAAAACATTACGCGGAAGATTTGAGAAAATTTTAATATTTATTTAATATATTAAAAAATTCAGCTTAGGTCGAGGAGTTAGACAAGGAGACAATATTTCACCAAAATTTTTCACGGCAGCTCTAGAGTCAATATTTAAGAGCACTCAATGGCAAGGTATGTTCATCAATATAGATGGAGAGCGATTAAATCCCGAATCCCCAATCCGTTAGATAGAAAGATCTATTTAAGGAATCTTTCTGGATATGTCAGGCTTTTGATTAGATTTAGCTTACTGGCCTACCCTATAAAATCAAAAACCATCTATCGCGTAGATTTTATGGTGTGCTGGAATCTTGTCTAATTAACAGATAATTTCTAGTTATACACCTAGAGGAATGCACTGACTTGTACTCAGTTAAATCTGATGTACCCCAAGGTTGTGTTCTTGGATCTTTGCTTTATCTACTATACACCATAGATTTTCCAGCAAAGAAACTCAACGAGTGCAGGTCAATTCTAGGATGATACTGTAATATTCGCATTACTTCAAAATGCAGATATTGCTACGAAAAACCTACAACATTATCTCAACAATGATAATTAAATCTACACACGTAACCTCTACATTGAGAAGGAATGAGTTTTAAAAAAATATTTAATAGATAAAAAACGCTTCTTCAAAAAGTGTTTCAAGAATATTCTTTACAGTATCAAAATAACAAATACAAACTGTATCTCGTAATGTCCAAAACAAACACGCTAAATAAAAAAGATCAAACTCTAAAAAGGATCAGTTTTGATAGTAAAATTTTATTTTATTAAATATATGAATAGCACATTAAATGGCAGGAAAAACGACGTCGAAAGTAAGTAGCACGTACTGAACATAAGCTAAGGGAATATAGTATAAAATTATTACACATCCAAGCTGTTTGCCAGTGAGAATCGAGCCATATCGTTTAAAATAGTGCACTCGCAATGCATTTGCAGGTGATCCGACGTGTGCATTCAAGAAAACTTATTTACTGCCTCCATATTTGACAAAAGATAAGACCCGTTCTCGCACCAAGTGTCCCGTTATCGCCATTTTGTAGAGATTCTTAAAGTGTAAATTACAGTCGTCGTCTACAAGGCATGAACACAAAAGAGGGAAGAGTATAAGACCGAGGAGCTACCGTATTTCCATATCTTTTATAACACTGACAAGTTAATAATAAGATTACCTTTACTCGCTTTCTTCATCCCCACTACATGATTGATGTCATCAGATTAAGTTGTTGGGATAAGGGTGTACTTTTGTTAGCTAAATAGAGCTTTTGACTTTTAGGTACTTTTATTATATTAGCTTTGTCTAGTAATTACTACACTGTAAAAATTAGAAACGGTAATAAGATACAAAAAATTATTTACATACAAATTTGTAAATTTGTAAAAAATAAGAACGATTTCATAAAAAAGACTGTATTACATTACAGAAACACAGTTTTGTAGGTTTTTATAGCCGGTGTTATATAAAATATAAAAGCTCGGTGTTATCGCGATCTATAGGCAGTGCTCTGGAACTCTTTCAGAGATACATAACTCTTTCAATGGGGTCAATCATTTTATCCATTGACTCCCCAAATAGTAAATAAGAAAATTTTTCAACAAAAATGTTAACAAATGCCTATAACTACATTAATAAAATTGTAATTAAAGATTCATCTAACAGTACCAAGTTTACAAACAATTTTAAAATTCCAAATTCATTGTATGTAAGTTATGATGTAGTATAGAAAGCACGTTCAAACCCAACGACAATGATAGTGAAGAACTGAGATGGGAAGAACCATTCCAAACTGACGAAAGAATAACATTGACATCACTTAGAGAAGTATCAACAGAGATAAAAGAGAATATAAATCCTAAGAAAGCTCCAGGATATGATCTCATAACAGGAGAATTATTAAAAAATGTACCAAGAAAAGCCATAGTTAAGCTGACACACCTAATAAATGCTGCTTTTAGATTGAGATATGTTCCCAGACTCTGGAAAGTAGCCGAAGTAATTATGATCGCCAAACCAGGTAAATCTCCTAATGAAGTGACATCCTATCGACCAATATCCCTCCTTCCGGTGATGTCAAAACTATTTGAAAAACTTCTAATAAAAAGATTAAAACCAATAATAGAAAGAAAAAATCTTATACCAAATCATCAATTTGGTTTCAGAAATCAACATTCCACTATAGATCAAGTTCACAGAATAACGAATATAATAGAAAAAACATTAGAAGAAAATAAAGTCTGCTCTACAATCTTCTTGGATGTAGCACAGGCGTTTGATAAAGTCTGGCATGACGGTTTAAACTATAAACTAAACACGTTCATGCCTAAACAGTATTCAGAAGTCTTGGAATCATACATTGCGAATAGATATTTCAGAGTAAAACAAGAAGAAGTGTACACCGACTTAAGGGAGATTAAAGCTGGCGTGCCGCAAGGAAGTGTCTTAGGTCCAGTCCTGTACCTATTGTATACGTGTGACATTCCAGAGCTAGAACAAAATACTATTGCCACCTTCGCGGATGATACAGCGATACTAGCGATAGGAGACACTAGTGAAGAAGCGACTGATAAATTGCAACTATCAGTAAATAAAATACATAACTGGACCAGAAAATGGCGAATAAAATTAAATGAGACTAAATCTGCACACATTAACTTTACAAATAAAAAAATAGAAAATTTCCCAGTTAAAATAAATGATACCCGAATTCCTTATATAACATCAGCAAAATACTTGGGCATCACCCTAGACGCGAAGCTGCGCTGGAAAGTCCATGTCAAAAAGAAAAGAGGGGAGCTTGATATAAGATATAAGAAATTGTATTAGCTGATTTGAAAAAATTCAACATTGTCAATTCATAATAAATTATCCATCTACAAGCAAGTACTGAGGCCAGTATGGGTATATGGGTGCCAACTCTGGGGCTGTACCAAAGCTAGTAATCTACTTATTATCCAGAGATTTCAAAATAAAGTACTGAGAAACATTGTTGATGCTCCTTGGTATATCCGTAACAGCAACCTCCACCAGGACCTGGCTATGGAAACTGTGATCGAAATAATCAAGAGAACAGCAGCCAGTCACGAGCAGAGGCTGCATAGTCATTTGAATGTCGAGACAATCCAGCTTCTTGACAACACTGAACTAAAGAGAAGACTCGTAAGGACAAAACCATTTGAGCTAGTGTAAATGTGTAACAATTTAGTGTAAAAAGCAGAGTATAGTGCTGTGAAGTTATTGCATGCTAGTTGTAGTGCATTAGTTAATAGATAAAATAAGAGTAAGCCATAGGGTAAGCCCTTAGATTTAAGTATTTGCTGTTATTATGTTAGGTCAGAAAATAACTGATAATTGGTCATTTGTGACCAGATAGCAGTATACAAACACCGCGCAGGTGTTAATAAAAAAAAATGATGTAGTATAACTTTACACAAATATTCCAAACTATCTGATAATAAATATCATAAAAACATTGGAACACAATAAAATATTACACTAAATCAGATCTAAATACATTCATAGCAATACTATATTTTATCTTTGACACCAATATGTAATGTAACGATGTACATCGCCTCCGTCCTTTTAACGCATGATAAATGCACTCCCAGCGCAGATGGAAGGCCGACGATCATATAAAACAGGAGTTTCCACACGAGAGAATCGAGTAGGAGGCCTAAACGCTAGATCCCAAACTGGAACGACTAAGCTACACACAGAAATGGACGACTACAAATACATACTTAAAAAACAATGACGATGCTATGGAAATGGGCCCCACAGACCCAACACACTGCCCAGGAAACTTCCTACACACATAGATATTGTAGTTGCAAAAAACCTAGGACTACAAACAGTATTACAAACATTAAACGAAGGTATAACAGACCACAACCCCATCCTATTAGAACTAGCAACGTGGGAAGAAGAAAGTAAAATCAAAAGAGTAAAAAAGAAATCAATGTGGACAAACTTTACAAGACTCGTGAACACTGGAATAAACATAGTTAAAGTGATAGACAACCCACGAGAAATAGAAGACAGAATTCCAGAGTTTGATATCATCCTTCAACAAGCACTCAGAAACAGCACTACAGAAGAATAAGTAGAATTTAGTAGAAAATTAAAGATTTAATAAGGGAAAAAACAGAGCAAAGCAGACAGCAAGAAGGATAAGGAACCAGGCAGAAAAAAGCAGCAAATAGATTGAACAGAGAGGTCAAAACAGCATTACAACATGCAAAATATTTGACTCAAAAAGAATACTTGGAAATAACAGAAAGCTAATCTATCCACTACACGGAGAAAATAGAATAGTGTATACTACCAAGAAAAAAGCCGAATTAATGTGGAATGCTCTCTCGAGATAATGTACACTATGTTATATAATTATCTCATCTCAGAAAACTAAAACAATAGTATTCAGCAAAGAGCCAACCAGATGTAAAATAGAAATTTATGACAGTATTGAATAAGTAATGGAAATAAAATGCCTGGAAATTACACTGCCTAGTTATGGAGACCTGGACAAAGAAGTGAGAGATCAAATACAAAAAGCAAATAGACTGGCAGGATACATTAATAACACTCTATTGCGAATCAGACACAATAACACTGAGAGGAAGTCAAGAATTTATAAAGCCTGTGTAAGACCAATAATGACATATGCCTCAGAAATAACACCCGACACAGAATGAAGGAGACAAGTCACCAATCAACAAGAAATATCGGTAGACCGCGCAAAGCTGGAGTGATAAACTTCCATAGAGGCAATAATCTAATTTCGCTAATGTACAAGCAGAATTGTGTATAAACAGAAAGAATAAGAAGAAAAGTTAAGATACTTTGATAATAAATGAAATCTCAAGGGTTGTGTTTTCTATCTCTCCAGGTGTCTTCATCAATGGCTCTGTCTTTCATGGTTTCCATAACGCCTTGTATCCAAGACTTGGCTGGTCTTCCTCGTTTCCTTCTATTACTTGGATTGTATTCCATAGCTCTTTTTGGCCATCTGTTGTCGTCCATCCTCTGTACGTGTCCATATCATATTAACTGTCTAGTTTCTATTCTTGCAGAAGTTGTATGTACTCTATCTGTTTTTCATCTAATTTCAGAATTAGGTATACGTTCTACTCTTGATATACGGCAAGCTCTTCTCAGGTAGTCCATTTCAACCGTGTCAATTTTTTTCTTTCCTTTTACTGTCATTTGCCAACATTCTGCTCCATATGTAAGAATGGGCTCTACAATTACTTTGTAGATAGTCATTTTAGTTCTTATAGTAGCTTGGCTGGACCAAAGTATCGAATTCAGAATTTAAACAATCTTCCTGTCTTGTTGCACCCTATAGTCTATATCTCGTTCCGTTGTTTCTTTACTTCAGATAATACTTCCTAAATATTTGTATTCGTAGCACCTTTTCATTTGTCTAATTTCCAAATCATGGTCTTCGTCTTCACTGCCTATTCGCATATATTCTGTTTTTGACATATTCATAATCATCCCCCATTTTTCGTATTCATCTTTGAGCTTTCCAAGCATACAATCTGCATCTTCCTTACAGCTTGCAATTAGTACTTCATCATCTGCAAAGAACAGCGTTGTCAGATAATGGTTGTTAAGCTTCAACCCCATTCCCGCACATTTTTGTCTCCATTGGTGCAGTGCTTCTTGGATATATATTTTGAATAGGGTGGGGAAAAGACAACATCCTTGTCTCAAGCCTTTTATTACTGTAAATACCGTTGAGAAAGTATTTTCTGTTCTTACAGTGCTTTGAGGACATTTATAGATGTCCAGTATTGCTTTTAGATATGTTTTACTAAGGTCCGTTTTCGTCAAGACACTAAATAAGAGTTTTAAAGGAACTGTATCATAAGCCTTCTCCAGATCTATAAATACCAGATGCGTAGGGAGGTTTCGAGCTGTTCGTTTTTCAATTACTTGTTGAAGGGTAAATGTGTTGTCCACACACGATCTTCCTGCTCTGAAGCCGCTTTGTTCTTCAATTTCTTGATACTCCTCTTCTATTCTTCTTTTCAATATACGACCATATAACCTTCCCAGCGAGCTAGTTACGCTAATGCCTCTATAATTTCCGCACTCTTTCCTGTCTCCCTTTTTATAAATGGGGCTAATGTGGGCCAAATTCCAATCGTCTGGAATCGTTTGGCATTCAATTAAGCATTTATTAAAAATATTCACTAAGACTTCCAAAAGGGCATCCGGTCCATGTTTCACCAACTGGATGGGAATATCTCCAAGCCAGGGTGTTTTTCCATTTTTCATTTGTTTCAATGCTTTTTTCAGTTCTTCTTTGTTTATCTTATGCACCTCTGAGTTTTCTGTCATTGAGATATGGTCAGGTCTTTCCATAAATTCGTGCCTACTTTTTGTTAATAGCGTTTCGTAATATTTCTCCCACTTTTTATTTTGAATTAGGTTTATAATTCCCTCATCTTTTCTTTCTTTTCTAATGCTCTTTATGAATTTCCAAGCTTGTGTCACTTTGGTTCCTCCTAAGCATCGGTCCATCACTTCGCATTTCTCTTCCCACATTTTGTTTTTTCTGTTAGCGACTTCCTTCTTTGCTTCCCTGTTGAGTCTGCTGTAAATTCTGTTTTTCTGTTTTTCCGCTGTAAAACGGTTTTATGAGTCCTTCGTGGATAACCATGTGTGATAAGCTTTTTTTGTCTTTAATTAATTTTCCTACTTTTTCGTTCCTCCACTCAGGATTTTTTCTTTTGTCAGCTTCTTCGTACTTCTCAGTCTCTTTGGCCGCCTGATTATTGCAATTTTTTAAATTTTGATATTCTTTTTTGGCTATTTCTCTTCGAGTTAAGTGAGTTAGTTTTGATATAGTCTAAGTTTGTAGAGGAATTGTACTGATTCTTGTTTTATGCTATCAATATTATATCTTATTTTGTGGAAGTTGCTACCTTCTTCTGTTCAATTTTGTTCTTGTTTACTTTCCTGTAGTGTATGGTTATTTTTGCGACCACTATATAGTGGTCAGATCCGCATTCGGCACCACGATACACCCTTACGTCATTTATTTGAAGCCTTTTGTTTTCTGGTTGAATGAGATAGTCGATTATAGATTTTATCTTTTTCCTTATTCTTCATTCATTATTTTAAGCTGTAATGTTTCACAAAGATCAATGAGTCGCTCTCCGTTGTTGTTTATTTTGTCTTCACCATATCTTCCTACCACATTGTCTTGTAATTTTTTGCCTACCCGAGCATTGAAATCTCCTAGTAGGCATATTTCTTTGGATCGGTTTACAACACGTCAAGCAATTTGTCATAGAATTCATCCTTAACTTTTGTATCAGAATCGTCACTAGGAGCATATACTCCTATTATAACTATCGTCTCCCTATGTTTCTCAAGATCCAGTATAATGATCTGCTCGTCTATCTCTTGCCAACTCTTGATATTGTTTTTGAGTTTTGTATGCACGGCTATAGACACACCTCTTTTTGCTCTTAATGATTTAACTCCACTGTATAAATGAATATAGTCTTTCTTGATTTCATTTCCCTTTCCTTTCTTTTTTGTTTCTGTCAGAACGCATATGTATATTTGTTGTCGTTCTAATTCTTTTGTTTCCGTCATTATTCCGAGGCTCTTGATCGAAATTTTTAACAAATAACTTTTTTCTAGAGGAAGGGGTGCTTACCCATCGTTCAAACCCCCAGACTAGAGGACCAGGATTTGTGAAGAGTATGTAGTAGGAGTAAATGTAGTGACCCGTCTGCCCTCGGAAACCTAATAGCCATTCGGTGTATGAAATACCATGCTCTTCAAATTGTGACAAAAAAGCTCTAGAAAAAAAACTGAGAACCGGATACTTCGTTGTAAAGCAGTATTTTAAAAATATAAATGATAATACGTGCATAATAAGAACAAGAGGAAGACAGTTTAAGACAATACCAGCAGAGTAGAACAGACCGCTTAAAAGACACTACAATACAATAAAAATCGAAGATATCGAAGAAAAGTTTAGAAGCAATGCAATTGAGCCTTTTTACCAGGAATTAAAGAAAAGAAAAATGGATTATCAGGGCAGGAGCGAGAAGATGAGAATGAGCATTCATTCATTTCCCTGTACTCTTCAGTTCCAATCAAATAAGGAGTTTCCAATGCTTTACGGTATCCATAACTCTTTCGTTGGTTTGCTTTAGATCTAATTGTCATTTATTAGTAATTGTAATCATTAGATTTTAAAGCGCCATAGTCATACAAATCATCTTCAACGTAACATAACTTATTCATATTCAGCGTATCGCTTGTATGTGCTGAGATTCAGCGTATCACTTGTAGCATATCACTCTACTCCTCAGCCGGTTTAGAGTTTTTCACATGGTGAAATATAAGTTTAATTCAATTGGTATGCAGTTCCTCCTTATGGTGGAGTAGAGGTTGCGGATTGTGCCGGCTTCAAATTTGTATCTTTCGTTTGGTGAGGCCTCCAGCTACTTCAAAGAAAGTAAGGATCCATTCAAAGAGTCCAAGTTCAAGCAGTTTCTTAACAACAAGGACACTCCAGGAAGAGTAGTCGCAACCGAATTCATTGGAGGAATAACAACATCTACCTTCACATTACTAGAAACTGCCTGCCCTCCGGAACTACCAACAGAGAAAGCTTATCCTTTGGAGAAGGTATATTTATTATTTTACCAAGGTTATTTTAAACGTTGATGTTTTGAACGAGTTTGAAATAACAGTAACATTTTTGTAGGCTATAACAAATTTTAAAATTTATTGGATTTGGCATAGTGAAATTTTAGGCCCCAATTAACAAAAAAAAGATAGAAGATATAAAAAAATTGACTAAATACACTGATGAATATAAAGACTTCTATGACACTATCATCCAAAGGCCAACAACTGATAAGAAGTTGGACAAGGAGTTGCCAGAAGCTGAATGATCTTTGTATATAGAAGACTAGCGTGTAGACTACTTAAATTCTTCAATTTAAGCATAGTAAAAACTCTCTTTCTATAACAAAATGACGGTATTAGATTTTGATTTGATACAGAGCAGCAACAAGCGGCATATACGAATTTCGATCTCTTTAGATCTCCTCAGTACGGTATAGTTATTACTCCATGTCAAATCAAAATATTTTCCCGTCGTAGACTATAGTTATTAAAAATAACGGACGTAACTACGCCATCTAAGAACAAAAAGAGAAATCATACGATTTTTACCTGGCGAAATCGAATTCCAATATAAGCCGCCGTGCTCCCTAAAACTTGCGAAGCAAACAGCTTGATGAATGAATCGGCAAGGGAGTCTAAAAATTGCACTCCAAATGCCATTCATCATTTTTTTCCCTCTTTCTATACTTAAGTGTGTCTGTTACTTACCTTTGATACCAAAATAGATAAAAATCAATGGTTTGGCTTAGTTTTAAAATTAAATTTAAAAAAATCACTTTAGATGTACTTATTTACTGCAGAAATCACCTAAGTGCAATTTTTTCAAAAATTTATAAGACAAAAACTTAAAAGGACAAAGAAAATAGAAAAATAGATTATTCCAATATCTTGTTTTTGACTTAAGTTACAAAACAGTGTTTTTGAGTTTTTCGAAAGTTGAAACGCACTTAGGTGGTTTCGGAAACAAATAATTCAAATAATGAACAAAATGCAAGATCTAAGAGAAATCTTTGATCAAATGGGATAATAATAATACAACCGTCCGTAATTTGCAATTATTTTTCAAAACTAGATTCCCTTTCCTCTTTCCACGTCCTGTATCAAAAATAAGATATAAGCACGTCTCCCTGTCATATCCTTACGTGCGGTTAAGTCACAAATTGAAATAATTAACCCGAAACATCTTAAGCACCTTTAAATAAACATGCATTGTGTCAAAAATTCGTAGTTGCCTATAGGGTTTAAAGGGGATGAAACTTTATACTCCCCTCGTTAAAGAAAATGGACCATTTAACTTTGAATTAGCTCTTAATGAAAACAAGATAGGGTATTATATATACTTTGATACTATCTAATTACTAGAACTTGAAGTAGAAGGGCGGATAAGAGAAACATTCATCGAAATCAGTTTAAACTTCATACAGGTGAAGGACGAAGATGAGAACTATACGTGCTGGGGGAAGGAAGTTGCGCAACTAAGTGATGGTATTAATGTATATTGCAACGGTTAATTAGCTTTATAATTTATTATACAAAAACAAAATTGAAGTGCTTGAAAATAGTTAAATTAAACTTTTAAATTGAAATAAAAGTTACTTAAAAAAGTTAAATATTCAATAAGCAGCTTTGGTAAAAAAGGTTGGTAAAACAAAAACAGTGACCATAAAAATTGTAAGAGAAGAACAACCCGAAAAAAACAGCTATATACGGGGCAACACACTGTTTATATACCATCAAAATTATACGCCAAAGAACTTGAAGAAAACCCAACTTTTTTGGAAGAAGAGGATAAAATAAACCGAAAAATACCCAAGACTAACGAAACGAAGCCAACGTCAAAAAAACATCCATCTGTGTCTGCTGTTACTAAAAAATCAACCAAGCCACAAAAGTCATCCACTACATCAAATCCTTCGTCTGAAGAAAAGAAGAGAAGGAAAACCAGGTCAAACGAACAACATTAATTTAAGTGTAATGTTAATCGTGCGGTAAAAATTTGTGTGTGCTAGTTAAAAAAATGGATAACTATGTTAGAGACTACGAAGAAGAAAAAGTGGACACAAAATGTGTAAGTAGTGATAGCTTTAATAAGGATTACTCAGTGACAATAAAAAATGACTTTAAAATAATTAATTGTAATCTAAGCAGCATAGGTAAGAATTTTGATAATTTTTGTTGGTTTTTTGTCAACTCTAAATGTCAACTTTGATATTTTAGTTCTCACGGAGACACACATTCAAGATGATATTGATAAAACCCCATTTTTGTTAAAAAATTACGATTTATTATACAATTATGGCGATTTAAACAAAAATGATGGAGTTATTATTATCACTAAATCTTCTATAAAATATCAATATTCAGTTGCACCATTGGGAAACATCAAGTTACTTGAAGTCATTTTAAATTATAATAAAACAAAAATCTGTTTGAGCGCTATCTATAAATCACCGATAGTAAACATAAACAATTTTAATCAGGATTTGCATCAATACCTCATAAGTAAAAAACGAATGTGTTTTCATATATTAGTCGGTGATATCAATATTAATTTGTTTGAAGATCTAGATCACACTGAAGAATACCAGAATATTCTAGCTTCACAAAAATTCTTGTCTTATATAAATAAAACAACTAGACCTAGAAGTCAAACTTGTATAGACCATTTCTTTATAAAAAGACCTGCTGATTACACTAACATAACTTCATTTATATTTGAAAATAATACTACTTCAGATCATTATCCAATCGCAGTTTCCATTCCTAATCTAACCAAAACCAAAGAAAACAAAATAATAATAATAAAGAAGTACATCAACTACAAAAATCTAAAAAACAATTTGAAGCAGGAAAAGTGGTTGGATATTTACAATAAAACAAATGAAAATGAAGCGGTAAAACTTTTCATTGACAAAATTTTAAATTTAATAAACAAAAATACAATTATTTTAAATGGAAATGATCTAAAAACCACTTTTAAAAAAGATTGGATGACAGGGGGACTTTAAAAGTCTGTACAGGAAAAACACAGATTGTATGATCAGCTAATCCAAGATCCCTCAGATAACTTAAAAAACAACGATATAGAGACTATAAAAATAAATTAAGACACTTAGTTAAAACTGCAAAAAAAAAATTATACAAAACAACGAATTGAAAAAAATAAGACCTCTTCTTCATCACTTTGGAATGTAAGTAATTCATTGTGTGGAAAAATAAAAGGAAATACAAAGATTGAATCGGTTAAAACCAAAACAGGAGAAAAATAACCGACAGAAAAGAAATTGCAAATGAATTTAATACTTAAACTTAAACTTATAGTGAAAGGAAAAATCGAGGGAAAGAGAGGCCTAGGAAGGAAAAGACTATCGTGGCTCAGACACATCCGACAATGGACAGGGCTAAATTTTTAACAACTAATAAGAACAGCTGAAGATAGAGAAGAGTTTAAAATTGTAGTAGCCAACCTCCATTGAGGAGAGGGCACTTTAAGAAGAAGAATAAGTACATTGGGACAAAGGTATGCACAAAAAATACCCATTTGTAATGACCAGATTGAGGACATAGATAGGATAGAAAGCAGCATGTACTTGTATCTCGTTGACCAAAAAGAAGTGGTAAATGCAATACAATCTTTAAAACACAAAAAATCTCCTGGCTGGGATGGGATCAAGACAGAAACCATCAAACAAATTAAGGAAGAAATTATTACTCCTTTAACTTTTTTCACTAATGCATGTTTTCAGGATAGTTGTTTTCCAGAATGTCTGAAAATAGACAAAATCAAACTTCTGTTTAAAAAAGGAAATAAAGAAGACGTAATTAATTACAGATTAGTATCTTTGTTGTCTATTTTTTCCAAAATATTTGAAAAAAATTTAAAAAATAGATTAGTGAGTTTTTTGGATAGGTTTAGTATAATATCGGATTGTCAATACGGTTTTAGAGAAAGAAAATCTACACAAGATGCTATTTGTAAACTAGCAAAACACGTTAACACTGTGTAGAAAATTGAGCAAATCACAAAAAACTAAAAAACTTCAAGTCTGCTGCAACAAGTAAAATAAACTTGTCAGTCAAATAAATGTCGCCTGTCACCTATACCTCTTTTTTTTCTTAATTTCGTGCGAATTTGCGGCGTTGCCGATAAATTTGGGTTAACGGATTCTCGTATGCGAATTAAACTTTCGAATTGCGTTCGAAAATACGCTTTTACGTTCGTGCACGATTTTTTTTTCGTTCGAACTAATCGCATGCGAGTAAATTCGAACACATTCAAAAATACGACCCCAGAGCCATAATTGTTGAAATAAATTTGCACAATTGGATAGCGTTGTTCAGGCGTCGGTCTATTCATGATAAAATGCTAAACCAAACTAAACATAAATCACTTGACAGCTGTCAAAATTGCCGACAGTTAAAAAGTTTTGCCAACTTACATTTCTATACCTCTAAAAAAACACCCTTTATATTGTGTAAACTTGTAAATTACATTTATTTTATTCTTATTCAGAATGTAACTGTTAGGCCTACTATAAACTTAATCTATTCATATAAATGTGAAATAAAGTTGCATAGTGTATATTTTGCAGATTCATTTTCCTTTTCTCAAAAACGACAGCTCCTATTATCTTACTTATTGAGGTGATCTCGTTGTCCAAAAAGAATATAAATAGTATGTGCGTGTGTATGTATGTATGTAAATATAATAGAGTTTCTGCTAAAGAATTCGAGATATTGTAACGATACCTTTCTTGATCATATTTACCACAATTTATTAAAATGTGATTAACTGTTAATCGAACGTTACACTGATCACACGTAGGTAGTGTGAGGGTACCCACATAAAATTGAACTCTTCTTTCATGTTGAAAAGGATGTTTCGGAAAAATATGTTTCAATAAGTTTAGAAAACTAAGGGAATCTGTCATGATCAAGGCTTTTGCGAAGGTAAGCTCTTAAGGTAAATTTCTCAGGTAAGTTTCATAGCACGGTATATAGCGTAGAGCTCAGCTGAATATGTGCTACATACTGGCGGTAGACGGAAAAGAAGATTTTTTTCTAAGAAAACGCTTGATGCCCCTACTCCGTCTTCGGACTTGGATGCATTTATATAGATTTGATAGTATTCGGGGTACTTTTCTAAGAGGGTTTCGAACATACGCCGAATAAGGGAATTGTTTGTACTGGATTTATTGAAATAGGCCAAAGATGTATCACAGAATGGAAAACCGATCAGTAAAGGCTCAGGGTATTTAATATCCGAGGAGAAAACATCCGGAAAATGAGTGTTTAGATTAATATAGTTTATTCTTTAGCCATTTTACTATTTAAATGATGAATTCGTTACCGTTACTTGATGAAAATTCATTTTATCTGACAATAAAAAACTAAAAACTTTTAATTTCAAATTTTATTATTTCGTCTTTTTTATTTTCTAGAAAATGGGACAATACCCATATAACGACATTTTTCTTTTGGCATATTATTATATGGTACATGATTCACGACTAAGTAACCCATTGGATTTAAATCAGATATAAACATCTTCTCGATGTCGAGCATGCTGTAATAAAGAACTATACTAAATTTTTCATCGGAGAGTTCATTCCCTTCAGAGCAGTGTATTTAGAAACAAAATTGATTCCTGCTTCAGATATAAATCAATAATACAGATATTACGTACTTAGTGAAAGCTCGATGCAGTATTAAAGATTGGTTAGCTATTTATTGTGAATAATTTATGACCCGAGCAATTTAGGATTAACTTGCCAACATCGATCTTGCGCCCTAGTAAAAGCGATCGGTTAAATAAAATATGTTGACAGTTTACACCGTCAAGTTTAAAATGATACTTTAATTGAGTCTAAATTGCGACCTAGTTAATATAAAAGCAAAAAACTAGTGTAACTAGCTCTACTAGATTTTTGTACAGTGTACTAAAAAAATTAACGATGTTTTAGATATAGAGATTTACTTATTCTCCTTATATTTTTGTTTTCCAGTATTTGTTATTAATTGGTGTTTATTGTCAAAAACGTTTGTTCCTCTTGAAATACTTTTTCTCTTTTCTTTATTTCTATTTTCTATATTGTGTTACAGTTTTTATATTCTAAAAAGTCCATTTATGTTTGTTAGTTTGTTTTATGTGCGATGACGGAATTAACAAACCTGTATGCTGGTAAAATCAGTAATTATCCATATTTAGTAGTTTAAGGGAAAAGTTAAGTTAAGGGTTAATTTAAGGGAAAAATTAACTTATTTCAGATACCTAACCCGTGTTAAAAGGATTAAGCTCTGGTAGAGCTCTTTTTCTCCATGCAGATCTCAGCTTTCTAGAGGGACCCTGAACTAAGTAGGGGTCCTTCAGTACTTTGTGCAAGACAGATTGAGCGGAGAAGTCCTCAACATCGACACGGCGCGTCCCAATAGCTGATAGGGAACGTTCATTTAGATATGCAGGACAGGTATGAATAAGGCTTCGCCAACTAAGTACCTGCGGATCAACGGAGGACATGACACAGTTCAGCAGCTGTGGCATTAGTATTACAATTCCTGGCAGGTGCGGTACCACAAAGTCGCAAGCAAAAATCAAATACTGATTTAACCGGCTGTGATATTGTGAACACTCACCAACATATTAAACTTGAAACAAAATGGGACGATACTCCACGTGGGTAGACCTAGCAGTTCAGAATCCCACACCGGAAAACCGGTAAACCTCAGGGATTCTAGGAGAGACACAAGCTCAACAAACCGTGCGAAAATAGATACGAACAAACAAAAACAGTTACTTATATCCACATACAACATTTAATCGATGGCTAAAGATGAAATGGTCTACGAATTAGACGAAGTACTCTCCAAGATAAAGTGGGATATTACAGGACTGTCGGAAGCAGAAAGAAGAGGCGAACAATGTATGCACCTGAACTCTGGAAATCGGTTATACTATACAGAGAAAATTGGAATATCTCGGGCATATTACACGTGGAGAGAAATACACCTTGCTCCAACTGATTATACAGGAAAAGATCCAAGAAAAAAGAAGCATAGGGAGGGGTAGAATGTCATGGCTGCGCAACTTACTAGAGTGGTACGGATGATCCATGGACGTATAAACACAGATGGACTCAGTTATTTAAAATTGTGAAGTCAAAATTATTTGAATAGGTCACATTCTCAGCACCTTCAACTGTTGTCACGTTTTGTTTTAAAATTTCTTATTCGCGAGTAGCTGAAAATATTACTTCGTATTTTATACTCTACAGGTGCTATCAAACCAAAATAATAATTTATTGGTTAGATTAATATATTTAATTGTAATCAAAATATAAAGTGTGCACATAGTGTGCATTATCATTTAATAACAACGTATAATTTAGATATCAATCAATTATTTTATATGTAGAAGCACTGAAAACTATTTATAAATGGCAACGGTTTTTTACATTTCTCTGTCTTATGGATCTACGTCAAACTTCAAATGCTGTTCCATGTTTGTTTACTTTTTAGTAAAAGTTGTTTTTCGATATTTTGGCTGTATTTTGAGTGATATTTGTGAAAAGTGAAATAAAATAAACGAAATATTTACATCCCGATCTCTCATTTCATTTGTAAGTACATAAAATTTACATTATTTAAGATAAGGAAATGAGAAAGCGTGTTTGTTTACATTTTAATAGGCGTACCATTGGGTTTATTCATGTTCATTAATGTATTGAATAAGATATAAGTTCAAGAAATTAGTAGACATTTTTAAATTGTAAGTAGACATCATCTCATTAAAAAAGATCTATTTAGTACCTTTTTAATTTAATATTTCTCATGAATTCAAATAAATTAGTTAAATGGATAAAACTCATTTATTTTTCTATGTAGGTTTCCAAATAATATTAACGATCGAACTATTTTGGTAGCAAATTTAGGAGAAAACGTAAATATTTTTTATTGTAGCATTTAACTTGAATTCAACTATATTTTATTGTATTAATTTTAAAGCAAATAAAATTGTATTTTAATTTTTCTATAAAGACGTGATTTGTTAATAGTTAAACTCTCGTTTTTTTTAAATTCTTTGAACGTGTTTTTATATATTATTACTACTTCCAATTTTTAAAATCTGAATAATTACCCGCGAGTAAAAATTCAAGCACGTTTATGCTTATTGCGGAAGCATCACATTCTATCGAAGCTTTAAAACATTGTGTGTTAAAGGTATCTTATTGCTGTGTCCATCTATGTTTATACGTCCATGGGATGATCAAATGAACTTTTTAGAGCAGCCGTCCCAAAAGTCCGAATGTCTATGAGGATTGCCGATCTCCGTTGCGAAAATGGCACTTGAAGAAGAAGAAGATACAGAGAAAATACACAAACCATATGGTGGAGTAGGATTTGTTGTCAAAAAGTATCTCACCCCATACATTTTTACATATTAAAGCATTTCTGATAGAGTAGCTTATATTATAATAGACCTAGATAATAAAACCAAGATCAAGGTTATACAAATGTATGCTCCCACAACAAAACATAAGGAAGAGGTAGTTGAAATATTCTACGAAGATTTTATACCAGCATTAAAAGAAAATGATACAAAGTGTACCATCATTATGGGAGGTTTCAACCCAAAATTAGGTAAAAAAAAAGAAAATACTGAAACTAAAATAGATATGCATGGTTATGGCACACGACATAAAAAACGAGAAAAATTATATATTAACTTCTTAGAACAACAAAGTTTATTCGCCATAAACACACACCAAACCAGCACACATCAAGACACCAGCAAACCGAAAATGGACGTGAATATCTCCCGATAAAAAGACGTAAAACGAGATCGATTACTTCTTGTGTAGGAACAAAGACATTTTTGAAGATATAACTGCTCTCAATCGGTTCACAACTGGCATCAATCATCTTTTTTTAAGTGCAAGGACTCTTATTAAACGGACGAAAACCAGTAGAAACAGGCCATATGCTTACTGCAATGAGATATACCAAACTAAAATGCGACAGAAGGGAGATGAGTACAGAGAAGTCTCAAGAAAAGAATTTTTAGAACATTACCAACAAGAATATTTTGACATAAACACAATTAATAAAGAAATGTACCGAAAGCTCTTGAACGCAGGACTGACTGTTGCAAAAAAATGAAAAATAAAGAAGACAGAATAAGTGATGGAACAAAACGGTTGATGGAAAAACGACGCACATTTCGATGCGAAGTATAGCAAAAAACCGATGGTTTCAAAGAACTCAATAAACAAATAAAGTATAGAGTAAAGAAAGATTTAACGATCTACAATGAAAACAAGGTAAAAAAAAATAATAGAAAATAACCTAGACCTGAAAGGCTTAAGATCAAATTTAGGAAAGAATATAATAAGCTCATTGAAGGATAAAGATGGAAAAGAAATACGAGAAGAGAACTTCTACTTCTTGGAGAACTTTCGATCTGTTTAATTTCCTGCCTCTGGTTAATTTCCTGGGAGGTAGATTGCCAACTATCCCTCCATGTTTTAGGTGGTCTTCTGGGAGGTCTTGAACCGGGCGGGTTGTTTTCTAGGGCAATTTTTGGTAGTCTATTCTCATCATTAGTCTTATATGATTGTATTACATCTTCTTACATTGCCTTCCCCATCTTACAATATCTTGAATTATGCACTGCATTTCTCACCCTATATCTTCTTGTTTGCCCACTATTGTTCTTATGGTTTTTATTTCGGCAACCCTTAGCATCTGTTTTGTTTTGTTCGTATCTTCTATGCCATATGTCATGATCGGTCGTATGCCAGTCTTGTAAATTCGAAACCTAAGAGATTTAATCTAAGAGAAAAGAAAATATCCTAAAAGTTACTCAAACAAGAACCCATGTAACGCTGCAAAAGAAGATCTTAAGAGAAAGATAATAAATGACAACTCCGAAATACTCTCTAACATTTAGAATCCTTCTAAATAAAACAAGCTATGGCACAACTAAGGAACAATAGGTTCTTGGTTGTTATTTTCATCCTTTAGTATTAAATAAGTGGTTCTCTGAGTAAGGACTAATGCTATTTTCTGCGGATCAGAAATAACATGATTAATTATTATTGATAAACACTGATGAAAACTCCAAAACTTCTTTAGCCAGAAGTTTTGAACCGCGTCTGGTTCAGAAGATTTCCAGTTATAAAGCGCTTTGATAGTGTTCAGGACTTTTTCATCTGTGAGGGAAGAAATATTGTCGTAGTATTGAAAGCTGCTATTTAGTCTTATCTTGAATCCATCTAGCATTGGTGTTAAGACTAATTTCTAACTAAGTTTCGGTGTTTACTTTCTTTGAATATTCATAGGCGGCCTAAATAAATGGACAATATTTGGTGTAATGTGTCCATGCATTGTTCAGCTGTGTTGTTTTCTGGGTCAAGTTGAAACTGTCTTGAAATATTCAGCATTATTTCTTAAGCTCTTTTAATTAGTTTTCTTATGCTCTCTCCTTGTATATATTCCGTAATTTGTCCAATATTCTTACGCAATAATTCAGTGTTCCTTAGCAGTCGTTTTTCTCAGGGTTAGAATTGTTATTATACAGGGTGAGTCATAACTATTAGGACATAGACTAAGGACAGGTTATCTGGACCAAAATATGGCTATTGGCCAAATATTCCCTAATAAAGTGTTGCTGAGAAAAAAGATACAGGGTGTTAAAGTGAAAATTTAAAATTTTTTTTTTGGCTATAATTTTCATGTTTGTAAACATTTATGTATAAAAATTTACATCTGTGTACTATTGAATATCGGAAATTATAATTTGATACATACTTTAATATATCTAATAGAGGGCGCCACATATGCTACATAAGTGGCATACATTTACACTTAAATTTATTCTAAAGTTACCGGTATTCTTGATAAAAAATATTAAAGATACATTATTTTAACAAAAAAGGTACACTTGTTAATAACTTCAAAACTCAACAGTTTTCGAGATAATCGCATTTTACAAATCAACTGCACAATTCTGATTTAACGCAATTACTCCAGGCAATGAAAGAAAAATAGATAAAAACATCAATACTTCTGAATTTTGTTATAAAATACCTTTAATAAAGTCAATAGTTAACGAAATATTAAATGAAATAAATATATCAGAAGGATAAATAATAACAGGATTTGATAAAATAACAGAATAATTGGATTTTACATCAAACATTTTACGTTTTGTATTAAATTAAAGCCATAATCAAAACATTTTATTTACAAACCAAATTAAAAAATAGTTAAACTGAATAACATTAAACTTTTTGTCAAAGGAAGTGTTCGATATGTCCACCATTATCTTTAATTCATTTGTCAATGCATTCCATAAAATATCGTCTCATATTAAATAGCATCATTGGTTTTAAAGAAACTGCTGCAGTATTTATTATAGTTGTTTTAAGTATAATAATAAGTATTTTTTTGAAATTTTTATGAATTAAACAATTATTATTATCTCATCACAAGAATATGACTACCACGAACAATCCAACCTTCAGGAAAGTGTATTTAAAAACTGTCTCACTCCGCTTTCTCTGTAATGTAATGGTGTACCATCTTGTAGAAACCACATATTTCGCCTTAAGTTTGATAACAATTCTTCTAATAAATCAATAAAATCATTTTATAAAAAATGTAAATAAATCTCGACATTCAAATTGCAATGTAATTCGCATATCCGAAAAAAATAATTATGAATGGTTCCAAACCATAGGACATGCATTTTAAATATGAATTTTGAATGATATTCTACAGATATGCAAATAACCTTTCAATTTAAATGGTGAGATTTATTTACATTTTTTATAAACTGATTTTATTGATTTATTGGAAGAATTGTCATCAAACTTAAGGCGAAATATGAGGTTCGTACAGGATGGTACACCATTACATTACAGAGAAAGCGGAGTGAGACAGTATTTAAATACACTTTCCTGAACGTTGGATTGTTCGTGGTAGTCATATTCTTGTTGTGAGATAATAATAATTATTTAATTCATAAAAATTTCAAAAAATTACTTCTATCTAATTAGCCTTCTTCAGTCCATCTTTGGACATAGGCCTCCCCAATCCTTTTCCATTCTTCTCTGTCTGTCGCAACAGTCATCCATCTAGAGCCCACGTGCTTCTTGATATCATCTGCCCATCTCATTTGGGGCCTTCCTCTGCTTCGTTTATATTCCCACGGTCTCCAACTTATAAGAATTTTGTTCCATCGGTCTTCTTTTTGTCTTATATTGTGTCCGGCAAATCTCCATTTCAATTTTGCAACTTCCTGTCTAACATCCCTCACTTTTGTTTTCTCTCTTATCCACTCGTTTTCTCTTCTTATCCATTAGTCTTATGTGCAACATTTGTCTTTCCATTGCTCTTTGGGTTTTTATGATTTTGTCCATGTTTGCTTTTGTAAATGTCCACGTTTGGGAGCCATACGTAAGAACAGGGAGTACGCATTGATTATATACTTTGGTCTTAAGATGCTGTGGATATCTTTTGGTTTTAAGAATGTAGCTTAGTTTGCCAAATGCCGCCCATGCCAGTCTAACTCGTCTCTTGATCTCTGCTGTTTGGTTCTCTTTGTTAAGTTTTATAGTTTGACCAAGATATATATATATATATATATATATATATATATATATATATATATATATATATATATATAATCCTTAACTTGTTCTATTTCATCTTGTCCGATTCTCATTGTGATGTCTTCATCTGTATTTGTTATAGTTTTGGTCTTGCTGTAATTCATATTAAGGCCTATCTTTCCAGCTTCTACGTCCAGTTCTTTCATCATTTCAAATAATTCATCTTTTTTATCGGTTATCAATACGATGTCATCAGCGTACCTTAGATGGTTCAAGCGTTGTCCACAAATTTTTATACCTTTTTTTCCCATTCTAATCTTTTAAAAGTATCTTCAAGAGCCTGATTGAAAAGTTTCGGTGATATTGTATCACCCTGTCTCACGCCTCTACTTATTTGTAATGATTTTGTTCCTTCATATACTTTAATTTTTGTTTTGGCTTCCTTATATATATTGGTTATTAGTTCCGTATATCTGTGGTCAATTCGGCTGTTAATCAAAGAACTTTTCACTGCCCAATGTTCGACACTGTCGAAAGCCTTTTCGAAATCTATGAACGCCATATATAGAGGAATGTGGTATTCATTTGCTCGTTCTATAAGTATTTTCATACTTAGTAAATGGTCACTTGTGCTGAATCCCTTTCTAAAACCAGCTTGTTCTTTCGACTGATATCCATCGAATTTTGTCGTCAATCTAGATTGACGACAAAAAATTACTTATTATACTTAAAACAACTATAAGAAATATTGCAGCAGTTTCTTTAGAACCAATGATGCTATTTAATATGAGACGATATTTTATGGAATGTATTGACAAATGAATTAAAGAAAATGGTGGACATATCGAACACTTCCTTTGACAAAAAGTTTAATGTTATTTAGTTTAACTATTTTTTAATTTGGTTTGTAAATAAAATGTTTTGATTATGGCTTTAATACTATGGCTAATTTAATACAAAACGTAAAATGTTTGATGTAAAATCCAATTATTCTGTTATTTTATCAAATCCTATTATTATTTATCCTTCTAATATATTTATTTTATTTAATATTTCGTTAACTATTGACTTTATTAAAGGTATTTTATAACAAAATTCAGAAGTATTGATGTTTTTATCTATTTTTCTTTCATTGCCTGCAGTAATTGCGTTAAATCAGAATTGTGTAGGTAGTTGATTTGTAAAATGCGATTATCTCGAAAACTGTTGAGTTTTGAAGTTATTAACAGGTATACCTTTTTTTGTTTAAATAATGTATCTTTAATATTTTTTATCAAGAATACCGGTAACTTGAAGAACAAAAAAGTTAAGTGTAAAAGTATGCCACGTATGTGGCGCCCTCTATTAGATATATTAAAGTATGTATCAAATTATAATTTCCGATATTCAATAGTAGCCAGCTGTAAATTTTTATTCAT
Source organism: Diabrotica balteata (assembly GCA_918026665.1). Taxonomy (NCBI): domain Eukaryota; kingdom Metazoa; phylum Arthropoda; class Insecta; order Coleoptera; family Chrysomelidae; genus Diabrotica; species Diabrotica balteata. The sequence goes on along the minus strand of OU898276.1, from coordinate 8,621,685 downwards.
AAATGTTTCCAAACATGAAAGTTGTAGCCAAAAATAAAATTTTAAATTTCCACTTTAACACCCTGTATCTTTTTTCTCAACAACATTTTATTAAGGCATATTTGGCCCAACAGCCATATTTTGGTCCAACTAACCTGTCCTTAGTCTATGTCCCAATAGTTATGACTCACCCTGTATGTTATATTCCCATAAAATATGTCGCTCTATCCTTAATTCATAGTAAAAGTGTCATAACTAGTGTAATTATTACGAACGTCACCGGTGTATTAATATTTCTATTATAGTTTGCTCTGGAACATAAATCTTTGTCGCATATAAATAACTTCTTCATGCTAACCTGATAGTTCCTATTGTTCCAAAAAGACTACTTTCTTTTTCTATTTAGGTGAATTATATCCTTCTTCGAAAGTGATATACGAGGTTCGAGCTTACTTCCCTAAAAACAAATACGGGACATGTCAATTGCAAATATACTTTTTTCAAAAATACATAAATTATATCCAGCTAGGCCGCCATTCCTGTTCCAGGACAAAAACAAATATTTCATCCACTACATTATCTCGGCTGATCGTGAGGGAATCGAGTGGGATTTCTACTGGGGGTTCGGAAACATGTATAAAATCTAGTTAAGCGTTAAAGGATCAGATTAATATTTCACGGTGTAATAGGACAATGATGTACGTGCAATGTTACTTTGAAATATCTGTTGTTAACTAGGAAATAAACTTCACTGTTACTTGTTTCTGTTTTTGTATTTTAATAACTAAAATACATACAAAAAATTAATTAAAATCCTTTGTAAAATGTATATATTTAAAAACCCAATCGGGCTATGTTAGACAAAACGTTTTCGGAATCCATATTCCATCATCAGTGTCCTAAAAAGTATATAACCACTTAATTAAAAAGAACATGAAATTTAAATTTTGAGAAAGGTTAACGCAATTGTGGTTAATACTTACTATGGTCTTATACTTACTATACTTACGAGAATCATATTGATCTTTCAATCTGTCACTGGCTAACTGGATGTGATGTCGGGCAAGTTCATGAATGTTGTTCATTCTTAACTTTAGGCGGTCGACATAATCTTCACTTGCAACATGTTCTTCGAAAGGTCTGCAGCCAAACTCTAGGTCGTAGGGCAAACGAACTTCATAACGGACCTAACATCAGGCAGGTTGGAGTCTGAGTCCATCCCTCTTTCCGTGTTATCGAGCCCTAGGTGACTTGGTATGTTGGAGTATCTCCCAAAAATTTTCGTACACATCTGGACGTCGCGAGGAGTACAGCTTTCTGCATGGCCTTATAAAGATGTTTATTTAGTCCCAGCTGTTCTATGTTCGCTAGGAGGTTTTTGGGAATAACACCAGTAGTAGATAGAACAATAGGTAGTGTCTGGGTACTTTCCATTATCATTGTCTCCTGATTTGTATTTCTAGATCTCTGTACTTGGCGATCTTTTCGTTGTATTTAACACCTAAATTATTGGTGTTGGGTATCGCCACATCAATAAGTTATTATTATTATTATTGTAAACTAATGTATATTCGCATATTGTATCAACTGTCACATATGTTACATAATCTAAATAAGCTAATGACCCTGCGTGGTTGATGCATTAATAAAAAAAATATTTATATGTATATAATGTATAAAAACTTACAGTTTTTGTGTGTGCATTTTACGTTTTAATATAATTTATTGTATTATATTATTTTATATTAACTGTATGTTTCACGATTAATAGAATTTTTATTCTTTTTTATGTCTATCTTTTTATTTTAAACCAGTATTGGATTGGATTAATTTCTTTGTTCTAAATTCTCAAATAAATTTAACACAAACTTTTCTTTTAAGATTACGTTTTAGTTAGAAGATGTGTACGTATGTATATGTATTTCGATGTTTGAAGATTAGTATTCTTTAACTTACTCCAGCTTATTTTTCAAATATACTATAGGAATCCATCTAACCCGAGCCAAAGATCATAACAACGAATTCCATTCAGAATTAAAACAATAACATTTTCGAGTCGTCTATAAAACTAACGAACTGAAGTTGCAGAAACTTCTTTAACCGCAATTTTAGCATCTCCCACAGCACACGAATATAAGCAGACACATTTTTGGCGACCCGAGTGTCGTACTTGTGTGCCAAATTATACGAGTGTGGGAATAACGCAGAGGGTAGTGATTAAAAATATCAAATTTCCGTTTTCATTTGTAAACATAATTAGGGATATATCTCGCCCAAACGCGCCGTTTCGTTAAAATTTAGAACAAGTGGGGTCGTTTTATGTCTACCTGTAGAGCAGTGTTTTAATAATTTATTCGACGGGGCTTCGTGTAAAAATACTTGAGTCGGATTAATAGCTTAGGGTTCGCGAAGTAAAATTAGGTCTTCTCAATGTTGATTTTTAAGCTAAGTTCGTGGTGTATATTACAAAAGTTTTCAACAAATCCTAACTAAATTAGAAACAGTTATTAAAAATAGCATCAATGGGACCAAATACAATGTAAATTAAAAAAAATATCATTTTTGTGTACAGCCTAACTAAAATGTTTGTACCCTATATTCATAGACATTTTTTCTTAGTCTATACCCGGAAGTGCTATTTTGACTCCCAGAATCAAAACAACACTATAGGTTAGTGTAATTGTTTTAGATGCAGATATTAATATACTTTAAAATAAATTATGGACGACCGCAGATCATTTAAAAACAAAGACCGAACCAAACATCAGCAGATTAACCGACAAATACAGAAAGAGTGTAAACATAGTCAGACATCGTAAGACATAAGTCTTCATCTTTTAATTTCCTGTTATCATATTTCGGAATATTTTCTCTTGGAAATTTCTAAGCTCGTTTTTCTTTTTCTCTACAAAATTTATTTTTACTAAGAAATGATCAGAAGCACAGTCCGTCCCTTTCATAATCCTGACTTTTGTAGTGATCTGTTGATGTAATTGTTCGATCAATATATGATTTACATAGTTAGTAGTTTTTTGCAACGGCACACCAGCAGTTTCCGTTGTCTAACTCTATCACGCTTTGTCCATTTTCATTAGTTTCTTCCTGCATACTGTTTGTTTCTACAACAGACTAATACTTTTTATTACTATATATTTTACTATTTTCGCATCAAATTCCTTCAGAAATATCTTTACGTCACGTTTTGGTATGTTATTAAACTTTTCTACTAATAATATACCCTTCTACTAATAATATACCTTTCCTACGAGTAATACACAATAGAGTATACAATAGACTAGACGAACACACTGGTCATGTTTACTCTGAGAATATATTTCAGAAAGCTTTGGAAGGCACCTCGGATGGTATAATTATAAACGGGCAATGTATAAATAACCTGCGATATGCTGATGACACTGTCATACTGGCAGATAATGCTGAAGCCCTGCAACGCTTAATAGACCGAGTAACGACAGCCTGTAGAGAATTTGGAATGAAATTGAATACAAAGAAGACAAAAGCGATGGTCATCAGCAAGCACCAAAACAGAAGGGTGAAGGTTAATGTCGACGAAACAGATCTGAAAAGAGTAACAAGAACAACGTACCTTGGAAGTAATCTTGATACAACTTGTGACCACTCACTAGAGATAAGAATATGCCTGGAAAAGGCACGTACAATGTTTTACAAAATGCAAAATGCAACCGCCAGCTGGGCATCTCATTGAGAAATAAAATACTTAAGTGCTATTTTTTCTCTACCTTGCTCTATGGTGTTGAAGCCTGGACAATGACAGAAGCAACACAAAAAAGAATCCAAGCATTCGAACTCTGGTGTTACCGTAAAATGCGCAGAATATCCTACATGAGCCATACGACAAATGCGGAAGTCTTGCGGAGGATGAATAAGGAAAGAGAGCTTATGCGTATAATAAAAGAACGGAAAACATGTACAATATTTTGGTCACATCATAAGAAATCAAAAGTATGAACTGCACCAACTTATAATCGAAGGCAAAGTCAATAGCAAAAGAGGACCAGGAAGAAGACGCAACTCTTAACTTAAAAAACCTACGGCAATGGACGAACATGACCTATATAGAACTATTCAGGGCTGCTACAAATAAGATTAAATGGGCAAATGTAATAGCCAACGTCCTTAAGGATAAGGCACCATAAGAAGATCCGAAAAAAATCAGTCAATACTTGATATTAATTTTATGACTTACGTTAAGCAACATGACACTTAAGTTGATTAATTTTGATTTATATTTTTTACATCAGTTTATCTTTTATAATTTTACTACTAAAGGTTTTTTACCAAATATTATCAGCAATATGAAACACCAAGTTTATTAAGAAGTTTATTTCTTATGGAACAAAAACATATCTCAGTTATGATTATTAAACAATTTACTACAATGCATTAACATAAATTATCAAAAGACTGCCTAACCTACATAGACACACGCTCTCAAATGAGGTAAATTTTATGAGTCCTTTTATAGACCAATACGAGAATGTAAGGCGAAATGACTCATAATTTTAATGTAAATGTATGATCTTCATCACCGATGCGCTGCACCAGGGAAACAGTCAAGCTTTGTTTAATTTCTCTTAGTAAATTCCTAATAAACTGTTGTGTTTTAGTTAAAAATATATACTTCCATATGCTTTTGAAATTATTTTCTTATAGCGCTTTAGCGCAAGTACTGTATTTAATAAAAATAACTTATCTATTTGTGAAGGAAAACAATGATTACAATGAAAATTGTAAGTTGGTATTCATGACATTGAGGCTTATTGTAATTGGTCGTTATTCTTATATGTAATTGGTCGTATAAGTTTATTAACCAAACTAATTTTATTTGGTTAGTTATTATTTTTTTGTTAGTTCCACTTTGTATAATATTTTGTATTTTTTAGCAACTCTTGAAAACGAATATATTGTAGAGGATTATTGTTTTGAGTTTACTTTTGTTAACAATTGTGTAATATTATGGATTAATTTACTCATTTATCTAATTAATTGACTTGTTTATTTACTAATAGTAATTTGGGCTCACTCAATATTTTAAGTTAATTAAAAACAAGTTACCTTTATTGTTATTGTAAATTAAATATAAATTATCAAATGAAAATTAAATGTAATTACCATGACCGTTACTGTCCATTTTTAGTATATCAGGGAATTACGTGCTTGCCGTGGAATGACTCTTTGTTTTAAATCATATTACGAAATACGAGGTGTACACATAGAATACATTTGTTTATTGATGAATTCCTATGATTTGATCAAAAAATAAAAAAAACATTACAAATATCTCCAAATAACTGCTGATAATCTGTTTTGCTACTTTTAAAATTATAGATAAAATTCACACTAATAGAATTTTCAATATAGATGAAAGTGTTCTATCTATAATACAGTCAAAAGTAATTGGATTGGACTAAAAAAGGCAAGTTGCTACACTGGCATCTGCTGAACGTGGATCTCGCCTTACAATCGTTGCCTGTAGGAATGTAACTAAAAATCTTCACTTCCCCTTTAATCATTTCTCTATAAAAGAATTTGAGCGATCAGCTAAAAAAGGGGACTTCAATGGAAACCATATTTGCGGGTTATACCTCAGGATGGATACAATCAAATCTGTTTACAATATGGCTCCAACACTTTATAGCATTTGTAAAACCTTCGAAAGAGAATCCTGTTCTTCTAATTTTAGTTACACTCAAAATATTGATTTAATAGACTTGGCCAGACAAAACTATGTTTCAGTTGTGTCACTTCCACCCCACTTATAAATCTCATCATACAACAGGATGTTAATGGGGCCTCTAAAAGTAATGCATAGCGAAGAAATTCGACAATGGCTACGACATAGTAACCGACCTGTTAGTACTTTTGATGTAATAAAGCTATTTGGGAGAGCTTACAATAAACGTTAGAAGGCTAAGGCTAATGGCTTCAGAGTTACTGGAATTCTTTCTATTAACAGAAACAAACTGATATAATAGATAGAATAAACTGATTTTGTTGTTTTTTTAAAGTGTCATAATCAGAGAAACAAAACTCTACCCAGCATTTACCACCCAGCTCTACAAGCTCATTTCACAAGAAAAAATGCAATTACTTATTTAACGTACAATTGTTTATTGCAAATTTCCCAATTTGCAATTAAAAATGGTATTTGAAAATGTGATATTTGAAATCCTTGTCGTCCGAGACATCGATTAAAAAAAAAGAGCAAAATTGGTTAACAAGAAGCCGAAATATTGCAATTTTTAGCGCGCACTATGATTTTGAACTCGACGATTCTCATTTTGAGTGAATGTCCCCCACCACCACCTCTCATGAAGTCCCAGCGACATTTTACGCGAAAACGGTTTTTTATTTGTCTCTTTTATGGATGTTGCCATGAAGCGCATTACGCAAAACTTTTCATATAAAAAGTACTTGACAAGACGGAGGGTATTTGTTTAAAAACCAGTCCTCTATCACTTATGGTTACATGGCAAATGTATGCCAACTTTGACCCCAATATCTCGGCAACCAGTAAGCCGAATGTATTTTTTTAAGAAGCATCTTTTACTGTTCGTTAAGTGTGTAAATTTTGAAATTGAGAAAAGTTTTTCTAGGCGGAATATGGAGCTTGTAAGTCAAGTTTAAAAAGTCGAAAACATTTAAAGGATTAACTCCATTTTTTGTACTTTTTTTCTAATTATTGCTATTTTTTTAACAATAAACATTAAATTTTCAATTTCTAGCTAACGAAATATTGTGTAAACTTGAATAAAGAAACTTTTAACTTCTTATAATTTTTTCTCTAGGATCAATATTTTCCGAATTATAAACGAAAATAGGAGCAAAAGAATGAGAAATTTTCAATTCTTTTCATATTTTATTAAATAAAAAATTTAGCACAGGGTTTGCGACTGGCGCATATCGTGATTATTTATATTAGGCACATCCTGAAGGGATTTCAGCAAAAAATAGCTTTCTATGGAAAATGTCCAATCCAAAACAGATCTCGTCTGGACTAAAAATTTTGAATAAAATTAAACTTTTGTAGTATAATGTTCGTGTAATTTTTAACTTATAACTTAATTATTAAATACAGGGCCTTCTATTCTATTTGGCTATTTATTCACTCAATAACACTTTCACATATTAAATATATTCATTCCTATCCCACCAATAACAATTAAATTTTCAAGAACCCAACTTCCCACATGTGGCTAGTTTCCATTTTCCAGGTACCAAATGCTGAAGAAACATAAAGGGCCTTATATTAGAATTTCTATTTCACAACACTACTGGACACATGTATAGTTGGTTGCCTAGCTATAACCACATAATTTTCTCACCACAATTTCATCTCACATACATAATTTAAAACAACAACATTGATAGTTGATACTGTTATATTATTTTATTTTACTTTTACAATTTTAAATAACGTTGGCTTCTGTCTTAAGTAGACACATACAGTTACACTGACTGCTCTGTTACGACTTCAGTCCTAACTTGTCAAGATTGTCATTTCAATCAGTTGGTTTCATAAAGGCCTCGTAGACACACCGTCTCAGGACTAGCAACTTCACGTGGAGTCATATGTCGCCATGTTACCAAATCTAACGGTAACCTTAACATCTTAATATTTTATAAGAAATACTGTAAACTAAATTTAACTAAATAATCTTTAACGGGTTTTTACCCACATATTTAGTGGCTACATTCATGTATACCTATACTCTGTTTTTTAACCAGGAGAAGTAAACCAAAAAGACAGATTCACACCCAAGAAAGTTACTAGAAAAGTCACCAAATACATCTTCTTTTTTTGTTGATTATCTGGGCCTTGCGGTAATCGAGTAATCAATATCGGACAACATTACACGTCAAGACTAACCTAACTTTGTTTATTTATATTTGAATATTTCATTCAATTCGCTTCAAATATATATTACAATTATTACAATAAAAAAGGACGTTTTTCACATTTGGTTCCATGTACCTATATATATTTAAATATCGGATGATCCAGTTTTATAGATCTCTTAAGTCTATGGTATTTAATTTAGAGAATAGTTTGATCCAGAAAGTCAATAATGTTACCGATCTAAGTATGGGTTTTCACAGGAATTTGTCTTTTAATTTGCAAATAGATCTTCTATGCAACAAAGCTATGCAAATGCATATATCAAAAAGTTAGAGAGAGTTCAAAGATTTTTGAAATACTGTTCTTTTAAACTGCGGAGACCATATTCTTATTCTTGTGTGATTAATTTCTTAAATCTAGGTTTTTTTCTTATCAGAAGAATTACCTTTGACTTTGATCATTATTTTTAAGCTTAATAATCCAATCTCCTGAATTGCTTAAGCCAATTTGTTCTACATATTCCTTCCCGTTCACTGCTTTAGGATTCACTTTTTCATGTTTCCCATCACAGAAAAAATTATGGTTCAAATATAGGTGTGGTCCTACTTTTTATGCATGGTAATCAAGTACCTCATTAAATAGATTTGTTTAAATTATGTATCAATATCTTTAGGTTATATTTGAAGCACTAAAATGCAAAAAGATACTTTATATAAATAAGTGTGTACTTGCAATTTCTTTAATGCTGGATTCTTGTTTAATTTTGACAGTGAGTTTGTTCCATTTTTTATCAAAATATAAAATTTAATAAGAAATACTGGATTTCTGTGAGATAATCAACAAATTCAATCTATTATGTTCCATTCTACCACAATTTTGCAGTTTTCTTGTGATGATCTACAACCAGGAAGAACAAAACCAACTGTATCAATACAATCAAACTAAAACACAACATTACTTCACTAATGTTCTTTTATTGTGATAAAAACAAAATGAAAATGCTTCTTAACAAGTATACACTAAATTTAAAACATAGTTGCCGTTTTTCTTATGATAATTAGATATAAATAACATACGTTTATAAATTTATGAACGCTTTAAACTATAATTATTATAAATATCATCTAGAAAAATATCATATTAAATACTATTCGCATATCACCAAGTCCAAGTAATTACAAAAACAACTTAAAGAGTCAGAAATCGATTTATATATTTGAGGAAAATAATATTCTGTGCATAATATATATTCGGAATGAATGGAAAAATAAAAATTTAATAATTGATGGATTCGACCGTTACTTGATGGAAATTCATTTTATGTAACAATAAAACACTGAAAACTTTATTTTTAAACTTCCACAAAGTTTATTTTAAATCTTATCACTACAGCTGTTTCGAATCTGTTTTTCTATTCTTAGACATACGCACTTCACCTTCTAGATCATAATCATTCTTTTAATGACAAATTTAAAATTCTTCACATTTAAAATAAAGGCCTTAAGCTATCTTTGTTAGAATCTATGGAAATCAACAAATTAAAAAACATAGATTTAATTCTGAATGACCAACTTGAGACAAACAGTTCTCCCCTCCTCAACCTATTTCATTATAGACTATAAATTTGTAAATCCAAGCTAAAAATAGATCACTTGAGAAAGGCAATCAGCCGAAACAGCTGTAGTGATAAGATTTAAAGTAAATTTTGTGGAAGTTTGAAATTAAAGTTTTCAGTGTTTTATTGTTACAAAAATTTAATAATTTTATTAGTCTTCCAAAATATCCTCTCCATTTATGTCTCGGTGAGGTTCATAAACAACTACACCATTTCGAATTTCTTGATTTAGTTTTTCAGCAAAAACTGAATCTATTTCAGATATTTGAGCAAGAATGTTTTGTTTTTGGTCTGCAGCCCAATGTATAAATCATTCTTTGAATAATTTCACCTAAAAAATTACTACAGTAAGACCTTCATAATATAGACAATAACTCAATCATCCTATAAACAGTAAGATAAACAATCTATAGTTATGCTCTGCAATATTTGCTGCAATGAATCTGCTTATATGTAAAGTAAAAAATATCCTTTTTTTTCCTTTTCTTCCCTTTCCATGTTTTTATATCTGTTGAACCAAAATACTTGACAACATTCCAGTAGAGCATACAAACAAAAACTTAAAATTTATTTTTTTTATAACTTACTTTATGAGATCATTACTTAGTGTACTCATTATCAAACATACCAAGTATAATATCTTTAAATGATAACAGTGAAATGTAAGTACATGATACTTAAAATGAAAATATTTGTACACTGGTATGTTTCCAAAAACATGTAACAAAAAGGCTGTTGTACTTATGTCTATAAATAAGAAAAATATTTTGATCAAACAAGAAGGCTACTATTACAATAATTTCTCATGTAGCTCATAAATTTTAGTTACGAAAACTATTTGGTAGTAACAATAATATACCTGACTATAAAAATGAAACATATTAAATGTTTTAGATAATTTTCCTATATAATTGTTATTGTGGCTAACCCATATTTACATACCCATATTTGTACTTACTTCCAATTGATTTACTTCAAGAATTTATATAATAACGAACGACACATATTTTGGAAGATCTGAGCGGTTGTTAATTTCACTTAAAGTGTGCATTTCATTCTTGAAAAAGAAAGAAGCCTTCTTGAAAAGAAGCCGTGTACTATCTGTCATAAAGATGTTTTAACCATGGACGTATAAACATAGATGGACACAGCAATAAGATACCTTTAACACACAATGTTTTGAAGCTTCGATAGAATGTGATGCTTCCGCAATGAGTATAAGCGTGCTTGAATTTTTACTCGCGGGTAATTATTCAGATTTTAAAAATTGGAAGTACCTAGTAATAATGTATAAAAACACGTTCAAAGAATTAAAAAAAAAACGAGAATTTAACTATTAACAAATCACGTCTTTATAGAAAAATTAAAATACAATTTTATTATATCTTATTGAATACATTAATGAACATGAATAAACCCAATGGTACGCATATTAAAATGTAAACAAACACGCTTTTTCATTTCCTCATCCTAAATAATGTAAATTTTATGTACTTACAAATGAAATGAAAGACCGGGATGTAAATATTTCGTTTATTTTATTTCACTTTTCACAAATATCACTCAAAATACAGCCAAAATTATCTAAAAACAATTTTTCCTTATTTCCTCAATCGTTGTAAACAAACATGGAATAGCATTTGAAGTTTGAGGTAGAACCGTAAAACAGAGAAATGTAAACAACCGTTGCCATTTATAAATAGTTTTCAGTGCTTCTAAATATAAAATAATTTATTGATATCTATTATACGCTATTATTAAATGATAATGCACACTATGTGCACACTTGATATTTTGATTACAATTAGATATATTAATATTACCAATAAATTATTATTTTGGTTTGATAGCACCTGTAGAGTATAAAATACGGAGTAATATTTTCAGCGACTCGCGAATAAGAATTTTTAATAAAAAAACGTGACAACAGTTGGAGGTGCTGAGAATGTGACATATTCAAATAATTTTGACTTCACAATTTTATGTAAATAACTGAGTCCATCTGTGTTTATACGTCCATGGTTTTAACTCTTTCATCATATGATGCAAGAATAGAAGATCGACCGTCAATATTTTTATGACATCTTACTGCTCCAGTCTGCTTATATTCTTTAATTTTCCAGTAACTAGTTGAATTCACATTACCTAAAATTAGCACATTACTTTAGTAAGTCTTGATTTTAAGAACTATTCTGCTGCCTGTTTTATTTTTGCTATCATGGCTGTTATTTTAATTCCAAAATTATCAATTTTCATTTGTTTATATATTGTTTCTCATTTGATGATAAATAACCCAAATCTACTTGACGTTTTTAAGGTGAAGAAGAATAATTACCACTAATACTTGGCCACAGAATAATAAACAATGTGACTTGGCATTGAATCCATATTGTTAACGCAGAAAATATAAAAAATCGTCGATATAAATTTTTTGAATTTTAAAATTTCACAAATGTCATTAGTGTCAATATGTCATAATTTAGTGGAGAATGAAAGCTATGAAGTAGGTGATCTTGTTTGGCTTTATAATCCACAACGTGGAAATTGATTACGCCTTAATGAGCTTTGTCAAACTGATAAAAATAGAATTACCAGACACTTACTCGACGGATCTGTCATAATTTTGAATTCTGAGAAATTACAGGCAGGGAGGAGTTTTGTCTGTAGGAAACGTGGCAGTTAAAAATAATCTAGTGAAATAGTCGTATGCAATAAATGACAAATTAGTAAAAAAATGTTTTTATTTTTTATCGAGAAGAGCAAATTTTATAATTTGCCAATTAAATCTCCACAAGAAACATTCAAATGCAGATATTAAAGAATTATGATTAAATTAAACGGATTGTCTACTGTGTATCAGTACATGTGCAAAATTATCTTTTAGCTTTATTAAAAATAGTTACATTTTTTTATTCATAGTTAATTATACACTTATCCAAAAATAAAAATCCAATGATAAATCAAAATAGTCTGTTATAAACGTATTAAAACACTTTTTCGTTGGCTTAACCGAAATCGTTAACGATAATTTTTTAAGCTCGTGTGATAAGCCATTTATCAAAGGAAGGCCAAAAAGGAAAATGTGGGCTCTAACGTAAGGCTCTGCTAGTTTATCCCTCAAGTGTCGGTAAAATCCCTATTAATGATTTGGCGGTTTCTTTAGAGCCCGAACGGTCCACTTAATTCACTATCTTATTTCTCGTCTTTCTTCTACTTTTCTTAGTTGATATTGAATAGGACTATTTTAGAATCTTTGTGTGTTTTAATAATAAATTGATAATTTTCAATGATAAAGAAAATAAGAAAATACTTAGAAAAATATACATGATATTTTGTAGAGTGAATTCTTATTGGACAATTTTTAGTGAGTAAGTTAAAATAAACAATTATTATGACATTATTATTGATATTATAAGGTGGAAAGATGCAATTTATAGTAGAGGAATGAGAAAGAATCAGGAACATGTTAACCCTTTCCAGCCCAAATTATTTTTTTTTTGAGTAAATTTTGTTGAAAAAGATTTATGTTATAGAAAATGATACAAGAAAAAATAATTGTTGATAGCTTTTTCAAAAATTTTGCATCCTACAGTGTGCAAACTTAAAAAAAATGATCCCATTTGGAATCATCTGGCATTGGTGGTATCTGAATTATGTCTGGTAAAAAATTGACTATAATAGGAAATACGTTTATTATTGCACTTTATTAACAATTTAATTTTGTACATGGAAACTATAAAAACAATTTTTATTATTGTTTAAACATAAAAAAACATTGCACTTAGAACATTTTATTCTAGAATAAGACTTTATACATAATTTGCACCTTGTGCGATTTTGATCATGTAGCGGCCAGTGTCCTACTGCATCCAATCATCTCGCACTGGTGCAGGATGCAGTAGTTGTCTCTTAGTTGGTGTACTCTCTTGAGAAGGACGTCCTCGCTTCCTTGTGTCGGATTTTCCAGCTTTTAGTAACGCATGTCCAACTTGAGATTTGAATTGGAGAAGGGGGATGTGTTTCACTTGTTTTTGTTTGCAGTGTCTTCGGTATAGCAACCAGAAGTTGACAATACATGTATCAATAAGATTAAATATTATTCTCAAATAGAATTTTTGGCTTGATTTTGATTCTATATAGTTCCACAAGCATGTCATGTAAATCCACACCCCCCATCGAAATGTTATATTCTTTGACAATTGCTGGCCGTTCGATGTCTACATAGGTTTTACTCTTGTTGCACCATCTGTGACCAAGAGGATATTTTTCTATATAGTTCGATGCTAATGTGACAGACTTATCGTCATACCATTTAAGAGCAGCAATATTTTTTGTGCTGTCTATTTTTACATCAGAGGATCCACGACCTTTTGCTATTAGAACTTTGTCTTCTAAAAAACGACAACCTATTAGCCGCCCACTTCTTACAGTCCCCACAGCAAGGAAGCCCCTTTCTTTCAGAGTAACAAGTATATTATAAGATGTGAACCAATTATCAGTGAAAATCTTGAAATTCATGTGGTTTGGCAGATTGCTGACAAACTTCAGTACTATTTCCCCACTAATTCCAAGACCTGATTCATCTTGCACTGTCCCCTTTCCCACATATATCTCAAAATCGTATAGTATGCCGCTGCGTCCTGCTCTTGCAAAAACCTTTATGCCCCATTTATGAGGTTTATTTTTTATATATTGCTTTAGGTTGCTATGTCCTTTAAATGGTATAATAAACTCATCGATTCTGTTGAATTCTTCAGGATCTATCTTATTCATATTTTGTCGAACTTTTTCAATGAACGGTTTTACTTTATATAATTTGTCATTGTTACTAGGCGAGACTTTCAAATTATCGTTGACGTGAAAATATGCTCGCAGTTTATCAAAACGATAACGTGACATGATATCAGCTATCGTATTATATCGTGTTTCTTGTGTCCAATACATTCTATACGAAGGAACACGAACAATTCCACTCAATACATGTATGCCTAAGAACTGCTCTATCTCTGCTGCATTTGTATCAATATTTTTACTGTCTTTTTGCACAGAATACAAGTTTGTCTGCTCAGCAAAATTTTGAACAATATCGTTGTCACAAAACATTTTAAAATATTGAAAAGTTATGTAAATATTTTCATCAACCGAAAAACTCACCGGTGTACTCCGGTTACACCATTGTGTAATTTCTTTAACATGTTTTTCTTCCATATTCTCTGTAACTTGGGTGTTCAAGCTACCTTAAACAATATTTTTCAATAATTTTTCAATTTGAGTTTCTTCAATCATCTCGTCTTCCAAAGCCTCTTTCTCATTATCAACATCGAATTCGATATCAGAATCATCAAGAAGACCAACTAGCTCTTCCTGGGACAGATTTTGCAATTCCCGAAAAGAAACTTTGGTTTTGTTATTTTTGAATAAACGATCCATCTGAAATGAAAAAATATATGGCATTTTTGTATTTTATTGACCGAAACAAAATTCACACGACTTCCCAATGATACCATTTGGGGACCACCGCAATAGCCCAATGATTCAATTTGGATTCATTGATATTTACAATGTTTACATAACAGATATGAGCAAACTATAATGCAAATTATCAAATAAAAACAATGTAAGAAACAAATATATTTTGTTTATGCAATTACTTGTTCAATTACTTACCTTAGTAATGATTTGAAATTTACAGTGAATTGTTGATCGATATGTCACTTCGAAGTTTTACATTCAAATGTGACTAACGCTTACCGATAGAACCGCCAAATAAATTAATGCAGCGTCATCTAGCAGGAAGGTGAAACAACGCAATGTCGTTCGCCCAACTGATATAAAGTAGTTTTCAATGTCACTAAAGCAGAAAACATTACCACGATCCCAAATGGGATCATCTGACTGGAAAGGGTTTTAAATTTATCTATAAAATGTAATTGATGGTATATAGTCAGTTATTGTAATACTGATATTTGGAAATGGAATAAAATTATAGGTAGTTACTAGAAAATAATTAAGTGAGTTTGTTTTTAAAGGTTAAGATCTATCCTATTATATATTGTTTAGTATGTTGCAATAGATATTACTTAAAAAGAGTCTTTTAGTAATACAGTTTGGTGGAACAAGGGCTCAAAGAGGATGAAGTTGGAAGTCCGAAGCCTATTTAATAAAGCCAAAAGTAACAAAGATTGGAATGCCTACAGGTATCAGCTAACGCTATACAATAAAAAAATTCGGAAAGCCAAAAGGAATTCATGGAAAATGGCAAATTTACTAATGTCAAATTCACGGACACCAAAGAGGAAAGTTTTAGAGAACTGATAAACACGCACGTTCCGGGCTCAACAATTCTGGATGATGCAAATAGGCAAACCAACATAGACCAAAAGTTCACTAGACCAAGGTCTACAGATTGGGATATAGCCAGAGCGATCACAAGACCAAAGAATTAGATGGACTATAAATAAGTTTCGGAAATGTAAGTCTCCAGGGACAGATGGCATATATCCAATGCTGTTACATATGGAATTAGAGGTATTGATACCACATCTATGCAAACTCCTCAAAGCCTTAGCATGGGGGGTCGTTACTTAGGTAAAATATCAACAACAAAGTCATATAGGAAAGACTTCTTGATAGGTACATCAGAAACGAAGTGCTAAAATATAATCCTCTAAGCAATTGTCAATATGCATACCAACCTAGTAAATCTACGGACTATGCGTTGGATAATATTCTTCCTCTTCTTCTTAGACTTCTGTCGTCCATGTTTGGACATAGGCCTATCCCAACTCCTTCCATCGGTCTCTAGCCTGAGCAACATATTTCCAATTTGTTCCGGCTATACTTTTAATGCCATCAACCCATCTCATCTGTGGTCTTCCTCTTGGTCGTTTACTTTCGTAAGGTCTCCAATGTTGTATTGTAGTATTCCAACGTTGGTCTTTCTGTCTAGCAGTGTGGCCCGCGCAGCTCCATTTAAGTTTGGCAATTTTTGTTGTTATGTCCTCGACTTTTGTTTTGGATCTTACCCAGTCGTTCCTCTTTTTATCTGACAGTCGTATAACTAACATTGCTCTTTCCATTGTTCTTTCTGTTGTGGCTAGTTTATTCATGTTTGCCTTGGTTAGGGTCCAGGTTTGACATCCATATGTCATGATAGGAAGGATGCATTGGTTGAACACTTTGGTCCTCAAGTATTGGGGTATTTCGCGGTTCTTAAGTATCCAACTAAGTTTTCCAAATCCTGTCCATGCTGTCTTGCTCTTCTAGTAATTTCCGCACTTTGATTCTCTTTGGCAAGTCTCAGGATTTGGTCTAGGTAGATATATTCCTGGATTGGTTCTATCTCACTGCCGTTTATACTTATATGTCTGGAGTCATCTGTGTTTGTCATTATTTTTGTTTTTTCATATTCATTTTTAGGCCGACGTATTGGGAGCTGGCTGCTAGTTCCCCCAACATAATTTGCAGTTCCTCGAATGTGCTCGCTATAATCACTATGTCGTCAGCGAATCTGAGGTGGTTTAACTTGTTGCCATTAACATTAATGCCGTAGGTTAACCAATTTGTAGTTTTGAAGACGTCTTCTAGGGCTAGGTTGAAAAGCTTTGGCGATATTACGTCTCCTTGTCTCACTCCTCTCTTAATGGGGATGGGATTTGTATTTCCGTCTAGTTGTACTATCATAGTTGCATTTTCGTATATATATTATGTATTAGTTGCCTATATCTCGAATCTATTCTACAATTGTTAATAGCTTGTTCTATGGCCCACATCTCGATACTATCCAACGCCTTTTCATAGTCAACGAAAGCAAGAAATACGGGTAGTTGGTATTAATTTGCCTTTTCTATCAATGTTCTCATTGTCAGCAGATGGTCTGATGTACTATATCCTTTACAAAAGCCAGTCTGTCTTACAAAAGACCTCTCGGAATTGCTCTTTATTTGTTCTCAGTTTAAAGGCATCTATCCTCGTTGTTGTTTAAAAAATCTTTTTTCTCTCTTCTTTCATGTTAATATTTATTTTTGCTCTGACTATACGATGGTCACTACCCGTTGTTACGTTGTTTATTGTTGTAATCTAAATAGGCTAATTTTAAAGTCAATGGAAGACAAATAGATAGCAATGGCCGCTTTTGTAGATATAGAAGGGGCATTTAATAATGTTACCATCAGCTCTTTGATAGGGACTATGAGTAGATGAGACGCATCAGCGGTAATATGCAAATGCATAAGGGTATCAATATAGAATAGAACAGTAATGTCCGCTCTGGGTAAAGGAACCATCAAAGCAAAAGTAGGTGGAGGCTGTCCACAAGAAAGAGTTCTGTCCCTTCTACTTTGGGCATCCTTGGTGTGTGATCTCCTCAGAAATCTGTTCACATAAGTCTTTTATCGTCTAGGATATGCTGACGATATAGCAGTCGTTGTCAGGGACAGGATTGCTCAGGTAGTGTCTGAGTGAATGCAAACAAGACAACAAGAGAGACTGATAGTCAATGTTTAGAAAACACAAATCGTCAGCTTTACAAAAAAAAAACAGCACTACAAGCCTAAAACCGCCTGTGCTGGAAAGAACCGAGATTTCATTTGCCAAAGAAACAAAATACTTTGGGGTATATTTTGATCAGGCTTACATGGAGTACTCACATTATGAAAACCACACAGGAAGCTAGTATGTCCCTGGGCAGATGAAGAAGAATGTGCGGTAAGAATTGAAGACTTAACCCCAAAATGACTCTATGGTTATACACAAGAGATACTAGACCCATGGTAACCTATGGCTTGGTGATGTGGTGGACAAAGACGCAGCAAGTGGGAGCAATAGGGCTACTAGGTAATACGCAAAGGCTAGAATGCTTGTGTTGGAATCTACCACCGCTAAATAATGAAATATAGTTCCGTTACCAAAAGAGGAAAACATGAACAGAAAATAAAAAAATAATAATACTGACTAATAAAGAAGAAAAACATTTTTCGTGGCTCACATATACACAAGCCCTCTATATATTGCGAATGTATCAAAACCCATAAAAATCTACAAATGAACGGCCGACTTTCTCATCAAATGGCCCAAAGCAATTAATTTTCAACTTTTTATAGATCAATTTAACAAGAGACGACATTACAAACCCATAAAATTGTCACCTGTCGTAATTTAAATGTTCACATAAAAAGAATGTTCTCTGCAAAAGCGGGTTAGCCGGTAATAATAGGGTAACGATATCAGAGTTCAGATATAAACTTTTCAGATATACTGTCGTTCAGATACTTTGTTGTGAATGGTTTTAGTTCGGGTATACGTTTTGCCTTACGGTGCAAAATTTGAATACATTTTAGATGGTAACTTAGGTTACAAATATTATTTTAAAACTATTACTTTTTACACTGATAGTTTAGTTTAATCGGTCTAACACAATTAGCAGTTCGCCAAAATGAGAACTAGAATTCCTAAAGTAATTTAAAGCCTTTAAAAATCGCTGCAATAAAGTTGACAATAAATAAAGTGGATTTTATACATTTTAAACTGAGAGTTTAGTTTAATCGGTCTAAAAGAATAAGCAGTTCACCAAAATTATATTATTTTCAGTCAATATTATTTTCAATATATTTATATTGAATATTCCAGATCCTAATCAAAATCAAATCAACAGAAAAGAATTTAAGGCAAACACAAATCAATGTAGAAGTTTGAATGGCGATCTATTAACAACAAGAACAGACGTACTCAATTGATGGACGGAATATTTTAACCAAATACTTAATATAGAGGAAGAAGAAGAAAACCCGGAAGACGAAAGCTGTGAGGTAAGCGGAGCAGACGAGAGGGAGGAGAATCCACCAACGATCCTGGAAGTTAAAGACGCTGTAAACAAACTAGCCAGACACAAATCACCCGGAATAGATAATCTCCCAGCGGAATTATATAAAGAAGGTGGCCACGATATCATAATAGCGCTACAGCAGCTTATAAAAGAAATATGGATACAGAAGTCCCTTCCCAGTGATTGGAATATTGGAATACTTTGCACCATACACAAAAAGGGAGATATCTTTGAATGCTCTAACTATCGAGGAATTACGCTCCTAAATGCAGCGTATAAAATATTCTCCAATATACTATGCCATCGTATGGCATCGTATGCAGAGCGAATAATAGGACAATACCAGGCTGGTTTCAGAGGTGGTAAATCAACAATTCATCAGATTTCATCCCTGAGACAAATTCTAGAGAAAACACTGGAATACGGTCTAGACACGCACCACATATTTATTGACTACAAGGCAGCTTACGACTCTGTAAATAGAAGAGAATTATTTAGAGCAATGATAGACCTAGGAGTACCAAATCAGTTGGTAAGTCTAACCAAACTAACCTTTGAAAAAGTTGAATGCAGAGTACGAATCCAGGGGGAACTCTCTGAACCTTTTAATACAAATAACGGGCTACGTCAGGGAGGCCCACTCTCCTGTGTACTATTCAATCTAGCTCTGGAAAAAGTAATCACAACTACCGGTTCAATATATAACAAATCTGTGCAAATCCTAGCATATTATGCTGATGATATCAATATTGTTGGGAGAACGGAAAACGCAGCACGAAAGGCGTATGTAGCACTAAAGGAAGCGGCTACAAAAATGGGTTTAATAATAAACATTAATAAAACGAAATACATGAAAATAGGTCCGCAACCACAAATACGACGACCACTTGTTATAGAAAACGACGTCATCGAAGCAGTTAACGAATTTGTATACCTGGAACGCTCGTCAATACTGAAAATGACACTACCGCAGAGATAAACCGCAGAATTTGCACGGCTAATAGATGCTATTTTGGGCTTACTCTCCTTTTTAAATCTACAGTTATATCAAGAAATACAAAAGTAAAACTCTACAAAACAATAATACGCCCAGTTCTTGCATATGGTTCAGAAACCTGGACTTTAACAAAAAGCAATGAAAACATGTTAGGATGTTTCGAAAGAAAAATACTGAGGCGAATCTATGGAGCGGTAAATGAAAATGGTGTCTGGAGAAGACGATACAACTTCGAACTCTATAGAATAGAATAGAATAGAAATATGCTTTATTGTCACTGAAAATTATTGAACAATTTTATGGACAAAGCTAAAAAATAAATCAGTCAAATAATACAAAAAGTATAAAACAAAAACAATATAGTAAAAAACAAAATAACACAATTTTAAATTAGTAAAATTATTGTATAACCTACATAATTTGTACAAACAACAACAAATGAGACAAATTGTAGCCACTGCTTGAGACACCCAAATGTAATTAATAAACAATACTAATTTTGTTTCTTTGTTATACATTAAGAAACTCGTCAACTGAGTAATATGGTCTTTCTGAGAGATAGATTTTTGTCACCTTACGAAACTTAATGAAGGATGTTGCGGATTTAATTTCTCTTGGAAGGTGATTATAAAGTTTCTTTGCACGATATAGAATAGAATTCTTTACTAGCTGAGTGGACGGGATCGGCAAATAAACGTTACAATCCGAATTTCTAATGGAGTAGCCATGGTCAGGTCTATCGGGAAAAATGTTTAGATGCTTTCGAATCAAACAAACCGTTTCCAAAATAAATAAAGAGGGAAGCGTCAAAATTCCGTGATTTTTGAAGTAAGTCTTGCAATGAGTTGTTTGTTTGAGACCAAATAGATAACGGATTGCTCTTTTTTGCAACTTAAAAATAGTATCAAATTGGGCCGCTGTACTAGAACCCCAAAATGGAAGCCCATATCGAAGATGGGACTCGAACAATGAGAAATATGCCATTTTGGCAGAAGATAAATTTAGTTCCTTCGAAACAGATCTTATTGCAAAGCAAGCTGAGGCTAGTTTCTTCCTTAAGGAGTCAGTATGCAAGGACCATTTGAGATCACTGTCAATGAGAATACCTAGAAATTTCACGGAATTTACGATATTGATTTTGGCTCTCATTCAAAAGCAAGGGTTGCATGACTCCTTTATAAGATAATGCTACAGTCAACTCTATAGAATATACAAGGAACCAGATATCGTAAAACACATTAAGATAAGACGTCTGAGGTGACAGAAAACCGCTCCCTTGATAGACCTATTGGTCAAAGAAGAAGAGGAAGACCCAGAACAAGATTCCTAGATAACATGGACCAAGATATTAATAATATGGAAATATCTGCTCCAAAATACAAAGAATATTATGTGTTGATAAGTTGCAGTTAGTTTCAAGTTCTTTCAACAATATTTCCTAATTCAAAATCTTCTACATCCACAGAATTATTGTACATGCTTGAGTGAGGCTGGTTTCTTCTTAAATAATTGTGTAAATAGCAACATGATTAGACGATGCGATGGTTTAAGCTTCTCAGGCGATAATGCAATAAATCGTTAAAATACATCGAATTTTGATACTAATATTCCAAATGCATTTTCCACAATGTAACAGGCACGACTAATTTGATAATTAAAAATTATTTTTTTCATCGTTAATCCTGTGTGGCTGTAAGGTTATCACGAAATTTTTTGTCAGTGCAGAAGCGTCATCTTCAACAAAGACAGAAGCACAAAACTATTTGACAACAGGTCAGATTCTTTGATTTCAAGTGAATTATCTGATAATGCTTTTCCAAATGCAGTATAATTCAAAATACCTCTGTCTAATATTCGTCCATTTATTCCTACTTCTACCGTAATAAATTCATAATTGCTATTTACAAACTGCGATCATTACAACACTATAAAACTTTTTTGTAATTGTAATAATATGAGCCTGCATGTGAACGCTTTTTGATTGCCACATGCTTTCCATCTACAGCTCCTAGGCAATTAGGAAAATGCCATTAAACATTGAATCCATTGGCAATTCAGTTTCTGTTCTTGGCAATTACAATATTAACTTAAATTGTTAATATACAAACTTATTGCTACTACACAAAAATTTAATAAATGTTTTTTTTCGTTACACAGTTTACAAAAAAAAAAACAAATTAACGCAAAAAAGAAGGAAAGAAAGCTTGATAAGTTCAAATAATTAAAAGCCTTAGCCCGTAAACACCTTGAACAACCACAAACAGATGGTTTAAGAAAAAATTGCTTCTGCTTGGCCAGTAGAACTTTAAAAAATGACGCCACAGCAACAAATTTTTGCAAAAACGGCGATTAACGACATACTTTTTCTCCTACATCTACTCCATATAGTAACAAGCAACCAAGTCCTCTCAATTTTGACAGTGGGCAATCTTAACTACTAATTGTACAACAGATTATGAACAAGTCAGACTCCTCTACTGTTTGTAACTATTTTTTAACTTTTCAACGTTTAATACTTTAAACTAATTTTTATACAAACACTTCCAATTACTACTTTAATTAGCTTCTTTACACCTACAGATTAATATAGGTTCCAGAAAGGAGTAGGTACAGTTTCTAATAAACCGTATCTATGAATGTGCTATTGAATGATACAAGTTTTAGTCTTGATGTACACATTTAATTATAATCCATAATTAAATTACTCAAACAATTGTAGCTCCGTTATACTACATAAGTAATTATAAATAGTTTGATAGTAAGTTTGATAATTATAAACCTAAACTGTTTCTAACTAAAATACACACGTAACAAGTAACTGGAAAACTTCTTGGTTACTTAATATTGAAGGCTAAAAATACTCCGATTAAACTTTAAAATTAATATTCAGTACCTGATCGTTGATTCCTGAACAGTTCTCTGGAATTTTCCTTCTAATATTCCCAGAAACTTGAAAAATTGCTTTGACATAATTATGTTGATCATTACTTTTAAAAAGTTTTAGTAATTTATAGTTGTGAAGCTGGATTGGGCTTGGGAGCAAGTAGGCTATACATGGAGAAGTGTAAAGTTTGTGGTGAAATAGGGAAGTACTCGTATAAGCGTTCCCAGTTTGTTTAGTCTTGGTTCCAATGCTGAAAATTGCTCCCTACTACACCTTTTTTTTTAATTTCAACATCTTGTCTCGCATTAAAACGTCCAACATAGGACACTTTGAGTAACACGGTTATTTCATTGTTCTCCTTGTCGTAGACAATGTTTCCGAAGTAATTCAACACTGGCAAAACACACTGATTAAAGGTTTTTCCTTTAAGACACATTGGAATGAAATTGAAAGACCGACAAGCTGCTGCATACTGTTGTAAATACACTTCTCACACTATATCCATACCTACTAACTGCTGCATCCTCACAGGCGAGGCCACAGACATTTTGGAAGCCTTAATTTTCTTCAAAACGCGTAGTGAGAATAAATGTGTCATCATAACCGACTCATTAAATGCTCTATTAGGTGTAAAACAAATATACCCTACAAATCCAATATTTCGGGCTATAAAAAATGAGATAAATATAATTAAATCAAATCGAAAAGAGGTAGCATTTATCTGGGTACCGTCGCATGTAGGAATACCTGGAAATGAGAAAGTGGATAGCCTAGCAAACACAAATCGAATAAACTCACAATACACAAACAAATCAAGAAATTACCCATACTCCGATCTCAAAAACCTAATTAAAGACCGCTTTATGAACATATGGCAAGACTACTGGAAAGATTCAGGAACCAAACTATATAAGATTTATCCCCTTGTGAAGACCATCTTAAATAATCCATCTAATAGAAGGGACCAAGTAATAATTAACCGAATAAAAATTGGACAAACTGCACTGACCCATAAATTCTTAATCAACTAAGAATCTTCTCCAACCTGCAGAAGCTGTTCTCTCCCATTGACGGTGAAGCATATTCTGATTGACTGCCAGTACCACGAAGAAACAAGAAGAAAATATGGAATCTCAGATGGCATCAAAACCACTTTAACCATAAACACTGACCATGTAATAAATTATTTAAAAGATTTACGTTTATATACGTCTATTTAATGTAAATAAAATGAATTCTCGTGTATGTTACTCTACTAATAACCCTGCGTGGTTGATGTGGATTATATGTTAAAATAAAAAAAAAATATAATCAAGTAAAATGAGTACAGTTTCACATATTAAAAGAACATAAAATTGTTTTATCTTAAACAAAATATTATCAATGAAACACATATGAGAGTAGGGCAAAGCAGCATTGTTATTTTACCCATTTTATGCAGAAAAATTTCTCATTTCTCTCTTCGAGTGAAAAGTGTTCTTTACCGAACAATCCTTCTAATACTGCATTGTTTGGCATCTGAAAGGATCGTCCCGCAACATTAATCAGCACAATAATAGAGATGTATGAGTGTTACAGTGATAAATTGAAGTTGTTCGATCTGAATCAAGGCCAGCAAACGGATGAAATATTTCCAGGGGAATATGCTTATTCGATGCATTTTACAAAAACTCTACTATATGTAGTATATTTATTATGGTAAGAAATATAAACGATTAATGTTATAAAAAAAATGTAAACATTTACATTAAATATGTATGTTCATACAGTAACGAGATAAAAAGTTACAAACATACAAGTAATTTAGATATTCTATCGATGCTGGTGTCGCTAACATGAAATGTTCTTATCTAGCATTATATGGCAAATGCGATAAGTCGCCTAACAAAAGTTTAGAAAGACAGATCTATCTCTTAAAATAGCAAGATGAGACTGGTGAATGTTCTTGTGTTCTCAATATTTCTATACGGGCAGAGACTCTTCGCGGACGCGAGCGTCGAAAGATTGATGCCTTTGAGATGTGGTACTAAAGAAGAATGCTGTACATACCTTAGGCAGCTCATAGGACAAAAATTTCCATTATGAACCAACTCTGGATAAAAAACTGTCCACAATATGTCTGCAACGTATTCTTTAATTTTTCTTTCACGTGGTTTGTAGAGGTGACGAAAGTTTGGAGAGATTAATCATTTCTGGAAACGTTCGGGGGAGAAGATCAAGAAGACGATCATCAACTAGATGGCCCGACCAAATTAAGAATTCAGCTGGAAACTCAGTCTGCGAAGCTCTCAGTGCAGCTGAAGAAATGAGACGAATAGAGACAATTTGTTAGGAATATTGGAAAAAATCACGATCCGCAGTAATGGAGAAACGACAAAAGAGAGAGAGAGAAAAAGAGAGAGAGAGCATTATATGATCGTGTAGTATATTCTTCAGTGATGTGGACAATCGTTTTGTACTTCGTCTGCTTTGCATCGAAATCCTCTACGGCAGTGGTTCCCAACTGGTGGTCCGCGGACCCCTGGGGATCCGCGAGGTATGGCTGAGGGGTCCGCAAGATATAAAAATAAATATATGAAGAGCCAGGGACAAAAACAATATCTGGTGATTTTTTGACCTTATCTTCATATTATAAATTTATTTTAAAATTTAAAAAGTACAATTATATTATTTAAGTTTGTTATTCGTTATTAAGCATTGCCTAACTAATATTCATATCATACAAAAAGTCTAATTTGTAATATAAAATGATCCGCCTCTGTGGTGTTCAACCGGGGATTTCCCGAAGTTTACGCTATTCTTGGACGTGTTCATACCCTTCCAATAATTTATGTCTTGGTTTTATAAACAAATCAATCCAGTTAATATCAACATATCAATTTTCAATTTATCAGTTTTATCTTTCTTGTGTCGGCTGTGCAATTTTAAGTGATTATGTAGGCTGAATTACTATTTTTCATATTTGTAGTTTGGTCACGTTTTGTGTTGGTTTGATCATCTAAGATCTCAAAGGCAGGTAGGTGTATTACTAACTATTTTTCAGTTTTTATTTATATTAAAAATTTGGTAGCACGAGCAAAAATTACAAGGTGTTTCAACAAAAAGATTTGTTGAAACAAAGGTGGTCTGTCAGGCCAAGTTTACGACATAAAACGTTTTAAATAGTAAATAATCTACATTGTCGGGATTTCCAGCAGTAACACATTTTTCGTTACTGTGCATACTCGGAACAATCTGGTGATTTTTAACAAAATCTGGCAACTTTTGAAGCAATTGTCTGGTGATTTTTTAGTTTTTTGACCTGGCGACATTGCGCTGTCTGTTTGCATTCCAGTTAGTTAGTTGTTAGTTCATTGCTAGTGCGGTCCCTGACCGTGAAACGTGTGATTTTGTACAACATTTTAAAGCTTTGTTTTTCACCGAAAGTTACATTACGCGTACGTTATGGACCGTTGGGTAAAATGTGGATCGTTAAAACGGGATAGACCTACAGACGAAGAGGGAGAAAATACATTCAATGTTATAGTTAAAAAGTCAATGACTCTCGAACCGAACTTGTCAGTGTCTATTGAACCCAACTCATCGGCGTCTCTTAAACCTAATTCGGCCAAGATCAGTGCTGCAAAAATTAGAAAATACAACTCTGATTACTTGGAAATGGGTGTCACGTTCACTGGCCCTGAGCAGCAGCCTAAACCTCAATGTGTAATTTGCTACGAAAGTCTTTTGAATGAGTGTATGAAGCCAGCAAAACTCCGTCGGCATCTTAAGACAAAACATCCAGAGTACAAGAGTAAGTCATTAGATTTTTTTAAAAACAAACTAGGAGAGCTTAGAAGATCTCGTAAAAACATTACTAAACACTATGGTGCAAATGTAAATGAAAATGGAACCCTTGCATCTTATGAGGTATCTCAGCTTGTCGCTAAATGTGGAAAAAACCATACAATTGCTGAAGAACTTATACTACCATCAGCAATAATTCTATGCAAGAGAATGTTGAGTGATGCGGCTGTTAAGATAATAAGTACTGTTCCGCTCTCTAACAACACTGTCCAAAGACGAATTTCAGATATGGCCAATAACATTGAAGATACATTGCTGGTCAGACTTAGCAAGAGCGACATGTTTGCTCTTCAATTGGATGAAAGCACCGACATATCAAAAAAAGTAATAATGTTGTGTTTTGTTCGAGTTTTGTGGGACGACCAGATATTGGAAGATTTTCTTTTTTCATGCGAACTAATTCACACAACAGCAGCAGATATTTTTACTGCATTGAATGATTTTTTCAATAAACATAACGTCACATGGACGAAATGTGTGGGCTTGTCTACGGATGGAGCAAAATCAATGGCTGGCCACAAAGCAGGACTTCAAACTCGTGTGAAAGCAGTATCTCCTGAGGTGAAATGGACACACTGTTGTATTCATCGTGAAGCCTTGGTAGCCAAAACATTGCCTGAACCTTTGCAGAAGATACTTAACGAAGTAGTTCAAATCGTTAACTACATTAAAACTCGACCTCTGCAATCCAGATTATTTTCTTTGTTGTGCAAAGAGATTGGCAGTGAGCATGAACACCTTCTTATTCATACGGAAGTAAGGTTGCTCTCTCGAGGGAGGATATTGACAAGATTTTTTGAACTTAGAGATGAAGTTCGTGTTTTTCTTCTTGACACCAAGTACGCAGATGTTCTCACTGACTTTTCTTGGCTTTGCTCAACTGCCTAGTTAGCTGACGTGTTTGAACACTTGAATGTATTAAACTTAAGTTTGCAAGGGAAAAATGTAGACATGTTCAAAGTTGAAGATAAGATCAGTGCTATGGTAAAAAAGTGCCAGCTGTGGGCGGCAAGGATTGAAAACGAGTCGTTCACTAACTTTCCTAATTTGAAACAGTTCTTGGAGTCTGCAGAGCAGAGTTTACCTGACCCGATAAAGATCAATGCAGCCTAGCCACGACTTTTAGGATATACTTCCCTGAACCTGACGCTGACGATGGTTGGATTCGAAATCCTTTCAGCTGTCAAGCAATTGAACAAATCCAAGGCCTCACAGAAGAAGAACAAGATAAGCTTGTGGATTTGTCGAGTTGACATGCGGTCAAGTTTGGAACCTAATATTACAGAAATAATGGATTCTAAGGTTAAATTCAACGTATCTCATTAATTGAGGAGTGAAAATTAAAACTAATAATGTATAGGTACTCTGTATTTTCACAAATATATCCTAAATAGCATTAGTTTGATTTATGTTTTCACATATTTTGACTCTTTTCAGGTAACTTTAGGTTTGTTTAGGTCTTTACGAAATAGTGGGGGTCCTCGTCATTGTAGTACCTTGATGAAGGGGTCCTTGGAAAAATTTAGTTGGGAACCCCTGCTCTACGGGAAGTACGAAATTGCAATGTTAGCGTTGCAACAGTTGGGAGAAGACTTCGTTCTTCTGGACTATCTTCTCGACTAATGGCTAGAGCACGACTAGCTTTTGCTCGACAATAACGCGCATTGGGGAACTATTAATTGGAGTAAAGTGTTATTCTCAGATGAATCCCGTTTCTGCCTAACTGGATCCGGCGGACGTGTAAGAGTTTGGAGGAAAACCAGTAAACGATTTTCACAAGCTTGCATTGCTCCAAGAATGCCATTTGGTGGAGGCTCGGTCATGGCTTGGAGATCTTGGAGTGTATCTTTCAAATTCTGCACAGAGAATCCCTTCACCGAAAACGGGTCCTTAACTACACAAACGTATATTACGGAGATTCTGGAAAAACATGTCATGCCCACCATGGCAGGGCTTAGAGAAGACGCCTTTTTTATGCAGGACAACGCGCGACCGCACGTTGACAGGATCAGTATGCAATACTTGGACGAGAATGGAATTACGGGGTTACCCTGGACAGCTAAGTCTCCGGACCTGAATCCCATCGAAAATCTCTGGGATGATTTGAAAAAACGTATTTAAACCCATACACCTCCTCCTAACAACGCACAGGAGCATAAGGATCTGTTAGTGAGAGAATAGAATAACATGCCACATCATTTAATCTGGAGAAAAATTGAGAGTATGCCCAGTCGTCTGCAAGAGGTTATGGTTAGGTTTGTTTGTTTTTGCTTTTTTAATAAAAACAATAAAAAATCGTTTTTTTTTTTCTTACAAAACAAACATTGATGAAAAATACAAAACACATTACCCTAAAAAAAAAGTTATTACTGCACCAGATGCAAAAATATTCAAGAAACTTGAAATTTTCGAGGTGACCCGGATTTTATGATCGCGAGTATATATTTTGAATAGGGTTGGAGATGTAGAACAACCCTGCAGGTGCCATTTTGTTGTAGTGAAGTTTCCTATGATTCTTGTTCCCATTTTAATGGGCACTTTATTTTCTTTATACAGAGCTTTCGTACCTTCTGAGTTCCGGCTGTATTTCTAATTTGTATTGCCTTCCATAGTGTTGACCTTGGTACAGAGTTAATGGATTGTACACATTTCCAATTTAGCGTTGGACCCCGACCGTCCTACATGTCGCAGTGCTACGCATTCGATTTTTTATCCACCAAGAGGCTCAGATTTTTACCTTGCCGATTAGCACACTTTAACAGGTGGTAAGTGATTTCTTTGTATACAGGGTGAGTCATGAGGAACTTTACATACTTCTACCATATGTAGAGTCCCTCAGTGAGCATATCATGTCGCCACTAAAAAATGTCAACTCCTCTTCTTTATTAATTAACAGGGTGATTTGTGTAATTGACCATTTATTTCATTTTACTGTAGTGTTTATACGACTCATTTGATTTTTTTAATTTTTGCATGATACAGTACACTACTATCAAGTATTAGACTGGTATTAGCTAAACTAAAAAAATCCAGGACTGGCTTTGGAAAAATTAATTTAGGGATTCGTATTAAATATTACACCCTGTAAATATTTTTCTAAAAATTCAGTAAGTGAT
This sequence comes from Diabrotica balteata, assembly GCA_918026665.1. NCBI lineage: Eukaryota > Metazoa > Arthropoda > Insecta > Coleoptera > Chrysomelidae > Diabrotica > Diabrotica balteata. Next base: position 8,591,543 of record OU898276.1, on the reverse strand, counting down.
TTTTAAACTACATAAATAGCCAATGAAAATGACATATGCGACAATGTTGTCGCACTTTTATTAAATTTTTAGTGAACGATCAAATCTTACCAAAAAGTTTCAAATTATAAGGTATTAATTTAAACAAATGTTATAAATTTCAAACATTTTAATTAAAATGAGTTCCTACAACATAATCTAATACGTAGAAAATTAACATCTTTACTGTCACTTTGTATTATCTCTACGATAGAATCAATTGTTTTTCAATTTTAAATTTTTACTCATAGATCGTATTGGGACAATATTTTCGATAAATAATAAATTAAATTGATTAAAAAGTCAAACCTCTTGTATGTGTTAGTTTTTGTTGATTGTAAATGATTAAAATTTTATGTCAAATAATAATACATTGCATCAACTGTACTAAATAAAAATAAATCTAAAAAAGCTTAAAATGAAGGTTGGCGTTGACCGTTTGACGTTTCTTGATATTTTATACCCATTGTCATTATTGTCATTATCAATTGTTATTTATGTGTACAAGAATACATATTTCTTCTGTCATATCTACGTTAAGTACATTGTGTTAGTTTTGGTAGAGCTTTTGCTACTTTCGTTCAAAATGCCACATCAGTTTTCGACTACAGAATATGCAGACATAATATTTGTTTATGGATTCTGTAACGGGAATGGTAAGGCTGCCAGTAGAGAATATCGCAGGAGATTTCCTAATCGTCGAACTCCCAGTCATCCAAGATTTGGGTCAGTTTTTAATTATTTGCGAGAAAATGGCACTTTTCCTAGTGGAACAACAGAGCGACATGTAGATGAAGCGCAGGAAGATGACATTATGGACGCCGTTACTATGAACCCTACAATAAGCACTAGACAAGTAAGTCGAGAACTCAATGTTACTCAATCAAAAGTAAGTAGAGTCTTACAAAAAAATAATCCATACCCATATCACATTCAAATGAGATGAGATCGATAAGTTGGAATTTTGTAGATGGATTACCAATAATCGACCAACGCTATACAGGACACTATTTACTGATGAAGCCCAATTTACCAGAGACGGGATAAATAATTTACGAAATTCACATGTGTGGGCAGAAGAGAAAATTCCCATGCTATTCGAGAACGTCGTTTTCAGTTAAGGTTTTCGGTTAACGTGTGGATTGGTGTTATAAATAGCCAATTAGTAGGTCCTCACTTTTTTGATGGTCCTTTATCAGGGCAGGTTTATTTGAACTTTCCACAAAATATTTTGCCGAATTTCCTTGCCAACGCGAACGTTGCTATCCGAGGGATGTATTTTCAGCATGATGGGGCACCCCCACACTTTTTACTGGCAGTGAGACAACATCTCAATAATGTTTATGGCAACAGGTGGATAGAACGTGCAGGTCCTATTTCGTGGCCTTCAAGATCCCCTGATTTCAATCCCGTTGATTACCATATTTGGGGACGATTGAAGCAACTAGTTTACGCAGTGAATATTAATAACCGACAACAATTAATTGATAGAATTATACATTGTTGTAATACTATTAGAAACGATCCCCAGAGTATCCGTAATTTAATACGTCAATTACCAATTCGGCAACAAAAATGTGTACAGGCTGCAGGGTTCCATTTCGAAAATCTATTTTGAATTATTTTTATTTTGTTACCATTATTGTATATTTTCCAGTTCTAATTTATGGGTTTATCATAACTATGTACATATTTTTAGTTTCTTTTTAAATTGTTCTTCGTTATTGTTAGTAGTTACTGTTTTTTGTTGTGCAGTGACTCAGTTTATCATTTCAATTAAAATGTTTGAAATTTATAACATTTGTTTAAATTAATTACCTTATAATTTGATACTTCATTATGGCTGTTCTATTTTTGGTAAGATTTGATCGTTCACTAAAAATTTAATAAAAGTGCGACAACATTGTCGCATATGTCGTTTTCATTGGCTATTTATGTAGTTTAAAAATCACTTATTGCATTTTAAAAAAATATATATACAGGGTGTAATATTTAATACGAATCCCTAAATTAATTTTTCCAAAGCCAGTCCTGGAATTTTTTAGTTTAGCTAATACCAGTCGAATTCTTGATAGTAGTGTACTGTATCATGCAAAAATTAAAAAAATCAAATGAGCCGTATAAACACTACAGTAAAATGAAATAAATGGTCAATTACACAAATCACCCTGTTAATTAATAAAGAAGAGGAGTTGACATTTTTTAGTGGCCACATGATATGCTCCCTGAGGGACACTACATATGGTAGAAGTATGTAAAGTTCCTCCTGACTCACCTTGTAGATCACATTAATCAGTTACGCCAGGGAATTTTGTTATTTTCGATCAATTGCTAATTTTCTTTATAATCAAAACTTGCATTTTTGCGTTATTATTCTAATTATTAAACAGGCGGCCTAAATAAATTTTACACATAAACAATAACAACTTAACAATGTTGTCTTAAGTAATTTTTAGCTTTGTCTATATGTTTTATTAATTCTTTCAAGTTAAAAACATTCTCAAAATTTTAATTAATTACGTTGACAGTGGCTTTTGTAGAGTTGCAACGGTGGATAAAAATAGTATTTCATTACATTTCTCTGAGAAATTAGAAATAAAGAATGTCACAAATTAATTACATTCCACCTACTGTTCTGGATTTCCTGACTGTACAATTTATACTTATTAAATTTCTGATTTATGGTTTAGATGTGTACTTTTTCCATTATACAACGTTTTATTATGCAGAGAAGTCTAGTCAAACAACCTATAGCACTCTATTTCTCATTATTTCTTGTTTTTGCCTAGCAATTTAGCTGAAACGGATTACATGCATAAAACGCCAATAACAGAGCCAATAACAGTAGAAAACCGCGCAATTAAGCCCATTTATGTTGCTCTGCGGTCGATTTTAATTAGTTCTATTTTTATTTAAACCACTATTTCTGTGCTAGTTTTAAATCGTGATATCCTTCTGATTTTGTAAACAATTCGTTTTATTGTAACGGTAATATATGAGGATTTATCTTCATTTAATGTAGGCTATTGATCATGTACTTAAAAAAAACAATAAGGTTAATTGTTTTAAATGGTCAATGGACACCCAAATATAAAAAAAACTGCGAAGTGTTTCGCGCATTTAAAGGCGTGCATTTTTGAGAAAGGGGTAAATTTGTCCCTATAGGGACCTACTAGGGTACCTTTGGGTGAATTTTATGCAGTTTTCGTAAATAAACATCTACCGAAAATTGTTCAAAATTAAATTTTCTACATTTAAAAGTTAAAAATATTTTTTTTGACAAAAATATATTTAAAAACGGAAGCAAAAAAAAAACAGAAACACGTGCGATTTTCCGCAAGTAGGCATTTCTGTACAGAAAAAAAACTTGTATACATCCTCTTCTAAGTGACATTTGGTAAAAGTTTTTAGAATTCAGGGGCTAGAACCAGTGAGTCTTCATTTGGAGTGTTTTTTATCAACCCTAACACATTTTTCAAAGCTTTAAATTGGATTCTATCAAGTTTACGTAAATTAGTTATACTAGCTGACCCATACATGAAACAGCTGTAATCTACAGTGATGAGTGCCTTACCATCCGGCTTTTTAACGTAAGACATAGAAAAAACAGTTACCTTGTGAAATAAAAAGAGATGAAACTCGTAGAGGTGTGAAATAATCGATATTTCATGGTGGATCTAAAGAAAGATACTAAAAATATCGTATGTGGATCATGTCAACGACGTTAAGGTTCTACAGCGCATGGCAAAAGAAAAAGAAGTGCTTAATATAGTGAACTAACGTAAACTTGAATAAGTCGGCTAGGTGATGCGGAACGAAGAAAAATATCGAATTCTTCAACTCGTTATGCGGGGTAAAGTATTTGGCAGAAGAGGACCGGGAGGGACACCGTCGTATCTCATGGTTGAAAAAGCTTCGACAATGGATGACCTCCGAAGAGCTGTTTCGCAAAGCAGTGAACAAAACTATGATAACCTTGATGATCGCGAACATTCGGACCGGATAAGGCACTGAAGAAGAAGAAGAAGAAGTTCTTTTCTGCCTTTCTATTTCTTTTATGCAACTATTGATAGGCTGTATAAGTGTGTTATTTCCGCCAGTAAACTTGTGATAGTCTTAGATAGACTTACCCGGAAATGTATCACTTGCTTTGACCTAACTATACTGGTTCGTTCACCCTCAGATGTTTTTGAGCCACTAGTAGTTTCATCCTTTACTACTAGGTAGCTTCTACTTGTGTGGGTACATCTTCTTCCAGTCTTCCCTGCCTGGTATATTAATTTTGACAAAAGTATAATTTTCAGTCCATTAGGAGAATAAGGTTATTGTGGACAGCTTACTTTATTTATTTATTGGTTCAGAAAGAGAATACTGATTATATTTTCAGTTGTTTATTATCAATTAAGCGTACTTTTATATTGAGCTCCTCGATCTATTTGGTTGTCCTTTTGAATAAAATTCAAGCTTAATGTGATTAATTAAAATAGAAGGCTCTAATAATAAAATATTCATATACAAATGAATTCTAAACTAGACTAAAATCCCCTTTGAAAACATTAATTAAAATGATGTTTTATAAATCATGAAGTTTATGTTAGTTTGAAATTTTCTATTATATTGCACTTTCATTATCTCACTCATATTTCAGTATAAGCATAATGGATAGTGTAGAGATGGATAGCTCTTATTTAGGTCAAAAATTGTAAAATAATAATCGTAAAATAATAAATAGGCAATACCTTTTTGTCGTTAATATTAGAAACAATTAGTTAGTTACAAATAGAAAAATTCTACTTACATGTTTATATTTAAAGCGTTGTTTGCCTTCATAAAATATATCGTTTTCATTAACGTTGTATACAAATTTTATACCCTAGAAACACCAAAACTTTTCTAATACCCAAAGCCCATTAAAAGTTTAATTTAGAATTGTATAGAGGTTGATATTTGAACCTTAAAGTACATACCCTCTTAAGGCAATCCCAAACATATAATACCTTATACACTGCTGGTACTAATATTATTATAACTTTTGTAACATAATAATAATCCAGTAGTCAGAGACGAAAATGCCCCAGAACCTCTAAAATCCTGAATCAAATGTTGCTGAGAATATAAAATTTGAGACCCCAAAAATATGCAAAAAGGTTTGCCACTTCAACCCCCGAGCTGTCCACTCCAACACACCTGATAAGAGAACAGAAAACATCATTTTCCAAGAATCTGCACACTATAAAAAATGTTTCAACAAATTATTTGAACACACATATTAGCAATGTTTCTCTAGAATAAACCGCATTTTCAGTAACAGCGCTTGAAGCTACCGGCGATTTTGAATGTCAGTTTAGGCGCATGAAATCAATTTTTTAAATAAAATTTGTATCAACTCGACACTAAAAATTCGATGTATTTTGATCACAATATCGTATCGACAAAAATCAAACTGCATTTTAAAGGTGAAGAGTGCAACTTTTATAATGCAATTTTTGTGTTTTGTCGCAAATAAAGTTAAAGTTAAATACATGAAGGTTTCGCGTTTTTTGCTATTTTTAAGATTTTTGCATAGCATTTGAAATATGCATAATTAATGCTTAATGTAAACTTTAACATTGCAAATGATTTAAAACGTTTAAATCTCGGTAGATAATAAGAAACTATAGGACCATTAAAATTAATGGTCCTCCAGCAAATGGTCCTTTAACCTTTTTTCTATTTTCTGGTAGAGGAGCTAGTTTTGGTGGAGATTCAAGTTTTGGTGGATGCGTTATTATGTTACGTTACGTGAGCCTCAGATCTAGTGGTGAGCTTAACTGTGATTCTACAATCATAGGTGTAACTGTTATCGTGATTTTTTATTCATTGTGATTTTTACTTGTAATTGTGATTCAACAGAGTAACGAAATAGTTGTATATTAAACTCTGAATAAAAATTATTAAAAATGGACCATCAGGAACTTCTATACGTGTTATTATTTTGGTATATTTAATACAGTCTGATGTTTTACTTGCATGTAGTTTTTTAAATTAAATTAGAAGATTTTACTAGGACAACTTTGCCTCACAAATGTTTCATGACGCATAATTATCATCCATGCCTATAAAAAAGTTCCATAACCTACTAATGTTTCTTTTTTTTTGGCACTGGTGGCATTTTAATAAAAATTATTGAATATCGATACAAGTACGACCAGTTACACAAATTCAATAAACTGAAACTCTAAATACCCTTTTCATGTTCTTCAAATATTTGTTTACGTAATATTACACTAAACTAGCGATATTCATATTGATCCAAAAATGATATAATATTATCTTTGCCTTTGCATTCCCCATTAGAAAGAGACTTCACAATACCGCCGATCTCTATTCCGTTTATTGTTATCCTGTTACACGTCTCTCATTTAACAACGTTGCGACTGAGACAAAAACGTAAAATATCACGTTTAGGCGATAAAGAACTACAGCATAGAAGAAGAAATAAACAGTATATTTTGTGGTTATATATACAAATAAACAGTTATTCTATCTCAGTTTATATACTAAATACATGACAATATTTCGACCACTAACAACTATATGTTGGAACAAGCAGTTATTTTGCGAATCAAATACGAATTTACCGAAATTCTTTTATTTTCATTTTTTTTTAACTGCAAATATGAAATTAACATAATTTTTTATGGTGTATGGAATTATTTTTACAGTTTAATTATATATTTTATGTTGATTACTATTTAATTAATTGTTTGATAGCCAAAAACTGCTGACAACTAAATATTGGAACAAAAGGTTTTTAACAAATTAAAATAATAATTAAGACGTAACGTCGCTCTTAGCTTGAATAACAGCCTGAACTCTATTGTATCATAGTATCATATGTAGGGATTGTATCAACTAGGCCTTCACAGAATTCAGGGGTGATACTATCCCATATTTCTTGCAATTTAATACGTAGTTGAGGTAAAGTACGCTAAGAGTTATTTCTAAGGCGTTGTTTCATTTTTTTCTAAAGTGTCTCTATTGGATTAAGATACGGGCTGCTAGAAGGATGTGACTAAACTTGAATATCTTGTTATCCCATCCATTCTTTGGTAGATTAAGACGTATGGCATAAGGTTTCATCCTGCTGAAAGATAAAATCTCCGGATGGATATAATTTTGCCACACTTGGTAGAAACGAATATTCAGGGATATATTAATATTTGGCTGCGTTTACTATGACCTTAATACAATGTAAAGGTCTCCACCCTTTGTCCGAGATACAATCCCACACCATGAGCTCTGTGAAAACTATATAGTTCTTTTCAAAAAATCCTTATGGAATGCTTCTTGAATCACACATTTTCCCTAGTCACACGCTTTCGATAATTTTCCACACGAACAATAAATTTGCTTTCGTTGCCATAGATAAGTTTGTCCCAGTTATGGTTGGTTCACGAAAGTTTTAAATTAGCCCAAATGTAGCGATTCCTTTTTTGAGTATCCCTACTCCAAGGAGTCAAAAAATATAAACTTTATATCACAGATATAGAAGAAGAACCTATTAAATATACCGTATAAAAACTAAGACCGCTTTTGCGGATATATTCCTTCTTTATTCAGTTTCTCTATTCCTTCTAGCAGTTACTTCTCGTAACTGTATTTATTCCTCCCGACTTAGGTATTTTAATTAAATGCTTTACGTTGATTTGAGAAACAGCTTTTGAACGGCTTGAGCTTTTGCCGCAAACATCAATACTGTAGTTCCACCATATTGCTGAATTATATTAAATACAGTAGTTGATGCTACAATCAATTCTTACTAATCAATTCGTACTGATGACTAATAATTTCTTGAATTTGTTCAAATATGTATTATTCAAGGGGACTAAAAGCCGATACTTTAAACCTCTTTTACTTAGAAACAATTGATTTCTGAGTCTTTTGATATGCATGACCAAAGCTACCTCTCTGCAAAATTTTAGCCAACTTAACTGAAACCACTTTTAAATACATAAGTACAAAGTTCTGGGGACCTTCATTTAGAATTTGGGCATCAAAAACTGGACAAGGCAAAGGATAACTTAAAAAACTATTCCAAGATATAATAGATCCATTAATTATTAAATAACAAAGGCTCTCTTTATATTCTATATATTCTAAAAATTAATAATTATAAGTTTTTAAACAATTTTTCAAACCTTGATGTATACAACAAACTAATATAGCTTCAATTATTGTGACAAAAGCCGCTACTGACTATACTTCAACACATCCGTTTTAGGTTAACTTGATAATTTAATCAGAGCGAACAGCAAGAGAAACCTAACGATTCCTCCAGAGTAAACAACTTGTTAGCCGCAAAGCGTTTACATGATTCGACTTGGACCGTCCGCTACAATTGTTGTTCATTTTATATTTTGAGTGAGGACCATGCAGATAAAAAAAACTTAAATTAAAAGTTTCAACGTAATTAAAAAGGTGCATTCCTATTTCAGAAGCCAACGAGTAAACATCGGGCTTCCTACTAATAGTATTTTGAATAAAAACTTGTTTAGTTTAATGTGATTGTTTATCAAGCAAATATTGGTAAGTCGATATCAGTTAAATTAATACTTTCGACAAATAAAATTAGGCCAGTCGTTTTTGGCCATACTTAATATTTTGGCATCCAAAATATTAAAATCAAATATGGCATCATCTTCACAAACAGCTCAACCTAGCTTCGCTGCAGTAACCAAAATAACACAGAAAAAATCTACAACAGCAACATCATGTCCTAGTAGAACTCAAGCCATTGTTATGAACGCTATCCCAGACGTAGTACTATTTGATTACATAAAGGCAATCGGCGAAATTGTTACCCCTAAAGAAATAACCTTTGCTTCACGTATTTCTAATCAACGTATATGCATCTATCTTTCTTCCGTAACCGTAGTAGATAATCTTCTAAAAAATAATCCTACTATTTCGATTAGAAATCAAACAATATCTATTCGTAGACTTATCACTCCTGCAAAGAGGCTACTACTTTCTAACGTGTGTCCTTCGATTCCGAATGCACTCATAGAGCAAGCACTTAAAAATGAACTTGGATTACAACTTGCTTCCCCTATCTCGCATATCCGTTGTAGTTCTCCGGAAGACGAATATGCTCACATCTTCAGTTTTCGACGCTCAGTCTTTGTGATACCAAATAAAGAATACTTTGAGTTAAATACTTCAATTGTAATCTCATATGAAAATACAAATTATAGGATCTTTATTACTTCGGACAAACTTGAATGCTTTTTATGTAAGCAATCTGGACACACTGCAGACTCCTGCCCTAACCCTCAAGAAATATCTAGCAATCCCTCTCCAAATACAACTTCTAGCCAAAATCCAGTCGATCCTCATTCTAGTATATCTCCTCTTTCACCCTCCACAAAAAAAGAAATCTATTCAAATAACCCACCTACTGACATAACAACCCCAAATGAACAGTCTATAACACCATTATCTGTCCCTTCTAACTCTGGCATAAAAAGAACTCATTCCACTGACACAAGTCTTGAATCACCTTCTCTACTGGTTACCGCTAGCCCCCTAAACTTAAACTCTAATAACACACCAAACACAACAACCTTCGCAACTCCTAAATCAGCTCCTAAAAAGAAAACAAAAACTGATGACAAAGAAATTGGTAAAATTAGTCTATGTGCCCATTCAAGTATTGAAAAATTAATTTGTGCGAATCCAGAAAAATTTTCGTTATCAGCATTACAAATAATTGCCTTCCTAGAAAATTCCTTTGGAAGTAGTGATCCCCTCAAAGAAGCTCATAATTTCACCACGAACATTCATTCTCTCCTCGAAGATCTTACTCAAATATACCAAACTGTATCCGATAGATCACTTAAAAATCGCATTACAAGAATAACGAAAAAGCTAAAACGCACATTAAATTCTATAGACGCTGACGAACTTACCAGCCTTACGTCCAACAATTCATGTGACTCTAACTGCAATGATATCGATCTTCTCTAAAATTACTTAATTAGTACAAGGTAAATTCTTTCTTCTTACTAACCAAATAAGTTTTCAAATTCACTATTTTACAATGGAACTGCGACGGATACTATCCGCGCCTTGAACACATTCAATATCTTATATCAATTTACCATCCAGATTTTCTTTGTCTCCAAGAGACTAGTTTTAATACAACGAATATTCCTCATCTTAAATCCTTTGAAGGATACCACTTCATTAGAACGAACTGCTTAAGAGCCAGTGGAGGTGCATCTATATTTGCGTCCAGCGAAATCTTCTCAACAATGCTACCATTAATAACGAATCTTGAGGCAATTGCCATAACTACATATTGCCCTAATAAACTAACCATCTGCTCCATATATATTCCCCCAAACCATTCTCTAAAAGAAGAAGAGCTCCTAGACCTTATATTCCAACTTCCACAGCCGTTTATTCTCACAGGAGACTTCAATGCACATAACGTTATGTGGGGTTCTCAATCCACATTTGGACGGGGAAAAGTAGTTGAAAATATTATTAACTGCACAAACTCATGTCTTCTTAACACAGGATCTAACACTCATTTTAATATTTCATCTGGATCTTTCTCTGCTATAGATCTTAGTATTAGTGACCCTAAATCTGCACCTTTTTTAACCTGGCAAACAGCTGACGATCTCTTTGATAGCAATCATTATCCTATAATAATTTCCAACAATTCTAATGGGACTGCCTCTGCCAAAAGCTATTGGCGCCTAAAAAAAGCTAACTGGCCAGAGTATTCAAAAGCCGTTGACACTCTCTTGCTCGCGCAAGATCATCTAATAATAAACGATGTAGACTATTTGTTAACGTCAATAACAGACACTATTCTTTCAGCTGCTAAGACTCATATTGGCAAAACATCATTCTCTCCAAATCATAAAGTAGTTCCTTGGTGGAACTCTTCTTGTGAAGAGGCGATTCGTCTATCCAAAAAAGCTTTAAATAAGTACCAAAAAAACAGAAGCCTTGAAAATCTAATAAATTACAAAAAATTCAAAGCCAAGGCCAAACACGTAGTCAAAAAAAGTAAAAAATCATCCTGGCAAGATTACGTATCATCTATCAACGAAAACTCCAATCCTAGCCAAATTTGGAAAAAAATACGACAAATTCAAGGTCACAAAACTAATAATAAAATTACTCGTTTAATTACAAATGGTATAGAGATCGCTTTATACGAACTTATTCCTAACGCCTTTGCCAAACATTTCGAAGACAAGTTCAGAAATAAAACCAATAATATTGCTTTGTCTCATCATGACTTATATTCACACAGAAATCATCTGATATCATCTGAACATAGTAGATCCCTTAATTCTCCTTTCACTATGCATGAGCTAATATCTGCCTTAGCTAATAGTAGAAACACTGCAGCTGGACCCGATGATATTCCTTATGCATTCTTAAAGCACTTGTCTAATTATAGTCTTAAAAAACTCCTTAATTTATACAATATAATCTGGAGTTCCCATAAATTTCCATCTCAATGGAGCAAATCTATAGTTATACCAATACACAAGCCAAACCAGCCAACTATGTTTCCACAATCTTACAGGCCCATCTCTCTCACATGCACTATGTGTAAGCTAATGGAAAAAATGATTAACAAACGTCTTTTGTGGTATTTTGAAAAACATAAGATTATTCCAAAGGAACAATCTGGCTACCAAAGACAGCGCTCCACAAGAGATAATCTAGTAATACTCCAAACCCACATCTCCAACGCAATAAATTGCAAGCAAGATTTGATAGCAACTATCTTTGATATAGAAGGCGCATTTGACACCATCTCTAGAAATGCAATCCTTGACAAACTTTTTGAATGTAACCTTACTGGCAACATATACGCATTTATCAAAAACTTCCTAACATCTAGATCGTTCAGGGTTTCTGTCAATAACTTCCTTTCTTCTCCACACATCCAATATGATGGAGTTCCGCAAGGTTCAGTTTTAAGCACATCCTTATTCATTCTTTCGATTAGCAAGTTAAGTGAAAATATAGCTCCACCAATCAAATGCGTATTATATGCCGATGACCTAATAATGTACTGTCATGGTAAATCCAACGCAACTACTAGTAAAATTCTACAAGTAGGAGTAAATGACCTACAAAACAAAGTAGCTTCTCTAGGACTTACCCTCTCCCACTCTAAATCCAAAGTTATTAAATTTAGCAGAAGAATGAGTTCTTTTGATCCGGAAATCACTATCAACAACTTCAAGTTACCGGTTGTTGATAATTGCAAAATATTAGGGGTGATATTTGATTCAAGATTAACCTGGAAACAACACATACAGGAACTTAAAGGAGTTTGCCTAAAAAGGTTAAATATACTCAAAACACTCTCACATTATCATTGGGGCGCGGAAGAAACTACTTTACTGAAAGTCTACAGATCACTTATCCGCTCTAAGCTAGACTATGGATGTTTCGTCTATATGTCTGGTACTAAATCAATATTAAATTCACTGAACACAGTTCACAATACAGCTATTCGTTTATGTCTTGGAGCATTCCGTTCTAGTCCGGCAGAAAGTCTGTACTGTGAAGCTAATGAACCTCCTCTATGGCTTAGACGAGAAAACCTTCTTCTCTCCTATGCTGCTGCAATTTCTTCCAATCCGTCCAATCCCGTATATCATCTATTTACATCATCACATCATACCCAAAACAGCCCTCCATGTAACTTAATTATACATCCTATTCCTAGTCTTCTACAACCGTTACTAAAAGATATAAATTTGTGTGAAACCAGAACTCTACCATTCTCCAATAATCCCTATTGGACCAACATACTCCCATATCATGATATTTCACTCACCAAGTTTAACAAGGAAGATACCAGTATTAGTACATTAAGAATTCTCTTCCTAGAACTTATAAACAAAAATAAATATAACATGGTTCTTTACACTGACGCGTCGAAGACTGAAGGTGGGGTTGGATATTCTGTAACCACTGTACAACAGCCTATCGAACTCTCTAAAATCTCTCCTTGGTGTAGTATCCACACTGGTGAACTACTAGCTATCTTACAAGCTTTTAAATATGCCCAACGATATACAAATACACACATAGCCATATGCTCCGATTCGCTTTCATCTATACACTCCATTAATGCTATATCCACCAAACATCCTATCGTCCAAGATATTCATGACATATATCAGCTTCTTATAAAACAAAATATAACTATCACTCTGATATGGGTACCATCCCATGTTGGTATTAGTGGTAACGAAAAAGCTGATTGCCTTGCCAAAAAAGCCGCATCATCCACGAACACCATTATAAACATACAAATTTGTAATGATCTGAAAGCCAGACTAAAGAAGCTTAATTTATCTACGTGGCAGGTTCACTGGAATAATGTTACCTCAGCGCTGCATGAAATCAAACCTACAGTGAACCGTCTTACCTATCCCAGTTTATCTCGAAAAAATATGGCAATCATACGGAGACTGCGTATTGGACATACCCGTCTAACTCATGGCTACCTGATGACATCATCTCCACAACCAAAATGTCAACACTGCAATACGACTCTCCGAATCAGGCATATACTTATCGAATGCCCTTTATATGCCAAAATACGCCAACAGCTCAATATCAGTACTAACTTCAAAGAGGTCCTAAACAACACAGACGAAATCAACAAGGTCATCAAATTCCTCGAGAATAGTCAACTGCTCAACAAAATATAAATGTTATATTACAAGTTTTTATTATTTTCTCTGTATGTTAGATGTTAACTACATTTTATTTTGTAATTTATATTATATTACCATGTAAATCGTAACTCGTGCTAATGACCATAGATGTCACATGCACGTTAATTTAAATAAAAAAAAAAAAAAAAAAAAAAAAAAAAAAAAAAAAAAAAAAAAAAAAAAAAAAAAAAAAAAAAAAGGTGCATTGTGTGTATGTTTGACAGTTAAATTGTTTAGCATTTTACTGAATAACCGCAGTTTTGGTTTGGATCGTATTGAGAGTTTGAATATTTTGGGTATATTTGCGGGCCGAAATACGAACAGCTACACTGTTACACAAAAAACGCTGACAGTTTTATGAATTTTGTGTCACTACTTGATATTTTAAAGGATCGATTTACGTACAAAATATTTCACAAGGCAAAAGAGTAAAATATTTATTAAATAAAGGAATCACAGCAGGTTAGATGTACTGGTAAATATATTCTAAAATAATTGTAAATGGCTTGAGAGTGCCCAGACCAAGTGTGTTCAGTAAAGAGAGGATTATTTAGCAAATTACAGAGAAATCATGCTCTCTCAGCTACTTGGGTTTTAAATAGTTTTTAGGATCAAATCATACTTTTATCGTTTATCTACTATAGTTTACTTTCAGTCACTTAAATTCCCTTCCAATTAATATCACTTGCGTCTAATTTCTTCCCATTTTCTTTATCTCTAGTTTGATAAAATTGTTAGGCGTGGTTTTTATTTTTCTTCCTTTCTTTTTTTTTCTTTCGCCAATCCAGTCTTTTATCTGTATCACCAAAAATAACCTTATAACCCCAAGTAATAAAATTATAGTACCAAATGTAGAAGTTAAAAAAAAACGTAATAAAGAACTGCAGGAATTAAAGGAACTACAGGATCATGAAATAAAACAAAGTCAGATTTAAAAACGCAAATATTGGAGGCTTTATCTAAAACATATGAGCACATTATCAGGTTAGAATAGCGTTGAGAACTTTGTCTACTAATTTCTCAAATGTAAAAAACAATACGCCCATGGCTATTGATCTGCTTTGTATGAACTTAAAGGGATAACCTATTTCTCGAAAATTTGGAAATAAAGCAATTAACCGTAATTTGGGCTTCGGACAGAATACCATTGAGATTTGATTATTATTAAAAAAGGTACTTTTTAAGCTTTACAAAAGTAACTTGTTAGAATTTTCCAAATTCCTGTTGGCAACTTTTGGATCTTCTTTCGGTACCACATTAGGCCATAACTTTGGCAAATACATTGGCCCTTAGTGAGCAGTCTTCATCTAATCCGAATAGTTGTTCGGCACTGGTTATTCCTTGCCAATAGCGACTTTTCTTGAGGCATGATATCTGCTTTCTTATAATTCTTCGAAAGCAGCTCTGCACCTTTGCTCTACCTTTCATGATAATCTGAAGGATTTCTTTACCAGTCTCGCCCTAGGTATGAACTTTTTCTTATTTAAATAGTTTTCAGTAACTGACGAATGGCATTTGTTTTATTTAACACAGCTTTTTTGGTGTGCATTGCCGTCTAGGGTATTCGGAGCATTCCTCTATGCAGCCACATCTCAAACGCATCTAGGCGATTAATTGTATTAGCCGTCAAAATCCAGGTCTCGCTACCATGTAACAACAATTGCTAAATATAGCGTCTGTAATGTAGCATCTTCGATATTTAAAGTGAGTAACTCTCTCAATATTTTATTGATACATCTTTATGGAAGCATTGTCGTGAGGTTGGCGAGAATATTATAAATTTTGGCTTAGAATCATTTAATTTTCGATCAGTTTCTCTGCTTATTGTGTTTACGCAATACAATACAATACAAAACTTTTTAGGGCTTAAATATAAATACTTTTGGATAAGAAATAAAAATCTCAAGCTTCTGGGTACTCATTTTTTTTATCGAATAATTCTTTCTTTTAATTAGTAGTTGCTCCCTTAAGTTGCATTGATTAGCTCCCTTAACAGAAACTTGCCCGCTTGTTGCATAATTTTTTCGCTATAACCTTGGAATACGAAACAGCAAGTCAAACTTCACGAAGCTACCGGGTACGAACCACTGATGAAGGTGCTAAAGTAGTTCATAGTAAGATGCCGAAGGAAAGCAAACGCTGGGTTGGAAGATGCTGATACTCATTCGAGACGGATATGCATTGCAAATAATAATTATTGTCTTAAATTAGAAGAACGACTTTGACCCGTGAGACGAACCACAGTCATTCATGATCAATGGCAGTCTCAACAAGTACAAGACGCCCAAGTAGATGATCAATGTATAAAAAGAGTATTGGATTAAATACATGGAGACCTTCTTGTCAAGACGTCAGTGCATATAGTCCAGAAGTCAAGTCCTACTGCCAATGGAATTGTCTGGTACTAAAAGATGACATTTTTTGCACTACCTTTGAAAATGATGATGGCCTAAACCTTATTGATTGTACCTAAAAGTACAGTGTCCGAAGTATTTCGTCAGTTGCATGACGGTGCATTAGGTGGACACTTTGGTATTACGAAGACTCTGCAAAAGGTTGAAGAAAGGTTCTATTGGGTGAACTGTAGTAATGATATAAGAAAATGGTGCCGGAAATATGAATTGTGTGCCACCAGTAATGAACAAGATGGTAAATAGAGGGCACCTACTTGTGGCTACTTGGGCTACTTGTTAAAGAATTCTTCACCTAAAGATTCTTAGCCCAAACAGCTCATGCCCTTCAAAAAGACAGCAGATTGTTATCTCTTGAGGGGTTTATGCAGAACTGCAAATTCATGTAGATTTCGTCATTCTGGGACCATATATAGAGTTGCTAATCGGGAAGCTCAGATCTAAAAGGGCAGCAGTGTAACAAAACAACGAATTACGGGGATTACCCCCTTATAATGGTGATTTACTAAATATTAAAAGTAAGATGGAGGAAGCAGATATTACGTTTCATAGAGAATGGAATGAAAGCGTTAAAATTCACATATATAACAAAGAAAACAAAGAACAATTTCGAAACTATAGAGGCATATCACTTATTAGCACATCATATAAAGTGCTATCAATTATCTTGCTAAAGAGACTCACACCATATTAGGAAGATATTCTAGGTGACTACCAATGATTTAAGATATGATACAGTTTCTATATGTTTCAAAGAACCTCCCAACTCTCTAAGACAATGAACGATTCTGGCGTTGAATTTAATTTGTATGCCAAATGCTTATTAAGCATGTACGCTACATTGTGATAGTAATGCTAAAACTGACTAATTTACAATATATTATATCATATAGTTTTCATTACCTCTAGCCCGCATATTTTATGTAGAGATAAAACATTTTCCCATTAAGGCACTTAATATTCTACAAACTGTATTCTTCAGCTCATACTCGTATATCACAAGGATCCTACTCAATGATTATTTTATAGTATGTCACTAACTTTCCAGGAAAACCTTTTAACTTCCATTTAAACTAGAGTTTTTAAAGAAAATATATTCGAAATATATGTTTAAAAAGAGCACTGAATGAAAATTAGATTGCAGCCGTGTCGATTTGAAAGACACTGCGCGCATACAGAAGACCGCTAAGAGTTTCAAAGTACCGTTAAATAATGAAGTGTCCCTGACGATGTTTTATCCGTAGTCAAAAGTTGATTCGTAGTTGGTATGCATTTCAATTTTGTATGCAGGAGAGGATCAGTATGTGACGTTAAATAGAGGACCTGCATATAATTTTAAACAAGATATAGGAATTTTTAAAAGAAAAATGATACAAAGTTGTTTTTCAATGTTTTTAGTAAAGACCAATTTATTACTGATTATTATAGACCAAGAATTGTATCGAACAGTTATTTAACCAATCATTATTCGCGTATCGGGAAATCATTCGGCTATGAGCGCTGTGCTCAGTCACCATTTTTTTCTCATTTAATTAAATTTTATTAGTGGTAAATAACATGAATGATTATGAAATATACATATATTTATGAAATAATACATATAGAAAAAATCGTATAACATAAAAGAAATGTAATAGAGGAAACCCCATCAGGTATGTCGAAGGGGGCAATGTTGCGAAGAGTTCGGAAGACCCAGTATTATCAATGCTCAACCAAAAATGAAAACGAAGAAAAGATAGAACATTCATATGTGCAACGTGAAATATACTAGAATAGAACAAAAAGGCGACGGAAGTGATCAAGGAGTTTAGAGAAAGCAACATCGACATACTAGTAACAACACAAACCAAAAATAAAGGAAATGGAACGGAAACAATAAAAAACCATATCCACTGATGGAGCGAAGTTAATAATGAATGTGGAGCAAAGGCAGAATACTAATCAACAATAACTGGAAGACAAGGGTTAGAACATGAAAGTCAATTAACGAGAGAATAATTCAAATATATAGACATATACGGTAAAGAGGCAGTGATACTCGAAGTATATGAACCAACAGACGATTCCCCGAGAGTAGAAAAAGAAAATTTCACGAAACAACTTCAACTCTAAATAGAGCTTATTAAGAAGAACGTGGAGATATAATTATAATAGAAGACTTTAACGAAATACCCGAAAGGAAAGAAAACGATCGAAACATCGAAGAAATATACCAGCATATAAATGCGAGTATAAAGCAAGCAGCACTCGAAGCCCTTGGAGGGACAGAACATATAACAAATAAACAGCACTATTATGAAATAAATGAACCAACAAAAAGAAAAATTGAAGAAAAAAAGCAACTATACAGAAAATGGCTGACTATAAACAACGATAAAGTTTATAAAGTATATAGAGAAAAAGATAGAGAAAAGAAAAGAGAATTGAAACAAAACTAAAAAGAAAAAATTAAATTGGGAAATAAACAGAACAAATAATGGAAGAATTATTACAAGGCACTGTTAACAAAACAAAGACCACAATTCATTGGAAAAGAAAACATGCGAAGACGAAGCAGATCCCCACAAAAAGAAATAGAAATAACAGATAGGGAAATAAGAACGGCCATAACAGAAAAATAAAATAAAATAAAATAAAATAAAAGGCCAAAAATAAAAAAGGCACCGGGACCTGAAGGCATCTCACCTGAGCTTATAAAGTACGGCTTAAAAAATTACACCGGATTATAAAAGGGATATTTCAGAAAGCCATAAATGGAGAACAGCTACCAAAGGTATGGACGGAGGCATATATGACATAGAAAGGAGATAGAAAACGATGCAAAAACTACAGAGAAATAAGCGTAATATCATCAATAGGAAGATTATATGGGAAGATAGTGCGAGCAAAGATAAAGAGCAAGTGATAAAAGGCAAAATCGAGGAGGATCAGGCAGGCTTTTCGGCAGGAAGACCATGCATAGACCACATATACACACTGGAACAACTGTTGAAAAAGAAAAAAGCAAAAAATAGAGATATACATTTTTCATTTGTAGACCTGAGTAAGGCGTATGACTCTGTACCAAGGTCAGAAGTATGGAAGGCAATTTACAAATTAGAAATATAGACGGAACTCATAGAAGCTTTGAAAGCTCTGTATAAAGAAAATAAAGTGTCCATTAAAATGGGTACAAGAATTATAGGAGACTTCACCACAACAAAAGGGCTCCTGCAGGGTTGTTCCACATCTCCAACCCTATTTAAAATATACTTAGAGAAAGCCTTGACTATATGCAAAAGAAAATGCGAAGGCATGGGAGTACCGCTACGAAACGAATACCTATATACGTTAAGCTTTGCAGACGATCAAGTAGTGATTGCACAAGACCAAGAAGACCTCAGTTACATGATGAAGAAAATACAGGAAGGATATACCAAGGCCGGCCTAGATATTAACCTCACGAAAACAGAGAACCTATCTACAAGTGAAGAAACGAAGAAACGAAGAAACGAAAAAGGCAACAATAGAGGAAGAAATTAAGCAAAGATTAGGACAAACAAGAACAGCAATACAGTAATCCGACAACTTAACTCGAATGCCTGTGAAGATGCTGCAGAGTAACAAGAATGGATAAGAAAATCTTAACACTTTATTCACTCTCATAGTATTTATTGTGTATATTTGACATATTGTAATTACATATTCATCACAAACAGATTTTGAACAATCTTCACACCTTGAAGTGGTTTTTCTATTTTTACTTCGAGAATAGTAAAAACATTTGACTCTATCTTTAGTTTCTGCAGTTGCGACTGAACTTTCTTCATTAAGAAGACCTGCTTGGCGTTTTACTTGAAGTCGTAATAATGTTGGCAATGTTGTTTTTGATGTGCGACTTATCAGGAGGGATCTGATTTAGTATTAATTTGCTAGAATAAATTACCTGATCATTTATTCCTGCAATATTCATCAATGAAAAAGAGACTGTAAGTGGCCATCGACAACTTATTCGAAAAACGAAGTAATTACATTTCATCTAGTCCACAACATTTAGTTTCCTTTGTCACATTGTAGAATATTATAATCTGCGGCTTAAAGTTTTTATCCATTTCTTCATCAATTGTGCTATCATCATGAAACATAGATAACATCAGAACACAAAGACAGTATTTTCCATAATCAAAAATGCTGCTGTTTTCAGTCGTCTTTCTTTTATAGCTACAAAAAGAGGAGAAATTTTGGGGTATTGTTTCTCAGGGTTCCAACTAGAGTTATCCTGTAATTATGTAGCAAGTCAGTAGCCAGTGAAATGGATGTAAACCAGTTATCGCAAGTAATGTTGCGTCCAGTATGGGCAACTGGTTCTATCATACATTTAACCACAATGCTAGGACTATTATCTATCTCAAAGGGGTATTTTGGCTGCTTTCCAGCATATATTTCCAACTTTGATGCATAAAAATTTCGTGTCAAACAATACATTGCCGAAGATTTAGATGCTAACAGAATAATGCCTCTATAGTTCTTACACTCTAGTTGATCACCTTTTTTATGCAACGGACATATTTTTTTCTTTAGCCACTCATCTGGGATCCATTCATTCCGCCATGTAAGTACTATTAGTTTATCAATTGCTGCAAAAACTTGATCGCCATCTTTTTTATACATTACCGAACAGATTTCGTCGATTTCTGGGGCTTTATTGTCTTGATTTTGTTGATTGTCTATGTTGTAACCTCCTTTAATATCGTTAATATTTATATGTTCGCTGAAATGTTGTGCTTATCTGTAACGAACTGAGTTTTTATCATGTAGAATTTCACTGCTAGTGTCTTCACACATTTTTAATCGTGGTTTAAATTTCCGACGGCTATTATTTAAGGATTTGTAGTATTTCCTCGTTTCATTTTTATCGAATAAACTTTATACCTCATTGAGAGTGTTCTGTTCGTATTCCCTCTTCTAACGTCAATGGATACGTTTTTCCTTTTTTCTTCTTCTTACGGTCCCTATCCATTCCGGATGTTGGCGATCAACATGGCTATTCTAACTTTGCTTGCTGCTATTCTGAATAGTCCGGTTGTCGATGTAATAAACCACTTTCTCAGGTTTTGAAGCCAAGATATTCTTCTTCTCCCCGGTCCCCTCTTTCCAAATACCTTGCTCTGAAGAATGAGTTGCAACAAGCCGTATCTCTGTTCATTCTTCATAACATGGCCAAGATATTTTAGTTTACGCTCTTTGATGGTGTTAATAATCTCTCGCATTCCTTGCCTATTCTACGTAGGACCTGAACATTAGTCAGACGATTCACCCATAAAATTCTTAAAATTCGTCTGTAACACCACATCTCGAATGCCTCGAGTTTTCTTAAAGAAGCTTCGGAAAGTGTCCAGGCCTCTACTCCGTATAATAAGGTAGAAAATATATAGCATCTAATGAGAGAGATTTTGGTAGCAAGTGGTAAATCGCGTCATCTGAAAAAAGACTTTATCATTATGAACGCTGATCTCGCTTTTCCTATGCGTTGTTTTATTTCCCTGGAGTGATCCCATTGACTGTTAATGTTGGTACCAAGGTATGTGTAGCTGTCCACTCTATCAATTGGATGTTGGTTAACCAAAAGCTGTGTATTTAATATTTCGCGCTTACTGACTACCACGTACTTTGTTTTCTTCGTATTAAGATCAAGTCCATGTTCTCTACTTATAACTCCTTACTTGTACTCCTTTCTTCTAACACGTTTATACTCTTGTTTTTTTCTCCGTGTGCAACCTGCGTTATTCTATTATGCATCTCCTTGTTTTGGTTTTTTGATATGCAGCGTTATTTCTATTTGTGACCACTTCGCACTCATAATCAAACCAATGATTTTTTTGTCTAACTTGGTTTCAACCAATATTTCAATCGACTTCTGTAGCACACTATCTCGTATATTTGCCCATAGTTGGTTAATGGCTTATTGTTCTTTTAAGTTTTCTGTCGTTATTTGATCTTCTAGTTGCTGTCTATATACATTGGAAATGTCGGGATCTTTTAGTTAATTAATGTCGATTTTTTCTCTTCTGTTTCCTATCTCCTTTTTTAAATTGGATATTGTCCCTGTAAATCGTGCTTTAACTAAAATAGTGATCAGTATCTGTGTTTGCTCCTTTTAAAGGAACTAACATCTAATAAGTTGATGATGAATATGATCTATTTGGTTAATCGTTTTATTATCAGGAGATTTCCAAGTTTCCTTAGGTATCTCTGTCAACGATGTTATTTCTATATTTTTTATACTGAACCGTTAATTCTTTATTTTTTTTTAATACATATTAAATGCATCATGTTTTTCTTGTAACGCTTTAATTTCCAAACATTTATATTCCAAGTATGTTTATTTTGCAGCTCGCATTTAAGTCCTTATCTTCTTAATAACTCCTTTATTTATTTTAGACGTTTTGAGTCTTAAATTTGCGTCTTTTGTCCATTTGATTCAAAATCTCATCATTCATCACTATTGCTTTGTTCGATTATCTTTTAATCTTGGTATTTAGCTGCTTATAATCGTTTTGATTTAGTTCCAATGACCCTTGATGGATTCTTGTTGTTATTTTTCCAAAATGTACTGTTTTATAAATTGAGGATTCCAATACTTGTTGAATTATTAACGTCTACAAGTAATTTGATTTAGAAATGTTTGTCAACAAACACATCGTGTACTAGAACGGATCTTCCTCGAGGGGCGATATAACTTAATTAGACTTTAACCACATCGTTTCGGTTTTAGGAAAAGTTTCCAGCTGTCTGGAACTCCGCAGAGGATTCATCAATTATGCACTCGTTAATTTTCGATGAGTCCGCTTAGAAACACTTTGCTCTAATATGGTGCTTGTAAAAGTTAGGTCTTTTTGCTTATAGACCCAGCAATCACGAATAAGCATATAGCGTAAGAGGTTTGTCACCAGCTCGTTACAATCGCACTCTATTTATAATTTAATTTTCCGTGTATTTTAGTTTGCCTTAAAACAACAGCAAATAAGTTCATTATTTTTAATGAGCTACTATGTGAAAGTTACAACGGACTTGTTTGTTATTCCTTTTTATAATTTAAAATTATGAAATAGAGATGCTTTTTTAAATATTTTATATCGAGACCGTATGGTTATCTTTCTGTCGACAAGGCAATTAATTTTTCCCACAGTTATATATTCTTGAAAATTGTTATTATTTTAATAGGTGAAAGAATTATATAGAAATAAAATAATTGGACAAAATAAAAACGAAACACCAAACTACAACGTCAAAAGAAGTTATTTGATAACCTTGCGCCTCAGAATGACTAGAAAAAATACAAATGAATGTATTTTTTTGACACTACCATCATCAGACTTCCCCCGAGACGACTGTATATATGGAAATCACTTGCAGATACAGCCAACAATATCATCACCAGATAGTGTTTATTCTCATTAACAAAAGATTCAAGAGCAGCTTGACTTCGACGAAGACCTTCCCAGGAGCATACATATCATCGGACCACAACCCATTAGTGGGCCAGATGAAACTCAATGTAAAGAAACTCATCAAAAGTAAACCTAATCCAAACCTGAATTAGGACACTCTAAAAGATACCGTAGCTCGTCAGAACGTAAGCGATGAGTAAGTAATGAAAAAGTTATATCAAAGACGTCATACCCAGAGTGAAAAAAAGAATGGATGACTGATGACATTCTACTGATGATGGATCAAAGAAGATTAATGAAAAGCAGGGACGCGAACAAATACCAAAAAATCAACCAAACAATGAAAAAAAGAATACGAAGAACCAAGAAGACATAGATGAACGAAAAATGTAAACTAATCAAAGAGCTCCTAGTGAAACACTTTTTCTTCTTCTTCTTCTTTTTATATAGACATGAGAGTTGTCATTCCATCGTTTTCGTGGTCTTCCTACTGATCGTCTTCCGATTGGGGAACCCCGTCTCTTGCCGTCTTTAGTACTCTATCATGGTTTCCATAACACCTTGTATCCAAGACTTGGCTGGTCTTCCTCGTTTCCTTCTATTACTTGGATTGTATAGCCCTTTTTAGCCATCTGTTGTCCATCCTCTGTATGTGTCCATAGCCCTTTTTAGCCATCTGTTGTCCATCCTCTGTATGTGTCCATACCATATTAACTGTCTAGTTTCTATTCTATTAGAAGTTGTATGTGCTCTATCTATTTTTCTTCTAATTTCAGAATTAGCTATACGTTCTACTCTTGATATACGACAAGCTCTTCTCAGGTAGTCCATTTCAACCGTGTCAACTTTTGTC
Organism: Diabrotica balteata; assembly: GCA_918026665.1. NCBI lineage: Eukaryota > Metazoa > Arthropoda > Insecta > Coleoptera > Chrysomelidae > Diabrotica > Diabrotica balteata. Next base: position 8,567,080 of record OU898276.1, on the reverse strand, counting down.
TTTTCTTTTACTGTCATTTACTAACATTCTGCTCCATATGTAAGAATGGGCTCTATAATTACTTGGTAGATTGTCATTTTACTTCTCAGAGTAGCTTTGTTGGACCAAAGTATCGAATTCAGAATTTGAACACTCTTCCTGCCTTGTTGCACTCTATAGTCTACATCTCGTTCCGTTGTTCCTTTATTGCAGATAATACTTCCCAAATATTTTTATTCGTAGCACCTTTTCATTTGTCTAATTTCCAAATTCGGGTCTTCGTCTTCACTGCCTATTCGCATATATTCTGTTTTTGACATATTCATACTCATCCCCCATTTTTCGTATTCATGTTTAAGCTTTCTAAGCATATAATCTGCGTCTTCTTCACAGCTTGCAATTAGTACTTGATCATCTGCAAAGAACAGCATTGTCAGATAATGATTGTTAAGCTTCAACCCCATTCCCGCACACTTTTGTCTCCACTGGTGCAGTACTTCTTGGATATATATTTTGAATAGGGTTGGGGAAAGACAACATCCTTGTCTCAAGCCTTTCGTTACTGTAAATACCCTTGAGAAAGTATTTCCTGTTTTTACAGTGCTTTGAGGACATTTATAGATGTTCAGTATTGCTTTTAGATATGTTTCACTAAGGTCCGTTTTCGTCAAGACACTAAATAAGAGTTTTAAAGGAACTGTATCATAAGCCTTCTCCAGATCTATAAATACCGAGCTGTTCGTTTTTCAATTACTTGTTGAAGGGTAAATGTGTTGTCCACGCACGATCTTCCTGCTCTGAAGCCGCTTTGTTCTTCAATTTCTTTATACTCCTCTTCTATTCTTCTTTTCAATCTACGACCATATAACCTTTCCAACGAGCTAGTTACGCTAATGCCTCTATAATTTCCGCACTCTTTTCTGTCTTTCTTTTTATAAAAGGGGCTAAAGTGGGCCAAATTCCAATCGTCTGGAATCGTTTGGCCTTCAATTAAGCATTTATTAAAAATATTTACTAAGCTTTCCAAAAGAGCATCCAGTCCATGTTTCACCAACTCGATGGGAATGTCTCCAGGCCTGGGTGATTTTCCATTTTTCATTTGTTTCAATTCTTTTTTCAGTTCTTCTTTGTTTACCTTTGAGTTTTCTGTCATTAAGATATGGTCAGGTCTTTCCATAAATTCGTGCCTACATTCTGTTAATAGCGTTTCGTAATATTTTTCCCACTTTTTATTTTGAATCAGGTTTATTCATCCCTCATCGTTTCTTTCTTTTCTAATACTTTTTATGAATTTCCAAGCCTGTGTCACTTTGGTTCCTCCTAAGCATCGCTCCATCTCTTCGCATTTTCCTTCCCACATTTCGTTTTTTCTTTTAGTGACTTCCTTCTTTGCTTCCCTGTTGAGTCTGCTGTAAATTCTACGGTCTTCTGAGTCTTTCGTGGATAGCCATGTTTGATAAGCTTTTTTTGTCTTTAATTAATTTTTCTACTTCTTCGTCCCACCACTTAGGATTTTTTCTTTTGTCAGCTTTTTCGTACCCCAATGCCTCTTTGGCCTTTTTTGTTTGATGCCGGGGATTACTTGGTTGCCCATTCGAGCGTTAAAATCTCCCAATATTATCATCTTTCCTCTGACTTGATCTACTACTTGTTGTAATTGGTCGTAAAACGCTTTCCTTGTTATTTGAGGCTTGTTATTTTCTCGGTCATATACTCCAAGTAAAACACGATCATATAAATATTAACCGAAAGATTCGAGAAGCCACTCAATATAAGAGAAACACACACCTCCTCATAAACAAAGACGGGAACATGTTCCATCTTATTGTCAACTATAAAAGCTTCAAACTCTTTTATGTTTTATGTCTTTCATTCTGTGTCCAACTATCCTCCAACGTAGAGGACCAGAATTTCTGTCACGGTTTTTTCCCTTAGCCGATATGTTCCAGTTTATAGGCGCCAGAAACTCGCCTTTCATCCTCTCTCGTCGGCAACTTAATGCACAATGATTGTACGACATGCACCCAGTGGCTACATGGCAAAAGCCTTCGGGGACGTGAGAGTAGGACTTGTTGGCAGAAGCTGAGTTCTATTTCTAGAACTTTTGACCCTTCAGCACACTACAATATTAGCTACGACAACCCATACTGCCTCGCTGAGCTCATCGTGGCTTAAAACCGCACATGCGACAAAATACTTCTTTTCATCTTTGTTCTGATAGTTTCCTTCTAAGATAAAGTGCTGGTAAGATATAAAATTAACGTAATCCAATTATTGGTTTAAAAAACTTTCTGCAATGGCATGGAAATACAAAGATTTTTTCTAACCATAAAACGATTATAAAAAAAAACTTTTTGAAACTTTAAAAAGTAAGATAAAAATTGACAAGAATTCATTTTATCCACTAGAAACGTAAATTTAGCTTCAACAAATTTCAATAAATCCCTTTAACCAATCTATTGATATTATTGAAAATTTAATTTTAAAGATATAAGGTATTTTAGGTCCTTGTGCCTGGTCTATCTGGAAATTTGAGGGTTTCCATCAAACTTTTTATTTTACTCTATTATTCATGCGTTTTTCGAAAGTAATTTTTTGACCTTTCATTTTTGGGTCGCTTAAGAAGCTTTTATCCTAACAATGTTTCTTTAATGACGATAGTAAGAAAAGCCAAAGTAAGGAGCTTTTACTTTTTCCTTTCATTTTTTTAAGTGTTCCTAACTAAATAACAAACACTGCTTTATACTTTGATATTTTAAAAAATATGTGTAAAAATAAAGTCAGTCGTATCTCTCTTATTATTTCGTATATACCTACAAGTTGGACTTTCCAGGCCACGATGCTGAAAGAAGGAACTTCCTTAACATTAGAAAACTACCAAGATGATAAAATGTTCTTAGGTAACATGTTCCGGAAACAAAATAAGTTCAGGTTTGAATAACTAGAACTGGGTGTTGGAAATTTGGAGTAAGTAAAAGTGGCAAAGTGGAGCAAGTAAAAAAAGCAAGTAAAAAAAACTATGGAGTTTCTATACGAGCTTAAAGGAAAAGAAGCACAAATTGCTTGTACTTAACAAGCGAAATGAAATGGGCAAAGAGCGAAAGAACTAGGTGAAGGATACAAATTGTCATGTATGAGGAAAAAACTAATGGAAAGACACAAGCAAGACAAAAAGAGATGCCGCTAGTGCAGATACCGTAGGTCAGCTAACATGTTTATTTAAAAGACATGAAAGTAGGACAAAATTGAAAAGAATGGAGAAGCTATAGCTTGGTATATATGTTATTAGCAAAGAAGATATTCAGCAATAAACATTTTCCTGTTCTGAAGCCATTACGAAAAAAAACTGTCTATTACTAATAGATGCTTTACACTTTTTGATAAACTCTTACAGTGGAACTTGGATATTACGGCCATTGAAATGTGGTCATTGAGAAGAATAATGCGCATACCTTGGGTGGATAGAGTTCGAAACGATGACGTCCTTAATAGAGCCGGCGTGGAAAGAGAACTCTTTGAATTAATTAAAAAACGCAAGATTGGTTACCTTGGGCACATATTGAGAGGAGAAAAATATGAAATACCACAGTTAATCCTACAAGGGAAGATCGAAGGTAGGAGAGGAGCCGGCCGCAAACAATTATCCTGGTTAAGGAATATTAAAGAATGGACAGGAATACACAATACAGGTGAGCTGTGTCACGCCACCAAGAACAGAATTATAGTAATGAGATAGTCGCCTACGCACTTTGGTGTATGGCATGTTAAGAAGAAGAGTCATTTAATCTCGTTTGTAACTTTAATTTTAAATAGGTCTAATAAGAAATAAGTATGGCTCATACAATCAACGAATTTTTAAATATCGCAAGCAAGGTGTTGCCCAGTGAGTTTGATGAAAGCGCAGGTAAACTGTAGCCATTTTTTAAACAAGATTAACCAATAAGACCAGCAATCTTATAAATACAGAGGATACAATCTCAAGAATAGCAGAGGCATTAAAGGGAAAACTGACAGGCGACAATCCGAAGACGGTAATAGCTAAATTGGCAAAGAAAAGAAGAAAAGGACATAAGATGCAGCAGTCTATGCATCTGAAGTTAAAGAATTAGCAGAACAGCTCAAAGTTGCATACATAGCAGAAGGAATGCCATTGGAACTAGCGAAAAAATATACAACAGAAACTCTAGTTGCAACAATGAAACGCAACGTCAACGCAGAAAAAGCTATATTAATATTGGAAGCATGTAACTTTACAACCACGCAAGAAGTAATGTCCAAAATTTTATCTATCAACGCAAGATAAGATAGCACACAAGGAAGAGTGTTAAATTATAGGACAAATTTCTAAGAGAGGAGAGCACCAGTATAGGAGAGGATATCACAGCAAATATGACAAGGGGAGAAGACCTACCTTTGAACAACAGAACCAAGCAAAGAAAAACCAATGGAACTATACACACAGAGGGTATAGACATTACAGCAATGAGGCATATAAAGGAACCCCGAGAGGAGGACATAATAGGAATGTAAGGTTACTAGAATTGGAAGATAGACAAGGGAAACCGGAAAACCCGCAGTTGGCGTTGAATGATCAAGATAACAGCAATACACAGTTAGAAGTGTAATATCACATTTATGACTTCGACTTAAACTTAACAAATTTCGTACAAATTTCGTACAAATCAAAACAGGAATCCTAGGACAGACAAATACATTTATCATAGAAACAGAAGTCAGAAGAAACAGAAATATTTTATGCAGGAACATGTAAAACGAAACATAAAGGCAAAAATAAAAGTTCTTCATTTATAAGTTTAATTAGCTAGATGTGAACTTTATGCTCGTAAATTTCCTCAGCAAAGAAAAACTATTCTGCTTAAATACCTTCTACAAGAAAAAGATGCAAAGAAAATGGACGTGGTTAAGCTCAGATAGCAAAGTAAAAAATGAAATTGACTTTATACTCTCTAACTTCAAAAACATTGCTAAAGATCTGTACTAAATTCTTTCAACACTGGTAGTGATCATCGATTAGTTAGGACGCGAATAGAAATAAATACGAAATTAGATAGAAGAAAATAATTAACACAGGATAAATTGCCAAACATAGAAGCACTCGAATTGAATCAAGAGGAATATCAAAGTGAACTAAAAAAGAAACTAGGACCTCTACCAGTATTCAACACGAAAGATATAAATGAAATAACACAAAAATTAACGAATGACATAACATCAACTGCAAAAAAGATCTGCGATAAAAATAAAAGTCCCAGAAAAACGAAACTGAAACAAACAACACTTAATTTAATGGAAGAAAGAAGAAGAACATCGAAAGAATTACCAGAGTATCAAGCTATCAACAATAAAGTTAAAAAGAGCGTAAAGGCCGTATGACACTATGCATTTTCTTGTATCATTTCTTATATCGTTTCTGATATAGAAAGTTATTTATGTTTTCTTGTATCGTTTCTTGTACGTACAATTTTGCCCTGTATGACACTATGCAAGTTCTTTTACCAGAAACTGTATGTGATTTGGCACATGATTGGTCGAAATTTTGACACCTATAAAAATAGAACTGCAGTACCTGAGGCACCGAACAAGGGCCTGAGGACCCCAAGCTACTGGGGACTGAGAACATATGCTACTGATTATTTTTAAAAATACTGTGGTGCAAAAATGAAAGAAATAAAATGTCCCAATATGAAAACTAAATTGGAAACCACAATTTTTGAAGATATTCAACAGGTTGTAATGGAAGACAGAAATAATAAATAATTTGGTTGTAATAATTTATTTGTTTTTTTTTAAATTATGTGTTTGAATGGTATGCTCTTGAAACTCTACTCTCTTATTTGGAGATATAAAATAATCTTTAAACTCATAACGAATTTTTAGTGCGGTTATGTATTGTTTTTAGTAAAACATCTCCTCCTACTTTCAGTAGTTCCGATGCTATTTGATACAATCACTGTGATTTATTGTCTTTCAATATGGCTACTGATGTTCTAATCAGTTCTAATCTAATCTCTACTTATATATACTTAATCTATGGTTCTAATCTTGGTTATTGTTGGTGGGCACTTTTCTCTGATGTCTGCTTGGCCTAATTTTATGTATACATCAGAGATACTTACATATCTCTGGTATATATCAAAGTTCTCCTCCAGCCATAGAGAAATAAAAATAATAATTATTTTTATTTCTCTATAAAAATAATAATTATTTTTATTTCTCTATAAAAATAATAATTATTTTTATTTCTCTATGCCTCCATCCGCCAATATGACATGAAAGAAGTTTTACGTTTTAGCGGCTTTGCGCACAAATTGGCGCATTTCTTGTACAAGAAAATGCAGCGGACACAAATTCTTGTATCGTTTCTGATATAAGAAACTATACGCCTGTATGACACTATCCATTTTTTTGTTATATCAGAAACGATATAAGAAATGATACAAGAAAATGCATAGTGTCATACGGCCTTAAGGTCAGACTTGCGGGCTTATAAAACAAAACAAATATTGCAAACCATCGAAAACAATAGAAACATGAGAGTATTGAAATCAAATTTAACTAAAGGAAAATCAAAGATAACTAAAATCAAAAATCAACAGGGGAATACGGTGACCGAAAAAACTCAAATAATCAAGGATATACAAACGTTCTATAAGAATCTTTATACACCTACTATACAGAACCCCGAAACAGACCACAGAACAATTCTAAACGTCGGCTCGGAAACCGTCCCTAAAATAACCTCTTCGGAAATTAGACATGCCTTACAGCAAATGAAAAACAAAAAAGCTCCTGGCGAGGATCGTATAACGTCTGAAATGTTAAAAATGGGCGGCAACATCGTTGTAGAAGTTGTGGAAGTCTTACTGAATAAGTCTCTAACAGAAAAAAGAATACCCAGGCTATGGGAAAACGGCGAAATAATACTATTACACAAGAAAGGAGACACTACTAATATTGAAAACTAGAGGCCTATAAGTTTGTTGTCACACTTATACAAATTGTTAAGAAGAATAATAACCAACCGCATAACACAAAAACTTGATTTATATCAACCGGTTGAACAGGCGGGATTTAGAAAAGGGTTTGGTGCTAATGATCACTTACAAACCATCAGAACACTAGTAGAAAAAACCACAGAATATAATGTACCTTTACATATGGCATTTATCCACTTTCACAAGGCTTTCAATAGTATTAAGACTTGATCCTTTTTGTCAGGCCTGAAGGATGCTCGAATAGACTCACGGTACACTACACTCATTAAAAACATTTATGAACAGGCCACATTCCACATCAAAATCAATGAAGACGAAAAAACTGAAAAAATGCGCCTTGATAAAGGTATTAGACAAGGTGATACTATTTCACCAAAGCTTTTTACCTTAGCATTGGAAAATGTATTCAAACAGCTTGACTGGGAGGAAAAAGGTCTAAACATTGATGGTGTACGTTTGTCATTTGAGGTTTGCGGATGACATAGTATTATTTAGTACAGATATCAAGGAACTGGAGCAAATGTTGAAGGAATTAAACCAGCAGTCAAATAAAATAGGTCTCAAAATGAACCTTCAGAAAACAAAAATAATGAGTAATTTACAAACTACTCTTGTTATTGACAACGTCAGTCTTGAAAATGTAGACCACTATATATATCTTGAAAATACCATTAAAATAGGCAAAGAAAATCAAATAGCCGAAATACAAAGACGCATACAACTGTCTTGGGGAGCTTTCTGCAAATTAAACTTTATTTTGAAGAATAAAGATATACCAATGTGTCTAAAACGTAGAATTTATGACAAATGTATCTTGCCTGTAACTACATATGGACTGGAGACCATGGCCTTCACAAAGAAAACCTTAGAGCAGCTCAGTACAACCCAAAGAGCAATGGAGAAGCCCATGCTAGGGATTAGTTTAAGAGACAGGATTTGAAATAACGTCATTCGTGAAAGAACAAAAATTACTGATGTCTCAGAACGAATTCCAAGGCTCAAGTGGCAATGGATCGGACACGTTGCCCGAGATAATCCCGAAAAATGGACACAAAGATTAACAAACTGGAGACCAAGAGAGAACAGGCGAGGAGTAGGCAGACCGCAGAAGAGGTGGACAGACGATATCAAACAAGTCGCGGGCAAGCAATGGATGAGAATTGCCAAAAGTAGAAATCGATGGAAGCAAATGGAAGAGGCCTATGTCCAGCGGTGGACGAACACAGGCTGAAGAAGAAGAAGAACTTTATCTGACCCAGGGGCTCTGCAAGATTTTGAGTTGTTTATAGCATTTTATAGTCGATGATAAATGTGCTAATTACAGTGAATCTGTAAGTTTTGTGTTTAGTTATTATTTATGTAACATTTTATTTATCAACTGTACTCTATAGTCATTCTCTAGTTCAGTTTTGTAAGTAGTTATGCCAAGATGTAATCAGTATGGACTCATCGGCAACTCTTTCATTATCAGAATTAAATTCTGTATTATACCGTTGGTAAAACAACTTCACTTCCCGTAAGTTAAATTAAATGTATATTGAAATTAAATTTTGAAATTGCATAATTAATTTCCAAATGCTTTACGAAAACCAATGTCTGTTTAATCAAGCGCCCCAATCTATCAATAGAAACTTTCGTTTCAATCACGCTTAGCCCTTTGGAACTTTTAATATCTGATAATTTTCAACATTTCGCTTACAGGAATTTTGTGTAAAGTTTTCAGTGTACCTTATCTCTAAGTATATTTTAATAACTTTTATTTAATCTGAGGATTTGCCGGCTTAATAAACTTCCGCTTGTTGACGTAATCATTGATTTGGGTGAAAAGTTTTAGAGAAGTTGAGCCATATCTCAGATATCCGATTCAGCGGTCGGGCATTAAAGGAGTCTGGAACACCGGGCATACAAATGTAAAGGGAGTCCGCTATAGAGTAATCAGATATGATGGAGAATCTCTGCGTACTAACTTTGATTGCCAATAAATTCAATTTAGTAGATAACTTGGCTTATTGCAACAAGCAACTTAATGTTACGTTTGTTATTGGGCGTATATTGTTGTAGATATACCACCATTATAGGGTTAGGTAAATATTAGGAAATAGCTACGGGCGGGATATTAAAATTATCGTTTCTATTTTAATTATGAGATTGTAATAAAAACTTTACTTTATTAACCCAGATATTACTGAAACTTTTATTGTTAACATTTTGTATTAATTTCGAATTTTCATGGAAATTATAGCATCTGGAACCAAAAAACACAATCATATATTTTTTTATAACGATACCTGTCAAGTTTTGACATGTTCTCAATAAAAAGGACGGTAGTAATATACGGTACCAGATATCATATAATATATATTTTATTAGTATCAATTTACAAAGAATGAAAGGATTTAAAACAAAATTTTGGATGTAAAGGTATTTTGCACTTTTCACACAAAAACTGGACTTTTTTGTGACAATATCCACATCGCGATTGCTTTTCTTGATAAAGAACCAAGTGGTTAATACCGTCAAATCTTGAATTGGCTACCGAATTCGAATTCCGCTTAGAAGGTCCACGTTTTGTTTCTTTTTTAAAAGTTTCCAAAATGTTAGTTGCAATAGATCTTCTAAATTCAAGTTGATCCAGTTTACCGTCTTGAGTTTTGTGAATCTGCCACGCATTTTGAATAGCCATATCAACGCAATGAGCAAAAAGGGGAAAATACCATTTCTTTCCTCTTATGGACACTCGATATAAACTGATGTTCTGGTCACTGCGATCAACGCCACCCATGAAGTTATTGTATATTCTAACAATATTTGGTTGAGGAACTTGAATATGTTTTTTCTCTGCTTGTGAAAATCTCTTTACAGAGAAGCAAGGCATTACTGGTACAAAATTGGAAGCAATAGAAACGATATTATTATCATGCCAGCGGCAAACCACTATTCCTGTATTTTTATCAAGACTATACTCGTATTTACCACGTTCAGTTTTTTTCATAATAGATGAACAGGGTAAAGGGCATTTCATGGTGCGATTTTTCCTTACAGTGCCTGTACCAAATATGCCTCTTTGTTTTAGCTCATGCAGTAAATGAATAGAAGTAAAATAATTATCAAAAATAAGATGGAATCGCCTTTGAGGCCATACTTCATTCAATCTGTCTGCATAGGATAGAACTACTGATGCACCCACTCCAAGGACTTTATATTGTTCAGGTATTGTAGTGGAATTACCTTGGTAAGGAGAAAACCAAACTATGTATCCCAGACGAAGGGCTCCTACCCACATTTTGTACCCCCAACGGATTGGTTTTCCCCTGATGAATTGTTTTGTGGGATGGCGACCAAAATACGGAACCATTGCCTTATCTACGCTGTGATGTTGTTCTAAAGGGGAAAATTGTATAAATTTTTTGTTTATTACGTCGAACAGGGCTCGCATCTTGGCAAATCTATCAAATTTATCCAATGACAAGTTATTGCAAACATGCAAAACTTTCATTATGTGGGAAAATCTATCCCTAGATATAGCAGCTACCACCATTGCGTTGTGCGAATCGTCACGATTTTCCCAGTACATGTACCTTTTCGGCACAACCACATAACCACTCAATACAAGAACGCCTAAAAAACATCGAATCTCATTTTGAGTAATGTCGTTCAAAAGATTTCTTTGTCCTGCATAGATGTTAGTGTATTCGGTAACCAAATTGATGACTTCATCATCAAAAAACAAATTGAAAATTTCCATCGGCGACTGAGTCATTTTCGGTCCAAATTGAGTTTTCCAGTAAGTACAATCAGGGTGTTGATACAAGTCTCCTTGAATCCAGTGTGCAGATATTCTCTTCTCTAATTGATGGGGCAGCTTTTCTTTGGAAAGAAACAAAGCCAATGGTATATTGTCATCATCCGAATCTTCTTCTGGTAGGCTGGAATTCACAGAATCTTGTGGTAATTCAGTCGCGTTGTCAAAAACAAGTTCTACATCGTTTCTCATCTGATTACCCGGTAAATTATTTATTGTAGTTAGTTCTTCATCGCCGGAGTCGCAATCGGTGACATCATCATTGGCATTTTCTGGGGGAAATATGATCAAACCATCTGGAGGGACTGGGATTTCATCAGAATCAAGCTCTTCTAATAGCTCATGCAATTTGAGAGGCCTCCTGAAACAATACGCACGTTGGTAGTACTAATTACTCTTTTAAGAAGAACAAAATGAAATCCCAAGCGGCGAGCCTTTGAAACAACGTGACAACTATTCGAGCCAAGAATATACGTACATAAGTCCCTATTATACAAATCCACATGCCAATGTCGTGAAATATCAGTTTTTTAATTCTAGACTTACCTCGAATTATAAGCATCCATTTTGTAGTCCTAAACCTGGCAATTTACACAGATAACCTCACAATTACAACATGTGCGCGCACTAAAATCGTTAAAACTTGTCGAATGATTGGCTCTTGAAAACACTCCATTTAGAGCCATCTATCGATTGGTAGCTGTACTAACCTAAATTATGCATAATTTACACTGCCTTTTAAAAGGACGCTAGTAATATCTGGGTTAAAAAAAATGTTAGTATTATATACGAAGAAGTTTGCGTTTCGATTTAATTTAAGTCTCTTACCACTCCCTGACACGTGTTTCTGGGTCTACCCGTCATCAGAAGGAGTTTGTAAGAAGACTCAAACCAAATCAAAACGCACCGACTACTCTGGCAATTACATGAAAATAACTGCCAGAGTATGCAACTAGAGCACGCTTATATTATACTTAACATACTTCATTAACATTTATATCTATTACTTTAATTGTTTGTAGCCTTTAAGGTAGAAAAAACTGAAAATAAACCACATGAGAGAGATGCCAAAGCATTTGTTTTTAGTGACAACAAATACATTTTATAAACACCACCCAAGAAAGCTACCGGCATGGATTAGTATAAGTAAATAACACAAAAATTAAATCAAATTCATACCTACTCATGTGGAAAAGATGAAAAACTCCAGTAAAAACGTAAAGGGTTTGCCTGGAGCATACTGTGGATTAGACCATATGCTGCTAAATATAAACTGCAGGCTCAAACTACATATTACTAGAAAAATACATCATAAAAAACATCTAAGGGTAAGTAATGAGAATTTCAAATGGCACTGATAACGAAAAACTACAATGACCCAAATAAAACATGGAATAAAATAAAAAGCTAAATACATTTAGTGGAAAAAGAGTGCATTTCGGGTGAAATCTAAAAGAACAAATATTGTACGTCCGGGAAAACCTCAGAATTGCTGAAAAAAAGAATAGTTACAACATTCTAAGAAAACAGGACACAACATTCAAGAAATAGCAGAGCTAAGCAGATTTTCACCACCTGCTCTTCTCCTTTTTAAGCTATTTTTTCTTACAATACTAAGACCAGTTGACCAATGCCCTTATTTTTCTTCTTCTTCTTCCTTCTTGTATGCAGGCTTTAAAGCCTGTTTCTTCTTTAATATTAGCAATCTTTTTTTGGTCTGCCAATACTTTTTCGTCCATTTGGTAACTTATCTCGTCCTATTCGTACTATTCTATCCTCTGCCACTCTACTGATGTGTTCGTTTCACTTCTGTTTTCGTTTTGTCACCCATCCATTTGTGTCTTCTATATTAAATGCTCTTCTTATGTTTTCACTTCTCTCCCTATCTAACAGACTTTTTCCTGATATTTGTCGGAGTATTTTCATCTCTGTTATTTCTGGTAGTCGTCTCGTTTTAGATGTGTCAGGCCTTGTCTCCGCCGTGTATATTAATATAGGTCTAATTGCTGCTTTATAGATTATTGTTTTTGTGTCTTGTCTTAGGTGTGTATTCTTTTATATTGTTTATTCTTTCATATTGTTTCATACTGTGGCGGTCTCAGCTTGCGTGGAGGAGGAGCTTTGAACTGAGTAGGGGTTCTTCGGTACTTCAAGGAAGACAGACTGAGCGGGAGATGTCCTCAACCTCGACAAGGCACGTCCCATAGGGCTGACAGGGAAAGTTCCTGCAGATATGCAGGACAGGTACGAATAAGGCATTGCCAAATAAGTACCTGTGGATTCACTGAGGATATGACATTAGGCAGCAGTAATGTCATTACTGGAATAAGGCTATGGGAAGTAAAAATTCTGTAGGCTTAATTCCAGATACTCACAGGCGTCACTCACATTATGAGTTAAGCTGCTGTGATACTGCGACAAAACAAGTGTCTGACCCAGTGTAGGCCGCTGCAAACAGCGTCTGTTCGCAGAGTGAGCGGCTGAAACACACTTACTAACCCGTCTGGCCAGCGTGGTGAGTTCACGGCCAATCTACCCCCTCTTATGACAGATACACGTAAGAATTGGCCCTCAGTCCCCAGCAGCTCCGGAGTCACCTTCCAAGGCAATGGTGTCGATTTTCTTATTTCTAATCAGCATGTCCATAAGATTAGACAATATATTGAAATTTCAGAAAGGATCGCGGCTCCAATAATGGACATAAATAAAAATATAAGTTTGAAGATCATACAAATTTACGCCTCTACATCATCACATACAGATGAAGAAGTGGAGATATTCTACGAATCATTGACACAAATAGTGAACAAATACAAATGCACTGATTCTACATTAAATTTTTCTTCGGTGATTTCCCGTAGAAACTTTTGTTTTGGTGTTATTTTCATTCTTATCTTTGCTAGTACTAGTTTATGTTAACTCCCTTCATTTTCTGAGTTTAAAGTTCGGATATCTAGAATTTGTTAGCATCCTAACCATTGTAAAAGAAGACAAGGGTCAAAGAACCAATATAAAGCACTTATTTTTATTACTAATTATGGAGCTGAAGCAGTCTCAAAAAAAATTATAGAAGCAAGATCGAAGCATTAGAAAACTAGGTCTAGAGAAACACACTGAACAGAACACTTTATAAGGAGCTTTATATAAAAAAGACTATTAACAAATCAACGAGAAATGGGGACTTTTGGAAGGTCGTAGAAGAAAAGCTAGAAGGTTAAATAGCAAGAAGAAGATCTTTAACTCGATAGGCAGGCCAAATAAAAGCTTTGGTGACGAAATTCCTACATAAAGGCACACGCAATATATAGAGTGTCATCTTGCCCTGACAAGAGCGCAAAGAATGAGGACGAGAAACCTTCATGACAATTTTTCAATATGTTTCTCGATCTTATGGGACAAGTAACAACTCTTCTACTAATAGGGCAGTTAATCGATTTAAGTTTTTTTTCTTTCTTTCATTTTGTCAAATTACCTTGTTCTTGAGCACTATTCTGTTGAAGACGTATTTTTAAAGTACATTAAAGCCATGAAATTTTAAGGCAGCTGCTAACTTTTACCATAAGCAAAAATTTCAGGCAATATTGGTTTGAATACATTTTCCACAAACTGTTAGAGAATTTCATGTCTTACCACTAACAAAAAAAAACAAGAAATGAACTGCATTAAAAAAAAACTCTTATTTATATTTCTCCTGATATGTTTTTGTTAGCGCCGACACATTGTTACCCATGTACATGAACTAGCAAAACTCGCAAAGCTATTAAGACCACAATTACTATTGAAAAAAAAAGATTAATATCATTTTTATAATGCCTTCTTGAATAATTGAAAAATTTTGTTACTTAATATTTTCCGTTTACGAAACTTTATACGTTACTACATATATAGAGAGCATAATCTAATATACTTACTCCGAAACCTATCATATACAGTTACTCTTTGCGAAAATCTTGTCAAATATAAAAAAATTACTTTCCAAAGTTTCCGAGATGTGTGTGCAAAAGTTTAATAAATTTTAAAGTTTGTTCGGTCTAGGAAAAGGGGAACTCAAACAAAACTGAATAATTTAAAAAGTTGTGCAAACTAAAAGGGTAATATAGAAAAATTAGCAGCTTTACAAATTTAACTTTCTTATTGCAAGTTAGCTAGACAAACTTTTCACTTTTTAAATTAGAACCCAAATTGCCTTAATTATTATGCTTTATTAGCATACCGCTGTAATAGTTTTTTAGGTAATGTACTCTATTTATTTATAATTAACAACAATTTTAGTAAAAAATATATTTATTTTGATATCATCAGTGCATCCGAAACATTTAAAGCGGTAATAATAAAATTACTGGCAAAAATTAAAAATACAAAAAATAAAATTAAAAATGGTCATTTGATTAAGTAATGGATTCGACCGCTACTTGATGAAAATTCAATTTATATAACAATCAAACACTGAAAACTTTATTTTGAAAATTTGTTTTAATATCTTATCACTGTTTCGACAGAGTACCTTTCTCAAGTGATATTGTTGTGTTTACTTTTATACTAATAAAATAAACAAGTTCCCCAGTTTTCCAGTTTCTTGACAAGATATATGAGTAAATATAAATAAATAGAAGAATTAGAAATGCATAAACGGACTTTTTTTGCGATATTAATCTATATTTATTTTTTGCCTAGCTACTTTGTATAATTATTTTATTTCTCTTTTTTTTTATTTTTTATAATATTTTATAATATTTTATTTTCAGCGACTTTTTCAGCGAATAGTTTTGAGAAATTATTTCTTTTTCAGGTGTCAAGTCCACAAGCAGAATAATTTCTTTCAATATTTTATTTTTCTTTAGGGGTTTTAAAATATTTGCAGGTATCAAATAACCCAGTATATTTTTTATAGGTCTCATCCACTTTTCAGTAGCCGAAAATGTCCAAACTTTAATAACTTGGTTTGTATCAATCTTTCATATCATTTGATTGTTGTTTATTCCCGAAGTCCCCACGACAAACACATTTATCATATTTTTAGCGAAATCGGCTTAGTAGAAAACTGAAATTTCAGGGAATTTTCATTTTTTTTTTTTAATTTTCTACTTTTGTGTTAATAGTCTTAGGTGTAATAACTAATCACTTCTCTTACAGATTCTTAGCAATAGTTAACATTTATTGAATTTTTTTTTTTTTGAAAAGGTAATGCTAATTAGATTTGGATATATACGATCTATATGTCCACGAACCGTGACCCCTACTTGTTCCGGTCCAATCAAGCTATGGATAATGTGACTGAACCACCTTCCCTCATTCCCGAGGGTTCAGGCCAGCGATATTATGATGCTAACCTGGGAGTTAAATCAGACAGAAAACTTTTTTATTTAAATGCCATTGTCATGGGTGGAAAAACGAAAGCAAAAGAATAATATTATCCACAAGCTAATAAGTGGGGCTCTCAGAAACAAGTATTAGGAACGTCATTGGTGTTTGGTTTACTGCATTCGAGTAAGTTGAACTGATGCTTAATAACTAATTATTATATTACAGCTCAGTTTCACCTTAAATCAAGACTTAGCTAAACCCAAAGGACTAAAGTACTAAAGTACTAAAGTACTTTTCTTTTCAGATTCTCGAAGTCCCTAAACGGACTTTTTATAATATTATATATATATATTATATATATATATATATATATATATATATATATATATATATATATATACAAGAAATACTGGATATTAGTGACTGTCTATATAAACAAACAACTCAGTTTATTAGGGTTGCAGTCAGAATATTGGATATTCCAATATTCTGACTGCAAGCCTAATGAACTGAGTTGTTTATATATATATTATATATATATATATATATATATATATATATATATATATATAAGAGTAAGAAAAAAGAATATATATATATATATATATATATATATATATATATAAATATATCTATATATATATATATATATATATATATATGTATATATATATATATATATATATATATATATATATATATATATTATTGTGATATTTAACGTCTTGGTGCGCCAAGCAATAATTAGCTAATTAATTTTTTTATTAATTAAAATTATTTAAATGATATGATTATGACTCTATCACAATTTTTAATTCTTTTATCTCAGGGTTAAATTCGTGCTTCAATATCTATGCTATTACATGTGAAAGGTAAGGTCCAAAGAATACCGGAATAATAAAAAACACATATGATCTAACACTATATATTGACATAAAAATAATGAAATAATTCACACTCAAAAGTTTTCAGTAAACAAAATCTCATATAATAATTCTCAAAATTTTGTTCTACGTACGTGAACAATCAAAATTAATGGTACAAACAATATTAGTTGAAATCTCAAAATCCAAGTATTACTCTAAATCTCCTAATCAAAATATTTATATCCTTTCTAAATTAAGTGAAAAAAATTGTGTTATCAATGAAAGAAAAACTGCAAAAAACAAAACTATCTCTCTCTGATGATGAGTGGTCCAAATCCTTGTTATTTGTAGACTATACTATTTACTCGTGGCCGCTCCCTAAGTAATCAGCAATCTTACAATAAATTATTGCAAGTATCTCGTCCTTAATGATCTCCTTCAAATGCACGAATCGTTCAAATTATGCTAGCTTCTTCTTCTCTCAATAAACTAAATCTCTGGTTGGCCTGAGTGAAAAATGACTCTTGGAATATCTTTTCTTTACGATAAACTGAATCTCTCGTTGGCCTGAACAGTGACTCTTGGAATATAAGTAGAAAAATATGACTTACAATATTTTACTGGATCAGCTTCTGTCAGATACACTAACTACACGAAAACTCACAAACTTTCACTGCTACTGCTTCCTACCTCTGGGAAACTACCCGAGAACAACGGCCGTTCGCCTTGCACCCTTGGAAACCAACTGCCTATCTTTTCTCCCTCAAAATTCTAGCTAAACTTTCATTCCTACATAACTATCCCACCTTTTTTAATCTCCGCCAATCAAAACTCGTCACAATTCCCCATTCTTTCATTCCGATAACAAACAAATTTTTACCTATAATTATAAAATTTCCTAAAACTTATTTACAAATAATATTTTTCTATATTTCTTAAAAACTAACAAAAACCTCCTTCCAAATCTCTTCTATTGTCTTTAATCGCTGCCTTAATGTATTTGGAAAAACCCGGTTCAATTGTCTTTGGGATTTCACTTAAAATTATGCGGGTCACTCAAGTATAGTATAACAAAGGAAATAATTTATGCTTAGCTTACATTTTGTTTAATACAGGTAATCCAAAAATTTAAATATTTTCCTTCTTCGAAATGTTTGTTGGGTATTATCCTACTTATCTGAATTATTTTAATGTTTTTGAACTTTGAAATATTTTAGACAAACCGATATTTTCTTGATTTTAATATCATAACAATATATATATATATATATATATATATATATATATATATATATATATATATAAGCGAGGTTCCTACATGCTTCTCGTATTTCGACCGCCATCGTTCTCTGTCCGTCCATTCGTCTTCTTTGATGGCTCTATCTCTCATTAGGTGTCGTACATTTTCTTCCCAGGCAACTGATGGTCTTTTCCTTCTTCTTATTTGTTGTGGTATGTAATTTAAAGCTTTCTTTGGCCATCTATCTTCATTCATTCGCTTCACATGACCATACCACACTAGTTGTCTCGTTTCAATTCTGTCTACACTGGAATATACAATATTTGTCCTCCTTCTAATATCTTCATTCCTGATATGATCTTTTTTGGATACACCATACGCTCTTCTTAAAAATCCATTTCTATTACTTCTATTCTTTTTCTATCTTTTTTCGTGATCTGCCAAACTTCTGCCCCATAAGTCATAATAGGCTCTACCAAGGTTCGATAGATTGTCAATTTTGTTTCTTGTCTAATATCTTTAGACCATAGTAGGGAGTTCAGAATGTTAACCGCTTTTTTTCTCTGCTGCGTCCTGTTTTCGATATCTCTTTTGGTAGTGCCTTCCTTAGATATTATAGATCCGAGATATTTATATTCATCGCATTTTTTTGTGTTTCTAATTTCTAACTCTAGATCTTCTTCGTCATCTCCAATTTTAAGATACTTTGTCTTTGACATATTCATATTGAGGCCCCATTTTCATATTCTTTCTTTAGATTTCTAAACATGTAGTCCATGTCTTCCTCATCATTCGCTACGACTACCTGATCATCTGCGAAAAATAAAGTTGTTAGACATTTACCATCGCCTATGTCTATTCCCATTCCGGATACTTGTTTCCTCCACTACTCTAGCGATGATTGAATATATATTTTAAATAAGGTCGGAGATAGACAACCTCCTTGTTTAAGCCCCTTTGTTATTGGAAATGATTCAGATATAAAGTTTCCTTCTTTAACGGCACTTCTTGCATTTTTGTATATATTTTTAATATTTTATTACGCTATAATATTTTATAATATTTTATTTCCAGCGACTTTTCCAGAGAATAGTTTTGAGAAATTATTTTTTTTCAGATGCCATCTATCAAATAACCTAGTATATTTTTACATTTTTTATAGGTCTCATCGACTTTTCGGTAGCCGAAAATTTCCAAACTTTAATAAATTGTTTTGTATTAACCTTTCAGGAAAACCTCAGACACACTCAGTGCCTAGGGAGGCGGTGTACAAGCCTAACATGTCACTTGCTCTTCAAACTGACTTACATTACATCAATAGGGGAATTCTCAATAGACTGAAGGCAAGGTTACCAAAGTGTACAAGTAATTGAGTCAAGTGGGACTATGCTGTTCATGATCGTTGTAACTGCAGATCATCTATTAATTTTTATAGATGTAAACTTTATGAAGATCTTTTTGTTCGCCACAGAAACAAGTTAAACAATTTACGTGCATTAAAATGTAATGATGTTATTAAAATAGTAGAGTGTAATATAATAGAATTTTATACTTCAGATGATGTTTGTTCCGGACAGGAAAACTCAGTAATTATTAAACAAAAGTTGTTATATTTAATTTTTGAGCATATATTCTTGAAGTAAAAGTTATATATACTGCCATTAAAACTATATAAATATTTTAGGGTAACTTTATGACGACTATTTGCTGTAACTACTCATATGTTTTAAGTACCCTTTTATACTCAAGAGTATTATTGCTGTAAAGGGTTGTTATGATAAGAATCCTACTCAAACAGTTCGTGTGGATAGGCCATTTAAAACAACACATATTATTGCTATTAAAGTTCGTAATATAACTCGACAGAAACACTTTTTTAACTGCGAATAAAAGTTTAAAACTATTTAAGTGCTTAAACTTTCATCGTCACGATAAGTTTTATAATAATTACAGTTCGTGACACTAATATGTGACATGGATATGTTTTGTATACCTATACATTCGGTTTTTACGTATTTATTTTCTACAGTAGGTAATTTAGATGTGTTAATGTTCGCAGTAGTACAATACATTCAATATAACATACCCTCCCCGACATATTTTCTGAACAATTGGTAAAAGATGATATTACCACCATTTAGAGCAAATTAAAAATTTAATAAATAAAAAATCGAAGGACCACCGTCCTTTCGTAAAGTTCGTATCTCATTGACAATTCCACTAGTTAGCCGCAAAACTATATGTGTTAAAATAAAAGTTTCAACGCGAATCACTAATGTATATTATTTTTGCCATGCAAAAATTATTTTAAATAAAGTTTTTGTTAAAACAAAAACCAACACGATGTTTAATTAAACAAATGTACATTTTATTCTGCACTGATAATCAAGATAAAATAACAAACTTTGTTTTTGTTTGGTTAAAATAAAAAATATAACAGCATAACCGCATAATTGACGAAATTAAATGGCTCGTCCGAAATCATGAAAATAATTGTAAAAAAAATCTTGCACTACGCATGCTACACGTTTAATTAATTCAATGGAAATTCAAATCCATTTGGTACAGCTTAATTTATCCAGCATAATTATTAGCGACAGTCAAAGTATACAAAACCAGATTTTATAAAATTTACAATAGCATCAATCAATAAAAAAAAACTGACATTAATACACTAATCAATATCTGTCATTATATTCTGTCTTACGAAAACTAATATTTAATTTCAATAATAATCAATTTCCTGATTTAAAAATTTAATTTTCCAAATTTGGGGTCACTTTACTTTGTTGTTAAACAGAACAGTTCACAAATTACGTAATGCATAATTTACGAAAAGGTATTATTTATAATAAGGAAGGTCAGAAGATCACAGTTTTCTAACCCCGTTATATTGTTGTTTATCCCTGGTACTCTGTCATCATTACCACGGGCGTTAAAATCACCCATAATGAACATAAATATATTTATTCTGTGTAATATTGTTTGCTGTTCTGTGGAGATGGTCATGGGAAGCGTTCTCTCTGGTACGTTGGATCATCCTATATATTGCCTGGAGTTCTATGATGATTTCCAGCCGCCGCTCTTGAAGAGGAACGAAGATTCTTCGATTCCTTCCCCTAGTTACTCGGAGAGTTATGTATCCTCGACTTACACTTGGAGAGAGGTTCACCGAGGGCTCTGTTGTCAACAATGTGTACCGACAATGTATAGTACTTGATCGGTTCGAATTTCTTACACTTGAATATATACATATATATATATATATATATATATATATATATATATATATATATATATATATATATATATATATATATATATATTTGTCTTATATGAGATATTTGCCAGTATCCTATGCACAGTAGACACTTCGAATACCAATAGAGATGCCGGCTTCTCAAAACTCGGCGTGTAACCGAGTTTACTCTACTTATGGTCTAGGACTACTGGTAGAGTGTCGACTCTTTGGCTAGCTCCGGATTGCGAAATAATTATAAGTCCGGCAGGTTTGCCAGTTTGAAGGTTGGCAACCATCAAACGACAGGTTTCTCTGTTTTGTGCCGCATGTATTATGTTCGCAGCTTCTGGTATTTGAAACCATTTTCTCAAGTTTCTCAGCCAGGATTTCTTCTTTCTGAACAAACCTCTTCTACCTTTAATCTTGCCTTCCACGATAAGCTGTAGCAGACTGTACTTATCATTACGGAACACATGGCCCAGGTATGATGCTTTCCTTCTTTTACCAGTTGTTAACAATTCCACCTCTTTATCCATTCGATTTAATACGTCTGTATTGTCAGTCTGTCCAAGGTATTCTCAGTATGCGTCGATACAGCCACATTTCTAGAGCCGCTAACTTCTTTATAGTTGCTGGTGTTAACATCCACCCTTCTACTCCGTAAAGCAGCGTTATTCTGTCCATAAGGTGTAATATTTCATCTATCATCAATTCGTTCTTCTTCTTCCGCTCGTAGTCACCAATTACTTATTTCGCACCGTTGCATATAGCGCCCCTTAAGTTGATCCAGTCTCTTTCAATATCATCAGTATTGGTTGTTAAAGCAACATTACTAATAATGCTATTTGTAAACTTGACTTTTATCTCGGGATTTCTAAGTTGATCCATATTTAATCTTTTGTTATTCTGTTTCTGGATTAATTCCAAGTCCGCTTGGGCTTTTGGGCTTTTATTTACTCCTAACTGTCGGTTATCCGTCGAAACACTGTGGCTGTTCGACACGACCTGAAATAGCTTTAGTTGATCTTACTTTTATCTATTTAAAAGATCAATATTTCCCTTCTCTTGTTCTCTTCGAGATATGTGTTGGTTTTTGTGAGATAATTACAAATTCATGTTTAGACTTTTCTTTACCACAAACAAAAGATAGTCTAACAGTCAAAACCGCCGATTTCCTACACTTTTTATTGTATAATAATATTGAAGTAGTAACCCAACAATTAAAGAGATGCAGAACTTTCTTCGTGGCAAAGTTCAGTAGTTGGCTAAGATTTGGTATAGGTGAGAAACCAAAACGCAGGGTTTCTTCAAATGGGCTACTTAGCTAAAATAAGGCTGTATGACAGTATCAAGATTAAGAGCTAGCTTGATTACCGATCGCAAGGTAGGTGTCACCAGAGGTGACCAATCAGGACGCAGATTGTCACTTTGGCCGGAAAGTCACAAACAGTTTTATTAACTGCGTTGTCATTGGCCTCCCGGCGGAAGATCGCTGCTAAATTGTAAACACACAAATCTGAAGAAAATTAGAAGACCAAGTTATAAGGCTGCACCAGATACATAAACTCTTTAATTAAAACAAAAACTTAGTCAACTTTATGCACAAAATAAAGAAATTAAATTTGCATGGATTCCAGGTCACACCGAGATCGTGGGGAATGATAGAGCTGATTATCTTGCTAAACTTAAAAGAAAACTACCTGTTCCTGAAGAACCAAAGGCTTCCTTTAAAGATTTTCATACTAAATCTAAGGAAAACCTTTGGATCAATTGGAAAAATCGGTTCCAACAAATAGGACAGGTAAAAGGAATTACATATTGTACAAATGTTACGGTTCCATATAAAAAGGTCTGGTTTACAATGTTTTTCAACCTGGGAAGGGGGATAATTGCACAAACGTGTCGTATGAGAAGTGGACATTGCAGTGTTTCGGTTCATTTATTTAGATTAAAAGTGATTAATATAACTATATGTTCATGTAGCAGTTTGGGCACCTTAAAGCACGTGTTGTTGGCATGTACTAGATATCAAAGGAAGTCCGAGTTACTTAGAAGTGAATTACAAGGTGATCCAACATTAATTGATGTGTTGTTCAAAAATTTAAACTCAAAGGTATTATGAGAAAAGGTAGCAAATATTTGATTTCACGCAAACAAATCCTATGTATCTCTTGATACGTATTTCGACCTAATAGGTCTCGTCAGAAGAGCTATTCATAGGGGTTCTCAACGTGAAAAATCAATATTTTCTGCCTTTTAAGAAGCAACAATAACATGGCTTCAATACGGACGCACTAGCGACATCTAATTTAACAATCGTAAAATAGTTTACAATACAATTCAGATTTCTGCTTTATAATCTGAGCCTTCTAAGAATTGCAAGGCAAACAGACGTTGATAAAAGATGTTAAAAGAGACATGGGGACATCTAAAATTTGCATTCCACGACATGTCTTTTACAATTTTCTCATTTTATTCGGATTTACTCTGTGGGAGTACAAGAAGCACAATTCGCTAAGGATTTCTGCTTAGTTGTAAAAGACATGTCGTGGAATGCAAATTTTAGATTCCCCACGTCTCTTTTAACATATTTTATCAACGTCTGTTTGCCTTGCAATCCTTAGAAGGCTCAGATTATAAAGCAGAAATTTGAATTGTGTTTCGAAACTATTTTACGATTGTCAAAGGTATTACTTGCAGCGCAAAAGTTTTTAGCATCAACAAAATCACCAGTGTAATTCGGTAATGTACATTATAAGATTTAATCTGCTTGCTTGGATTGCATGTGCTTAGTGCGGTTTGGTGCAGAAGTATAGGACTAGAACTATAGAACTTTAGAACTCATTTGAAAGAACTTTTGAACATTTGATTTTAATCTGTTTCTTCTCCTTTAACTATTGTTGCAGGTTCAGGAGCTATGAGCTTTAGCCCAGATGTACCTTAGGTACGGCTCTTGAACACTCAGTATAAATACACAGCTCATGGCCGGATAGCCCTGATAGCTTAGGCCAAGCAAATAAATGGAAGAAGAAAAATTGCAAACACAAAGTGTATAAAAAGGCAGCACATCTTCCGATCGGGATCTAGTCACCTTACTCCACTAGCCCCTGCTAGATCTTGTTGGAAGAGTGCCTCTTAAAAATTCAACGTTTATTATTATTACCCAAGAGTAAACTCTTCTTAAAAGACTTCGTTTGAAGAACAGTCCGAACGCTTTCATAGTGAATACGTACGAAGTCTATTTGACCACGAAGCATTCACAAGAAGGGCTAGGAACCGGAGTAGCGACTGTTGGTCATTATTTCGTGGAGGTGGAGAAAAGCTAAATAGTAAACTTGACACCTCACGAAAGAAACTATCAGCTCGGAACATTCCCTGCCTGGGTAGGTATCGATCTTTGAGATAGGAAAGATAGTGTTTCACTGGACTAGGGACGGTTACGAGTGAATAAAAGTCCCAGGTGGACTTAGAATTGATCCTCACTCGGTGGCCGAGCTAAAGTCGCGCTTCTCGGTTAGAAACCTTCTCGACGGAAACAATGAACGACTTTACAAGACATAAGATTGTTTCCGCGGGATATACCATGCGAGGTGTAGCACCAACGTCGAAGTCGCCACTCTGACGGTGTTCCTGCACACCTCGTGGGTTGTGTGCTCGACCACACGTCTCGAGAAGGGCTGGCATCTCTGTGAAATCCAGCTGAATTGTTGGTGGACCTTCTAGTACTACAGAGCCATCGGTGAACTTCACGTGGGGTGTGGTACAAGTGCACACAAGTAACCATGCTTCGCTCCGCTTCACGAACTGCGACCGAATTACATTCAAATACACAAAATACCTCTGTGGATGCTGCGACTGTACGATATAGGCTGTTTTTATACATTTCTTGGTTCGATGTGCGCAGAGATGTTCCGTCGGAGGGCCAATACAATTGCAGTTAATAAGAACCCTTGTAATTGGTCGCTCAGAGTGACAATCTTCACTTTGACTGATTTACTCTTACATTTCTTTTATTTATATCTTTATGGTCCTCAGGTGCATAAATTGCTATTGCACATTTAAATCCTGGACGTATAGTTTAATCTCTATGCGCTATTCTTTCTTAAATATATTATTTTACAAGTTTCTGGTGTACCTACAAACGAGGTATTTTTTTTGAGATTTGTTTTTTTCGCAACACCACTGTAAAATATTAAGTAATTATCTAGTATAATTTGGCTTTCTCCTGTTTCTTTATTCCTTGAGATTTGCACAGATTCAAATTCAGTTGATTTTAAATTGGTTCATTGAAAGACTTGTAAGTGTCTTATTTTGTTTTTCCTTGTTGTTAGTATTGAAGCCTGAGGACTTAATTTTTTGCTTGCCGTATTGAAGGGAGGCTTTGTATAAAATTATGAAATAATTTTTTAGTTGTCTTATAGTTAATTTTATTTTTATTGCTCTTTGTTCTGTTTTGTTGCTAACTTTTTCTTAGCCTCCTCTTCCCCCAAACTTTTTGTATTATCTGAACCTTAAAGTATTTAAGAAATTGCTGGTTAGAATAGTAAACACAGATATTTATCTCGAAAAAGTGAAATTCCATTAGCCGATCGGAATCAAATAATAATTTTCAAACAAGTATAAAATAAAAACTTCCTCGAAAACAACACACTGGTTAAAAATCAATCAAATAAAATCAAAACATTCGCAATTATTCCAAATAGTGTTTGAAATTTTAAAACCAGTTGTAAATATTTTGAATTTTTATACAGTTCAACACGCATCAAATAGATTTAATTATGTTTTGTTGATTGTAAAATGCACAGCAACGAACTACACTACAACAGCAAAAAACTGAAATTCATTTTGTTAAAGCTTCATATTTGGTAATGTACGAAGCAAGTTGTTACATTTTAATATTATAATTAACACTGTTGTGAATTTGAGCTCTATTATCTTCAACACGCATACAGCCGATTTAGATGATTTCAATATTAAACATATTAGACCACAGAAATAAGCAAATAAAAAGTATTTTTCGTGACGTCGTTTTTACTTATAAATACTATATAACGAAATATAACAAAAAACAGACCTTACCCAGACAACCACAAAGAATGCATCCAAAACCTATAGAAAATCCAATACAAGAAAACAAAACAAGAACTTACAGCATGGTAGCGGCTGGTAAAAGTACCAAAGAAACCTAGAGTAGTCAAAAAGATCTGAAAATAGAACAAACAATACAGAAAATATTAGAGGGATTAACTAACCTGGACGAGCGTATAATCAGAATAGAATATACACCAAAGGATCTATAGCTAACAGACTTGGTAATGGCGGGTGGTTTATGAATAGTAGAATGAACTGAAAATGGCATCTTGACACATTAGCAAGAACTACAAGTAATAAAGGATGTAAAAAAGTAGACATATGCCTCATTTCTGAAACCCAATTTGCGAATGAGTAATATATTAGATTTAGGGGTTAAAATACTTATCATACTACTTACCCTGCACCCTGATAATGCAACCAAAGTAGGTAGTGCAGTAATAATCAAAGAAAATATTATGCACTATCGGATTATACAGAACTAAAAAATTTCAGGCGACATCAGTAATAATTAAATGTAAAAACTATGAGGTAATCGTCACAGCTGTTTACAGTTTGACAACAGATGTCATCAAGAAAAATTAATATGCAGATTTCCTGACCAGTCCAGGACATAGATTTATACCTGGAGGGAGACTTCAAATACGATGCAATATCAACGGGAAAGCCAACATACTGGCCTACTGACACAAATAAACTCTCAGACCTTATGGACTTCTTTGTAGTCAGAAATATTTCAACAAATTACATAGACATAGAAGAGGCACTAGATATGAATTCGGACCATTGTCCAATTATAATCACACTCAGTGACACTGTTATTAAAAAAGAAAGCCCCCCTAGACTTGCTAACAAAAATACTGACTGGAAAAGTTGCCAGATGGACCTTGAAGAGAAGATTGTCCTCTCAGTGCCATTAAGAACCATTGATCAACTAGAGGTAGAAGTAGAATTACTCAATAAAAATGTACAAGCTGCTTAGAACAACGGCACGACCAGTGTCGAAAGAATAAAAGGAAATAACTACCCAAAAGAAATCAGAGAAATAATAACCGAAAAAAAAACTAAGACGCAAGTGGCATCAATGTAGAGCACCAGTTGATAAAACTAGATGAAATAATGCCACACAAAAATTAGAAAAAAAAATTCAAAAAATTAGAAACGAATCGGTTAGCATCTACCTAAGTGAACCATCAAATAATAGCGCTACTGATTACTTATTGTGGAAGGCTACCAAACGATTAAAAAGGCCTACCTTACAGAATCCACTAATTAGAAATGCTAATGGTAGCTGGGCAAGAAGCAAAAGGCCAACAGGTTTGATGACCACCTAGAAAACACTTTTCAACCAAATGAAGAACAAGAAATAATTAGCTGGGATTAGTTCTGATCCAGATGAAATGGAGATTAGCCCTGTAACTCCAAAAGAAGTATATTTGAAAATAAAAGAAAATATAAATTCAAAGAAAACTCCTGGATTTGATCTAATTACTGGGAAAGTGTTAAAGCAATTTCCAAGAAAAGCTATAATGAAATTAACACATCTTATTTAGGCTGAGGTATGTACCAAAGAAATGAAAGGTGGCAGAAATTATCTTCTTCTTCTTTTAGTGTCTATTCGTTCCGAATATTGGCAATCTGGCTATAATTATTTTATTAATTGCTGCTTTAAATAAATTCGTTGTTGTTGTGAAGAACCATTTCCTCAGGTTCTTCAACCATGATATTCTCCTTCTCCCAATTCCTCGCTTTTCGAATACTTTAACCTGTAGGATTACCTTCAGTAATCTGTATTTAGTGCTGTTTTTCATTATATGTCCGAGATATTCCAACTTTCTCCTTTTAATGGTATACATCACCTCTCTTTCTTTGCCCACTCTTCGTAATACGGTCTCGTTGGTTATCTTGTCTGTCCATGATATTCTTAGAATTCGCCTGTATAGCCACATCTCGAAGGCTTCAAGTTTTTTCTCCATTGCTTCAGTTAGTGTCCAGGATTTAACTCCGTAATACAATATTGAGAAGATATAACATCGTAGGAGCCTTACTTTTATCTCCAGATTAAGATTGTGGCTTTTAAAGAGTTTGGCCATGTTATTGAATGCACTCCTAGCCTTCTCTATTCTACATTTTATTTCCTGTGAGTGATCCCATTGTTCATTTACTGTTGTTCCAAGATAGTTATACTGTTTTACTCGGTCCACTGGTGTATTATTGATAAGTAGTTGAGCGTCTCTAACTTGATTTTTGCTGATGATCATAAATTTAGTTTTTGTTATATTTACTTGTCCAAATCTTTCACTTACTTCATTTACTTTGTTTATTAGTTGCTGTAAACTGTTCAAACTGTCTGCAAAAATAACGGTGTCGTCTGCATAACGGATGTTGTTTAGGCGTTCTCCATTTAGAAGTATTCCATGTTCGCATTTTTCCAAGGCTTCACTAAATATTTCCTCTGAATATAGATTAAATAATATAGGTGAAAGTATACAACCTTGTCTAACGCCTCGTAGAATCTGGATCATTTCCGTTGGTTCACCTCCAAAATTCGTTCTTATTGTGGCTGATTGGTTCCAGTATAAATTTTGTATTATACGCCGATCTTTATTATCCATTTGGGCTTTTGT
This sequence comes from Diabrotica balteata, assembly GCA_918026665.1. Taxonomy (NCBI): domain Eukaryota; kingdom Metazoa; phylum Arthropoda; class Insecta; order Coleoptera; family Chrysomelidae; genus Diabrotica; species Diabrotica balteata. Next base: position 8,537,914 of record OU898276.1, on the reverse strand, counting down.
TAGAATATCCATCATTTTTTGGTGTTGAACTGTATCAAATGCTTTTTGGTAGTCTACAAAGCAGGTGTAAATATCGCAAGTCATATCTCTGCATCTTTGAAATAATACTTGTAGACTAAACAGTGCATCTCTTGTACCTACGCCTTTCATGAATCCAAACTGTGTGTCTTGTATTCTCTCTTCGCATAGCTTGTATATTCTACGATTTATAATTTTAAGAAAAAGTTTTAATGTATGGCTCATTAGACTTATTAGCCTATATTCTCCGCACTTTTTTGCTCCCTGTTTCTTTGGTAAGGTAATAAATTCTGAAAGTAGCCAATCTTTTGGGATATTGTCTGTGTCTACCTGTGGCAAAAATTATAATGACACTAAAACCTTAGATTCCAAGATACGTTGGAAAGCACATATTAAGAAAAAAAAGGAAGGATTAAAAATTAAGTTCAGAAAGATGTACTGGTTGATGGGAAAAAATCCACTCTGTCTACTTATAACAAATTTTTATTGTATACGTAAGTCCTTAAACCGATATGGACATATGGGATACGGCTATAAAAGAAAGTAACATCCAAATTATATAACGATATTAGAATAAATTATTAAGGAACATCATTAACCCTCCATGGTACTTCAGAAACTGTGATATTCATCGACACCTCCAGATGGATACTATTATCCAGACAATAAGTAAGTTTGCCGAGAATCATGAACAAAGGCTCTCCAACCACGTGAATGTCGAGGCCATTACACTCCTAGACAACGCCAACCAGATAAGAAGACTTAAGAGAACGAAGCCGTTTGAGTTAGTGCTATAAGTGAGTGAAAGTGAAAAAGCAGAGCAATGTGCTACTAAAGTCTACACGTTATGTATTAGAGCCTAAGGAATATTGCTGAATGTAACCTTAGATAAGTTTTTTGTAGTATTTTGTATATAGAACTAACTTGCTTATTAATCATAGTGAATGATCAGATAGCAATACGGGAAAAACGGGAAAAAACAGCCGTAACGTTTATAGATCTGACGGCTGCATATGACACTGTGTGGAGAGAAGGCCTGATCTACAAGCTAATGAAGGTCATACCATGCCTGAAAACCTGCCAACTAATCAATAACCTCCTAACCAACAGACTGTTTCAAATATATATAAACGATACAAAGAGCAATGTCAGAAAGCTAAATAATGGCCTCCCACAGGGTTCAGTGCTTGCTCCACTATTATTTAACATTTACACAGCCGATCTTCCAGAGACAAAATCAAAAAAATTTGCTTACGCAGATGACCTGGCTATCGCATTTCAAAACCAAGCCAAAGATGTTGAAGAAAGGGCGCTTACCGAAGACTTAAGGGTTCTCTGCGACTACTTTAAACAATGCCGACTTCGCCCTAATAGAAACAAAACTGAGACAAGCCTCTTCCATCTCACAAATCAGCTTTCGAATGACACCCTTAGCATCACCTTCAATGGCGAGACTTTGAAACATAATAACAACCCTAAATACCTGGGTAAAACGCTCGACAAATCACTGACGTTCAAAACCCATCTTACGAATGTAGCTGCCAAAGTGTGAACCCGTAACAACATAATAACAAAGCTTGCTGGAACGACATGGGGTGCCACTGCGGATACACTTCGAACCTCCTCACTGGCGCTGGTGTATTCTGTCGCTGAATACTGCGCACCGGTATGGCTAAATAGCGCTCATGTCAACAAGATTGATGTTCAACTAAATTACACTATGAGAGTAATATCTGGTACTATTAAATCAACTCCACTAAGATGGCTTCCAATTCTGAGCAATATAGCACCTCCAGATATTCGACGAACGGCAGCACTTGTCAAAGAATATCAGAAAATCATGGCAAATAATCGTCTGCCAATTCACCAGTATATTCCGCACGCCGCACGAGACCAACAAAGACTGAAGTCCAGACGACCCCCTGTCCAATCCGTTCAGGGAATGGGTGATAGCTACAATAATCAAGAGCAGTGGACGAAAAGATGGATGCCAACAACAGAGCCAGACGTCATCAAAACAACAAGTACGTCGATCGGCTTCACTGGATCAAACCTGCCACGCCCTATATGGACAAAATTAAATCGCATACGCACGGGTCATGGCAAATGTGCCGATTATCTATACCGATGGGGTCATGCAGAAAGCTCACAATGTGATTGTGGATCCCCGAGAGAGACCATCCAACACATCATTACGGATTGCCAAATCCGCAGATACAGCGGAGACCTTCAAGATTTTGCAGAGTGTTCTCCTGGTGCAATTGAATGGCTGTGCAATTTGGACATTAATATTTAATCTTTAACTTAGGTTACAATTCCAATTTGAACATAATTATTATCTAAATACTAATTTTATCGTATTGTAATTATCCATACGCTAAGTAAATAAATAAGATAGCAATAATCATAAGATTCCTGTTGGAGTTTTATTAAATAAAAAAAACTATATAAAGAATGTGATATCGCTATTTGATTTTAAATACTAAAGGTGACTTTAAAGACCGGTAAATTATATGGAAAAATGAAACAGTTTTATTGAAAAAACATACAATATCCATTAAAATGAGAGTTTGTAAAGTTATTCTACTTCTACTTCTCTTACTATGCGTTTTTACCAATTGATCACATAACGTAAAATTAGAAATAACTATAAAGTAAATTCCAGCATAAAATATACCGTTCAATTGAATATTGTACTTACACTTCAAAATAAATTACACTACTGTCTTCCGCACGTTTTACAATAATTTTGAGACCACTTCCTTCAGTAGACGTTTTGTCTTGTACAATTAAGACAAAATGTAGTTTTAAGAGCACTCACTACTAACACTAATCAAAATATCACATAAATTTTAAGAGAGCCCAATGACAATCAGTTACCTTAATTTTAAACTCGGTAATAATATGATGCGAATTCAATATTTCCTATCAACTGCTCAATATTCAAACTGTTTCTACGCTTAACTGGTTATGTCGTACATGATAATATAAGAAAGGGCATCTATTGTTATTCTAAAGTGATTGCAGATTGCGGATATTGATAGAAAAATTCGACAAACATCCGATTAAATCAGTTTAATCAACTGGAATAATTATAAGTATTAATAAATTAGACAACACCTCAAACTGATTAATATTCTCTTTAATTATATAAGTAATATTAAACAAAAAACCTTTTTTGTCTAGTTATTTATCAAAATTAAAATTCTGGCACGTTATTGGAATATATCAATCTAGATTATAAAGAAAAACTGAGCAAAGTATAAAATGAAACTGAAATAAATTCAGTCCAATGACTCAAACAAGATATAAAAAATAATTTTCCTAAATTCTTTAATTTTTCTCCTTTGTCCTGTTTTTTTTTTCAAAACTATTGACGTATCTGTTTATTGGCCCACAGGTTCATTATCCCAAGTACATTTTTATACCTGAAATCTATAAAATTCTCTATTTTTTATGACTCTCAAGATTTATACTTGTTTATCCTATAGTATACTTTCAAAATTATAGGCACTAAATTCGAAGAAATCGTAATTGAGCTTTAACGCAACACTATTGCCAGGTTGTGATTATAGATAATTTATCAACTTCTATATTAATAATTTTTTACAGCAAGAAAATATTTTATGAGAATTGGCAATAAAATGATAACAGAAGGTCAACTCTATATGTCCACCAAATCCCAGTAGAAAGACTGCATTACAACTACCTCGGCACCATAATAAATGCAGAATAGACCAACAACCAGGAGCTTTCGAGAGCTACCAGCTCTCTCTCGATATAATACTAAGAATGCTGCGACGCTATGTCGTTTATGTCCTTTTAGCAAGAATCTTAGCAAACCGTAATAAAATTGTTTTATCAAAAACGCAAGGCCACGAATATAATTATTGTTTTGTCTTAGTAAATAAAGTCTTTATGCTAGTCATTTTATATAAAAATAAATTTATAAATGTAGCTTACTCACTTAAAAATTGGTTGTAGTAGTTTAGGAGCTACAATTCTTGACTAACCATCAACGGATTTACAGCTAGCACTGAAACAAAAAATTCTATTAAATTTAAGCAAAATACAAACAGTTTCACTACTATAATTACAAACAGATTCATTATGAAATATAAGATACTGTATGTACGAATTCAAAACATATATTCGGTAATTATGCACTGTTTAAATAAATAACATTTTCTTCTTATTTTTATATAGACATGACTCTGATTTTAATGTGCCTTTAGTAAGTTGTCATTCCATTATTTTCGTGGTCTTCGAAACCGGAGACAGAATGATTCTGAGAGAGAGATTCTGTCTCCGGCTTCTATGTAACATGCAGCTTCTCCTTATAAAAATTTTAAAGTGTTTGTTTGTCTTTGTGTATTGTATTGTTATGTCCAAATTTACATTTATGACATTATACTCATGTCGGATAGGCCACAACTGACGAAATGCCCCTGAAGATGATCTGCTTGGGCAAGATTTAATTAATCACTGTGTTCGATAGTTGCCTTGTATACTATCAAAGTTTGATTTATATATTCTCATTTCGCCTATAATTTGATTTTGAAATTTAATTCATTTAACTTCATTTACATATATGTTTTTTTGCAGCCAATATAGCCTGTTTGCTCAACCAGTCATGGTTTCTGTAATTTTAAGCTACATATAGAAACACCTTCTGGGAACAAAAAAGAACGATTATTGCGAGGCCAATCCAATCTGTAGCTCTTACATTTTTTTGACTTTTCAATTTGGCCGGTTTTACGATATTATCACCTTTGTGTGAACGCATTAGATTTTCCAACGCGAACACGCACACACACGAACGCACAAACACATACATTTGATTGAATTTGCGCAAATTGAAACTTCGACATTAGGAACACACCTACATTGTTTAGACAACAGTAAGTACTTGTAATTTAATCAACTTTATTGAATAGCAATAAGGTTCAAATTGACTCTTCATTTAGTTGTAATATTTAGAAAATATTTGTATGGGAAAAAAAAGGGCCGTTTTAGTTTTCCCAGAAATTATTCGAATTTTTCATGCCGTAAAAACCATCCTCGCACTTCAAGGAACATTTAAAAAAAGAATTGATAAGATTGGTCCATGCGTTGTTGAGTTATGCGCTTACCAACACATTTTGCGATTCATTTTTATATTATAGATTCAAGTTAGCACTGAGAGTTTGAAAGATTCCGAAGTGGAAATCCAAACCTCAAACACTAGTTAAAAACGTAATTTTCATTACAATGACATATCGCAATGGCTTAATCTTATATAAACATAATATTTAACAGATATATGAATGCATTAGCTATATAGGACTATATTTATCACTAATTGCAAACCTCTAATCTTGTTTATGACCACACATATCAGAATCCATCTCAATAAATTGATTCAAGCATATTTGCCTTTAGCAATGGTATTGATGTTCAAAGTACGGTAAAATATAGAGCGATCAAATATCAGCAAATAATTACATACAGCGATAAAGCTGATTGATTAACAGTGTTAAATTATTCTTTTCCTTTTGATCAACTCTTAGATTAATAACAATAGATATTTTAAAATATTTTTGAATCATTCATTTGTGTTTATATCTTTAAGAAATTGATATGAAGACCATGTATCACAATATTACTAAAATAAAACAATTGTGTAAATAATAATAAACATAAGTCTTCTTCTTCTTTGCTAATTAGGACTAGTGGCCGTGAAGTTTATTATATGTTGACTGCAGAGCTTTTTCTGTAATTTTGGGCAACATATGTTTGGTATTCTTTCTACTGGTCTGTTTATTTGGTGGTTCTGAAGCTTAAAAACATGTTAATTGCTCAAATGAAGAGAAAAATATTACACCTTCTATCATACTGCATTACATACATACATTAAACATACTATATAATAAACTTCAATCTAACGATAATAATGTTGCGATAATTATGGCGTATAAAAACTGTAAACATATTTACTCATTCGCGAATGTTTTAGGTCAAATACTACCGAATTCTCCAAAAGGGTCGAATAATCAGTCCAGGTAACAATAATTCGCAGTCAACGACCCGAGCCCTCCGAATTTTTATTAGACGAGAAAGCGATCGACTGTTCTAGTCTAGCTGAATGAGTCACCTAATGGATGGAAGATCATCGATGCATCGCCAGACCCTTCTAGATAACGGCATTTCATATAAATAACGGTGATTCTCATTAAGGAGAAGTAGTCAAAAAATAAATCCGGTCTCGCGTTAGAATTGTATTGCACGTAAATAAATTATTTGTAAAATAAATTAGTAGTAATAAAGACTTTGATAAATTCGTGAGTGTTATAAATATTGAACTTTTAGAATTAAAATAAGAACAATAAATTAGAATTAATAGTTCAGTAACAAAGAATATAAGTTTTTTTTAACGATTTACATATATTAATTCCCAAGTTATGAATATCCCAGTCAAAAGTCTATTAAATAATACGTCTTCCATAAGATATTTTAATTTTAAAAAAGAAATACGTTGATCCATCTTATTATCTAAGTATACCACGTAATAAGAGGTACAGAAAAGAAGAGAGAAAGAATAAGTACCATAGTTATACCTACAATTTTCTGAGCCTTTATTAAATATACCTCGTACTGGCTGAATGCCCGACTTTTGGAGCGTTCGACATTCGATTCCGAGTAATTCCCATAGTCAATGAAGGAAAGAAAAAGAAGGAATGTGACTTAATAATATCATATAGCTACACTGTAAAATTCTATGTGCACTAAATCGCACATGGCTTTAGTTCAAACTCAATAACTATAGTTACACATTTATAGTAAATTATAATCCTCAATTTTTAGAATAAGGTGACAAAAATACATAAGGAAGGAAAAACAAAATATTTTCTGGTAAAAAATGTTTAAGAGGAGATGAACAAAAATTGTACATGTAAAATAAATGTGCATATTATAACGTACCCTTGGTTTACATTAATAAAATAGCTATTTATTTTCGAATTAAAACATCAAGCAACGTTATTATATTGAAACATATTTAAAATTTCCCCCAATTATTTCCTTCAAAAAGTTTTTTTTGCTACTCCCCTGACTAACAATTCTACGGGACGAATCATGCTTTAATTTCTTAAGTATAAGAAGTGGTATCGCATTGTACCTTCAAGGACCTCATATTTCAAGAGCTGATTCAAAATTATTTGCCTTTTGTCAATTTAGGAATCCCACATTTCCTAAACCCATTCACGTTACATACTGGTATTTTCTCTAACCAAATACCTAGTTTTTTTAAAGATAAAGTTTTTTTGACTCAAAATTATTCGGTTGTGTGACACCCACAATTAGGGCTAGTTTAGCATAAGCATCGAAATTCCCTTCTTTGTAGCATTCTGAGCAATAACTATCTAACCAACTCGAGACTAGAGTACTTTTGTCTCAGCAGTCTCAGTACTTTGTCATACCCTGCCGTCGTTTCTGCATCGACGACGTCATGTTGTTTCTTTTATCACAACATCCTGGTTCTGTTCCTCATCAAATCTTAAACCCACCTGTTGATAACAGTTTGTTGATGACACCTTTGTCATTTGGCCACATGCTAAAGACACGTTAGATATCTTTATCTCCCACCTTAATAGAATACATCCCAGTATTCAATTGGCGGGGGAAGTTGAGTCTGAAACGTCTTTGCCATTATTTGATGTTCTTATTTAGAAACACCTAACTCACAGTTATTCCTACTCCATGTACTGGAAATCCACCCATATAAACCGATATCTGAATGCCCAGTTACATTATTACCACGCCCAACTTAATTCAGTTATCAACACTCTTGTTTCTCGTCCATAAGACTTAAGACGACAATCACAGATAATATAGACATAATATAGACATAATATAGACAGACAATCATAATAAGGCAATCACTCTTAAGGTGCGTCCAGACATGCAACAAAACATCGTATCGTAACACCGTCGCGTATCAAGTCTAGACCGCACTGCGTAACAGCGTAACAGCGCAACACCGCAACATCGAGGCGTCCCATCGGTTGTCGGTTTTCTGCCGTCGCATCAAAGGAATGTTACGCGCTGATGTTGCACCGCTTGTTTGCTTGTTTAGACGGGTCTGCGTACATACTCGCGTTTTATCTTCCGTTGTATTTATTTAGTTGAAACAATTGTAATGGAGTGGACGGAAGAATCTTCTATTAATTTTATAAATAGTTACCAAAATATAGATATTTTGTGGGATACAAAACATCCGAAATATTATAATAAAATAAAAAAGCATGATGCTTGGGAAGAACTTGCTGTAGAATTTAAAACGACAGTAGATGAATGTAAAAAAAATAAATACTCTATTATCAGCACTTAGGCGAGAGAAAGCCAAAATTAAAAAGAGTCACAGTACTGGAAAAGGTAAGTTTGAATGAGTGAATTTTAATTTACTTTTGATATATTTTTATTTAGGTATTTTTGAATTACAAATTGTTTTTTTATTTATAGGGCTTTCAGATGTCTACGAAAGTAGTTGGTATGCAAGTTAAGAAACCAGAACTGCTAATTCAACTATAATAAAAGGACAGCGTCAGCACGCTACACCTCGGCGTCACCGAGCTTACTTAATTTACTTTTGCATTGTATAGCGTCACTCTTATTTTGCATTTTACTGTAGTAAGTAGTCCCTTGTCAATAAAGTTATTTTTTAAAAATATTGTTCTTGGACTTAGAAACATCATTGGCGCAGTCAGTACAGATTTTCGGGAATTACGCTAAACGTTACAAAAATCGAACGGCTTCGCGTAGTTTTTCGTTTTAACGATTCACCGAAAAAACGAACTTTTTGTAAAAGTGTCCAAGATCAACTTTAGACAAGGTATCACCAAGACCTGGGGAAAGAACAAAAATCGTCGAACCCTAGAGGCAGTAGATTTAAGCAGTAGTTTCAACGAGACCTGGGAGAAGAACAAAATCGTCGAATCCTATAGGCATCAATGTTGAAAATCTACATTTTAATGTAAGTGTTTCCTATTTTTTCCATTTTATTTTCCATTTTATTATTTCCATATTTGAAAATACTTATAGTCAGAGAGCTAACGAGAGCAAACAATTTTTTTAAATGTTTTATGATTTTGCAAGATATTTTTAATAAGAAAAAGATTATTATTATTATATTATATTATTATATTTTTTTGACAATATCTTATTATATTGAAGTTGAACGTTCTATATTGAAACATATTTTATATTTTATTACAATTTGATATATTATCTGAATAAATATTTAATGAGCGAAAGTGATAGCAAATTAGATTTAAGTAGCCTTGTAGCAGAATTAAATTCAATTTTAGAAACAAATACTGATACAAATAACGAAATGGCTCAAACGAATTACCAATTATTAAAACTTTACTTAGATTCCATCCCAACCTACGATGGTAATCCACATACCTTAACCATATTTATAGAAAATTGTGAAAATTTAATAACTAATTTTGCTAGTCAAACAGACGGCACCTTGAATACATTTTTACTTCGAGCTATATTAGGTAAATTAAATGGAAGAGCTCAAATGTTAATAGGTTCTAGGACAGAATTAAATACATGGCAACTCGTAAAAGATGCCCTTAATCTTAGTTTTGGAGACCAGAGAGATCTCGATTGCCTTATTCAAGACCTAATAACGTTGAGGCCTTTCAAAAATGAAACCCCTTATAATTTTGGCATGCGATGCCAAGAAACACGTAGTTTAGTAACACAAAAATTAAATACGCTTAATATTAATGCACAAGAGAAATTAATTAGAATAAACAGTTACGATGACTTATGTTTAAAGACTTACATTAGAGGCTTACCCTTATCGTTACAAACAAATATAAGATTAAGAAACCCAGACAGTTTAGAGAAAGCTATGAGCTTCGTTATCGAAGAAGAGAATTTTCTATATTCGTTACAACGCGGAAATAATTTAAACTCACAAAATTCTTTTAGACCCTCATCGAGACATAATCCTACGAGAAACAATAATTCTAATCGAACTTTTATTCCTAGAAATAATTTACAACAAAATCGCCCTAATATGAGATTTCCACCTTACCAATATCAAAACATCAGACCGCAATACCTAAATAATAATTTTAATCCCAACAATACCTTTCAGCCACATCAAAATCAATTCCGAAATTTCAATAATTATAATTCTAACTTTAATCCAAGAAATTTCGACAATAATAATTCTAATTTCCGACCAAGGAACTTCCATAATAATAATCCTAATTTTCAACAAAGAAATGTTAATAATCAATCCCAAAATCAAAATCAATACCAGCCAGAACCGATGGATACAACTTCACGAAATACTTCTTTAAGATCTAGACCACATTTTACCTCCACGCAATTATTTAATCAACAAATTAATAACGATCAAATACAATTCGAAAACCCCTTTGAAAATAATATTCCCACTGATTACGTACACCCAACTCAAGGAGCTAATGAACTTCCTTACGAGAACATTTATGAAACTCAATCCAGTCCTTATCGCAATCCAAATGAAACAAAAGAAAGATCATATCACAATCCCACACAAAATGTTGAAAACAGAAATTTTTGCATGGCCCAAGAAAACTACAATCCGACATAATATATTTAAATACAACGATAGCAGATTTACCACATATTATTATTCCTGAACTCAATGCTAGATTTTTATTAGATACAGGGTCTTCCAAAAGTTTGATATCTCCACAGTTAGCGCATAAATTTTATAAAAATTTTATTTCTTACGAAAATTTTAATATACAGACGGCTCACGGAATTTCTATGCACAATGAAATAATTAATATTCCAGCTTTTAACATTTTTAAAGTAAATCAATATAATAAGTTTTATGTTTTTAAATTTAGCGAAAATTTTGATGGATTAATTGGTATAGATTTATTACAAAAATTAAAAGCTTCAATTAATGTTAACACGCGACAAATGAAAACGCCTTATGTAACGATACCCATAATTTTTGAACCCAGTAAAAAGGATATATTATATCCCAAGTCAATTTTAAATCATACAATAGTTATTCCCCCTAGAACTAAGCAAATAGTCAAAATACCGGTAAAATTAAATGTAGGATTAGGTATATTAGAATATAAGAATTTCGGTAAAGGAATCGAAATGCCTAAAGCAGTAGTTAATGTAAAAAATAATTTTGCCATAACCACTATTACGAATATAAGCGAATATAAGACAACGTTAACTATTACTGAACCCTTTGATATAGAACCATTAGATACTGTAAATATTAATTTTATAAGAAAGATGGAAACTGACGAAGAAACGTCTATTAATGATGATAACATGTTAAAAAGGAATTTAAAAAATATAAGGATAAATCATTGCAACAAAGAAGAAAAAGAATTACTAAAAAAGCTTTGTTTCCAATATAGAGATATTTTTTATTGCGAAGGAATACCTTTAAGTTTTACTAATAGTATTAAACATAAAATTAAACTTACTGATGATTCTGCAATATATACAAAATCATATCGTTTCCCGGAAGTTCACCGAGAAGAGGTTAAATCCCAAATATATAAGATGTTAGCAGAAGGTATAATAGAAGATAGCAATTCCCCGTTTTCGAGTCCCATTTGGGTGGTTCCGAAAAAACAAGATGCTACAGGAAAAAGAAAATGGCGTCTAGTAATAGATTATAGAAAGTTAAATGAGAGAACCGTAGATGACAAATACCCGTTACCAAACATAACAGAAATTTTAGATAAATTAGGGAGAGCAAATTACTTTTCGACACTAGATCTTGCAAGTGGCTTCCACCAAATAGAAGTCGATCCACAAGATGTTGAAAAAACAGCTTTTAGTACACCACAAGGTCACTTTCAATTCAAAAGAATGCCTTTTGGTTTAAAAAATGCACCCTCGACTTTTCAGAGAGTTATTGATAATGTTTTAAGAGGATTAACCGACGAAACGTGTATAGTATATTTAGACGATATTTTAATTTATAGTACATCTTTACAAGAGCATCTTGAAAAATTAAAAATAGTTTTCGAAAGACTCAGAAAGAGTAACTTGAAAGTACAATTAGACAAGTCAGAATTTTTACAAAAAACAGTTATGTATTTAGGACATGTAATTACCCCTCAAGGCGTAAAACCAAACCCTGATAAAATCTCTGCCATAAAAAGATTTCCCATTCCAAAAACCCAAACTGAAATAAAAAGCTTTTTAGGATTATTAGGTTACTACAGACGATTTATAAAAGATTTTGCAAAAATTACTAAACCGATGACCAAATGTTTGAAAAAAGGTTCTAAAGTAAACCACGATAAAGATTTTATTGACTGTTTTGAAACTTGTAAACAAATCTTAACAAACGACCCTATTTTACAATACCCAAATTTTTCCCAACCATTTATTTTAACGACAGACGCTAGTAATTTTGCAATTGGAGCTGTATTATCACAAGGAAATGTTCCAAATGATCGACCCATCGCATACGCCTCAAGAACGCTAAATAAAACGGAGACAAATTACTCGACCATAGAAAAAGAGCTGTTAGCAATTGTATGGGCCTGTAAACATTTCAGACCATATCTTTACGGCAGGAAATTTTATATCTACACAGATCACAAACCACTATCTTGGCTTTTCAGCCTAAAGGAGCCAAACTCAAAACTAATCCGATGGCGTCTTAAACTGGAAGAGTACGATTATAAAATTATATATAAAAAGGGAAAAAACAATACAAACGCAGACTGTCTATCTCGTATTACAATAAACGCCTTAGAGGACGAATCAATAATAAATAATCCTGGAGATGTAGATGAAGATATTTTAAAATACCTCCAAAATTTTGCAGAAAATCCATTAGACGCACAACCTTTTACGAGTAACGATAACAATTCAAGAAAAATTAATATTATTTCCGATATAAGAATACCTCCAGATATACAAGACGAGACCTTAGATGAATCAACACAACATTCAACTGCGAACGAAACGACGAATCAAGGAATACCCATTTTAGATGAAATAGTAAACAACAAAGTACACCAAATTCTAGTATACCCAAACGTTTACCCAAAAACTGATATAACGCAGGAAACTTATCAAAACCATAAAATAATTAAAGTCAAAATTCCAGAAACTGATAATGAAAAACATATTTTTGAATTTCTTATGGCATACACAGACCTTAACAATACATTTTATTTATATTTCAGTAAAGACAACCTGTATAATGATTTTAATAAATATTACCTAAAACATTTTTCTGAAAATGGTCCGAAACTAATTAAATGCACTAGATTAATTAATACAGTAGCAAACGAAGAAGAACAAATCATTTTATTAAAAAATTACCACGAAGGAAAAACTAACCATAGAGGAATTAATGAAACTTTCGAAAAAATTACGTCAAAATTATTATTGGAAAAACATGAAGACATCTATTACTAATTACATTAACGAATGTTCTATTTGCCAGAAAAATAAATACGGTAGACACACGCCCTATGTCCCGCTAATGCTTACAGAAACCGCCAGCAAACCTTTTCAAGTTGTTCATATAGATATTTTTACGTATGACGGTAACAAATATTTGACTATGACAGACGCATTTACTAAATTTGCCCAAGCTTACTTTATTCCAGGTAAAAACGCAATTCATATCACGAAATCCTTAATAAAATACTTCACTTCTTTCGGCATTCCCCAATTAATAGTAGCAGACAAAGGTAGAGAATTTAATAACGAAGTAATAAAAGATTTATTAGCAATACACAAAATCAAAGTTCACTTTACTACTCCTGGCCACCATGAATCAAATTCAATAGCTGAACGAATACACTCTACTCTAATTGAACATTTAAGACTTCTAAAACAGACATATCCTAACGAAGACGACTTAATGGACTATGCTCTTATAGCTTACAATAATTCTATTCATAGTTCCACAAAATTTACTCCATTTGAATTGACTTTCGGACATACAGATTCTAGAAACCCCAACGAACTATTTCTTTCTCAAAATTTTTATTCAGAATATATAAATAATCATAAAGACAAATTAAAACACGTTTACCAAAACGTACATGAAAATCTAACACAAAATAAAACTAAAGTAATTAATAAAAGAAACGATCAAGGAGAAACAAATTCAGAGTTCAAAATTGGACAAGTAGTTTATAAAGTTAATACCCAAAAACGTAACAAAAAACATCAACCATATTTAGGTCCCTACAAAATAACAAAAATTCTTGACAGAAACCGAGTAGAACTTGTACGACAAAGACTTAAATATAAAAAACACACTAACCAGACAGAAATTATACATATCAAAGAACTAAAGAAACCTCCCGTTGCAGGTTCACCCTCTGGACAACAAACGTCGACGCAAGACGAGACACATCCAAATTCCATAACTTAAACGACAATCCCGGACTTTTACCCCTTCATTTAGGCACAACCCGAATTCAGACAGATGTTTGGACTTTTATACATATCTATGACATAACAAATATTACTACAAATTTTCTAACTCTACAAAATCAATATTATTCCATGATAAATACCCTTTCAAATACTTCTCAAATTCTAAGCTTTAATAAAGAATTCCAAGACTCCTATCATTTAATCCAAATTTTGGAAAATAAAATTTATCTTGAGTTAAAACAGTTAAATCCCTTTTGGAATACCAGATCAAAAAGATCTCTATTTGATGGTGTAGGCTCCGCAATCAAATTTATAACCGGAAACCTAGACCAAAACGATGCAAAACGTTACGACGACGCTATATCAACCCTTACAAATAATCAAAATAATATTAAAACTATAGTTAAAAATCAAATCACCTTATTAAGATCCTCAATAAAAAATTTTGAAAATAATACAAAAATCTTAGCCCATAACCAGTTAATTTTAAGCTCACGAATAACAGAAGTTCAAAAGTTAATTAAAGATATAAAGATAGAAAAAGTTGGGACATTTCATTATTTTGCACTAGAAAATTTTTGCACAAATTATTTATGACCTATTAGAAAAAATCGAAGTTGCTATCAGCTTTTCAAAACTAAATACCTTTCATAATTCAATAGCCGACCCAAATGAACTATTTCTCGAAATTTTAAACATCAGTAAATTTCTTAAAAATAACAAACTCCCTTTTGAATTATCTTTGCAAAATATTTTGTTGTTCGAAAAAATAATTAAGATAAAAAGTTATAGTAAAGCAAATAAAATAATTTTTGTACTTGAATTGCCTCTTGTTGAGATCAATGACTATGATTATTATCATCTTTATTCCTTTCCGACCAGATACCAAACTCATTTTAGAACAATTATTCCAAAATCCAAATTCCTACTTTCCAATCGATACCAATATGCACTTGCCAACGTTCAATGTCAAAAATTGTTAGAAGAAGAATATTTATGACACGATGTCCAGTCAATTGAAGTAACACCAACAGCCCCTTGCGAAGTTCATCTCATACAGTACTCAAAGTTTGTAAATCAATGTCAATCAGTGCCAATAGAAATTAATAATATAAAAATTCAAAAACTAGAAAACAATAAGTGGATCGTAATAACGCGAAACAAAGTGATTAGTATTCAAAAATGCGATAAGAATTCGGACAATATTCCATTAAACGGTAGTTACTTGATCGAACTCAATAGTGCGTGCGAAATATATATAGACAATTACGTTTTAAAAACATTTGAACTAAAAACTCCAAATTTTGTTAAAATGGAACTGCCAACTTTAGAAGTATTACTAAAAACGCCGGTCAGTGATCCAAACCTTAAACCAATCAAAATAGAATCGATAAAATTAGATGAATTAAATAATGTCCAAAGTGCTTTAGCAGATCAAGAAAACAAAATAGACAATCTAGACACAGTTCCTGTTCATTTTCAACATGTCAGTTTTTATACCATAATTTTATATGTCTTAGCAATTATTTTCCTTGTCTACACCATTTGGCGAATATACAGAAAAAGGACAAATCAAGAATCACCAAAACAATCCACAGAACAAGAAAAAAAGGTACCAGATAACTTTCCATTTCTTCGAACTATGCCACCCCATAGTTCTCATCTAGCCCCGGAGGAGTTAAGAAACCAGAACTGCTAATTCAACTATAATAAAAGGACAGCGTCAGCACGCTACACCTCGGCGTCACCGAGCTTACTTAATTTACTTTTGCATTGTATAGCGTCACTCTTATTTTGCATTTTACTGTAGTAAGTAGTCCCTTGTCAATAAAGTTATTTTTTAAAAATATTGTTCTTGGACTTAGAAACATCATTTGCATTTAAAAGTATGCAATTCCTTTGGAACAAGAATCAGGTTCGAGAAACACAAAGTACTGTGAGTATTAAATTAAGTACTACGTATACCTAATTATAATTATCTTGCCACAAAAGTCGATGATTATTTTGAAAGTACGCTGCTAATTCGTCTCTAATTAGTGCTGCATTTGCGGTGGGTTTTCTGGGAACATTTCTAATTGGAAGTAATGAGGACATGGTTCCATTGGTTATAGTTTTATAGGTTCCTTCTATAAGCGTTCGGCCGTTTCAGCGTTTCATTATAATTAATTCGGCCTTCTTAGGTTCAAGCAACATTGGTTTACGAAGTACCCTAAAAACGGCTGAGCTAATGCCAAATACATTTTTGACAGTTCTTCGTGCGCGAGATAATCTATAATTAAACACTCTTCGTGGTGATCCTTTCGCATGTATTCCCGAAAACGGTTTCATTAATGAATCAGTTAAAGCAAATGCCTCGTCTCCAATAAAAAAGTAGGGAATTTTCCGTGGCATGCCATCCAAAGCTTCCGGTTCGGGAAAATTTAAATTATTTTGTACTATAGGTAAAGAAATAATAAATCAGACTTACTCACAATCAATTTAATTTAACTATCCGACGACCGGTTTCGCTTTCTACAATATGCAAAGCATCTTCAGGTCTCGGTACAAAGTTAAACAAATGATGCCGGTACTCTATTAATAGATGGATGGTAGAACATGTTTGAAACTACTGTATATTGTTGAATGTTCATTCAACAATATACAGTAGTTTTAAACATGTTCTACCATCCATCTATTAATAGAGTACCGGCATCATTTGTTTAACTTTGTACCGAGACCTGAAGATGCTTTGCATATGAACATGAACATTCAACAATATACAGTAGTTTCAAACATGTTCTACCATCCATCTATTAATAGAGTACCGGCATCATTTGTTTAACTTTGTACCGAGACCTGAAGATGCTTTGCATATTGTAGAAAGCGAAACCGGTCGTCGGATAGTTAAATTAAATTGATTGTGAGTAAGTCTGATTTATTATTTCTTTACCTATTTGAAATGGACTCACACAAGCAACAAATTCATGATTTCAATATTTTGTACTAATTTTTTGTAAAGAGAGCAATTTTTAAAGATACCACCATCTGAAATTCTTCCTTGGCCTCCAGCATTGACATAAAAAAAGTTGTAATTAGCATCCACTAAAGCAAAAAGAACTACACTGAATGTTGATTTGTAATTAAAAAACTCGCTTCCAGTGTTTATTGGTGCTTGTAAAACAACATGTTTTCCATCTAAGGCACCCAGACAATGAGGAAAGTTCCAGGTTTTCTCGTATTGTTTTGCCACTTCTATCCATTTTTCTGGTGTTGTTGGTATCTGAAAATTGAAATAAACAACTGTGTCAAAAATTCAGCAATGTTTTTATTACCTAACTAAACTTTTTTACTTAATATTTATTTTAAAAAAGTTAGATGATACTACTAAATATTTTAGATTGAAGATAATGAAGAAGGTGAAGGTGAAAAAGATATACCGAGTGAAGAACCTACATTAGCGGATAGCGATAAAAATTCTGCTTCACAAGAGATTCAAGAGAATATAGAAAACAGACCGAAAAGGAAACAAACGGAGGTAACACCTAGTAAACGCCAAAAGAAGAGTGAAGATTCTGAGAAACTAGATCAAGCTTTTAAAATATTGTCCAAAGCATCAGCAAATGCCAATAACCTAAGGGAAGAAAACGAATGTCAGATAATTGGAAATCTTGTGGCTAAAAAACTGGCCAAATATTCTTCTCAATTACAAAGTGATGTACAACAAGAAATTATGAATGTTTTATTTAAAGCAGACAGGATCCATCTCAAGCAAACTTCAATCAATTCGGATTATTTACAAACATACCGTACTCATAATTTTCAGTCAGACTTCACAAATTCTATGCCACAAGATTCTCAATTTGAACACTACCTGGATAGCCAAAGATCTAATTTTATTCAACAACAATCACAGTCACCATCTCCAGCATCTACTTATGATAGTTCTAGTATTTCGATTCATTCAAGTCGCACTACTCCAGTCACTACCTCTTTACCACACCAATTACTGGATATGCCCGACATTGAATTAGGGGATTTATAAAAAAATATTTTTAGAAATAGTGTTTAATATACTTGTTTAATAAAATAGTTTCTTACCTCTATACTTTCTTTTAATACTTCTACGATAGCTTTACACACACTTCAGGAACTATAGTACTTATCGATTGTTTAGACATTTTAAAAAGATATTGTAGACTGGTATAGGAATCACCAGTCGCCAAAAAACGAATTGTTACTGCCAATCTTTCTTGGACAGAAATTGCCTTTCTCCATCTAGTATCTTTTCGTCCTATTTTTGGTCCAATTACATTAATCAAATACTCGAAGTCTGTTGGAGACATTCTAGTAAAATTTTTGTAGAGGCCACTAATTGCCTGAAATTTTAAATCCTGTAGTAAGTGTCTTCCACTGTATGCCTTTCTTACAGTATACAACTTTGTCTGCCACCAGCGCCTTTCTACCCGCCTTTTTTTATTTTTCTTAACGAAATAATGCATAAATATGTAAGCTGCTGCAGCAACCTCCATTTCGTACCAATTGTACCTCACAACTAGAAAACGACAATTCAGACGGAACGGCAGTATGTTCTGCTGCTAAGATACGCGATGATGTATTGTTGCGCCTGTATTTTTGATCATGCCGTAACTTCGATGCGTACAACAATTGTTGCGTGACGGTGTTACGATACGATGTTTTGTTGCATGTCTGGACGCACCATTACAAAACACTTACCACAAAACCCGAATCAATAGGAGCATTTAAAAACATTCCCATTACATCTGAGAAAGAGACCCTGCTGCCTGATAAACCCAAAATCTTTTTACCTTTTATCACAGGTATCTCTGACGAGATCAGTAAAACACTTAACCCTCTAATCATCAAAACCATCTTCATTACTTACTTTAATTTGTCCAATCTCGTCAAATCCGTAAAAGAATAAATCCCAATGAAGACCTTGAAGACAAGAAGCAATACGGAGCAGAAGATGCCCACCAACTAGACGGACTGACGACCTAAAGCGTGTTAGCAATATCTGGATGCAAGCCGCACAAGACAGAGACAGATAGAAAGAGCTGGAGGAGATTTATGGCCAGCAGTGGAAGCATATACGTTGATGATGATGATGACACAGGCTAAGACTGTTCGTCACTCGACACTAAGGAGTTGGCAATATGAGAACTTAGTGCGGTTTGACGGTTCTTGTACTTTTACCGAAGAAGATACTGTTATGTGAGGGGAGTAGGAAAATTGACACCCCGAACTCGAACTAAACGATATCCCTCTTGATAATTGATTCAAAATGGGTGCAGAAACTTGCAGAAATTAGAAGATCAAATGTTTTAGCAAGATGATAAACCGCCTTTTTATTACGTTCAGATTTGAGAGTTTTTGGATGATCTATTTCCAGCGTATATTAGTCGAAAAGGTGCAGTAGAATTGCTAACTGAATCTTCAGATTTCAATCCCTTAGATTTTTTTTCTCGGAGATATATGGACTCAACTGTTTACGCAACTTTTGCTATGCTCAAAATCAATACCACAATTTAGAAGCACTAGTTAAAAAAATAAAAACATCGATGAGTGATCCCAAAAATGCACAATATTCTATATATTTAAAAAAAACAATTTTTGAAACAATATATCTACAGATTACAGTATATTTAAATGTTTTATTATGAATGATTAACAAAACTTGATATGACGATTTTATTGCAGTGTACCTTTCATAAGTCATCTGACAGATTCCCAAAAATTCTTTTATTATTTCACCGAGTCTTTCTATCTATTGATCCTGAGCAAACTTTTAAGGCCCCGAGCAGGCTAAGTGTTGCCAACTCATGGAAAGTCTTGTTATAAATCTAACGAAACAATTGAAAATGATTTCTTTTACTTAGATAACTTGCTCAATAAAAAGGATTGAAAAAGTTCGCGAACTAGGTTTCTAAATCCTTTGCGGTGTTTTTGCACCGCGTAAAGGGATTCTCCCTATTGCACAATTGCGGAAGTGCAGAATATTGGTAAAATGTTCTAAAATAAAACTGTACAGGTCGCAGTAGTCTCTTCTGATTATATAAATGTTAATAATAATCAATCATCCGACGCGTATATATTTTTTTCGACTTCCTTTTTAATAATAGTGGAGAGTGTTGTTTGACCTTGGGTCAATTTTTAGTTTTTATTTTTTTCTAACCCCTAAAATTATATATTTGCAAAGTTTATCCAATGCATTAGTTACTTTGTCTATTTGGCTACATGCTTTCTTTTTATTGACACATTTTAAGCTTAGTAGTTAGTTAAAAAATATATTTTAGCAGGCCCTTGCATGTTGACCCAAGGTACAAACTGGTAATGTACCTTGGACCAGCATATATTGTACCTTGGACCAGCATTATATTGTACCTTGGGTCAGTTATAAAAAAAATAGAACAAATCTTGAAATGTTTTATTGAATATTTCAAAATAATCAGAACATTATGATTAACTAATGAATAATTTAGTAAATAAAAACTTATTTGACATTATATCCGCTAAATTTAACATTAAATTTCAGGTGCGCATCGTGACGTGCAGTTCCGCTTATTTTGTGCGGTTGTGGAAGTTTACGTACAATATCATTGCGTAAAAAATCATAAGTCTCGGTTGAGTCGTTTATAAACTTATTGGAATCTAGAATTCTACGTAAATATCTAAGTTCATTATTAATTCCACTGTTCAGTATCTCGGCAACATAATAAACAAAAGATTTCTTCCCTGCCACTTTCACTAAAACAAAGTCTCCTTTTTTAATCTCGTTATTTTCAGATAAGTCATATATTTTTTGCTCATTTAATAATTCTTCTTCTCTAGTTACCAAGTCCTCAAATGTACCTCCATCACTTGAACTTAATTCACTATCATACTTAGCAGCTCTCTTTGGCACATTTTGTATATCTTCTGTCGCTATTTGCTTTGTAACTGCCTGCACTTTCTCAAATGATACCGTCTTTCCCTTTGTAAGCGTAGCTATTTAATCTTTCTCTGGAGTGTCGGTAAGTATTCGTGACTTTCCTCTTGCTCTTCCTAACTTCTTTTTGCGAACAGGTGCCTTTGGATAGGGTCGCAACATTTCAGGTGTAATAGAACTTCCTGAAGTTCCTGCTTGACGAATATTTGAGGTAGAAGGAGTAGAGACTTCCATTTCATTAACTGTATAGTTTTTTCCCCGTCCTGTTCAACATTGACTTGCTCGCGACTGTCAGTAAGCTGGTTTAAAGGACGATCAGTTACATACGAAGACAGAAACTCATTATCTTTAAAAATGTTTTCATTGACGGGATAGAGACCGCTCACCTCAAATCCCTTCTGGATATTAGATGTAGTTAATGCTTTTGGAAATGCCTTACCTGCAAGTTCGGCTATATCGTAAATCGTAATAAGTTGTCCAGGGTGCATAATCATCCACTCACTAAAGGCGGTATCATACTAAGTTTTCATCGGTCCAAAAACTGTTCGATCGAGCGGTTGCATTTTGTGGCTGGTGTGGGGATGAAACGTTATCGGTAGAATTCCATTCTTCTTACAGAAATTAATGACACTTACATTCACGTGGCTATCGTGATTATCTAAAAGTAATATAACTGGATTTTCAACTGTTGGTTTCGCATGATTTTGAGAGTGTTGTAGGTATTCCAAAAACAACATTTCATTTGACCAGCCGGACGGATTTGCACCTCCTATAGTTCCAACTGGACAACCTTTTAGCATGCGAGGCTTAAAATTAACCCTCGGAAATATCATCATTGGCGGAATATGATTTCCGATTGCATTTATTGAGGCTATCAAGGTTACATTTTGACCTCGCTCTCCACTTGTCATTTGACCTAATTGTTTTATTCCCTTAGGTCCTACAATTTTTGGTGGTACATGGACAGTCGTTAACCCTGTCTCGTGACAATTCCAAATTTTTTCTGGGGAAAAATCTCCACGAGACAAAGCTTCTTTGTAGTTCTTAAAAAAGGAAGATATATTTGTTTTATTGAAGGATGTTGATCTGGCCAAACTTGTAGGTTCTGGTTTAGGAAGTGATAAATCTTCATGTCTTCTAAGAAACTGCCTCAGTCATTCCTTGCCAGCTATCTTTTTTGGTCCCAAGAAGGCGGATGAGACTTGTTATTTACAGTTGCATACTGGTATGCTAAAGTACGAACTTCCATTTTCGTCAAACCATAGTGGAGGCGTGCAGCAGTGACAAGATATATTTTTAACTCAGCTTCCTCTTCTTTATTAAAAACTTGTTTTACATTATTGGCAGCAACATAAGACAATTCTGAAGCCCCCGACTGCCTGAAGGATTTTACGTGCCTGATCAGCGTGGTTTTTGATATGTTATAGCACTTTGCTGCTTCCCTAATTGTTAATTTACCACTTATGCATTTATTTGCGGCTGCAGTTAAATCCTGGGCATTTAAATGTGGTTTTTTGATACCCACTTTACTTCTCGGCATTTTAAAATGACTATCTGAAACAATAATAAAAAGTTTTTTTTCAACCAAAGAGAAATCTGCAGTGGGTAAGAAAGTCAACTGACCCGAGGTACAACCCGGTCCGAGGTACAACACTCTCCCCTAACTAATATTGCCTATATCTCTTCTATTCCTTATTAATAATTTGTATATAAGAAACAATAACAATAACTAAATGATGTTAAAGAGGGAAGTTCTCTTGCATATTTCTTTTAGTATATTAAATTATATTTGGTGAAGACGAAAAGGAGAATAAGGGAATGTGCAAACTATAGTTATCTTGGTGCAAAACTTGATGTCGAAGCGACCAACGAACAGTAAAAAAGTAAGAACCAGTTTCTCGAAATCTTTGCAAAAAATCGTATATTGTGACTTGTGGACAGCTAAGCATATCTGCGAAATATCGAATGGACGCCCATCATTATGAAGAGCAATTGCTTGCGCTAGTTGATCTGGGCTCATTACACATTATTCTTTGCATTAGGCAAGCCTGAAGACTTCCTGTTTGCAACTTCAGAGTCAATTGATTATGTTAATACACTTGATGTTTGTTTGTAATTATTTAAAGTTGGTCATATACCTATATTACTAGTATTTGTAATTTGTAATTGCCATACGAGAAATAAAATAATTTGCATAAGGCTTTCACGGCCATCGTCTAACTTGTCTAAACTGTTTGTTCGGGCTGTTAGGGCGTTGTCTTCTGAGTTTAGTTCTCGACGTTTCGCCAGTTCTAGGCGTTGGCTGACTTCGTCAGTTTCAGCTTACAAGCGAAGCAGTAATCTCCAGAAGATGCCAACCCCTAGTGTTGGCGAAACGTCGAGAACTAATCTCAGAAGACAACAGCCTTTTTTTCATCTTTATAGAGGAACGGCTGGAAGCTTTAAAAGACATCTCAGTCTAGGACGTCGCCTGACTAACCTTAGTGCAGGATTCGTTCTTCGTACTCCCAGCGATAGTTCCCGAGGTACTTTAAAATACCCTCTCGTTGCAGAGTCTACGCCGAACGCCTACCTGCTAAACCAGACCCTCCTCTGTCATCCAGCAATCCGGAAGCGAAATGGCCGCTGTAAGGCCGGCATCACTTTCGAAGCACTACCTTTATTCATTCATTCTCCATTCATACACATCCACACTCTATTCATCAGCAAGGGGGCTCCCTGCCTCGTTCCAGGTAGCGCCTAGAAGACCCTTATCGCTCCTAATTCGGCATCATTCTCAGACGGGCATTTCCTCCTTCCCCACAGTCAGACTCACGCATTCTAACTCAACCAGTGTGACCCACTGTTCTAGCTTCACCTTTTAGCATCATTCACTCTTATCTTTGCCGTTGGTTCAGCTGTCTTTCTTCCGCCTCCTTTTTCTTGATCACTGCACGGATATAGCTGTATATGTTAATCGAACCTAATTTATTTTTAATCATTTCTCTCACTGTAACAAAATTCACACCTGTCTCTCTCTCTCCATTCGTTTACTTTCCACTACCCATTTGCTGCAATCCAACATCGTATGTGTCACAGTGTCCGAGTATCCACAGTAGAGGCATTCATCTGTATAAGGCTTTCCGATCCTATAGAGGTAGGCCCTAAAACATCCGTGTCCTGTGAGCACCTGCGTCAGGAAATAAATTAGTCGCCTGTGGCCAAAGTCCACCCAAGCTCTTAGGTTCGGGATCAGCATTTTCGTCCACTGTGCCACATCCTCAGTGTTGTTCCATTTTTCTTGCCATCTTTTAACTGACCTTTCCCTTACCTGTCTTCTCTCAGCCACAGTAAGGTTTGGGCCTCTTCTCTCATAAAGCTCTTTTCTTTCCACCGCTAAAACATGCAACGAAACACATCCTGTGATGGTCCACAAGGCTGCCGCAGACACAGTCCTGTAGACGCATGCCACTCGCAACAGACTTCTTCTTTCTACTCGTTTCATGAGACTCCTATAGGCCGTTATCTCTACCGCCTCGCTCCAGACTGGTACCGCGTAGAGGACGATAGACTGTACAACACCGTGTAAGACCCTCCTTCTCTCGGATTTGGGTCCTCCAATGCTCGGCATCACCCTTCCCAACACTGCCGCACTATTCGCAGCCTTTCGGACCACCTCCCGAACGTGCTCCCCCCATTTTCCATTTTGGTGCAATGTCACTTCTAGATACTTTATTTGTTTCTTGGGTGTTAGACATGCTCCCGCACACTGTAATTCAACCCCTTGTCCCCTTCGGAATAATGGCTTCGGTTTTCTCTGTCGCAAGTTTTAGTCCGTGCTGCGTCATCCATTTCTTTACAACGCCACCTGTGTTCCGAACCCGGTATTTGAGATCTGGCTCATCCCGGGCTAGTACCAGTACAGCGAGGACGTCCGCGAATGCGGATAATCCGTATTCACAGTGCATCACCCCGTCATATGACAGATTCCATAGCGTCGGGCCCAAGACAGATCAGCTGGGGTACCCCGACCGTCACGTCCACGATCGTACCCTTTTCCCCCATAATCCTTCTCTCGGACAGATACTCCGCCACAATATTCATCAGGTAACTAGGACATTATCTCTCCTCCATTGCCTTTATTACCTCGTTCCACTGCAGCGTATTAAATGCTTTCTTAACATCAAACAACAGCAGGGCCGCCCAGCGATATTTATTCCCTCTGTTGCGCAATGCTTCGAATACACTAATGATTGCATCAATCGTGCTTTTCCCTTTACAAAAACCAAATTGCCTCCGAGATAAACCACCTAACCTCTCAATCATGTCGTCTCTATGGATACGGATTTTCCCTTTTCCTTGCGCGGTACTCTTCCTCGATCTCCTCGATGACCTCAGGATTGATTCCTGCTCTGCCTCTTGCTCTTGTTAACCTTCTTCTCATTGGTATACATACATTTCTTGGTGTCTCGATGTCCGCATTCCACCAATATGGCATCCTGTTGACATCTTAGCGACCAATCTTGCTTCTTTCCATCGCTTCTTTAATGACTCTCTCCAGGCTTTCCACCGTCGGTGATTGACCCTGCATTATGCTCACTCTCCATTTAATGAGCTCCTCGTATACTTTCCAGTCATTCTTTGTTAGTGATCCCCGTTCCAGTTATCGAGAACTCGATGTATTGATGTTCAGTTCCGGTGTAGTCTGGCAAAACCTTCCAGCCTCTTGCTTTCGCCGCTATTCCTTGTGCGCCATGGTCACGTCGATGTACGTACCTGTACCTCTCCTAACAAACGTAGGTTCCAGACCTGTGTTCAGAACCACTAGGTCTAGAGTACCCACCCAGTCAGTTAGTATCCTGCCGCGAGTATCAGTGATAAGAAATCCCCACTTCGCTGCTTTTGCGTTAAAATCTCCCAGCACTACGTATTCTCCTCCTGTGTTTCCCACTTCCTGCATGATCTCATCTATCTTTACTTCGTACTCGCCCACCGTCACATTTGAAGAAATATAACAGCAGACCGCACCCCCTCTATCTGAACAATTACATATCCTTCCTTCGGCTTAATTTCGTACACTCGCAGCTTCCTATTGTAGATTCGTACAGCGGTCGTATCTACAAACCATCCTTTGCTCTTCACCGCTATTGGATTTGGTTCTGCCGTCACCAGTACATCGATGTTCTTTTCTACTGCGGCAGCCTCAGCAAGATCGTGTGCTAATCTTGCCGTTTCAACATTAGTTTGGAGCACCCTCAGCTCTAGAGTTCAGTTTTCTTTGTTTGCCATTTCTAAACCTTCGACTTCTTTCGCGCTCTCTTTTACACTCTCGTACTCTTCTTTTGACTAGTCCTCAGTGAATCCTATTTTCAACCAGTCGGTTGAACTTTGGACATATTCTTAAATTCGCGACATGCCCATTCACGTCGCAGTTGAGGCATCTAGTTGTTTCTTCCTTGCATTCCAGCGCTATGTGACCCTCTTTGCCACATCGGAAGCAACATCCTCTTCTGTTCTGCCCCTTGTAGTGCCATTGTTTGTGAAGAAGACAACAGCCTAACAGCCCGAACAAACAAATTAACAAGTTAAATTATCCTATGTTCAAAATCAATGCACCCTAACAAGAACTTTCTACTCTAACAAGTCACAAAAATTTTAATTATTTATTTAATT
Organism: Diabrotica balteata; assembly: GCA_918026665.1. NCBI lineage: Eukaryota > Metazoa > Arthropoda > Insecta > Coleoptera > Chrysomelidae > Diabrotica > Diabrotica balteata. The sequence continues at coordinate 8,510,880 of OU898276.1, read as the reverse complement.
TTAATAATATATATATATATATATATATATATATATATATATATATATATATATATATATTATTGAATAATTAAAAAGTTTTAAAACAACGTTAAAAAGTTATTGATCTGCGCGGGAACAAAAAAGTTCAAAGAACTTTAATTGAATTTTAAGATAATCCTGATACAATATCCCTATCTGCTAAGATTATAAATAGGTTTCGTTTGTTAAGAAATCCGCTTTGTATCGTAATCGGATAAATTCAATACAGTTGTTGACGCTTTGAATGTGTTATCGACAAATATTTAAATAAAGATGAGAGGGAAATTAAAAGATGAAATTATATTTCGAAAGATAATTGAATAAAATTATTCAAAACACTAGAAAAAATGTATAAATGTATAATTTGGCAAAAAAAAAGGAATGTAGTAGGATTAGGTGCTTTAAATTAGAAGATTTGAGGCACTAATCCTGGCATGATGTGATATTGAAGAACTTCATTTCAACGAAGAGGTATACCATTTGATCTACGACGGTTTCGCATGCGTAACAAAGCAAAATTAGCGCAAGTATGACACTCATGTCGTTGAGCTACCAAAAACTGGGATGTAGACCGTAAACAACCCGCAAGATGACGTACAGTAACTGTTAATACACAGGAAAACAGGGGAGAGTAGGTAAAGCGAATTTGACGTTTCGGATGCAGAGGTCGAAACGTCTGTAAGTAACCTCGATTAGTCTATAACCAATAAAATGCATTTATCAGTCCAATGGAAGTACGAACTTTTCAGATATTGAGTACTGGGTGCACAGAAATTGAGTATTTTTGGTATTTTTCCGTTGTAACACTTTTCGACAACTTACGAAAAGTTGGAATACGAATGTGCAAACCGATTCTCTCTAAGTCAAACCATTTGAATATCACAAGTGTCAATGATGTGAAATTGGCCACTTTTTAATTGACAATATCTAAAAAACAATTGAACTTAGATATAGGATATTATACACGAATTACATTACCTATAAAAATTTTACTAACTATAGTTTTTCCATAATCAATTGATTTAGTCCCCAGAAATCCCAGACTGTCTACCTATTAAAAAGTGTAATTTAAAGAGGTAAGGGTAAGGTACTGAAGGGCTAGAATAACAAAAGATATCAATATCTAGATAGAAAAGAGGCAAAGGAATCACACTCACTGGAAAATTTGTATTTCCTTTTTTCGGCATACTAAAAGAAAGAGGGTGGCATAAGGAAAATCTATACGTATTGAATAAAAACTAAAACACAAACAACAAATTGGAAAGTATTTAATGAAAGAATAGTGACGTAAATATTTACGGACCCAAAATTACTATATTAGGCAAATATATACCCAATGAAGATACATCAGTATAAGAAAAATACGCATACTACCAACAACTGAAAGACGTACTCTGAAAAATAGGCACTCAGTGAGAAATAATGATGATGAACAAACTGAATGCAAGTACTGAAACAAGACCAAATATTCCAGTATAACTGGTGTTTGGGAAAGTACGTGGCATTTATTTTCATATTTTTACATTTTTTTACTTCCTTTTACTGTACCATAATATGATCTAACCAATTCAGCGTCAGATTTCCATCCCATGACAACTTGGAACAGGGCTTCTTCTTGCAATTTATTTCTATGCGTATGTACTTTAACTTCTACAGTTAGGCATCTATTCATGACTCGATCGGCGTATCGGGTTACATCTCGTCTCTGTCATTAGCTTCAAGACTATACATTAGATCAGCGTTTATAATAGAATCAAGAGTGCACAAAAAGGCATCTTTATCCTCTTTTAATTGACTAGCATTTTTTCTCAATTTCTCAGCATGGCTCTCCAGTAGATCTAGCATTTCTAAAATTATCTCCTTTGGAGGTTTCAAATTTAGTATATGATCTTCATCAATTTTCGTAATGCTTGTAATGCATTCGTAATACTAATGAAGTGGGTAAACCACCTTAATTACCTGGTGTTGGACCAACATCCATATCGCTCTAATTAGCCAGTTTAACCAAGAGATTTTATTAAATAACGGAAAACAATATATTTTTAAGCAAAGTTGTTAGAGTATACCATTAAATTAGATCATAATATAGTACAGTAAAAGAAAGTACAAAAATGTAAAAAATGGTAAAATAAATACTACTTATTTTCTCAAACAACTGGATAATGGGTTACTTTAACGAAGAAGTCACAAATAATAAAGACAATAGATTTATAAAACTATGCACACAATTTAACTTGGATCATGAATGGATACATCGTCAGGAAACAAGACAATTGAAATCAGTAATTGCATTCTCGAGCTCAATTTTTCCATAAATATAAAAACGATCATATCTAAACCGAAAACTACGAAGTACCTAAAATAGAAACAAATTTTAATATAAAAAGCCTTTACGATGACAGCGTACGAAAACTATATCAAAAGACACTAGATCAGAGACTAAATTAGATGTATGTAAATCAAGATGACACAGCCCTTCTTGCAAATAGTCAAGCAGAGCTGATGGAACTTATACGACTGATCGAAAACGAAAGTCAAATATTTGGTCTGCAATTAAACATATCAAAGACAAAGATCATGATAGTGGATAGACTACACAACAATCATCCACACATAACCACAATTGACCGGTTCGAGGTTGTGAGCTCATACTTATATCTGGGATCATTAATCACAAACACAGGGTCATTACAAGAAGAGATTAAACGTAGATGTGATCTAGCAAAAGTTGCCACAGCAAAAATGACCAAAATATGGAAGGAATGTCAAATTTCAAGAGCGATAAAGATGAGGTTGATCAACTGCTTAATATTCCCAATACTGACCTATGGATGTGAATCTTGGACTCTGAGACAATCGGAGAGAAGAAAGATAGACGCCACTAAAATGTTCTGTTGGAGACGAATGTTACGAATTCCTTGGACCGACCGTAGAACAAATAATTTAATTTTAAGAGAGCTTAAAGTTAGCCAACGACTCTCTAGTAAAGTCCATCTCCAACAATTAAAATATTTTGGGCACGTTATGAGAGCAAACACAGAAAACATGGAAAGACTCATAATACAAGGAAAGGTAGAAGGCCGAAGATCACGAGGAAGATCCCCAACAAGATGGATAGATCAAATTACAGGAATATGCCAAAGACCTATGCATGAATTAAAAGAAATGACCAGAGACAGAGATCTCTGGAGACGGACAATACACGACATCACGTCGACCACTACACTCCCCTGGAGGGGTCAGGATTGAAGAGAGAAATCAAGATACAAATATGCTTTATCAACACAATAGAAGCATTAAAAATATGCATATTGGTAAAAGAAAAGCGAACCTACCGACGAGCAAATATGAGCATATTATAGAGTTTGAACAGAAACAGATAAAGCAACGAGAGTATTACAAATGAATTACCTCCTAAGAAATAGACGAGAAATAACTAATATCTCAATACATATAGAATGTTTAAAATAATAATTATAGGACAAGAAAACCATACACTGGAACAAATATGCGATTAGGTCTAGGTGGAAGCAAGTCTTCGGATGCTTAGAAATTGATGTGAGATCTAAATTGAGATGATATTAATACAACAAATCTACATACCATCAAAATCAATGTATTTAAAAGTCACTACGCAAAAGAACTACAAGTGTCTAGACTTGAATATCTTCAACAAATACCCATAAGATACCAAATCCATAAACCTGAAATTACCATCGGATACAACCTAACTGCCAAACTTATAAAAACTATGAAAAATAAAAGAGTCTATGAACCAGAAGGAGTCTTTACTGAACTTATACTTAAAAATATGCAACACCAACGCTTTTTAATATGCTGACAAAGCCTTTTAATAGATACTTAAACGATGCTTATAAGATAAGATGATATATATATATATATATATATATATATATATATATATATATATATATATATATATATATATATATATATATAAAAGTTGGAAGTAAGGATGAATTACGCCGATCTATAAAAAAGAGGTACTCAGTACTTTCAGTAGAATATAGGAAAAAGTTACAAAAACCCTTGTCTAAAACAATCTGCAACAGAAACAAGAAAAAGGATACAAGCGGCCCATAACAGCAGCTTAGCCAAAGCAGTTAATATACCGAGAAACTTCGTTGAGCTGGAAAATCACCCAATCCCAATATTGCAAGAGATAATTAGGTACGATGCGTTCCATCGATGGAAGCACAAAAATCCAAAGCAACAAACCCTGGCAAATACAAAAATATTAGATAAGTTCGTTTTATCTACGAAAATATTCATGACACCTTGTAATGACCACTAATAAGATTTTATTGATTAGAAAGTCTTTAAAAGAAATTATAAAAAAAACTTAAAAAACATAAACACTAACAAAAAAGGCAACAAAAAAAAATTAACAAAACCCCAAAACTTATGCATGAAGGGCCCACATCCTCGAGCACCGAGTCGCCAAACTAAGCGTAGCCCAGAGTGGAGATTTAATACCAGAGCAGCAATTTCAGTTCGAAAATACGTCTATAGATAAAGCAGCCTCACAAAAACCTTTATTGATCGGGTAAGGATGACGTAAGGTCTATAAAACTATCATCAGACCGATAGTATGCTATGGATGCGAGACATGGGTTTTGACAGAAAGCACTAAACGAAGATTAGAGGTTTTCGAGAGAAAAATCCTAAGGAAGATCTTTGGACCCATCACTCAAAATGGGATGTGGAGATCTAGATATAACCATGAACTCTACCAACTGTTCAAAGAAGCACCTATTGCAGAGTTCGCTAGAGTACAAAGGCTTCGATGGGCTGGTCATGTGGTACGGATGGATGCCGACAGATTGCCGAGAAAGGCCTTGGATGGTAAAATGCAGGGCAGAAGACCAAAGGGAAGACCACGTAATAGATGGGAGAACGAAGTCACAGCAGATGCGCACAACTTATTGAACGTCAGGGCTTGGAGACGAGTGGCGCGGGATCGCCTCTGTTGGAGGCAGAAGTTACAGGAGGCCAAGGCTCAATTTGGGCTGTAGCGCCATTGGAAGAAGAAGAAGGATGACGTGTTAGAGTTCTTAAATCCAGGACTTCCATACGACAAGCCCTTGGCGGAAAAGAGACCATCAGAGTGCTATAAAAGGGAAAGGAATGGTCTGAAGCTTTGGAGTGCGGTGGATTGGTTACTGGTTTCACAAATACGTCGCTCCAATGAATTGTAACCATTAATTGCCATTCAAAGGAGTGTGCGAGTCCGTCAGGTTGAGTTAAATAAAATTTTGGTGCTAAATATAAAACCACTTAAGATAAAACAGTAAGCAGAATTTTAAATTGGACAATCTTATATCGACCACATCTACACTTTAACCCAAGTAAATGAAAAAAGAAACAAATTATGAAAGCAAATATAAATAATAATCGATGTGAATGCCACTCTTTAAAGTTGCTAAACAAGAACATCAAATTAATCAATCCACGTTCCTGTTCTGTCCTATTTTTAACACAAATCAATAAGGAATCATCTTCGAACAAGCAGTGGTCGTTAAAAAAATTAGCCAAAAACTATGTTCAGGTCACCTTTACAACGCTAGCTTTCATAAGAAGTAGAAAAACTATTAAAACTTCCAAGTTGCTGTAGACATATGCTCCGCTCCGTAATTTATAACCAAACAGGGAAGCATTTCGGTGTTTTTGTCTGTCAGATACAAAACAGTTAATAAATTTACGAATTTCTAGAAAACTTCCTAAGTGTTTCGCTAACTTTGGCGTTAAGTTTGTGGAAGTTATGGTTATAAAAGAGATTTAGTAAAATTGTTTGGAACAACGGAACATTGATTTGTATTTTATTGTTCTTAAAGGCGGAATCAAGAAGCACTTATATTAAAAATGTTTACCACTTGTTTTTAAACAAAAGTATTCATTTATAGTTTTCCGGTCAACGAAGATAATAAGTAATTAATAAGTGGGAATAAAAAATAATTAACCACAATTGTTGAATTAAGTTTATCGCACTTGACGTTTTGGTTTCCAGATATGAAAAAATATCTATTCACAGGTCTACAGAAAAAAAAATTGTTTAGGTGTCGCGTATTTGGAGTTTGGAAAGTATTTTTAAACTTTTAAAATGATACATTTACCACTTGTAAACCCATTCAGTCTCCATCTAATAAAATACTAATAGGTGCCTCAAAATCACCATTAGTGCTACTATCTGTCGATGACTAAGCACAAGTAAAATTATTTCAATAAGTATCCGTTAGATGGCATACTCATTCATGTTTACTGTTGATATTGTGTCCTTTGTTGTAGTCAGTTCTCTTTAGATATTCATAACAAATGTACATAACCTTCAATTTTTGTATTCTTCAAAGTGTTATATAAAATCTTTTCCTAGTTTATATTGGTTTAATATCCAAAAATGAGTAGTGCAAGCCGCAGAAGTTGTATTAATCATCCTAATGTGTATTTTTACGTTTGTGAAGAGTATACATTACAAGAAAATAGAAAAAGTAATACTGATTTTGTGAATCATACATGCCTTGGATGTTTTGGTGTTTGGCTTGATCAGGATGATGATGATCAAGATCAAGATAAAACATGGGCACCACATATTGTATATAAAACATGCATAGAACACTAACGGCTGTGGATCATAGATAAAGAGAAAAAGTATTAAGTTTGGCGTACCAATGGTATGGAGAGAACCTACAAACCACGTTGATAACTGTTATTTTTGCTTGGTGAATGTTTCAGGGATCAATAAAAACAATCGCCAAAAGTGGTTAAATCCTGATTTGTCCTCATCTAGACGCCCAGTACCCTACTCAGAGGAATTACCGATCCCAGTATCCCAAAAGTTACCTGACATTTGTGAAGATGAAGGCGATATCTTTGCACATATTTCTGACTCCAATAAAGACAGTGGTAGTGATTACGATGGGGCAACAGCAAAACCACAACTATTTAGTCAAGAACTTAGCTATGTCGTTAGAGATTTAACCTTATTGCTTAGAAGGAAGCGTCGGAACTTCTGGCTTCAAGATTAAATGACAAAAATTTACTGGAACAAAGCACAAAAATTACTTTTTGTAAAACAAGGGACAAAGAACTGATACCATTCTTTAACCAAGAAGAAAACCTTACTTTTTGTTTGGACGTTAATGAGCTTTTGGAGAAAATGGGACTTCCACACTACGATGCAAATAAATGGCGTTTGTTTATTGATAGCTCCAAACGCAGTTTGATGTGTGTTCTGCTTCACAATGGAAACAAGTTTGGCTCAATACGAATTGCTCATTCAACCGTGATGAAAGAAGAATTTGCTACAATAGCTTTAGTTTTACAGAAAATAAACTACCAGGAACATCGCTGGGTGATTTTTGTAGACTTGAAAATAGTAAACTTTCTTCTTGGGCAGCAAAGCGCCTACACAAACTATCGTTATTTCTTGTGCCTCTGGGATAGTAGGGACCAAAAAATACTCCAAATAAAGAGTGGCCTAAAAGAAAAAAACTTGGTAATTATGCAAAAAAACATTCTTCCCAGTCTTTAGTCGAACCAGAGAAAATAATCTTAGCACCCCTCCATATTAAGCTAGGCCTAATAAAGCAATTCGTTAAGGCACCTAGAATCATTGATGGACCACAGATCATACTTCTTACAAAGGATCCGGTTTTGCTATCAACGAATTTGGTAGAAAAAAAAGCTTGGCTTTCGTTTGTGGACATTATGAAAAGTTTCCCTGAAGACAGGTGACACAAGTAAGGAGCAAGGTGAAAGATTTCACCAAGACATGTAAACTGCTACCAAGGAAGATGAGACAGCCATATGATATCAGATTCTTGCTGGAGTTTGAAGAGAGACTGTTTAAAAGTTCATGCAAGCGAAGCTATCGTTACGTCGAGTAAAGATTTTTTTCTATTTTGTTAGTTTTTTCTCAAAACTAATTGTATATCTGTTTCATTGTACAAAATGGTTTATTGCAGCTAAAGGGTTTAAAATATACGTATTTTCTAATTGTGTGATCTTTATTTAAATTTAGTATATCCATAATAAAAGTCAAAATATATCCAAAACTAAAGCCATATACGGAATCAGCACGATAAATATACCTTAAATCAGCTTTAAAGACTTTGGCACCAAAAGCTCTGTAGGCCTGTGCTATGAATATGTGGTGGTGTATTTTTAAAGTAGTTCTAAATTAGAAATGTATATTTATCATTTTAATTTATTTCATACTACTTACTTTCTTACTAACATATTAAAAAGAAAACCTCATGGATTAGAGAGGAAGTAAACACAAAATGTGAAGAAAAGAAGAAAGCCTTTTTACAATACAGAACACGATAAACACAACAGGCATACAACCACTATAAACGAATAAGAAATGAAATGAATACTTTAGTTAGACAAATAAAAAGAAAACATTGGCAGAGCTTTTCAAAACAGATGGAACACGACTTCTACTGAACACAAAAAGAAATATGGATAATGATCAGATGACAAAGAAAAACGATGAACGAAATAATAAAAACACATTCAGAAGAAAATGTGAGCCAACTACTTTTAATTCCTCTTTGCTAAAGTTGACGATAATGAACCACCAACACCAGAGGTAAAGACAAACGAAGAAAAAGATCTTAGAAGAAGGAAGAGATAAAGGAAGCATTAAGAAAATTAAAAAATTAAAAATTACCAGGAGAGGACAGAATACCGAACGAAATTCTAAAGTAGAGAGGACCAGATCTGACCACACAACGATTAAAACGAGTCCAAAAAATAATAGAATACAACAGAATTTCCCAAGAATGGAGATGAAGCATCTTAATACCTCTCTTTAAAAAGGGAGACAAATTGGACCTGCAACAGTATAGAGGAAATAATTTGTTAAACTCAACACTAAAATTAACTGTACTAACAAGTACTAATAAATGAAATTATAAAACTAGCACAAGGACAACACGGTTATAGGTCGGGAAGATCATGCACTGACGTTATATGTATTTATAATAAGGCAAGTGCAAGAGAAATCATTAAAATACAACAAACCGGCATATCTATGTTTCGTGAACCTTAGAAGACGTTATCCACTAATTGTACCCAAGAGAGAAACATTTAGGAATAATCAAAGGAATCGAAAATATCTACCAAAACAACATAATAAAAGTAACAGTAAAAGAAGAACTAACTGACCCTACTAAAGCAAGAAATAGGATAAGACAGGACAATCTAATAATGGATGAAATAATAAAAAAATAAGAACTAAAAAAGGGAGAAAAACAACTTAGAATATTCTGCTTTGCAGACGCCGCAATACTACTTTATAAAGCGTTCGATACAGAAAAGCACAATAAACTGATGGAAACATCTTCTACCCATACAGAGGTAGGAGAATATGCCTCTGTATGGATACACAGAAACCTGCTCCTTAACTTCAAAATATCGAGGAGTAAACAATAAATAGATCTACGTCATCTCTGTTCTAGTCTTTGTGCGTTTGTTTCAGTCTTCTGAAAACGATTTAATGTAAGGCTGATGGTTATATTATGCTTGCTCAAAAATTATACCTAAGTCTTTCCCTGCTTTATTAAAAAAAAGCTTATCTTTTGGTACCGTGTAAAATCTGACCATCAACTTTGATGGTCAGATAATGTGGAGGACTAACTAAAAGGAATGATTAAAAGAGAATGTAGAAAAAGGGAAGGATAATGTTTCTAATAGTCATATAGGCAGATATCCACTTAGAGACAGAATTTCCAAATCAGATCACCACCAACTGTATTTTTAAGGAAGGTTTGGAAGGTAAATATTTATTTATTAAAATAATTGCTCAAAAATTATTTTATATTCTATTCACAGCAGCTCGGAATAGATTAGTTGACGTTAGATCAGGTCACTTCCTAAGATTGGTCAGCCAGGATATAAGTCTACGTCCAGGGCCTCTCTTACCCTCTCTTGCCAGTAAAATTAACTGTAGAAATTGGTATTGATTATTACGTATGATGTGGCATTTCGATCATTAGGGGCGTCTGCTGCTGTAAAAATGGGATCAAAAATAAACGCACAGAAAACCAAGTATATATATATGTATATATATATATATATATATATATATATATATATATATATATATATATATATATATATATGTATATATATATTGTACTAGAGCAGGAAACCAGATAACTAGACTATTAATTGATGATCTGGAACTGGAAGGTGTGAACACCTTCGTCTACCTGGGCTTGCTGCTGACCAAAGACAACAATGTCTTTATGTCAACAATGTCGAAGAAATTAAAAGAAGAATAGTGCTTTTCAAGAAGTGCTATATGGCTTGAGGAAACAGATGGCCCCAAAACTACTCAGAAAATTAAAGTTGCCATATATAGAACACTAAGGCCAGTATTAGCATACGGGTTAGAAACGTGGTCACTTACAAAGAACGACCAAGAATTGCTAAAACGTTTCGAGAGAAAAATTATAAGGAAAATATATGGAGAAATCCAAGAACGGGGTTTGTGGTGTAGGCACTACAACTATGAGTTATACAGAAGTTTTGTGGAACCTGACGTTGTAAAATGTATTAAATTAGGACTCGATGCACTCAAATTAAATGCCTTCGATAGATACGACATGTAATTAGGCGAGATGAAGATGCAACGATCAGCAAATTTTCGGCCGAAGAAGACCAGTAGGAAGACGAGCCAGAGGAAGACCAAAACTTAGATATCAAGATAACGTAAAGTTAAAGCATGAAGAAGAGTTGCCAGAGACAGAGGCGAACGGAAGATTGTTCTGAAGAAGGCTTTGGCTCATAACGAGCTGTAATGCCACTGATGATGATGATGTGGCCAAAGTAAGCCAATTTTCTGTTCTTGACGGTGTTAATAATTTCTTTGTCCCTTCTTACCCTCTGGAGATTGGTTATATTAGTTGTGTGGTGTGTATATGAGATCCTTAACATACGTCGGTAGTACCTTATTTCACATACCTCTAATCGTTTTATGACATCTTGGTAGGGCTCTAAATTTCTACTTCATAGAGGAGGACACTAAAGACGTAACATCTAAGAATTCTTATGCGTATATTGATACTTAAAAATAAATTGCGTGAATCTTCCTAAGGCTGTTGAAAGAGCTTCTGGCTTGTTCAATACGAATTTTTATTTCATAGCTGTGATCCCTTCTCCTTGTTGCTTCTAATGGCGCTACAACCCTTTGTCAGTCTTGGCCTGCTTAACAATGTTCTTCCATTCTGCCCTGTCGAATACTTTCCTTCGCCACTGCCTGATGTTCATGGTTTTAAGATCCCTCTCTAGGTCGTCTAACCATCATCTTTTGTTGTTTCCTTGGGGCTTCCATCTTTGGATTACTTTTACAGCTCGATTATCTGGGATTGTTTCTAGGTAATCAAACCAGTTTAGTCTTTGTGACTTTACAAATCTAACAATATCTGCGCTCTGCATTATTTCATCCAGGTCGTGGTTCATTTTAATTCTCCACGAAGCATCGCTGCAGTGGGTTGGTCCAAATATCTTCCTTAGTATTTTGCGTTCAAATACTCTCAGTTGATTTTCATCAGTGGTTGACAGGGTCTACGTTTCACATTCATATGTGACCACTGGTCCAATTTCTGTTTTGCAAATTCTAAGCTTAGACTCACGATTCAGTAACTTACTTTTCATTAAGTCTTTATATGCATAAAAGCACTTATTACCGCTAAGAATCCGTGCTTGTGTTTCTTGACTGATGTTGTTGTTGTCATTTATTATTAAGCCTAGGTAGGGAAAAGTGGAGGCATATTTGTAGGTATGGTTGTCTACTTTCCGATTCTCATGTTGATTCGTTTTTATGCACTCCATATATTTTGTTTTGCTTTTATTTATATATAGACCAAACATAGCAGCTTCTCGTTTCAGTTCTATAACATTTTCGCTTCATACGCTTGTTGCGGCTTATTATGGCAACATCATCCCCATATGCGCATATTTGCATTGATCTTGTATTAATACAGCCATTTATATCCAGTTTTCTAACAACAGCTTCTAAAGTTAGATTAAAAAGTGTTGTTGATAAGGCATCACCTTGTCTAACCCCATTTTCAATATCAAAGGCCTGTGTCATGTGATCTTAAGTATCCTTAATATTGCAGCCCAAATAGCATATTTTTCACTCTTTCTAACGGTGTATCACCCATTGTAATTTGGGCGTTTATGTTGATGTTCTTACTAATAATCATTATTTTTGTCTTCTTGCAATTTAGTTTAAGGCCGTATTTGTGACATGTTTCTACAACGTTATTCATCATCCTTTGGAGTCCCTGCGCACTATTTGCCAGCAACACGGTATCGTCTGCATATCTAATATTGTTTATAAGTTAGCCATTTACAGAAATCCTATCTTCTGATTCGTCCAAGGCCTTTCTAAATATGTTTTCAGAGTATAAGTTAAATAATGCCGGTGACAATATGCAATCCTGTCTAACTTCTTTTTTGACTGTGAATATCTTGAACAGTTCATTTTCTAATCGCACTGTTGCTTTTTGTTGAAGATCTAAGTTTAAGATCAGTCTTATATCCTTACCATCAAGTCCTGATATTTTCCTATGTGTTCTTTATAAAATGTCTTCTCGAAATCATTATTTACAACACTAAACATTATTTGGTTCCAACAAAATGTTGTAGTCGACTTTCGTGAGTCAAAAAAGTTTCTCATTTTCAAACCATTCCGTACACAACAGAGATGTACTTTTGTGCACCAATTTATTCTAAAGAATTGACAATTTGTTATTATTAGCTGTTAATTTCAAAAATAATTCTACTATAAAAAGATCTGTCTTGTCAAAGTTGTCTTTTCTGATTCCTATAAAAGATAATTAAACAATCTTCCGTTCAATTTGTCGCAGCAATTAGTACTTTTAAAAATATAAAAGCTGTATTTGGTCTTTTTGTTAGAATGAAAAATTACAAGTATTTTAAACGAGCCAATCAAGCTTTCACCCATGAATTTTCCCATTAGATCCCAACAAAAAAGAATGCTCCAGATTGGCCTGTCTCGCTGTCAGACAAGTGCAAAATAATTTTTCAGAATTTATTTTCAGCGAGACCCGCGAATAATCCCCTTTAGAAATTTCTATAATTCGATAAAATCCCTTCATAGCACTGCCGACAATAATCCTCTCTCAGCATTTCTCAAATTAAAGCCAGATTCAGACTGAATAACAAAGGAAAGAACTCAAACAGTCCTATAGAAAGCACGTCGACGCTACTAAAAAATTGTGCATTTATATTTTCGATGAATATTCCCCGTTTACGTCATAAACGGTTCGAAAAAAATTTGACCGGAAGGCGGCCATGTAAATTTGACGATAGAAAATTAAAACGGATTTTAATAGTGCACTTTTTATTGTAACGGGAATAATATATAAACTATTTGTGAAAAGCCGATTATTTAAAAGTCCATGAACAATATTAATTTTCAACCATAAATAGGAAACCTTTGGAAAAATGGAACAATGAAAACTGTCAAAATTCATTGTGGCGCTCAAATCGTTTTACAAACCAAACAATAAATTTATGAATATAAGTGTATCCTTTTTGAGCTTCAGTAACTACTTGGCAATATGCAAACACAAAGTATGCCCGGTTGCCTAAACGAGGATAAAATATGTATTGTGGTATTGTTTTATATTTTATATATTTTCATTATTATAATATAGATTATATACTAATTCTGATTTTTGTTCACAGAGCCACTTACAAAACAAATCAACAAAAAACCGGCTTCGGCCACAAAAAAAAATTAAAAAACACTAACAAAAACCGGCGAAATCCACCAAAAAAATTAACAAAAACCCCAAACCCGGGCACGTAGAGCCCAACCCCTTGAGCACCAAGTCGCCGAACTGAGCCGGGACTCGGAGACTTAAGGCCAAAGTAAGTAATTTTTGTTGTGCCTCTATAGCGCATCAGAGTGATATAGGGGAGAAAGGGATGGTCTAGAGCAGCGGTCGGGGAACCGGGGTAAATTACCCCAAATGGGGTAAAAATGAAATTTTTGGGGGTAAAAATGAAACTTGTGAGTAAAAAGTATATATTTTAATTTGATTTTTTATAAACCTGTTTTGCATGCACCGAAATTTTTTTGTATTATTTGTGAAAGATAAATTACATTTTCCTACTATCCTTTGTAAATTTTTTATATGCCCTGGGAGCAATTTTAAACCTCAAAACCCCCCTGGGTGCGCCACTGCACTCCCCACCAGTAGAGTGTTCGCGAGTTATATCTTTGCGCAGAAAAGCACAGCCCCGAGCCCCGGCTACCTGCTCAGTCCCTCAGTCCGTGCCGTGCAGTCAGAATACAAATACATTGACGAGTCAGAGAGTTATAGTTAGTTGCTGACAATCATTAATCATCGATATATCGATCAAGTAAACCGCAATTTGAAAATTTAATTTAAGTATTTTACAACTATTATTTTCTGTGTCCTTCAGATGGCAGCAAATAGAAAAAGAAAATATCAAAACGAATTCCTTAATTACGGTTTTACACAAATAGAAGACAATGGTACAATGAAACCACAGTGTGTTGTATGTATGAAGGTATTGACTTCAGAATCTTTCAAAAAAGTCAACTGAAGAAACATTTAGATAATTTGCATTCACACCTGTCTTCCAAACCGCGAGAATACTTTGCAAATTTAGAAATATCTGTTAAAAGACAAAGATTGAATAGCAACTTGTTTAGTACATTTGATCAGCGTTCAGCATCAAGGGCTAGCTTTGAAGTAGCCTGGTTGATTGCTCGAAATAAGAAACCATACACTATTGGTGAAGATTTGGTTAAACCAGCTGCTGTAAAAATGACAGAGATTATGTGTGGTCAAAAAGAAGCGAACAAACTGAATTCAGTGCCCTTGTCTACGAGAATTGTGAAAGAACTAATTTCTATATTAGCAGAAAATGTGAAGGAAGTTATTTTCTCATTAAAACAGGCTAAATATTTTGCTATTCAGCTTGATGAGATAACTGATTTTAGTAACAATTCACAGCTAATGGTATATGTTCGCTACAAAGGTGCAGATAATTTTGAAGAGGAATTGCTGTTTTGTTCTCCTCTCGAGTTAATATCTCGTGGAATTGATGTCTACAATAGAGTAAATGAATACTTCAATGCGCAAAGTTTAAAATGGGAAAACTGTATTTCAGTATCTTTGGATGGAGCTCCAGCTATGCTGGGCCATATTAATGGTTTTTTCGGCTTTCGTAAAAAAATAACCCAAATATTGAAGTTATTCACTGTATGATCCATCGCCAGGCCCTTATGGTCAAATATTTAGAACCTACACTGGAAGCCGTCATGCATGATGTCATCAAGATTGTAAATATAATCAAGGGACATGCACTAAACAAGCGGCTATTTCGTGAATTATGTCAGGACGGTGAAGCCGAATATACGGACCTACTTTAATATACAGAAGTAAGGTGGATCTCTCGCGGAAATGTACTAAATCGAGTATGGACTCTCAAAACTGAAGTGGAAATTTTTATGGTTGATCAAAAAATATTCTCGCAGATAAGTTTCTAAAAACTCTTCCTGGGTTGCATATCTCGCATAGTTAGCTGACATTTTAGAAAGTATAAATATATTAAACAAAGAATTGCAAGGAAAGAATATTTATATCATTTCAGCGAGAGAAATAGTGCCAGCGTTTGGACTAAAGCTGCAATATTGGAGTCAGAAAGTAGAACAGAACAAGATAGCTTCTTTTTCAAGGTTAGCTTTGTTTTTGGAAGATTGCGAAAATATTACTTTTGCTGACATCAAGGATACAATTGTAAGACATCTTATCAAACTCAGAAAGCGGATTTAAGATTACTTTCCGTAAGTACGTAGATCTTGATATACGTACTGTCAGTTAGATTGTAGATCCTTTTAAATGTGAAATTGATATGATACCAGAAAAACCTTCAGGTTTGGCAGAAGCAATTCTTGAACTTCGATCTAATACTGAAGCACGTATTCAATTTGAGAGTAAACCAAATCTGTCGTCTTTTTGGATATCAAAAGCTGCAAAGGCTTTCAAAATTACACATGAAGAGGCGGTTAAAAAATTGCTGCCATTTGGAACAACATATTTGTGCGTACAAGGCTTTTCCACTCTAGTGAACATAAAAACGAAGAACAGAAATCGATTAAACGCCGAAGACTGTATTCAAATCGCTCTTACATCAAAAAGTCCCAATTTTGAAGCAATTGTATCGAACATGAAACAACATCATTTCTCCAAAACGTGAAGGAAGAATGTTTTCAATTATTCTTTTTTTATATTTTTTTCAATTCTAATTTTTGTTAGTACAACCATTATTATTATTATAATTTGTTACAGTACCGCAATGGGTTTTAATTTTTTATATCTTATTATTGTTATCTATTATTATGTTATATATTTCTAGGTATCATAGAAATTGAATAAATGATGTTTATTTTATGTTTTAGTTATTGTTTTCTGTTCAAAACTATCATGGGGGCTATAATATGAATGATGCTAAAAAGAGGTCTTTTTTTGGTTTTTTGTTTTTTGCCTTGGGTAATATCAACTTACACAAAAATGTTTTGGGGTAAAGATTAAAAAAGTTCCCCGACCGCTGGTCTAGAGCATTGGAGCACGGTGGGGTGACCCCTGTTTATACACGAGTTAACACATTGAAGTTAAGGTGACCATTTCTCATGGGTTTGTAGTTACTCGAAAAGCTTAAAACAATATTGCCAAGTAGTGCAAGCAAGCAAGCGATTTAATTGAACCCAGCCTATGAGAAATGGTGGGGGAGTGGCTGTCTTTATCGGTTTCTAAACATGTGTTTCGCGGTACTAACACTTAAATCACGAGATAGAACACATTTGAGTTTGTTGTCTCTACGATTCAAAAAAGGATTCGCGGTATTTTTCGCGTAACTGTCAGAGGGAAAGAATGTCTGTTACTAGCAACAGTCAACAGTCGAAAGAGAGGACGTCTGTTACTAGCGAAAGTCGACAGACAAGAGAGCACGTTTGTTGCTAGTGGCAGTCAACAGTAGACAGTACGCCTGTTGCTAGCGATAGTTACAGCCAAGAGAGAGTACGTCTATTGCAAGCGATAGCCAGCAGCCAAGAAAGAGTCTTTTTCGTTGGCTATTTTAAAACTGTCTGCATCTCTAAACGAGTGGGGTTGAACTAAGAGTAGGAAGGCTTGGACAAGGGGAATGATTTTAAAATTGAAGTAGAGAATGATAGGAATAAATACAGCGAAAAATATGACATGGTTTTTCGCATGTAAAAAATTTAACAAATCCTTTTTCTCCTAAAAGCCGCTGGTTATACACAGCTTAATCTACAGTTAATTGGCTTATTGCTATTTTTATAGATAGTGATATACAAAACTCTTGTTATACCTAGTCTTGTATCAAGACAATATTGGATCCTCACAAAGCAATACTCTGTCAAAGCTGACTTACTATTCGAAAATTTCGGCCCTAAACGCCACCTGATTGGTCTTTTTTTATTTAATTAATGGTTTTGGATAATTTTATCCATCAGCCACAATAATGTATTTGACTATTTGAATTTGTTAATGTTGTATTGACTTATTGCATTTGTTAACAAAATAGTACTTCGCATAGAGGTAAATTAAAAATATTACAAAATTGACAAAAAACCATACTTTCATTCGTTACATTCAGGGCCCTAACCAACTTAAAGTGAATATTTAGAACCAACAAGGCATTACATAATATAAGGATACTTTTCACGCTAAGGTGCCTTTCATAGCGATTTTATTACAACACAAGACAAGCACCAGCTAGAAGGTAAATATATAACATAAGGATAGACTGAGGGAACAAAGCTAGATTTATACATTCACATTACACATTCCACCCTAAATTTTAATTAAAGTTCTTTTTAAATAACCCCAAAAAATTTAGTTAATCCTAATTTTATGACGAGAGATATATAAAATAGAAGATTGACATTGACGACAAGGTATTGGTTCTTTTATCAGATTTTCCAATAGATACTTTATAGCAACATCCAATGATTTGATATCGTCAGTGTTACCATTACAATCGCAAGGTTCTGTTTCACTTAAATTAAATCTATGAAAGTAGGCTTTCACAGTAGCATGATTAATAATGCATCTAACTAAACATTGAATATACTTTTCTATTGGGATGACTTCTAGCAGCAAAAGGCGCAGTAGGTAAAACAGGGTGAATTTTTATATAAAGGTTGTTACTTCTGTTACAGAAAGCATTTTATTCAGTTTCCAGTTTCCTTTTGAAGCTGCTTCTTTAGCAAAATAATCTGCTTTGGTATTAACCGAGAAACCAGTATGTCCCTTTACCCAAATGAAAGAGACTGAATTATTTCTTTTAAGTAACTTTCGTTGATTTTCTAAAATTTTGGTGATAGTACTGTTTTTGTATATATGCCTATGCGAATTATCTAAAGCAAACAACGCAGATGTTAAATCCGACACGATAACTATTTGTTGACCAGATATTTTTTTCTCAATAGTCAATTCCAGAGTTTGATATATTGCAAACATATGAAACATTGTTGGTTTAATTTAACCTTAATGTGTTCTTGATAGTTTTGGACAACCAGCTCCTAAAATGGATTTTGACCCATCTGTGAAAATCCTATATTAGTTATCGATTTGGCAAGTTGTTTCTGAAGTTCAATGACTTTGTTGGCATCAAAAGAAGGGGCATAAACTTTGGTTTGGGAATAAAAAATATTGAAATTAAATTGAACGAAATTAGTTTCAGCAGGCATATCTAAATAGAAAGAAACATTAGGAAATGTTGTAGCTAAAGTTGGAGAATTTTTGTTATGCCACCATTTGTCAACTAAGTTATATGCAGATGTGCCGGATATTTTTTGCAATAGGTAGGTTTGGTTACCTTGACAATTAAGTATAAACTTTTTAGCTAAAAAAAGACGTCGTAAATGTAATGGAGATTCCATACATTCGGCTAATAGATTTTTAATAGGCGTAGATTTAGGTGCGCCTAGAACCAAATGTAGAGCTTTGTACTGTATTCAGTCAAATTGTTTAAGTCTAGTATTTATAGCAGACCCATATACTGATGGGGATTATTGAAAACGTTTTGGTGCAAATAGCTTGGGGAAATAAGATTTTTCTAGAACCAACAAGTTGATTTTACAACTTTAAGCAATCGCAATTTTAAAGCTATTTATGTTTTAAAAGAAAACAAAAGAATATGGATTTCATATTAGTACAAAAAAACAAAATAGATGTTAGTCAGTATGTAGCATGCAAAATACTAAATATAGAGTATTTGGTTAACCCATATCCAATTTTCATAGTGATGGCTACACATACTTTGATATGATTTGATATGAACATAAAGAACCAACGACTATATCGAAACAAAATGCATAACGAACGTAAGATCAGCATTCATTAAGTTAAAATACATATATCATTGAAATAGGAGTTATCATAAAAAAATAAAAATTTACATCTTTCTGGCTTGAAAGCTTGAAGCCTTTGAAATGTGGTGTTACACGTATACCTTAAGGACTTAGTGGGTGGACCAAGTGGCTAGTGTTGCCGTTGTACGTACAATGGGAAAGGAATGTGAAAGCCTTCATGCAATCAAAGAGAGACTAGAATATATAGGATATAAGGTTTACACTGCTAGAAAAAAAGACCATCGTTGGAACGCAATAATACAACATTGGAGAACTTACAATGGTAGTATTTTGTTAGGATAGACATCTATCAAACGAGTTGGGAGAGGCCTATGTCCAAAATGGACGAGAGAAGGCTATGAAGAAGAACAAGAAGGATATAAATGAGTATGGGGCTTCTTGGTCAATGCTTTTTGTGGATTTTATTGTATTAGTGGAGGAGACCAAGAAAATGTTGGAGGAGGAGTACTAATGAAGAAAAGACTTAAAGTTAGCAAGTCAAAAACGGAATATATGTGGTTGAAAGGAGAAGTAATATTTGGTGACATCAAATTGCTTGAGAAAAAACTCCTACATGACGGAAAATGGGCCAATATGTTGATTGACAAATTGCCCACAGGATACAGGCTGATTGGTTTAACTGGAAGCGAATAACCGCGGTACTCTGTAATTCGAAAAATCAGGGAAGGGCTGAAAGTAAATATATACAAGCGTGTAGTGAAATATGCGTTGGTATACGACCGTGAAGTGTGAACTCTACAGAAGGTTCAGGAAAAGAAAATGAAGATAGTTTAAATGAAAAAGCTAGACAAGATAGAAGATAAAGGGGATAAGATCAGAAAAGAGTTTTAAAAAGAACAGTTTGGTCATATTACATGTAGAAATGAGAACAATGTGGCATGAAAGTAAGGGAAAGAAAGGTAGAGCAAAAACGAGAAGTTTTCGGGTTTCAATGCAAAAGATGGAAAGAAGTGAGTAACGAAGAAAAGTGAGGAGCAGCGAGCCCTGAAAAGGGAAAGCTGGAAAGAAAAAAGAAGAGGGCCATCAGAAATAAGAACTTCGACACCTACGATACCTAGCATAACAGTCTCAACCTGAAACGACCTACAAGGGCTAGTATCTCCTTAAATACTTAATAGTCTTACAATGTTGGTATACCGTATTCCTTATAAGTAATGACTGGTTTGGTACCTTTTATAACCAGTCCGGATTATATTTAGAAAGGTCCGTATTTTACAGGGTAGTACTAAGTTTGGTGAAAATGTTATAATTTCCAGCGGATAGTGTTGCTCGTTGTTTGCAGTGCAAAATCACTGCAGGTTAA
Organism: Diabrotica balteata; assembly: GCA_918026665.1. Lineage (NCBI taxonomy): Eukaryota > Metazoa > Arthropoda > Insecta > Coleoptera > Chrysomelidae > Diabrotica > Diabrotica balteata. The sequence continues at coordinate 8,490,061 of OU898276.1, read as the reverse complement.
ATTTCAACAAGCTTTGGTGTTCTCCTTGGTGGTTTGTACTGGCAACTGTCTCGACTTAATCTTCTTATATCTATTGTAACTGTATGGTTGAGCAAGTCTGGATTAATGTTTATATTTGATATTCCTCGCGAAAATTTGAAGACTTTTATAGCTTAAAATCGAGATCCATGCAAGTGGAGAACTTTTGATGCATCCTCTTACTATGCGCATAATTTGATTGCAAATCATCTCTACTTTAAGAACTTTAAAACCGTTGAGCCACAATGAAGCACACCGTTATGCTGCAGAGAAGACAAGCTGTGCAACCCTGCTGCTAAATGTGCCAGATATTTGTTAAACAACGCGTGCGTTCCAAGAAGATACCTAAATAGGTATTTTGAGTACGACTATTCGAAATAAATGCGTTTTTAAGAGAAACTTCAAGAATTTTTGTGTTGAATGAAGATGACTAAACCGACTGTATCTTCACAAGTTCCAAAACCAAAGAAAATAACCAATAAATAAAAGAAAGTAAATAATTTATTTTATTTAGAGAGATAGATAGATTCTTTAGATAGATAAATAGATTATTTAGATCTACTTAAACCTTGATATAACAAATGCATGCCATTTTATACCAATCTAAGTCTAAATACAGAGAATAAATGGAATAATTATGTACTAGATCAAATACGGTTAATTTGTATTTATAACATCTAAATAGTTCGATTAAACCGAAATGTATGCTGAAAATTACGCTGACGGATAAATTAAGTTTAGAATACAGCAACAACTTAGAGGAACTACAAAATACCATGCTCGTTTGCTATTCATGGCAGATTTTCCGAATTAAGTTCTATTTAAATATTCCCATAAACACCGGCGGGAACTACTAACTTTCTTAACACCGAATGAAAATCAAAGAAGATATTTAACAAGTTTACAAGTTTACCGTGGAATTATAAGTTCAAGTAATATTCAACAATTTACGATTTTTTACCAAAAATTAAATCGTCGACATAAAATCTGTAGCTTGTATTTTATTTTATAATTTTCATTATTTAAGTCCCGTCTACTTCAACAACAAGGTTGACTATCATTCCGGCTATCTTCACAAAATTACATTTGTACAATTATCTTGAATTATTAAGCCAGAATATAGGTCGTCATACTATGCTTCTTCTGTGCAGTATCTTTTCCTGTATAATCGTCTGCAGCAAGATATATCTCTTTTACCTCATGATACGGCCAAGATAATGCAATTACCGTATTTTAATTGTATTTAAAACCTCTTTCTCCTTCTTAAAATTCTCCTGAGAGCTTACATCTGAAACATTCCTATTCCGTCGCTAATGTACTAATTGCTCATGAACTTTTTTAACATCCATGCCTCCACTCCATATAATTACCCTTAAAGCGCATAACACCCCAGTATTCGTACGTTGAGCTGCAGGCTAAGATCGTTGGTGCAAAGTACGTTTGTCATATTATTAAATATTGATCGGGATTCTTAATAATATAAAAATAATTATTATTTGTAATATATCTACATAGATGTTAATATCTTCATATTGTATATTCTAGCAGCAGTTTTGAATGTTTGTTTCACCCGCTGTAGGTGTTTTCGTTGTGAGTTCAGGATTGCGTCGTCTCTATAACAAAACATTCTTATTTGCTGTCTGCCCACATTGTCTTGCCTTTTTAATTTTCTTTATGATTTTATCCAGTCCTAAGGTGAAAAGCAGTAGGCATAAGCAATTTTCTGCCGGGTTACCTAGATGATATCCATTTCCCAAGTTAGTTTATTCCCGACTTTTCTTGTTACTGTCTATTTTGTCTATGTCTTTGTATTCACCACCCTCTGCCCTTTGGTTTGACGCTTTAACGTTTCAATTAGAATTATAACAACGAAGATACAATGTAATGTCCTTTTGGCGATGTTACCATATTTAATTTTTCTGTTTTTATATTCTTCACCTTCTCCTTTTCATTTGACGCTTCGTACGTCAAAATCAGACCAATAATAAACATATGATATAGTGCCCGTTTGGTAATATAGTTGTGTTTGTTTTCTCTACGTCTTTGTATTCGTCATCCCCTCCCCTTTTGAATGAGTAATCTTACTTCATAATCTAAAGAGCCGTTTTAGCCTCAATACAAAAGCTCATAAAATTACGACAATTAACCTTAGATTCTTCTCAAAATTTCCCCAGATGTAGAGAAAAGTCAAATTGCAAAATTTTATGTAAATTTTGCATCAAAATGACATCTTTTTACGTTAAAATGTCCCGTTTTTCTCCAGATATGCGAAAAAAATATTATTGTGCTCTTGTTTTGTTGTTGTATCTTTACTGTCTTTAATTGTAGTTACCATTCTATTAAACCTTAGAGGCTTTAGTCAGATCCACTTATAGATCTTCTTCTTCTTCTCGTGCCACTCCTAGCGGAGATTGGAAATCATCATGGCCACTGCGACTTTGTTAGCAGCGCGCCTGAAAAGTTCAATCGAACTACATCCGAACCATTCACGTAGATTACGAAGCCACGATATTTTTCTTCTTCCCACACTTCTTTTGCCCTTAATTTTGCCCTGCATGATGTTTCTTAAAAGTTCGTACTTTTCACCTCTCACAATGTGCCCCAAGTATTCCATCTTTCTAGTTTTAATCTCATTTAGAATTTCGCATCTTTTGTTCAAAGTCTGGAGCACTTGCGTGTTAGTGACGCGGTCCATCCATGATATTCTGAGAATGCGCCTATAGCACCACATCTCGAAAGCTTCGATGTTTTTTATTGTCAACTGTTTTAGTGTCCAAGCCTCAACTCCATATAACAGGGTAGAAAAGACATAACACCGCAGCATTCGTATTCGTAACTTTATATTGATATCACGATTGCAAAAGAGTTTGCGCATTCTATTAAAGACTGATCTAGCGATTTCTATTCTACATCTAATCTCTTTTGTTTGATCAGTATCGTCTGTGATCCAAGCACCTAGATATTTATAACAGGGCACACGCTCAATCGTTGTATTGTCTATTACAAGATTAGCTCTGATGTTCTTTTATTTCGTGATTACCATAAATTAAGTTTTTTTTCAAATTAATTTTCAAGCCGTAACTGTTACAGTATATATTGAGACTTTGAACGAGATGTTGTAGTTCTGCTAGCGTTCCCGTTAGGAGAACTGTATCGTCAGCATACCTTATATTGTTGATCGTCTCACCATTTATTATCAGACCAAGATCTTCTTCCTCGAGTGCTTGTTCACAGATAGCTTCACTATACAGATTAAATAAAAGTGGCGATAAGATACATCCCTGCCGGACTCCTCGACGGATTTGAATTTCTTCTGTTAGTCTGCCCTCAACCTTGACATTTGCTGTTTGATTCCAATATAGATTGCATATAATTCGAATATCTCGGCTGTCTATATTTTTCTTTATTAGAACTTGTCTTAGTGGTTCATGTTGTACTTTGTCAAAGGCCTTTTCGAAATCAATAAAGCAGGCGTAAATTTCTTGGTTCATGTCTAAGCATCTCTGTGAGAGAACGTTCATTGCAAACAGAGCCTCCCTTGTACCCAGCCCTTTTCTGAATCCCATCTGAGTGTTACTGATGTCTACGTCTAATTTCCTATAGATCCTATTATGGATTATTTTTAAGAACAGTTTTAGAGCATGACTCATCAAAGCTATCGTACGATATTCGTTGCAATCCTTTGTATTTGCCTTTTTTGGCAGTAGTATAAAGGTCGAACGGAGCCATTCTCTAGGTATTATTCCAGTTCTATATATTGTGTTAAATAGATCTAGGAGTATTTTAATAGATTCATCGTCCATAAGTTTGAGCAGTTCTACGGGAATTTCATCAGGACCGGGGGCCTTACCACTTTTTGCTTGTTTGATTGCATATTCTATTTCTTCTCTGATTATATCAGGCCCTGTATCATCTGTATATTCGTTTGAGATTTCTTGTCTATCTTTGTCATCAAACAGTTGTGATATGTATTCTGTCCATCGGTTCATTTTTTGTTGTAAATTATATACAACATTTTGATGGTATAATTATAAGTTATAATTATACCATCTGTATCTTTGATCTGTCCTGTCTGTGTTGTTCTTCTCCTTCCTGTCATTTCTTTAATCTTTTTATGTACATTAAAAAAGTCATATTTGCGCTCCAATTGTTCCAACTCATGGCATTGCTCACTTAGCCATCTTTCTCTAGCTTCTCTTATTTTCTTTTTTATCAGTTTATCTGTTTCTTTCTATCTTATCGGATTATTTGTTTTGTGTACCCTTCTTTCACGCATCAACTGTAGTATTTCCTCATTCATCCATTCTTTAGGTTTCCTTTCTTTCGGTGTTAAATTTTCTCTCCCTGCCAACATTACGGCATGTTTAATATTCTCCCATTTTTGGTCTATGTTATCAGTATTTCTATTCAGTTTCTCTATATTTTGTAAATTTTCTTTGATGTTCACTATTGTTTTCTCTTTTATATGTTGTTCATTCAGTCTTCTCACGTCAATTTGTTTCTGTATGTGTTTTTTAATGATCTTTAGTTTTATTCTTAATGTGACTACTACAGGATTATGATCCGAGCCTATATCTGCTCCTGGGTCCTTTGACTAACAAGGACAAAGTCAATTTGGTTTCTGACTACTCTACCTTTGGTGTCACTCGGAGATTTCCATGTGTACAGTCGTCTGTTAGGTAACTTAAAAAGAGTGTTAGCAACTACTAACTCCTCCGCTTGACAAAATTGTACCATACGGTCTCCTCGTTCGTTTCGTTCTCCTAATCCATAGTCACCCACATAACCGTCCACACATCCATGTCCAATTTTGGCATTAAAATCGCCCATTACTACTGTAGTATGATGTTTCTTCATTGATTTTAGAATTTGTTCCAGATCGTAATAGAAACTTTCAATTTCATCATCATCTTTATCAGCCGTAGGAGCATATACTTGTATAATATTTATAATTTGTTTATTTGACTGAAGTTGTAGTGTCATTATTCTATCAGAGAAGGGGTAAAGCTTGTTACTGATCATGGACCTCGGAACCCAAGATCCGGCAGGAGAGGAAAACCACAGACAGACCATAGGGCCTCTCGGGTCGTGAACAAGCGAAATCGCTGTGTAAGTAATATCAATCACCTTAAGATATTAAGAATAGCGACGTGGAATGTAAGAAGCCTCTTTGCAGCAGGTAAATTAAATAATGTAGCCCTTGAAATGGAAAACCTTAAAATTGATGTCCTAGGTATAAGTGATGTACAGTGGCCAGGATCAGGAAAATGCACGAATCACAGTGGAACACTTTATTATTCAGGCACTATCAGTTCAACTCATCGTTACGGTGTCGCTGTCTTGGTATCAAAGAAAATTAGTAACTGTGTAACAAGCTTTACTCCCACTTATAGATGGATTTATTATATAATATTGATTTCTATAAATTAGCATCCAGTATGGCCAGGCCATGTAGCGAGAATGCATGACTCAAGATGGACGAGCAAAATTAAAAATTGGAGGCCACCTACACGTTGGGCTGTATCAGGACATTAGGCGTATCACCAAAAATTTGCGACAAAGAGCACAAAATCACTAAGAATGGAGGAGTTTAAGGGAGGCCTATGTCCACAGGGTACGTGATAAATGAAGGCTGGATGATAATGATGATGATGATGATGATGATGATGATGATGATGATGATGATGATGATGATGATGCGTATAAGTGTTATGTGGAGCAAGGTGATTGTACGTTAATTGATAGGATTTTTACAAATGCCATTTTTGTATATTATTGGTATTATACTGGTTCTTCGCTCGTGTGATATTTGCTTGTAATTTAAGATTTCCTAAAAAATACCTCTGTGTTTTAAATTATCGTTTCCACATTTCAAGAGTTAATTTTTTGATCTGACTTGATTTCAGATCTGACTTTTTACCCAGATCTGGAGGAAAACGAGGCATTTTAATGTTAAAAACGGGTTATTTTGACGTAAATATGGATCATTGTCATTGTATTTTTCCTTTGATCTGGGGAAATTTTGAACAGAATTATAAGGTTTATTCTTGTCATTAGGGTCGTTTGAATCAGGTTAGCTCAAGAAATATTAATAAAGCATTAAAGTGCAATGATGTGCGGGGTGTCACGTGATAGGATTTAACGAATAGTTTTATACGTCAAAATGCCTTGTTTTTATTATGCCCGGGAATATTATTATGGTCCCGCACACTAGCTGTTTAACTACTGTTATTTTATATTGCCATTGGTGTTATTTGCTCCTCTTCCGTTAAATTCTTTAAAAATTACCATCTTTTTATTTCTTTATAGTCTGTCTATTGCATCTTGGAGACTCTTATATATATTTTCTGCTACATCTTCCGGTTTGCTTTTATCTGGAACGTAAAAGGATATATAGATTTTAATATTTTCCGTAGTTAAGATCATTTTCAGGATTATGTGGCTGGTATTTTTGATTTTATATCGTTTTCAAATTTTTCGTGCACTAAAAGGCTCACTCTTTATCCTTTCCGCCTAAATGAATAGGTTGTTTTGATAATTCAGGATTCCTTTTTCTTTCTTGTCTTTTTTCTTTCCTTTTTCTTCAATTTTGTGGGTGCTCAATTTATGTCTCTTTTTTTGCAGGATTTAATGTTCCAGCAAGCTTATCGTAATTCAATATTCTTAGTCATACCTCTTTTCTTTGCTAAAGTCATTTTAAAGTCTTCCTGTCATATACTGGGACAGATTACTGATCTTACATTCGAATTCTACCCTTACCCAATATTGAAATTGCTATCCTACTGTTGAGTTACTCGAACCATCTAAAAGTAACAGAGGCAAAGTTTTATTATGTTTACACACAGTTATGTGCTATTTTCATATGTAGTTATCAGTAAATTCAATTCTGTATTGATTTTGTTAATCCAAATAATCCAAAGCTTTTATTAATCTCATCTCACTCTACACCGCATAAACAAAAGATAGCATTCTGGTTTAAAATTACAATTTTTTGTTAATATCCCAAGCTTCGCGTTGTAGATCCTAATTTTCATTTTAGATTCTCTTTCGCAAAAAGCCTTTGAATGAATTAGATTTAATTACAATGAGGCAACGAATTCCATTTTGTTAACGTTTTTTGTAATATTCCAACTATTAGAAAATTAAATTTTGCTTTTTCATTGTGATAGATGCGCCCCTGTCAAACACAACGAAAATGAAATGAAATGTTCTTTCTCTGAAAATCCGAATAAAGCAACAACGTTTCACGAGAATAGTAGAAACCAGCTGCTCTCTTCGCTGTTTCGCTATATCATCAAAGAAGTGGACTTTTTATCCTTTATTGTGCAATTTAGTCTTTATGTGGTAAGCAATTTGTCATGCAAATCTTATTTTTAAGGGCAATGTATTCGAATGAATATCAGTAACTATTCAAACTGTCCTTTGTCATAATCCTTCTTTCAAAATTCATCAAAAATTTATATATATATATATATATATATATATATATATATATATATATATATATATATATATATATATCGGAAAAGGAGTACGACCGTCAATCCAATATATATATATATATATATATATATATATATATATATATATATAAGGATCACTCAGACGAGTGGTGGGTTCTTATATCGGTCTCAAGGTGGAGAAATAAAAGACAAAGTTGATAGGCTACTTTATCTATTTTGAAGACGTTTCGCTTTCGAGATTTGAAAGCATCATCAGTTCATCTAAAAAGTACAATATGAGAACCACACAATCATGGAAACGATGTTAATTGTTACCTTAAAAAGACATGTAGCAGTCAAAGTTATTTACAATAATGTGAATGAATTTTAAGTAAATGGACATAATACGCTGATATTGTATAAACAATCAAGTAACTAACAACATATAGGAACTTATAAAAAATTAGCACAGCAAATGACCATGTGGTCTAAAGTAAATGAAATATTATTTATTATTAATTAGTGAAAAAGAACCAAGAAAATCATAGACAACTTCCAACTATTTAATGATTATTAAGCTTTGATTAATAATCTTAGATTAATTAAGCTTAGGTAGCATTATAAGTGATATTAATAAAAATTTTATTAATAATGGCGTTAGATGGACCAGAACGAACTAAACCGCAAAAAGACAGCCAACCTTGAGGTCAAAATACTTTTGACAGATAAGCAAAGTGGAGGTACCAACCCAAATAATTGGGCGGTCAATTTAAAAGTTTTAATGAGTTTGGATGACTAAGCGGTTGCAAAAGACAAACCAGTGAAAGAAATTGGTATTGTAATAGCAACTCCTCTCATTAATCAGTCTAGACTTACAAACAGGAGATTTTCATTCAACCTCATATATAAGTAATAACGTTAATCATTATGGCTAGATAATCAGCCACAGGTGGTTAACGATAAATTAATTTCCAACAGCCCAAGGTCTATACACTTGGAACTGTAGTTTACAAAGGATTCTATGAATCAATTACAATATTTGTATTATGTTATTTAAGTAAAAAATGTTCACACTAATCTAAGTAATCAGTGTATGAATATGCAATGTAAGGTGCATATGTTATAGTGAGTTAAGTAAAGAATATTTAATTATTTTATCTATTTTATTTCTATTTTATGTATTTTAATTATTTAATGAAAATTGGAAAAAGAGTTCAAGTAGTACACCTTACATGACATTTAATATAGTGAAAAGATCATAAAGCCTAATTCTGCAAAATTAAAGCATGATATATTTGGCTCAAGTAACTTATGTCAGTTCTCTTATTTAAAGCATTAGGATGTTTTAGAATTGAACACATTTCCAGAAACTGTCTTTTAGCCAGATTGCGTTCGGTGGCAAAATCTTAACTTCATTGAAATCCACTTCATGTTTGGTATTTATCGCGTGTTGTGCCAGGGCACAAGTGTGTTTTGATAAATTAATGTCACTACGATGTGAAGTGAGACGACCTTTTAATGATCTACCAGTCTGACCAATGTAACATAAATCGCAATTAGCGCATGGAATTTGATAAATAGTGTTAACTTGTTCCAAAGTGGACAAGGGTGTTTTAGTTTTAGAGAACAAATTTCTAGCAGTTTGGCCAATGAAACAAACAACAGAGTAACTGTTACTAGCAACAGAAGGAGAAGGAGAAGGAAAAGAGGAAGGCCGAGAAGAAACTGGAGAGAGGGAATTGATAAAGAACTAGAGGAAAGAGAAATCCCTCCAGGTCTATGGTTAAATAGAGAAGAATGGCGGTTAGGAGACGAAAGGAGTCGGAGAACGCTGTAAATCGATAGTAGTAGTAGTAGTAGTATAAAGGATTTTTTAATCAAACTTTTGCAATTATATCTATTTACTTTATTCTTCCAAGGATTGCAAGGATCGCAAGGATTCCCAAAAATATTAATATCTTGTATAGGATACTTCCAACATATATTTTCTTCTTAAGTACACTGTCTTTCCTAGTCGGGTAACCCGTGAGCGTCAATTTTACTAAAGAATTATTATATTTTATTAAAGCTGATTCGAATGAATTTAAACTCGTAAGCTAATATTTTGACATATGTTCCACGAATTCAAAACGGTCAAGAGAGTCCGAACAGTTGGATCAAAAAGGTCGATTGAATTATGTCGTCGAGATAAGAAATCGGTATGAGCATGACGAAGCATTCTCAACTCGTCGTCGCGGAGACACAACCAGATTTTTCCCTGCGAACATGTAAAAATTCACCGGGCACGATATTCATCGTATCGTAAAAATGCATATCGTTTTCGACGATTTATAGAAACTTTATTTTGAAAAGGATGTTCGATGCGTTGAAAAGCTGAAGTCTGAAGTGCATATATTATTGACAAAATGACACACATTTAATATCTTATATATCTCAATATATGAGATATTAAATTAAAGTACGAAATACCAATTCCGATCTGATTACATCATGTATGATTTCTAAATTTTAGAAAAAATTTGGGTATAATAGATTGGAATTTATTTAACCCTCTATTGCATGAATTTATTTTATTTTATTTTTTGACAAAATAAAATAAAATTATATTAAATGTCTCTTAATAGATGTATGTAGAAGTCACTGTCACACATTTTTAAATGATCCGGTTTTTGAAAAAAAAAATTGTGCCCATTTGGGAATACTATGTATAAAAACTTTTATTAGAACCAATTGGCATATGCATTAGATCGATGTATTGTCAATATTAAACTATGCCAAATTGTGAATCTTCTTAAAACAGTTACTACTTTTAGGATGAAAACATAAATGCACCTTACATTTCTCGCACTGGACCCTTGATTTTCCCTTGCAGTTTATCATCTTACATCAATCATGTTTACAGCCTAGTTTGGCCAGTGTGAAAACTGATCTGTTTGTACCGGGTGGTCCAATAAGCCGATCTCTCGGCTATATATCAGAAACTATTCATGTTATAACTTTAGAAGAAAAAATTTCTAGGGGTAAAAGTGGCCAAGAGAAATCGCTGGAAATAATTTTCAAGTTTCTGGGTTAACCGCTAGGGGACGTAACCTGTGAAGAAAACCGTGAAAACCAGTTTTTTTTAGAAATATGCCCAATTATACCAAATGTTAAATAAGTAAACTAGAAAGAGGCTGTAATTCTTCACAAAGTTGTTCAAGTACTTTTTTTTTATTTTTTTCAAATAAAGGGTGGGGGAGACTGGGGAAGTATTTGTAGATAAATACCTATAACTTTGGATTGGATTAACCGATTTTAACGAAATTAGTGTCATTAGAAAGAGTGTAGATGAATTAATTTACATGAACTACAAAATAATTTCATTTAGTTTTAATTGTCATAGGTAGAGGGTACTTTCGAATAGAAAAAATTAAAATTTGTTTTTCTTCAAAATGTTTATTGAAAACACCTATTTATTGTAAACTATAATGAAACTGGAGTAAATTTGTAACAAAATGGCGCAAACCGCATGTTAATAGCTTTTGTCGAACTCGAGATATGAATAAAAACGTATAAACACAAGTAAGTATAGTATTGACTCACCCTGTATTATAAATTAATTTAAAAAATAAGTCAGTAGGTACTTTTTTTATAGCAAAAGAATCTTAATGTTGATACCTATTTTGAATATTGTTATTTTATATGATTAAAAATAGTTTTTTCGAGTTTTATAATCCGAATTGAATATTGCACATTTTTCAATAGATATTAATATTGGTAATATTAGTAATTAATTATGAGTACTAATAATCCGTGATGAGTATATCAAATGCAGAATTGTGCGATATGATCGGAGTTTATTTCGAATGTCACCAAAATGCCGCTATTGCCTCACGTATATATTCTGTAAGATATCCTGACAGGAGACATTATGGCAAAGAAGTATTTGAAAGAAAGGTAAGAAGATTAAGAGAAACTGGTAGTTTTCATCATCCTTGTTTTAAACGATGTAGTAGAGGTATGACCGAAGATAATTCAATCAATGTTCTTGCTTTAATTCAACAGAATCCACATATAAGTAGTCGGCAAATCTCTATAGAATTAAACATACCCAAAACTACTGTTCTAAGGATTTTAAAACATCACAGGTTGGTTTTTTCATATTATAAAGTGAACGTTTAGGCCAGAAACTTGGAATTCCCTTTAAACTTTAGATTCAACTGTTATTTTGTCCTTTTATCCGTTTCTTAAACATACTTATGCACGATTTATCTTGTGAAACAATTATAGATTTTTCAAGATTTTTGAGTTTTAGTAAATATAGTGGTTTGTTTTTCACCAATATTTGTTGTTCTGTTTTTTGGACTGCATTCTTATCATGTAGTTCTCCACCAAGCTTTACATGAGAGAGATTTTGTTTCCAGTTTTAGATATTTTTTAAGAAAATACTACAAAGTACTTGGTATAGTTCAATCTATATTGTGAACTATTAATGTCAGGCAATGTGCTTAAATCCAATAGGTATATATTGCTATACGAATAATTCAAAACCAAACAAAAATGCATTAAATCCCATTTTAACACGAAGCAAACTGACATCAATCTATTGTATTTAACAAAACAATGCTTGAAATAATATTTCTGTTAAAGTTTTGCTGCCCATGTTATCCATGCCCTTTACTTTTGGCTAAAGAAAAAATCGCCTGAAAACCTAACTGACATTGATCTTACATTCCCTGTTAGAAGTCACAGCTTCTTACCAGCTGATAGAGTTTTGGGCGCGCTTGGAAATATATGGGAAGAAATAAATAACAGTATTTTCGTATACTAGTATTTTGTTTATGACATTTAGGTATTTACTTAAATCCATTCATATGGAGCAAGATGTTATAAATCCACACGATGTTAAGCAAACTAAGCTAAATCCAACAAAATGAATGCTTTAAAAAACGGAAACTCAGAAATTAAACACAAAAATTTCTGCCAAAACTAATGTTATTAATAAAGTTTTATGCTCAATAAAATATTTACTTTTAACTAGATTTAATTAAATTAGTTTTTTGTAGATAACTCACAATCATCTATTTTGGATTTAATACGTTTTGCTCAGTTGTTCCTTAATCTTGTACTTTTATAATATTATGTTTTGGTGGGCAGTACAGTTTTTCGTTTTGATATTTACAGCTGCCGACTATATTTTGTCTGCCAACCTATTCCATTGCAGTGAGATGAGCTTTGTTTTATTATTATTGTGCTGCCTCATTTGGCCGAATTTTCAATGTATATCTTAATAAAATAATAATATACACAAGGATAAGGATCACAGTAAGCATCTATGAACTTTGCGGACATATCATGAATGTAAAATCAACTTAATGCATTAATTTTGCATGTTTCAATTGCAAACTCTAGCCTAAAACGTTTGAATACATTACCAGTTTATTACTATTTATACTAATATTATTATGTAACTAAAGCAATATTAATTATAACGTAAATAAACTAAGTAATTAAAACCTGAATATATAATCGCAAATGCAATAACAGTTGGGATAAATTAGTTACAATTTGTACAAAATAAACATTATTTTGTAAACATGGCCTAACATTGTTTGAAAGCTAATGATTAATAAAATAAAATACATGAAAAAAAGCGTTTTTAAATGTTTAACCAAGGACTAAAAAATTTTTTTAAAGATTTTGTGTGAGCATGCTTCTGTTCGAAATTCTCACAAAACTTCTAAGTGAACCACCAGTTAGAAGGGAATGAATCCAAAAAGTATATTTTTGGGAAATCAATAAAAACTGTTTATTCGTTCTATTTAATTTTTTCTTGTTTAATAATGACATCTACTATCAAGTACAGTTTATATAAGTTAATTTGGATTGGAGAAAAATCATCCAGTAATTTTCGTTATCTAGAAAAACGATAAAGAAAATCTTGGATTTATTCCTTTCTTACAACTTATAATTTTTTGACATAAATTGTATAAAAAAGCTTATTTTATTTAAAGAAATTTATAAAAAATAAACAAATACAAAAAAAAATCATTCGCATAAACTACCCTTATTCCTCAATAATATTATCTGATGCAGTAGTTGGCCATGTAACGATGTTTTCGTAAAATTCTTTTTTATCTTCTAGAATATATGGCATTATTTCTCTTCGTCGTCCATCTTCTTCTCATTTACTGGTATTTTTGCCTGTGTGCTCTGGTAGTAGGCAATGAAGAGATCACTTAATTTTTTTAAGTAGAAACCTCTGTTTTAGAAAACTATCTATTTCGAAAGAAAATGCAAAAAAGTATTTTTGAAGTGTGTATATTTTAGGCAATTCCTAGCTGAGCGCTTTCGGCTTTACAAAGCCATCATCAGAGCTATGCTACAATAAAATGTTCTTATAAGTACTAATTGGTAAAGATTATAATTTTGAACTTAAGTCAATTTTTTAAATACCACTACCAAGGAGAGATCTCATTTCCTTATATTTCAAAATTATGATTTTTTTGGTTGTTGAAATTCTTAAAACATATAAAAAACATATAAAAAGCCGACACTGGACTTCACAAACACGTTAAAAAATTGAAAAAATTTTTTTTGTCATGGTACGGGTGTAAGAACCCGACCATTGATTGATGTTAGGAGGTAGACAGAATAGAACTAATGAAATCAAATGTCGGTCCTTTTAAACGATTTTTCAAAAGTGACAGTTGACAAATGTCATATATAGGAAATAGAGATTGTTTTTTAAATTCTTACAAAATTATTTAATAGAATGGAATTACTAATAGTCATCAAAGACTTTCTAAAAATTAAGTTTTTAAATTAAATTTTATGTGTTCATCACATCATACAGAATGACATTAGTTTGTAAATTCACTCAAGTCATTGCTCAAGGTCAATGTATGTTCAATCCGACAGCTATCCTTAAGAAACAAGGGCTCAAATTGTTCAACAACAATATAAAGAAGAAACATGGTATTAATGTTACATTATCTGATACTTAAGTGTATTAAGAATTGTATCTCTTGATGGAAATTTGTAAGAAATTTGCATAAAAAATTTTTTTAAGAATGTATTTTCATGTTTCAATTAAGAATAACTGTCAAATGAATTACAAAATGTTGTAAATTTCTAATAAAGTTTAAAATTTGTTTAAAAATATAAAAGTATGAAAAATATATAATAAGATTGCATGAGGTCATCCTTCTTCCTCTAAAGTCTCCCATAATAATTTAAAAAGAGGTTTATAATTGCAATTGAGGTTGATTTGTGTGTTTAAGCAACAATTAGGGTTTAGTTTTATTTCTTTGGATATCTCAAGATCTTCCAAGAGATTCATAAGTCTAAAGTTTTTATTGGGAATGTTGTGTAAAATTTGACTGTTTTCAGAAGGAGAAAATGAATGATTATTAAATTTAATGTGATATCCAAAGTTTGATTTTTCTGGGTTATTGAGGTGTTCTTTAATTCTTTGATTCAGAGTTCTCATTGTTCTACCTACATAAGTCATATTACAATATCATGTCTATCTATTTGTTTTGAAACTGTTACAGGGTCATTATTGAAAGAAGAATACTCTAAATATCTATATTTGGATATCATAAATGTAAACGTTTTGTCCACGGACGTACAAAATTTTTGTAATAATATTTTTCCTTACATGTTTTGGTTTATTTTCTATAATACGAATGAAGACAATGTGCAAAAATCTAGCGGATCTACTATACATGCATATTTCGATACTAAACATTCTTATTATTAAATGCTAAAAAAATCAAAATTTTAATAAATGTCATAAGCTCTATATCCGTATTTCCTTATTTATCCTTCAATTCAATCCAGATATTTGAATCGCTTAGCTACTTTAATCAAAGATCTTGTACAAACATGAAATGGATATGCCTTACGGTCCTGACCAGGGGATCTTTTTCAAGTTTTTAGAGACGCTTTTATTGAATTTTATCTCTGAGAGGAAAGAGCTGCATTTGAGAAATCGATGAAGTTGATTTTTAAATGAAATTGAAAGGCGGAATCTATGAATAAAATTACGAGCATTTCGCCAGCATTGCTGAAAAGTACCGTATGGAGATTAGAATATCATAAATTAAGTAGATAGAATTTAAAATCGTTAAAGTAGATTGCATAAGCATAATAGTAAAGAAATGCATATTATATTCGGCAAAAAAAAATTATACAACAATCTTCCTTTGCAACTTAATTCTACAACATCTTTCCTTAAGTTTCGTAAATTGACAAAAGTCTATCTATCTGAAAGACCATATTATTTAGTTTAAAAGTTTTTTAAGGAATAACAAAGACATTACAGTGCGTTTAGGTACAAGCAACTAAATTATTTATATATATATATATATATATATATATATAGCATTTTTCATATAAAAAAGCTTGAACGTCATTTAAGATTTACGTCGTCAGAACCCCACAGCGTTGCCAAAACATCAGAATAGTTAGTAAGTGAGGAATTTTTAAAATGTCAACTATTTGTCAAACTATTAAATTAACAGTAAATACACTTAGTTTTAAGACTACTGTAAGACATTAAAATATATAAGAAAACATTTGAATACAAAATTATATTTTCTAAATTTTAAACTTACTTTTTTTCGAGCTTTAATAGTAAAAACGTCAATATTATTTCTTGTTCAAAATAATCTTATATGAAAGCTTATCAGATTTCTACAGACTATTTATTTGTTTTGACAATCACAATCACAATACACAACAGTAATTAGTTTTTAAAGCCATTAATCTAAATTTAATATGTATTTATAAATACAATTTATTAATATATATTATATTATGATCAAATTGTGTCAAAAATCAAAACATAAACAAAATTCCTAACTGAAAAAGCGGCAACACTTTTACCACACGCTCAACTGTCAATAAAATTTGAAGTATTTCCATATCATTAGCGTACAATCGTCTAATATATTTAATTAAAATTCTTATTTTGTGGAATATTTCATAAAATTTATATTATTAATAATAACAAATGTTTTTGGTTATTTAATCAATATAATTTTAAAATTTCCAATATAATGATGATTACACTTTTCTGAATATTCCACCATGTTGACGCCTATGAAAGATTAAGCAGTTCCGTATGGGTTTCGTATTATTAGCTGTGTTTGTGGAAAAGCTGTGGAGCAGCTATTAGCTGAGGAAAATTTGAACTCTAAGGAGAATGTTCTGGAAATTCTAAATACAAGTGACGTCACTTGGTATAAATCGTGACGGGCAAGTGTTTTACTTTGAAAAATGATATATTTAGGTATCATATGCAGCAACTTAAACTTATTTTGTAAACTAGTTCGTAAGGTTTTATTATGCAATTTGAAATTTAGTTAAATTTTGCAATGGATTGTATATTTTATTATCTGTTATTTTGTGATATTGACGATTTATGTAATTTTAGTAAATTTTAATTGTCATTGTTATTTTTTGACTTTTTGTAAGCTTTGTCCATAAAATTGTTCAATTGTCGGTGACAATAAAGCATATTCCCATTCTATTCTATCATTAGCATACATTGAGCACTAGGAAATGTTATTCTGTAATTAGTTTATTCTTAATGTGAAAGATGTACTACAGAAGAAATTCCTTCTTTCTTACATAATACAGCAGTGCAAATCTTTATTTCATTTTTTTTCAGTCAGTCAGTCTTTCTCCAATTTGCAATATTTTTTCTTTCTGAATATCTTTACATTTTTTGTAGTAAAGAAAATTTTTAAAGGAGAAGCTACATGTTACATAGAAATGTTACATTCTGTCTCCGGTTTCTATGTAACATGTAGCTTCTTCTTTAAAAATTTTAAAGTGTTTGTTTGTCTTTGTGTATTGTATTGTTATTAATTACTATTTATAACTGGGAATAAGCCACAATTAAAGATAAAAATACGTTTATTGACGTTTCAATTTCCAATTCGGAAATCGTTCTCAAAATACAAACAGTAAATTAAACAATTTTTGTTTTTTTGTTACATAGTGAAAAAATTCTTCTAATAATTTAATTTTATCTGACTCATTTATATTGACAATTCAGACATACATTATACATTTTAAAGTAGACGACTTTAAAATGATATTGCCAATATTGTTGAGTTGCGCTCCTGGGACGACTTTACTTATAAGATAGTTCATTCGATTACATGAAATCAACTTTAACTTGAGAATATCCGTCAGAAAAAATCATACCATGTAATTCGTCTTTAAAAAGACAAACACATGACATGATGACAGTAAAATTCTCCTGTTAGTGATTCCATAGTAAATTATGAGGGAAAAACCAGGAAAAAAACCTCATAATACTATCCCGACATTGTAAGTATTTGTTCGTGAATTTAGTTTACCTTCTATCTATATATTTATCTTCTATTATATATTTACTATCTTATAAGTAAAGTCGTCCCAGGAGCGCAACTCAACAATATTGGCAATATCATTTTAAAGTCGTCTACTTTAAAATGTATAATGTATGTCTGAATTGTCAATATAAATGAGTCAGATAAAATTAAATTATTAGAAGAATTTTTTCACTATGTAACAAAAAAACAAAAATTGTTTAATTTACTGTTTGTATTTTGAGAACGATTTCCGAATTGGAAATTGAAACGTCAATAAACGTATTTTTATCTTTAATTGTGGCTTATTCCCAGTTATAAATAGTAATTAATTTACAATGCCACAAGAAAATAGCTTCAGAACCATATTGTATTGTTATGTCCAAATTTACAATATTTATGACATTCTACTCATGTCGGATAGGCCACAACTGACGAAATGCCCCTGAAGATGATCTATTGATCGAAAGTACTTGGGCAAGATTTAATTAATCACTGTGTTCGATAGTTGCCTTGTATACTATCAAAGACTAAATTATTACACTATAGTTGTTGTTGTTGATGTTAACATTTATAATAGACTGCCTCTCAAACTAGTCTCGAAGCTCTATTTATAATCTCACTAAACTGCTACGATTCATAAAATAAGTGTATTGCCTTCTGCATAGAACAAAAACCTTTGACTTTTGAAAGCGGGCAAAGTTAAATAAATTTTAATTAAGCTACTAACCGATATGTTTTACAAGTATACACAATATACACTATGTGAGATTACAAGTTATTGGGCTAATTTGTGATTGAACATTAATTATCTTTTTTTAAGAATTTGTATCCTAACCCAAACTCATATTTTTTGTGTCAATTTTCCTTCAGGATAATACAGTGGTGTTAAAAAGTCATGCATCACCTTACCAAATACATGAAAATAAAAGTTTATGGCATTTACCTTAAATAGTTTTTAACCATTTACTATCTACATAAAACAATGTACAAAACTATTATAAAATTGAAACGAAGCAAAAATTTCGAACAATAAAACAATGTAACTTTTTTACTCAATATTATAAAAATTAGGATATTTACATCAAGACAATATTGTACTTCACATTGAAGTAATTTAAACTAATTTTAATATTTAATTGGCCAGCCTTTGTTTTTAATAACTAGTGCCCATCTTTTGAGCATGTAATTTATTAATTTTGCAGTCCCTCCATGGAAATACAGTGATGCCAAGCGTGGATTAGAGATTCGATTAATTTCGTTTTATTTGTGAGTTTGCTTTTGGAAATGATGGTTGATATCCTTTGCCACAAATTTTCGATGGGATTGAGGTACAGGGATTGCGCTGGCCAGTCCATCATATCAATTTCATTACTCTCCACCATCTTTACATCTAAATCTTTCTTCACCAAACAGATCTTTTCCACTACGCAGCATCTTATTTTGTAGTACCTCAATGTATTTGGTAGTATTCATCATCCCAGAGACAACGTGTAGGCGACCAACTCCTCTAGCGGACATGCAACCCCATATCATAACGGAGGTTGGAAGTTTAATTGTGGGAAGAACATATTTTGGAGAAAATTCTTCACCAGGAAATCTTTTGACGTAGGCATTTTTAGCATGATTATTAATATTGAAAGTGGATTCACCACTAAACAGTATACTCTGCCACTGCTCTGCTGTCCAGATTCGATGTTCCTTGGCCCACTTCAAACGGTGCATTCTTTGCTTTTCTGAAAGCGGTGGTTTATTCCATGCCTTACATCATCTAAGTCCAAAACTAAGCAGTATTTTTCTCACAGTGAAAGTGCACACGCCTACACCTGTAGATTCAGACCACAGATTCGTCAATTGGGTGGAATTAAGGCTTTTGTCTGCCAGACTTGTTCTTCTTAACGCAGCGTCATCCCGAACAAAAGTTTTCTTTGGCCGGCCAGTACGCGCTCTGTTGTTAATTTTTCCTTGTACTTCTTAATGACTCTAAAATTACTGTAGATTGATTACAGTTTACTGCGAATTCTATTTCGCGACTTAATTTGTCGTTTTTATGGTGAAAAATAATTTCAAAACGCTTTTCGTCAGATAATTTAGTTTGTTTAGTATGGGATAATTTTTATCAAATATCAAAGAGCGGATAAATGTGATAGGGTTACTACAATGTCTATGTAGCTAAAATATGTGGAAAATTTGTCATTAAGATTCAATTGAATAGTACTTTAACGACTTAATAATCACCTCATAATTAACACCCTCAATCAGATTATTTTAATCTTTTCTGTGGAATTTTAAGCTAGTAATTAAAAAAAACATTAGTAAGTATACCGATAATGCTAATTACAAGCACCAACTTAAAATAAATTAGCAAAAATATACAAAAAACTTGTGTTAAACCTCAAAAACTATAAGGCGCTTAGGTGATGTAGGACTTTTTATCACCACTGTATATAATTTCCAATAAAATCGTTATTTAATCTACCTTTTTAAGAATATAAGTTAACTGACAATTATTTAAAAATTAAAATCGACATTTATTGAAAATATTTGGTTATTTTATCGACAAAACTTTTCATATGCTGTAGCCATTTTGACCAGTCTCGTAAAAGAATGGTCAGATCTCGAGTTCTGAACTGAAATCGTCGCCTGTGGTTTATTTGAAGTGTCTTGCCAAATTGATTACCGACAATTTATTGAAGTATCCGTTGAAAAGATTCGGTTCTAAATACCTGTCATTGAAGTCTTTCACACACGCCGAGGTGTTGACACATCGGTTTTTGCGGTAAGTAGCTTTTTTCATATAAAAAGAAGAAGTGGGCGAACAGAAGTATAATGGCCGGTGGAATCTTTTTTCTAATAATAGAATTATTTGTGTGGAAGGTTCATAATATAAAAATGAATGAGACGAGTATACAAAGATTATATATATTTTTTTATGGTTTCATTTTGGTCTACAGATTTTATAAAATATTCTAAATTTAATTTCTTTTAATTTTTTTCGTAGTGCAGCTCCAATTTCGATACAAATTTTAATAAAACTGTCCTATATCCTCTCTTTATTGAATAAATCCAGGACCTAACGAAAAAATCACTAATTTTAGACAAAGTTAAAAGTTATTTTTATTTATTTTCTATTTTTGTTTTATGGTGATTTTTATTGCGTCTCATACTTCCCAAATAATTTTTTTTATTATAACTAATAAATTAACAATTAGAATAAAACAATGTATTCTATAAGTTAATGTGATGAGTTTAGGTCCTGTCCCTTGGTTCTGGCGTGATGTGGTCCCCTCCAGTGAGAGAATCACGGGTCCATGTTACTGGTCTGTTGGCCAACGTCGCTTAAGTCTTCTGATAACTCTATGTTGAGGTATTGCGGAAATTAATGGATTGGAGTGTGTGTTCACTTTTTGAATGTATTGTAATTTCTTTTGCTGGTATACTTCTTTCACTGTTGAGAGATTGAGATCCCCATAGATTATTTGGTTGGTTACGTACCAGGGTGCATCAAAAATTGCTCTTAAGATTTTTGATTGGCATCTTTCCATAACAGCAGTATTAGATTTACTACTACAGCCCCACAGCTCTATGCCATATTGGTTTGATAACTGTTTTATAAATTACAATTTTATTATTTATTGACAGATTGGAGTTTTTTCCAATTAACCAATTGATTTCTTTTTGTCTTAGTTGTATTTGTTTTCTTTTTTTGGTGATTGTTCTTTCCAACACAGGGTTTGGTCCAGATGTAGCCCTAGGTAATTGGTTGTTTTAGTCCTAGGTATTTCCTCATTGTTGATATATATTGGTGGTGGTGTTTCTCGTCGTAAAGTGAAAGTTACGTGGGTTGACTTGTTTTCATTTATTTTTATTTTCCATTGTTTTAGCCAGTTTTCAAGCTCATACAAATAGTCTTGGAGTTGTTGTGTAGCTATGTTAATGTTATTGTGACTTGTAAGTGCTACTGTGTCATCTGCAAATGTGCCAATTGATACGTTACGTGAAGTTGGTAGATCAGACGTGTATAATATATATAATAAAGGTCCCAGGACGCTGCCCTGTGGAATTCCCGCCTTAATGGGATGCATTTTAGATATTTCTCCATTTACTTTTCTTCTAAACTGTCGGTTTTCCAAGTATGATGTAAGTATTCGAGAGAATGGTGGTAATCTTTGTTTAATTTTATAAAGAAGTCCTTTATGCCAAACCTAATCAAAAGTTTGACGTACATCTAGTGATACCATTGGGCAATATTCCCTTTCTTCTAATACAGAATTGATTTTATGGGTTATTCGGTGGCATTGCTGGATAGTTGAATGTTCTCGTGGAAATCCAAACTGAAAATTTGGTATCCAATCGGTGCCTGTAACGTCTGGATCTATTCTTTTTATTAAAAGTTTTTCTAGTAATTTGGAGATTGTTGATAACAGACTGATAGGTCGATAGGATGAGACTTCACTTGGATCCTTTCCTGGTTTTGAGAATAAAAGTAGTTCTGCAATTTTTAGATTGGTAGGCCAATAATTACATCTTAATATTGCGTTAAATATATATGTAAGGATTACTATACCTTTTTTTGGTATTTCTTTTAGCATTTTTGCTGTTATTAGGTCAATTACTGGTGACTTTTTGATATTTAGTCTTAAGATTTCTTCTTTAAGTTCTTTAGTAGTTGTTAATTATATTGGATTTACTGATGGTTGTTCTGAGTTTAAACAATTAATAATTTCTTGATCTTCTTCATTGTTGTGTGGATGGAAGCTAAATGTTCAGCAAATAATTCTGATTTTTGTTTATCGCTTCTTGTCCATTGGTTCTGTGGGTCTGTGGTTTTTCTTACTGGTGGCGATATTGCTTAAGGTTTTAAGAATGATTTGATTGGTTTCCATATTAAATATTCGTATCTATTAAGTTGTGTTACATATTTTTTGACTGACTCTTCTCTTGCAATTTTTAGTTGAGTTTTTAATTTATTGGTTAAGCGATTGTAAAACCTTTTATCCACTGGGTTCCGACTTTGTTGCCATTCGGCTCTTGCTCTTCTTTTTTCAGCAATGAGCTTTTTAATTTCTAGAGGAATATTTATTCTATTCTCGATTTTATTTTTATCTGCTTCGTTCGGTGTCGCTTCTTTTGCAGCATTTTGCAATAATGTCATAAGGTTGTTTGTTGCTGCTTCTATTTCTGAAGGGCTTCTTAGTCTTACATTTAGTTTAATGTTTTCATCCAGTATTCTTCGGTAAAGGTTCCAATCTGTTCTAGGTCCATGCAGTTTTGGAGTAGGTTGTTTGTTAATAACGCAGGTGCTAATTGTTGCAATAATTGGTGAATGGTCTGAAGATAGATCATAACTTGGAACTATGTCCATAAAGGTGTTAGATATTCCTTTTGTGGTGCAAAAATCTAACAGGTCTGGTGTTTTTTCCCAAATAATTCAAGGAATTTTTGTTGAATAATTTCTGTCCACTTTAAAATTTGTAATTTGTAAAATATCTGCTTGATTTAATCAGAATCATTTGCCTTCATCATTCTTTTGAGGTTTGCAAACAATGAGTGGTCACTTGGAATCAGATATGCTCAATAAGCTGGCTGTCAAAGCAATTCAAGTACTTTTTTATCATTTTAATACTTGATGAATTAATTTACTGTTTGTATTTTGAGATCGATTTCCAAAGTGGAAATTGAAACTTTAATAAACGTATTTTAAAGTTTAATTGTGACTTATTCCCAGTTAAATAGTAATTAACCAAATTGAGTTCCTCTGAAAATAACAAAGTTTTATTTATTGCTACAAAGTTTGCAAACGTATAATTATAAGGTATCATACCTGAAAATAACAAAGAAAAAACAATTAAAGCTATTAATAAGGTTAGATTATTTCTCGTTCATAATGAATTTATAATGTTTATTTTCCCTGGTAACTGTCACTCATCTCAAGCTGCTTGGAAATCTTGTGTTCCCTCGGTGAGGCGGTAAAATTCAAATTTAAGAAAATCCTGACAGCAAATATTGTGTGTTGGGATTTTCTCTACATTATACATGAATATATATGTATATATATATATATATATTATATATATATATATATATATATATTCATAGATCCGTCTGTTGATTCTTTTAAACTCATACATAATCCTGAAGTAATATTCCGAAATATCGATCCTGTTGCAGTAAATACTTTTTACATTACCCCTGCTAACTTTTCCCGAAGTTCATTTCAGACAATCATCAATTTCGAAGTGGTACTCCATTGTAGGAAAGTTTCAACAGCGCAAAAGGAATTCATTTCTATCCGAGTTAGAAGTTCGTTAGCGGCGCCCGATTAAATAAACAATTTATTACCCTATTTAGAGATGTTAAGAATTATTTATTGTTTCCTGTGATTAACTAATCCTGTTGTTTAACGGTAATCGATTTTTAATTTATAGTTAAATCTCTTTTAAACCTTATTTAAACTTTTAATTATGCTATATAGTGGAGAAAGATCACGCATAGGCAACGTCTTTCCATTAACGTTGTTGTTATTATTAGATTTTTAATTAAGTCCTGCAACAAGAACAATAGTAATGAAAGAAATGAGCAAATGTCTCTACGAAAAGAACAGCAGGGGTTTCAAAGCGAGATTTCTTGCATAAATGCAAATTTTGAAATAACATAGTTCAAGCAAGATCTCTTTGTTGCAATAAAGCGGCTTATACTTGTTTAATAGACTTCTAGAAACTGTTTTTCCTGGTAAGAATTGGGGATATACTTATTTGAAGGAGAAATATTACTAGATCAGCAAAGAAAATTCAGAATATATAGGAGGATTTATATCTATTTACATAAAGACTATTAGTCGAGGCAATGAAGCACAAAAATCGGCTCCATCTTCAAAAATTGGAGCAGTAAGATGGATTAAGATACAGTTTGGTGCATTTTCTTCTTGAGAGCGCCAGGAAATTTTGTGAGCTAATGCGATCATAAAAAAAATGAAAAGTTGCAATTGGAAAATGCATTTTGTAGATTTGCAAATATAAAAATAATCCGAATAACTTGGAAGTGTCTGTGAGGACTGATTGATAGCAACAGGTCCTAACAGACACCAAAAAGGAAACAAAAATAGCTGTAGCAAAAGCTAAACCAAAAGCGTAGAATAAAACTGCTATGTCATTATCTCGCATAAGAAATGCTATTCAAAAGATTTAAACAAACTTTTCAGTTGGCTTAAGCATAGAAATTAATATTTTAAGTAACACAATTCCCGTCTCTTATTGATTTTATAAATATCTTGTGGTTCCTACCTTGGATGAAGATGAAATCTGAAACAAAAATAAACAATTTTAATTTTTTTTAGACATACGACATTTAAAATAAACAAATTGAGTTAAAAAAAAGAACTAGCTATATATAGTGTGCTGAATCGGAGCTGTGACTGCTTCTAGATAACTCAGATATATTTAATCATTGGTGAATCATGCCTTGATGATTCGATGTTTTTCCAGAACACCAGGCTGCCCTGCAAAGGGTCACCTGCTTTGAAGAGATTTCTAGTATTTACCTCAGTTCTCTTGAATTTTAGTACATAGGTATAAAAAGGTTATATATTCGTAATATCAAACAGGATATATAAGCTTTTACCAAGAGAATTATATCTCTGAATTTCAGTTTCAGAAGATATTTTTTTACAACTTTTTCATAACTATTACAGCTTAGCTGTTTAATAATTTTTGGTAAAATATTATATTGGTTATAATTAAGACAATTTTTATCTGAGTGATGTAATCTACACCGATTTGTTCGTAGGTAGTGACAGTTACGCGTTTTGTGAACATGGACATCAGACTGCTTAAATTAATGGGCACGTTTTCTATAAATTTCAGTTAGAAATCGAAATATGAAGAGATTAGGTAGCGGCACAATATTGATTTTGATAAAAAAAGTCAGCAATGTTCTAAATAACTAACCCCTGCTAAAATCCTGATGCCTTTCTTTTGCATTCTAAAAATTTGAAGTGCATTTGTTGAATTTTCCCATATGATTACACCATAGTTTAGGTGAGAGTGGAATAAAGAAAATATGTCATTTTTAATGTTTTAAAGTTGAAAAGCTTTGCTAGTTGGCGAATAAAAAATAATGAACTTGATAGCTTTTTAAGTTGTGCGATATAAGCCGACCAGTTTAGTCAACTATCTATGGTTATTCCCAACTATTTATCAGTCTCTTTGTTATCTGGATTGTTGTGTAAATTACTTGCAGATATAACTAAATTTTGCGTTTTTTCAAAGCTAAGTTTAAGTTTAAATGCAGCAAACCATGTGCAGAACGAACAGAGATAACCCGGACTACAAAGCGCTCAACAAAAGCGTTAAGAAAAATATTCGAAAAGACCTCAGAGCTTATAGAACAAACCAGATTCTTGAAACCATAGAGAACAATAAGAACATGAAAGTACTGAAAACATGTAAATCCATTGGCAGTAATAAAATCATAAAGATAAAAGACGACCGTGGAACATTGTGCTCGCATAAGGAAGAGATCGTTAGAGAAATCAGAAAATTTTATGAGAAGCTATATACTTCTACTATTCCGATCCCTGGTATACAACAAAATATATCTTAAATGTGGGCTCAGAGGATCTCCCTGAAATAATAACATCAGAAATTAGCGCCGCCCTAAAACAAATGAAAAATGGGAAAACACCAGGAGAAGATAAAATTACTTGGAGGTGCTTGGAGTACTGCGGAGATGCTAAAAATGAGAGGCACTGCATTAGAAGAGGCAATGCGAGCATTACTGAATAAATGCTTATTTGAAGGATACCAAAGACATGGAAAAATGTGGAAGTAATTCTTCTCCATAAAAAAGGGGACGCCGCAAATATAGAAAACTACCGACCAATAAGCCTAACCCGAATAATAACAAATAGATTGACAGCTAAACTAGATGCATACCAATCAGAGT
This sequence comes from Diabrotica balteata, assembly GCA_918026665.1. Taxonomy (NCBI): domain Eukaryota; kingdom Metazoa; phylum Arthropoda; class Insecta; order Coleoptera; family Chrysomelidae; genus Diabrotica; species Diabrotica balteata. The sequence continues at coordinate 8,463,312 of OU898276.1, read as the reverse complement.
AGCAAGCAGGCTTTCGTAAGGGTTTTAGCACTATCGATCACTTGCAAACAATCCGGACAATTATTGAAAAAACAACAGAGTACAACATACCACTACATCTGGCATTTGTCGATTATCACAAAGCATTCGACAGTATCGAGAAATGGGCTTTCTTAACAGCATTGGACGACGCCAGAGTAGATTCAAGATATGCTGCCCTCCTTAAGAATATATACGATGATGCTACTTTTCACGTAAAAATAGATGATGATCTGGAAACTATGAAAATAGACCTTGGCTCAGGTGTGAGACAGGGCGACACCATCTCACCCAAATTATTTACTTTGGCATTAGAAAATGTTTTCAAAAAACGAAATTGGGCCGAAAAGTGATTAAAAGTAGATGGAGTATATCTAAACCATTTGCGTTTTGGCAAGACAAAACAAGAAAAATGGCAGAACAATTAAGAGTAACTCAACGGGCCATGGAGAGGGCCATGTTAAATATAAACCTCAGAGACAAAATTCCTAACACCGAAATATGTCGAAGAACTAAACTAACCGACATCATGGGAAAAATAGAGATATTGAGATGGCAATGGGTAGCACATGTAGCAAGACAAGACACCAACAGATGGTCTCATAAAGTGACATTCTGGAGACCTCAAGAAACAAAAAGAAGCGTAGGAAGACCCAAAAAGAGATGGATAGACGATATAACAGCTGTAGCTGGAAAACAGTGGATGAGAATTGCAAAAGATAGGGAAGCGTGAAAGCAATTGGAGGAGGCCTATGTCCAACATTGGATAAATGAAGGCTGAAGAAGAAGAAGAAGAAACACACATAATACACGACTCACTTAACATACTGAAGATTATTGGAGAAATCACCGGAAACTGCAAAGGCAGGCATGGAAATAAATCAATTGACTGCAACGGGCAGATAACAGCAGACAACGAAACAAAAGTACAATATGGAAAAAATGTATAGTAAGCATGAAAGACTCGGTGGAACAATATCAGAGGAATCAGACAGTGGAATAATTATAAGAAATGAAAAGCTACTAAATGTACTCACGAATCAGAAACACGGAAAGGCTGCTGGTCCAGACGATATGCCTGTTGAACTATTATTAAAGTTTTTAAACTAAGGTAATATACATTGTAAGGTATTGTTTGTACCTCAAAACAAATTGTATTGCACACATTTGTATTGAAATTAGTTGAATGCTGAATTTAACATTGGTAAAACAATTGATAAGCTAATAAAGAGAAATATTATTGTAAATATCAGTTGTTTATTATTACCTACCTTGTAAGTCAGGTATTTAAAAAGCGATGAATAGAATGAAAAGCGATAAAGAGAATATTCATATTTCAATCTAGTGTGTACATTAACTTTCTGTCAATATATAAGTCGTGTCGGTCAGATAGCTCAGCGGGCTGTGCGGCTGCCTCTCATTCGCTTCACTGTCGAATGGTTCAGTGGATGTGGGATCGAGCCCCAGCTCGGTGTACAGAAAACAAAAAGTCTAACGCAGCAGTTTAAAATTCTAGATGAATCTGCGGCTAAGACTAGGATATGCTGGGATCTGATCGGCCTATGGTGGAGCAGTACGGCAAGAGATAAGGGCTTGCGTCTCGGTGATACTCCTCCATAGATCCCTACCGGACGGGCGTAACGCCTAAAAAACCGGATATATATATATATATATATATATATATATATATATATATATATATATATATATATATATATATATATATATATATATATATATATATACATTATATAAGTCGTAACCGCGACGTATCGCAAGTTTGTAAGAAAGTGAAAAAATATTATATGTCTTTCTATTTGGGGTAAATGTCAATCTTACCCCCAGGTGGGCTAGAGCAGAGGAAGCCCAATTTATTATATATTGATCTAATAGTTGTGTACTCTACATTCAACATTGAAACTTACGTACCACTATAATTAGGCAAGCAAACGACACATACGAATAGCACAGATGATTACATTGAGAGAATGAAAGAAAGAGTCCTAAGAATAACAAGCTTACTTAAGAAATAAATCAGCAGTAGACCATTGGGGTATACACCGTCCAAAAAAACGACCTGCCATCCTAAACACATAAATCAATAAAGATAAAGAAGATTAATAAAAGTACCTTAGTAGACATACATATATTGTTCTGAAGCTGTTTTCTTGTGGCATTTAAAGCAGCTACAATAAATTATTGTGGCTTATTCCCAATAAGATAGTATCTAGTAGATATATAACTACTATATATAAAACTATTACATAAAATATAGACAGATCCAAAGAAAAAAAGAACATTGTATCATGCAATGAAAAATTCCTATTTTTTCCACTTAAAATCACTGCCGGAAACATATTCCAACAATAATAAGGTAAAAGTAAGTGTGTCAGAAAAAAAATCGTTATTTTTTATCGCCGCCATAAATTTAACGAGGAGCGAAAAGTCAGGAGAAGGCTTCATAACGGAAAAGAAGGAAACATACCAATTAACTCAATTTGTTTTTAGATGAGAAATCGAGATTTTTAATGGCATGAAAAATGGGATCTTTGTGATGGTGCTAAAAGTAATCTATAGGTAAAAGATATGATCAATTTTACAAATATTCTGTTTTAACGGTGTTTTTTATCAAGTAAAAAAATATTTTTTGAATTAAAATGTAATCTTATTGTAATTTAGTTATTAATTATTATTTAATTTCATATGTGGGATGAAACGGAGTTACCATAGTTTGAGGTTTATTTATAGTATATACTTGTTTGATTTCTCTGATCTTCTTCTTTCAGTGCCTATTCGTTCCGAATATTGGCAATCATTCTGGCTATAATTATTTTATTGACTGATGCTTTAAATAGATTCGTTGTTGTTGTGGAAAACCATTTCCTCAGGTTCTTCAACCATGATATTCTCCTTCTCCCAATTCCTCGCTTTCCGAATACTTTACCCTGTAGGATTACCTTCAGTAATCTGTATTTAGTGCTGTTTCTCATTATATGTCCGAGATATTCCAACTTTCTCCTTTTAATGGTATACATCACCTCTCTTTCTTTGCCCACTCTTCGTAATACGGTCTCGTTGGTTATCTTGTCTGTCCATGATATCCTTATCTTATATTTCTCTGATAGTATCGATCAATTAGCAAGAAAAAATCTGACCTATAGTTCATTTCACGGCCTTTTACACTGCTTTATTATTTTCTAACACTTGTACTAGATAGCGACAAGGAAATTGTATGTCCATGTTTATTTTTCAAAGAATTTTATCATATATTATTAAATAATATTCATATAAGTCTAAATTGTCCACTGCTGAACGTAGGCCTACCTAAGTTTTTGCCACTCATTTCTATCGTGTGTTCTCTTTATCCAGTTTTCAGTAATTTAGTCCGTCTGCTTCTCCTCTACTTCTGTCTGCTTCGTGTCTCGGAAATCTTTTCACTATTTTTCTTGTCCACGCTCTACCGCTTGTTCGTTATTCTACAAACACGTCTGGCCTTATTCCATTTTAAAAACATAATACGCTCAATAGCGTCTGGCACCCCCGTCGTATTCCTGACCGCGTGATTTGGGACTCGATTCTGTTGGATTATTCCCTGCTTTGATCTTTTAATCTTTCTCTGCATTACATTTATTACCGTCTGATTGAACTGTACAATTCCCAAGGTAAAGGTAACGCCACCGTCATTCTAAACACTAACTTTCAAATCTCGTTAATACTCCAGACTATAGACTAATTCCTAATAATCCAACAACCTATCTAGAGAAAACAACAAAAGCCATTATCAATAAAACTTCTCTTCCCGTTGACATAAAACAATCTCTAATTCCTCGTTAAAAGTTATCAAGAACACCTCGAATATATGTCCTACCCAAAATTCACAAACCCGACAAGTCCCAATGTCAGTGCATACCACTGCCCTACACAATCAAGTATTTGGCCGAAAACCTACAACCTTTCGCCGAAAATGCTTTATCCTTCGTCGAAAACTCTTTTCATTTCATCGTCTTAAACAGTACCCTATATCACCGTCAGACATACTAGTAAGTTTGGATATTGTCTCACTCTTTACAGACATTCCTATCGATGAAACTCTAAACATTCTGGAAACTAAATAAACTATCCAACAAGACCACTTATCTCCTATTACACATTGTATGTCCATCACCTATTTCATCTTCCAAAATCAATTCTATAGACAAATAAATGGTGCCTAAATGGGCTCCCCTCTATCTCCATTAAATGCCAATATCTTTAGGGAAGACTTCGCTACCCGAGCACTATCCACATCAATGATCAAACCCACATATTGGCGATATGTATACGATACATTCGTCATTTGGCCCCATGGCAGGAATGCTTTGGTGTCTTTTCAAACCCATCTGAATGGTATACATCCTAGTATCTAGTTCACGATGGAGATTTTTTTCATTAGAGAGGTTTTTATTACTCTGTTTTTCGACAAGACACACATACCAATCGTTACTTGCATGCCAATTCTCAACATCCACCTTCACAAATTAATTCAGTCATTATTACCCTTGTCTCCAGATTAAGATGTTTTTCCGATGATGCAAGTAGACCCGCTGAGCTCTCTTGTTTAAAACAAGACCTCATCCAAAACGGTGACCGTGAAAATCACATCAATAGGAGCATCCACAGACATCAATCTCCCACTCAATCTCAATCCAAAGACTCAGATCCTTATTATAGGGAAGCTTTTCTTCCTTGCCAAACGTGTCACTGCCAAAATCGACAAAATTCTTAAATCAAGAGAAATTAAAATAATATTTACCCCCCATCAAAAACTTTCATTCCTTGTCCGACCAATCAAAGGCAACATTCCAAATAAATACTACGGATTTTATTAAATTCCTTGTGCAGACTATCCCCGATCTTATATAGGTCAAACAAATCGTAGAACCCAAAATGGGATTTATGAACATTTAATTTCTGTTTTCAATTCCGATTTAATTTCAGCTCTATGTCAACACCATCTTCATACAGATCACAAAATTGATTTTGAAAACTCCAGAACCGTAGCCCCTATCCGCTTTTATAAACTAAGAATTATCCGAAAAGCTATAGAAATAGAAAAAAAAACCAAATTGTTTTAATAAAAGAGATGACGTCATATGACCTTCTATATGGAGACCTCTCATAAAGAAAATATCGTCCCCTCCATCCTCGATTCAAAATCCCACTGTCGGAAATGTTCGCGCCAACTCCCGCGCCAATCCCCACCCTAACCCCCACACCAACCTCCACCCAAGCCACGTCACCATCGACAACTGCTTCCGGTCGTAGTAGTGAAGTGATAGGGCTCGGGAGACTGAGACCTCGGAAACCCTGAAGAAGGCATCAGAGTGGATGTCGAAGGCTCGGCGCAATGGAAATCAAAGCGGTTCAAACTGTAAGACTGGTGGTGGCTAATGTAGTTGGTTATTTCAGTAAATCAATCTGTTTTAGAACTCGTAGTCATGTATTAACTATCTTTTTATTTTTTTTCTACATTCCTATGAGTATACTCATAAGATAATAAAACTGAATAAGCAATAATATACGTTTATTCAAATCAATAGTTATTACATTAATTTACAATTTCAGTTTACTTACAATAAAATAAACGTAAAAAAAGTCTTAAAAGCATAAACATGCTTGATGGCTTAATCTGTCTAATATTGACAGGTTTATGTTTATTGATTTTTTTTTACAAATCATTATTTTATTTTTACAGTTTCTAATTTAATTTCTATGTTTTTTTATCTATTATAATTTAAATTTATTATGTTTTTACACAACTCTCTTTTTTCTTTTACCCAATCAGTAACTAATTTTTTATTCAACTAAAAATTTTTGATATTTTTATAATGTATCGGCAATTGATTGTATATTCCTGGAGCAAATTCAAAATGGAGACATTCAATTTTCTTCTTGTTTCATAATTCGATACTTTTACTTTAACCCGGTATCTGGCAACACCAAAAATAGATGTCGAAAAATTATTTTATTGTATACATAATCTCATATAACACTCAATAACACCCTGAGGTACAAAAAAACCGAAAGGAGACAGGGGAAAGTGGTTTTTGAATCCGTTGCCTAGAAGCAACATTGCCAGTCAAGAAACACTATTTGGTACTAACTTTACTAATGAAGAACTCAAAATGTTGTTAATCATAAATAAAGAACTGTTTAACTAAAGGACATTTTATTTATTTAATAAAAAAATTAACTTAAAATAGAGTGCCTAATACTAAAAAATTATAAATATAGACCTAATTCTAACGGTGGAATGATAAAAAACAATTTTTGTTTGGTGTAAAACAAAGCCGCATATTACATTTTTCACACTGCACAGTTGTATAGCCAGTTTAACAAAATCTGCATCTTCCTTTAGCGGTATAAAGTGGCCAGTGACCTAACGCATCTCTTCTGGTAGCATCATCAGGTCTTACAGTAAGAGGATGGCGAATAATGTTCTTTGTATTTTCCATACTTAATGGACGGCCTCGGTTTACTTTGATATTCCATTTAAATTTTCCATAGTAAAATCTTATACTGAAAAAAAAACTCAATTACTTAACTGATAATGTTGCTTGAGAGCCACATGATTTTTATTCAACAAAATAATATGATTACTTACCGTATACAGCAAGAAATAACAGAGAATTACACTCAAACAACCTTTGTTTATATACCAAGTAAAAATCCAACCTCAGAATACTCCTAACAAACGTTTGGTAATAAAAATTATGACACACCCACATACACGTAGATCTCTACTGGTATCCTCTGTAGTAAAATTATTTTTTTCAAATATCTCTAGTGAATGTTAGATGTCGCCACAAGTTTTATATAACTAACACGACTTGTTGCTTACAATTATCATTGTCAGACAAAGGCTATATATAGTAGAAATTGATTTAGGGGCTTATAAAAACGATGTTGCCTGAGAGCATCAAAACCAGATACCGGGTTAAGAGGAATTTTTTCTTTGTGAATATTTTTAAGTAGCTCTAAGCAGTACAATTAAAAAACATTAAGAACCTGAGTTTCATGAAACAGTTGGTCTGAGAGATATGTTTTTCATTTTCCATATTATATTAGTTTAAAAAACTATTTCTGAGTATTTTAAGGGGCACCAGATGGCAATCAGCTACTCCACCCCATCCTAAAATCCCATATACAAGTACACTTACAAAACAAATAAAAATGTTTTATCCAATTTTCTATTCACATCCCAACGAGATCAAAAAATTACAACACATAATATGTATGAATAACTCAACCGAGTGGAATAAGCTGATTACCATAACTTCCATTTGGGAAGACAAAATCTAAATATTATGATATCACTAGGATTTCTACGTTAGTACAGCATAATAAGACTTGCTATTATATTTCCGCCAAAAATTTCATACCAGGAGAATAAGGAAAATATATGAGCAAGCATATGTGTAAATTTTAAAATTGTATTAAGCGAATTAAGGTTTGTTTAATGATAATAAGAAATTTATATATCTATGAGCTATCTGTAGGTTTTTATAATTAAATATCTCGGTCACATCATGAGGAACAACAAAATATATGCGTTGCTGCAATTGATTCTTCAAGGAAAAGTAGAAGGGAAACTAGGACCAGGAAGGCGATGGATTTCCTAGCTGAAAATTCTACGTACGTGGTCTAACACAACAACCATAGATCTTTTCAGAACCGCAGTTTGCAAAATACGGATTGCTATGATGGTCGCCATCATCCAAAATGGATAGGCACTACAAGAAGAAAGGTTTTCATGATAGTTTTCAGAGAAATGTGTAGAATGAACCGTCCTCAAATAATGAGAGAATATATAAATGAATTATAAATGCACCAAGGGTTATGTCCACGTAACGTAGCCATTTAGTAAGATCATTGAAACAACAAGAACTGTACTCTGTAAGTCAATAGTCAGTGACTTACTCAGCAATATCATGTTGACTTGCACAAAATCGTCTTGTCCTTGACTTTGGGTGATTACAAAACTTTAAAAAGAAGTTTTGTACCCAAGTAGTATCAAAGAACATATAGCTAAGAAAATTCCGGACCATTTTGAATTCCTTAAATGATCTTTCTGAGAGTCTATCTAAATTGACGTTTCTTCCTCTTCTTTTGGTACCACCTTCTTTAATGATATTTATTTATTCTATTTCCTCAGATCATTCAATCAGAAAATGTGACTTATTTCAAATTGAGATTTTAATAAATAGGATCTATGTTAGCAAAGTAAAGACACGTATTCATAATTCAAGATTACTACATCCTACTACTACTAATTTTTTTTAATTCTTCTGAAAACCTCAGCATTTGTAATATGTCTAGCCAACTTATTTTGAATATTTTTCTGCCATATTATGCCATATCTCAAATGCAGATCAATAAGTCGATAACTTATTTCTTTCTATAAGGCCTCCAGAGTATAGAGCAGCACAGAAATTAATATTGTTAGTTTGACTTGTAAATGAAGGTCACTACTTTATAGAAATTTTCTCAAATTGGAGTAAATATCGCTAGCTTGTTCCATTCTTATTCTTATGTCTTCTCTTATTTATAATTATTGTTCTTAATATTATACATAAATCTACATTTTAACTTTTTCTACTGGTATCTCTCCTGTATTTAAAGGTCTGACTACTGTGTTTTTTTGACACAGGGATTTTTTTGATATTTATTGTAAAATCTATGGATTTTTGACCAGCTCAAATATTTACCTACATAGGCCTATTATAATAACTTTTTCTTTAATTCAGGTATAGAACCACTTCGTATTACCGGTATTAAAGAAGCGATCTCTCATTACAAATAATTAAGCTACTAGTAAACTACTTAAGGATTCTATTATCAGATGTCGCTAAATCTCCTCGTTCTTGGAATTTTTATTTTACGCTATGAAATAGATTTCTGCCAAAAATAGAAATATATATTATCATAAAGGAAAAGCAAAATCTGGAGCAGGAATTAGGGGATTTACAAAAATCTTAGATTTTATAAAATAATTAGGGGATTTACAGTAGGAATCGGGTGAATCCCAATATTCGTGGAAATATATCAATAAAATTCTATGCTTCACCGTCTAATTTCTCTTCAAGTTGTATTTTGTATGGATTTTATTAAATGAATAATACTTAATAATATATTAAATGAAATATTTAAAGCTATAAATAAGTACGTTATTCCATTTTTGTTAAATTTACTTAAATCATCGCTATTGTATCGTTTAAAAATGTAATGTTTTTGAAAACAAGGTATAAAACAACAAATATTTTTTTAGATTGAGTTTATCGAAAGTACAAGCTGAATATAGCCGCAAATGTCAAAAATATTTCGGCTTGGCAGTGTTTTCATGTTTTTATAATGCATATATTGTATACTTCAAATATAAAGAGATAAAGCTTTTAAAAAGTACATTTTGATTATACTTTTTTATGAATTCTGCAATTTTTAATTTATATGAAGCAGTAACGGGTAGATATTTGTCTCTTTCGAGATTAATTGCAAACATATGTTGTAATCTGGCAACTGCTGATTTGACGATTGCCAAATCTATCGCCTAATCTACCAAAGCTTAATTGCTAAAAAAAATATACTAATTAACTGCAATTAATCTCCAAAGAAACAAATATTTACTCATTGTTGTTTTATATAAACCAAAACTGCAGAATGCACAACATAATATAAACAAAATGTTCTTTTCTAAAGCTTTATATTTTTATATTTTTGTTCCATTTTTAACATTTGCGGCTATAACCAGCTTGTACTTTTTGGTAAACTCAACCTTTTTTATATGCATTTTATTATATTAGGCAACCACCAATACATCCTATCATTTTATTCAGAATTAGGCAACCATATATACATTTATTCCAATCTAGGGATATTTTAATGTTCAATTTAGGGAGGACAAAAATTTGCACCTGGCAACCCTGCCCGATGGTCAGTTAACTCTACAACTAGCCTTAGTACGACACTAAGATATTTTTCAAAATAATATTTGTGGAAAAATTTAATTATGTCCTGTTAATTTTATCCATAATTTGCTGATATACATTTTATTCAAATATTGCTGTGAATATTAAATAAAAAATATCTTTTGTTATATTATAAATTTTCAACAATAATATGAAATAAAATGAAAAAACTCCCTCATGGCTACTATCTCTTGTAAAATGTTGAATTGTATTTTATTTGATTATGATACGGAACATGTTTTTAATAATTGTACTATATAAATAGAAAATTGAATTCTTTATAGCGTGCTGCGTGGAAAAATTTTAAAAATGTGTTTGATTATTGTAGAAAAATTATTTATAAAATAAATTCAAATATAACAATTTTGTGCAAAACAGGAAATTTAAAATTGGTTGTCCATCTACAACTGATATAATATTTTGTAACGACAACAATGGAAAATACATATTAGAACAAAGAAAGGTTATAATTTTATTTACATACTAACATGAAAGAAGATTGATAGATGTAATTTGTGATACAAACTAGATTTTATTTTAAATATCTTTTATGCCTTTAGCCGTTAAAAACTTTATAATATTGTTTAGATGATTATTGTCTCTGAGAAGCTCGCCTGTCGCTGGGAAAGCTGAGTGTACTTCTCGTTTCCTGGAAAATTTGACATTCGGTTAAAATATGTTTTACTGTACTGTTGGTTTGACACTGGTTGCAGTATAGGGGATTATCTCTTGTAATTCGGTGAAGATGTGTATGGCGGGTGTGACCAAGTAAGTCGAGAAAAGAAGGTTTTTTCTAGGTAACATTGTAACATTTGCCATTCATTGATTCTTTAAAATATATTGAAATCCCCTCATATATGTTTGAAAAATCGAAGAGTATTTTTAATGCATTTCAGTTTCCTATTCGTATATTATTAAAACCCAAATAATATTTCGTTTTTTTCATCGTCGCCAAGTAATAAAAACCATTTTAGAGTTGTGTATTTATTTCGTGGCTGCGTATTTTGCTTGATATTCTTTGATTTATGCCGCCCGAGGTACTGCGTTTTTAAATTAATAATCTACAAAATCCACAAGGAAAACAATTCCTGTAGCTGGCTGTATACCACGTATCACAAAAAAGAGGTTAGTCTTCGTAAATGGGTATATTTATTTAAAAACCCTTAAAAGGGCTACATAAAAAAAACGTTTTCGGACTAAACAGTCCATCATCAGGTTTAAAATTGCTAGGTTAAAATGCCTGAGCCCCCAAAATACCAGGGTAAAAACGCTTTAAATTACATGTAGTTAATAAAGATTGTACATATTGTTGTTATAAAACTGTGATGTTAAATATTAAATTGAATTTGACTTCAGGTAATATACTTGAAGTGAGTTCCAGTGTCCGGAGAGTAAACCTGTTCAAACGGACTACAGCTGGTAACTAGCTGTATAGTTGTATTCATTTACCTGACCGAGGAAATTTATCGGAACATTACGTTTGAATATGAATATTTTCCCAAGTCTAAATATTATAGATAAGAAAGATTCTATAAAAAAGAAGCACAATCGTTATAATTTTGATCACCACCCGTATTTTACACCATTCGCTAAGAATATATAACAAATCATTACCTTAATATTTGCATAATCTTAAGAACTAACACAGAAATGAAAATTTCAAGTGTTTTTGGACTGCGGATTTTGCATATGTAAAACAGTAATCGTCTTACATTGTCGTAGGAGCTCTAATTTTTCGAATTGAACGAAAATATAGTTCGAACAACTTGAAACGTACGCAATAAAGATATGCTAATGTAAAATAAAAAATAAATTCGTCGCTTAAAAATACTAAGGTACAAAAAAATTGAAATCAGTTATATGAGTTTAGATTACATTTAAAACACAATTTTGTATAACAACTAATAACCCTGTAACATTATAAACGTCACTTCTTTATTAATTTATATTTAAATAATTATTTTATTTTAATTTCTTTATTAATTTATTAATTCCTTTGCCTTCAGATTCGTTTTTACTATTTTTTCTTCAAAAAGTAGTTGGTGCCTTTTTTTTCTTCCCTTTTCTGTCCCGTAGAATATATATTCGCCATCTCTCTTTCTATCCGGTAAAATAAATATTTGTCTTCTCTCTCTATCCGATAAACTAAATATTCTGTTATATGTTGACAGAAAAGCTAATTTCATCATAGGCATACATCCTATATGACATCTGTGCTAACTTCATTCAGTCTCCAATTTACTTTCTGTCAATCAGCTTTTTTTTTCATAGTGGGATATGTTTTTTGTTTATAATTAAAATTTATAAAAGAAGGTAAGATTTATAATAAGCTTCATTTTATGGTCTGCAGAATTCTCTTGGCGTGAGTACTTTCATTGTAATTAATATTCTATAATTCTGAAAGCATTTTTAATATTCGTAATCGTAACCTCACTTCTTTCGAAAGCACGTTTTTTTATATGCATTTAGGAATCTTACAAAGAATTTAACTAAGTAATAAGAATTGTATTTAATTTTACCCTTGCCATCTCCTATATGTTTGATTGTAATTTTGTAAAATGGCAAAGAAATTAAACTCCCTTTGATGTGTCTCTAGTCTCTAATACAAGCTGAGTTTCTGATATTTTAGTTTATTGTCTGTATTTATTGGCCGTATTCTTCAAGAATTTATTGGCCGTATTCAAGACTTTGTTGGCCGTATTCAGAAATTATTATCTATATTGAAGATGTTATGGGATATATCTGAAACCACCTAATTGGGTGGCCATACAACTGTAATATTGTACAACATACTCTGGAAGACCTAATTACCTAATTGGGAGACCACAGATAATTGGTAGCAAGCAGCACATCGATGCCATGATGCCATAAGTATGTAAAACTAAAATAAGAATAAGTTTTATTTGCTATCAGTTAAGGATTCATGGTTTAATTCCTAGTTTAAGACGAACTTACACTTGAGATACTGAGTTAGGCGAAGCATAATAGTATTTCAACTCTCTTTGGTAGTCTTATCGCTAGAACCACGAATATCTTCTTCCTCTTTATAAGCAATTCTGCTTGTTCATTGGCGGATTAATACCTCTATGGAAGTTTATCACTCCATCTTTTGCGTGGTCGTCCGATAGTTCTTCTGCCGTTTGGGACTAATGTCTTGCTATTTTAACGACACGTGTCTCCTCCATTCTGCTTATGTAGTTTTGGTGGGTGTATAGAGTAGCTCAACAGTTGCCAATCCCAAGTCCGGATAAAGGAGGAGGAGATTGCACCTTACTAATAGACTTTAACACCATGTAGCTAATAGAAATAGGATGTAGTGGCATAAACCAGTGTTGAAGAATTTAAAGATTATTTAAAATTTTCTTATGTTAAATGCTGCAACAATTTTGATAAATCAATATATCTATATAACCTCATTAATAATGAGATATTTTTGAATATTTTTCTTAAAAAGGATTAAAATTTACATTGGGTACAAATTAGTTACAATCCGTTTTTTTAATACATTTTGTTTTAAAATAAATTGTATAACTTTGTGTTTTTTAAAAAGTTTAATACAGTTTCATATTTGCTGCTGTTTGGGATAAGTGTGCCTTTGAGGTTGTTACCAAGATTGCATTTTCTTCTGGCCGCTAGGTAGTCTTGACAGTCAAGAAGTGCATGTGTTACGGAAGTCATGGTGTTGCAGTACTGGTACAAAATCTGATTACTGGAATTCATTAGGTGTGGATGTGTAAGGCGTGTGTGCCCTATACTCAATCTTTGAATGATAGATTTGTCCTTTCTTCTCATTCTTGGGAGCTGGTTGTAGAAAATGTTTGGTTGTTTGGTTGGAAGAACGCTTAACTTGGTATTGCTTCTTTTCCAATGATCATGCAAAAGATCTATTATTTTATGTTTGAGTGTTCTTTTTTGCTGCTTGATCGGCTTTTTTGTTACCTGGAATACCAACGTGTAATGGGACTAACAATATTGTTACTGTAATTCCGTTAGTTTGAAGATGATTACATATACTCTGGATTTCTTGAACTATTGGGTGGATAGAATATACATTTCTTATGGACTGCATGAAGGATCGAGAGTCCGTACAGATTGCTATAGTTTTATCATCGTTGAGTGGAGTTTTCACCTCTTGAAGTATTTCATAATAATATAGTTTAGCAGAATAAATACTGCAATTGCTAGAGAGTCGAAACAACTTGACGGTTGTTGTATTCATTGTAGCAGCACAACCAACACCTTCTTCAGTCTTAGATGCGTCTGATCTTATCGAAGTTGCATTGATGTAGTATTTCATAGAATCTTTGTTTGATAATGGAAGGTGATATTTCATTCTTATTATATTTGGATAATTCGATATTGAAGTTTGGAAGTTTACATATCCATGGAGAAGTTTGAGGGACCGTGAAAGGGCTGGTTGATAACAGATTGATATCTTGATTAGGAATTAACATTTGTTAAGTGGATGGTACCAATCTAGGATTGTTAGTAACTGGTAATGGTCTATTACAGATGAGGTTTCTTAGATGAAGCGAAGTTTCGAAACATTATACATGAATGCTATCCACCGGACTGGATAGAAAGGCTCCTAAACAGAATCGAAGGGAGCTATTTTGGACTTTATTTAGTAAACTTAATAGTGATTTACTTGATCATATGTAGAACACACTACCATAGTCAAGTTTGGAGCGAATAAGAGCTCGATATATTTTTAGTAGTGTTTCCTCATTGGTTCCCCAACTATAATGAGCTCGTGATTTAAGAAGATTTATTCTTTGAAATCTGTTACCCTTAAGTTCTCGATTGTAAGATCTCCAGGAAAGTTTTTTATCGAAAATAATGCCAAGAAGTTGCGTGTTTTGTCTTCTGGTAAAATGATTAACTTTGGATTTGGATGTGGAAAAGTTAAGGTTGGATTGACTGGCCCAGTTGTTTATTATGCTAAGCGTGTTTTGTAGTAAAGTATTTGTACTAGATGTGACCTTTCCATGACAGAATAATATTATGTCATCAGCATTTACTCCGTGTTGAAGAGGGTCGTTTATGAATGAACTAAAACCGTTAATACTAAGGAGAAATAGTGTGCTGCTTAGGATAGACCCTTGTGGGACACCTTTTGTGATTGTGTGTCGTGAGGAAAATTTGCTATTAGTAATTACTTTAAAGGATCGCTCTGTGAGAAATTTGTTTATAAAAGAATATATATTACCGGATTGCTTGCTCTAGTTTAGCTTGTTTAGTATCACAGAAATTGGTATACAGTCAAAAGCGCTTTCGATGTCAAGGGAGATTGCAATGACCTTATTTTTGTTAGATAGTGCAGTCGCAATTGTTGATTGCAGAAGTACAAGATTGTTCATGATGCATCGAGTTGATCCGGAGCCTGATTGATCAAGGGTTTTATTTTATTCAAGATACCAATGAAATCTTTTATTAACCATTTTTTTTTTTCTAGAAGTTTACACATTGTACAGGTAAGAGGGAGTGGCATCTATGAGCTTAGCGTGTCTAGGGATTGATCACCTTTCTTGATAGAAATTTTTCTTCTTTAAAATAAATATTATTGTATAAATGCAGTTATAAATTTCTGCCCTGCAAGGTATTATCCATTTTAAAACCAAGTTTAAATTGTTGACTTTAAGGAGTTTGGCAGTGAAGTTTATATTTTATTTAATTTACTTTTATTATGATTGCAATTTAAAAAAATCGTAAAAACTTAAAATTTGTCAAATTTAATTTTATTTGATTTAAACATATCAACTTTTATTATGTTTATTGAGACAAACTTAAAATGAGAAAATTTAAACTTAATTTGTACATATACCCTTATTTTCATTTCAGTGCTAATTCTTGGTAAACAAGTGGCGCAAACCCTAACCTAAAATTTAATTAGTACTTTTGTCCCTCCTTGTTTGCATCTGTTTAGTATAATGGTTAGTAAACACAGGGGTACACTTAAGAAACGAAAATTTAAAATGTGTTTAAAAAAATTTATGCATACATAAATATAAAGATTATAAGATTGAATCCATTATTGTTGAAAAGAGGACAACGACATTTTGTGAAGTTCTGACAAAAATTATTCGGTTACATAAAATAATTATAATTTATTTTTTAATCATTTTTTTTATTGAATTATACTATCAAACTCTAGCTTAGTTTGCGGCAGAATATATGCAGATGATCTGGTGTTAATATCCTCAGGGAAAAATATCCTCTCATTTCAGCGTCAAGCGTTACAAACCACGCTCCACGTACTTGGAAACTAGTCGAAGAAAACAAGATTTCAGTTTTCACTCAGCAAATCAAAGTGTTTGTTATTTTCAAAGAGACGTGATCCGATTCAACTACAACTAAAATTATATAACCAGATTGCAAATTACGCTGATGATAGTAGATTCTTGAATGATCTTCATAGAAAAAACATTTACCATAATTAAAAAAACATACTACAATGGAATCCATCTTTATGTTTATAAAACACTAATAAGGTATAAAATAGATTACGGTTCCATAGTATATTCATCTGGCAAAGGATCAGTTAACAGAGACAATCTCCATAGATAGAGAAGTCAGGCAAGGGTGCATTCTGTCCCAAGTGCTATTTAACATGTACTCGGAGCGTATCTTTGAGCAAGCACAACTACAGGAAGGCGTCTTAGTTAACGGAGTGCGTCTAAACCACATTAGATATGCTGACGACCCAGTAGTTTTTGCAGATAGCATAGATGGTTTACAAGCAATAATGTCGCGCATATCAAAGTCGAGAAAATGGGCTCGATCTCAATACGAATAAAACAAAGTACATGGTAGTTAGTAAGCACGAAATATTAAATACACAGATTTTGGTATTTGGTACACCAATTGATAGGGAAAACAGCTAAACATATCTTGGTACTAACATAAACAGTCAATGGGACCACTCTACTGAAATAAAACAACGCATAGGCAAAGTAAGGTCAGTATTCGTAAAAATGAAGTCTCTTTTCATGTTATCTTGGCAATGTTATGAGTAATGAACACAAATATGGCTTATTGCATTTCATTCTTCAGGGCAAGGTACTTGGAAAAAGCGGACCAGGGCGAAGTAGAATATTTTGGATTCAAAACCTGAGGAAACGGTTCACTACGTCTACAACCAGACTATTCCGAATAGCTGCAAGTAAAGTTAGCATAGTTATGCTGATTACTAACATCCGGAACGGATAGGCACCATAAGAAGAATGTAATCTATGTGGGTATCTAATTATTAAAGTCAGAATCCAGAATTCTAGGCAGTAAATTCTTGAAAGTAATAGTGACGTTTCACCGCTATTGTAGGACTTCCAATGGCGTATGAAAAATGTTATAAGAAGTTACGATAAAACTACTCGTATTGAAGAAATACCTATTTATAATATGTATCACGTTAATGTACGAATATGATTATTATTGACATTTAATTAATTACAATAAATAATTTTACGTTAGTAGGTAAGAGTTAAACCTCCCTAAAACCGCGTATGACACACACAAACATATTGTAAATATTTTACATTTTTTACACAGTAGTTTTTTCGACAGCTAAGACAGGAAGTCGTAAAATTTGAATACATATTTCGGTGTGAAATAAAATTCTGAAATCGGTCTAATTATTTTATTAGATTTTTTATTATATTTCATGTATGGCAATTACAACACATTTAGAACAAAATTATAAACAGTAGTAATATAGGTATATGACAAACTTTAAATAGTTACAAACTAACATCAAGTATATTATTATAATCAATGGACTTATAATCAATGGACAAGTTGCAAACAGGAAGCCTTCAGGGCTACTATTGTAGGATCTTGAGGGACACTCTTCAATAATGTGGTCGATGGTTTGGTTCTCCCCACAGTCACATTAAGGAGACGGGTTCTTGCCCCATTTATTTAGCATGTATGCATATCTGCCATGTCTGGTTCGGATCCTATTTAGAGTGGACCATGTTTTGCGTGGAAGATCAAAACCGGGTGGCTTGTGGGTAATGCAGGGCCTGTTATTTTGCCATGCGTTTCTTTCTTGGGACCATGCATTAGTGATGTTAAACTCCTCATGTATCATTCTTGCCGTTTTCATTGGTGGTTTTCATTCTCGGTATCTTGGTGGATCGGCAGGTTTATATTGTTCATGATCTTTTTGTATTCACGTCGACCTTTTTTACGCGTGGACTGTATAGCCAAACTGAAGCACAATATTCAGCGGTCGAGAAAAAGGCAGTAGAGCGGAGAGTGGAGGCCGATGCTCCCCAGGTGGTACCGCAGAGCTTCTGTATGTTATTTCTTGTATTCAACTTTTGGACAGTTTTAGTTAAAAGCTGTTTAAATGATAGCGTTCTGTCTAGTGTTACGCCCAGGTACTTCGGTGTTTTCTTGTGGGTAAGTGTGATACAAAGCAACTAACTTCTGTTTTGAATGCTTTTGGTTGAAGTCGCCACTTGTATCTTAGAGTGCATTAGTTCTTGTGGAATATTTCCAGTTTCCATGATGTCTGTGAAAAATCGAGCCAGCCAAACTTTTGTATACTTCAGTATACCAGTATATCAAGGCAAAAAACACGTATTTTTGTGAGCAATATAAACGGCAAGAGCCGTCAAAATAAACGATGGCCAAATTTTTTAAATGAGAGAAAAAAACTATTAAATACAACGTGTACTGTGGACCCCGTGATTTGACTAAAGTGTCAACAAGAACTGAAAAAAGAATTCTAAAAAATTTTTAAAGTAAAGGTAAATCGAAAAACATTAAGACCAGAGGTAAAAAACGCAACCAGCTTGAAGATGACACGAAATATGCTATTCAGAGGAAATTCCACACTTATCTGATAATTTAATTAAGTTAATTACTTAAAAGCTAACTTTAAAAGTTAAATAAGTCTCATATCATATTATATTAAGATTAATTTTTAAAATTTACTGCAACAGTGTGAACGATATGCTACTGAATACTACACTAAGGATTCAATGAGCCATTTATCTCTCTCTATCGGATGGCAACGTTGATCTTCTATTCGTTTCTACTGATCCTAAAACACGACGTTGTCAAGTACGACTTTTATAAAGAATATTATCGTACTTATATTATGTAGTTTCAATTTAAGCCGCAGACCACAGTCCCTATATTTCAACACGATTTCGTATTGTTTTATAACATACTTGTACGGTCGATAATTACGAAAGATTTCGAATTCAAGTCCTCTCTAATTCCTTTATTAATTTTATGATATATTAATGATTATTTTATCAAATTACTGTTTCATATTTCTTTTGGTTGTTATTTTTTTTTTTGCTTAAAACATTTATTTACATAATGCATTTAGTATTTACAATAAATTCTCTGTTTTTAGAAATTATTTCCATATCCTGATAATTTTATCTCAAAATCTACTCGATAAATTAAACTTTTAAGCTTTTCTGTAGTAAAAGCATATCTGCGTGAAAAGGAAGACTTTTATGGTATTTATTTTAAGCTCGTCGGCCATCTCTAATTAAAGTGGCGTTAGAGCAACCAACCATAAAAGATTATATGCTTTTTATATTGGTTAAATGAGAAGACTTTTAACCCTATTAAGGGGCAAGGTAATTGACGTAATTTAATCTAATTAACGTTAAACACTTGATTAATTAGGTAAAAAAATAATTACTTGATTAATGCGTTTGTTAAACAGGAATATAGGTCGGTTTTGTTGTGAAAGAGAGTTCTCTGCACAGATAGGTTACTTTAATTAACTCTTTTACACAAAGCGATAAGGAAGTTTTTGCTTTTTATTGTTTAGACATAAAGATGTGAAAGATTAATTTTATCTGCCGCAGTATTTTCTTTCAAAATGTTGTAAAGGAAAAGATTATCCTAAAGATATTTACTGGAAAAGCACTTATCAGATATTTTGCTTGTATCTAAAATCCCACAAGAAAGAATTAAACTTTAAACATGATCGTAAAACGTAAATAAAAAAATTAATTATCAAAATACACAGTTCTGTATTGTTAATCGAGCGAGCCAGACGTATTTACTTCGGCCGGTGATTTCGAGTGTTTAAAATTTTTACAAAACGATTTAAAAACTCATTAGACTAATTCTGTAAAAACATAGTGATAGTGATAGTGTAAAAAATATTCAATGAGTGTGCAAGACGGGGGGCTACCCCCCGATCCACCCGATGATCTTTTGTTAGATTCCCCAGATCAGCAAGACATGAATATGCAAGTCACGGATTCAGGTATATCAAATTCTCACGAAAATCAAAATGTAAGTAAACCAAATTTAATTACCGAGCAGTCTAATACTTTGAAAGACGGAAATCCACCTCAATCTCAACCCGAAAGGCAGAAACAGGTTTTTAATTATGGCCCAAACGATCAGGGCCCTTTTCATATTTATGTGGAAAACAAACAAATAAATTTTTCAAGTAGTCTAAATCCTTTAAAGGTCGGGGATATAATTTTAACAAATTTTCTTGAATTGGACAATAATATTTGAAGTATCGATGCAATAGGTCGCAATAGAATTCGAATTAAAATGAAGGATTCAAAAAACGCTAATTACCTTATCAGTAACAAAAACGCTAAAGTATTTATTGATAATAATTTGGATATTTATGTTCCCAAATTTATTGTTGTCAAACAAGGCGTAATACGAGATATTTCGACGGAATTTTCTGAAGATTACCTTAAAAATAAAATTAAATCTTACGAACCCCATTTACCGTTCGAAGTTTTAAATGTTAAAAGAATTAATCGTAAGAATACAACAGGGGAATCGCCAGAATTTGTTCCAACAAAATCATGCATTGTTAGTTTTAAATCACAAACATTACCTAAATATGTTGTTATTAATAAAGTCATAAAAGAGGTAGAGTTATACAAACAAAAACAAAAAGTTCTACTTTGTTTTAATTGTTTGCGTTACGGGCATCTAGGAAATCAATGTAGATCTCGACCCAGATGCTATAAATGTAACAAAGATCACAACTCGAAAGAGTGTACGCAAGTAGAAAAAACAAAAAAATGTTTTAGTTGCATGGGAGAGCATTTTACTATTGATTTGAAAGATTGCCCGGAATTTCACCGACAAAAATTAATCAAAGAAACTATGTCATCAGCCAATGTAAATTATCATGATGCTAACAAATTAATTCCCAGAAACTCTTACGCTTCTATTACTGCCAATCGTTCAACTACTACTAAAAATAACCCAAACGAAAGCATTGCCTTTCAAAAGATTTCCATTCCACAACCAACCCGTATGGAGCTTCGACCCTCATGCTCGACTCAACCTCCTCCAAACTTCAATTTCTTCGGAGAGTCATCTTCACACCATTCACAAACTCACAATAGAGTCTTTAACAAAAAATCAACAGTTGAGTTTCATAAGCCAGTTAAAAGGCTGAGGCCAAATAGTCCAGACCCAATTGAAATAACACATCGAGAAATCATTTCTCAACCTAGGACTATAGGTCCAAATTATAGTATTCTAACCAACCCTAGTTATGTTAAAAATGTAGACAGTTCAGATTTTTCAACTCATAATTCAGGGTTAACTTCAGAGAATCTTAAAATAATTTCAGAATTAGTGGCAAACATTATCTCTACAATTAAGAGAACTAATAATTTTAATATTACCAAAACGGAACTAGAATGTATAATTAGTAAACAATTAAATATAGATCTATCAGAAAATATATCAAATTCGCAGATTTAACACAAAAAATAAATTTCATTCAATGGAACTGCCGATCAGCAGTTTCAAATAAAGAAAACTTGGAATTCCTTCTTCATGAGAATGATGCAGCTCTTGCGATGTTATCTGAAACTTGGTTCAAAGAGGGAAAGTATTATAATTTTAAAAATTACAATATTAGTCGTAAAGACCGTCCAGACGGTTATGGAGGGGTGGCCATATTAATTAAAGCAAGCATTTACTATAAAGAAATAATAATAAATACTAAAGTAAATTTTTCTCATAAATGTATTGCTATTAATCTATTACCTAATAAAAAAACCATTTATATAGTTTCGTTATATATTGAACCAAGAAAGAAAATAACACTGCAAGAGTGGAATGAATTTTTTGCTAATGTACCAAAACCTTTTCTAATAGCAGGTGATTTTAATGCCCATCATGTTTCTTGGGGTTGCGATTTTAATGACACATATGGGAATATTTTATCTGATGCAATAAACCATTGTAATCTTATTCTTCTAAACAGCGGATATCCAACATTAGTTCCCTTAAGTAGTAAAAGCGCAATTGACTTAACTCTGTGTTCTCAAGATATTGTACAATTTTTCACATGGACAACTATAGAGGACCCACATGGATCAAATCACCTACCCATATTGATAACACTCAATGTTAAAGATGATCATGACTTAGCTGAACCATCGAAGCACAGTATATGGCAGTTAAAAAATGCAAATTGGAATCTATATGTAAATAATCTTGAACACAGAGATATAGCTCAAAATTACGATGAACTCATTTATATGATTAATGAAGCTGCAGAAATTGCCATACCAAGAAAATTTTCAGGTCGGACTAAGCACCGCAATCACTGTCCGAAGCCTTGGTGGAATGAAACATGTAAAAATGCTGCTCATCAAAGAAAATTAGCTTTTGCCAAGTATAAGAGAACTCCAAATAGAGAAAATTTAATTGAATACAAAAAATGGATGCTTGCGCTAAACGCACATTCAAATTAACAAAAAGGCAAAAATGGGTTGAATACTGTACAAGCTTAAACAGCCATACCCCAATTTCACAAATTTGGAAAAAGGTAAACAATTATAAAAATCGAAAAGTCCAAAACAGATTACCAATAGACCCAAATTCAAACTGGATAGAAGAATTTCATATTAAAATTTCACCGCCATGGGTACCAACCAACCGGGATGAATGTGATCTCCAAATTTCTTCAGTACCAAGGAATACGACCTATCTTAGCGAAAGATTTTTGATGTGGGAACTGGAACGATCTATCAAACATACCAACAACAGCTCCCCTGGTATAGATAATATTTCATATTCCATGCTGTATAACTTACCAATAAATCAGAAAAAATCTCTCTTAAGTATATTCAATGCAATATGGACAGGACAAACATCGATCCCTGAAAGTTGGAAGGAGTATATTATCATCCCCATAAAAAAACACGACAAACCGGATTGCATTCCAACCTCTTATAGGCCCATATCATTAGCTTCATGTGTGTTGAAAACCTTCGAGAGACTTATCAAAAATCGTCTTGAGCAATGGCTAGAGAAAGAACATATTCTACCTGATATACAATATGGCTTCAGAAAATCTAGGTCAACATTGGAAGCATTAACAGTAATTGTAACAGATATTCTAGCTGGATTTACTAGTAACCTCATGACTATGGCAGGTTTCAACGATATTACAGGTGCATTTGATAACGTTAACCTAGATGTTTTAACCAATAAATTGATTTCGATTGGATTTAATACGCAATTAGCGAACTTTATAACTTCGCTGTACACAAACAGGAAAATACATATAAAAATAAATCAAGTAACCACTAGACCTAGAACTACGAACCTAGGACTCCCCCAAGGCAGTATTTTAAGTCCAGTTTTGTTTTTATTATATACAATGGATGTCAGTGTTAAACTTCATAACATAAGAACAATACAATTTGTAGATGATATTGTTTTTTATTGTACAAGAAAAAACTTTGAAACTTGTGAATATGAATTAAATAAAACTTATGACATCTTCAACGAGTGGCTGAATGAAAATTATTTTACACTTTCTGAACACAAAACAGAGGTGTGTCTATTTAGCCGAAGACGAAACATTGAACAGGATCATGTAAAACTGGGACCTTATAATTTTCAAATAAAAAATGTTGTGAGATACTTAGGATTATATCTTGACCGGAAACTGTTATGGAAAGATTGTATCCATCAAATAACAAAAAAGTCTGAAAATGCTATTAACATACTGAGAGCCTTTTGTTATACAAAATGGGGGGCTGACCCAAATATCGCCTTGTTATTCTATAGAACCATGATAAGATCAATCCTGGATTATGGTAGTCATTTGTATGGATCAGCGGCACAAATTCATTTAGACAAAATAGAAACCCAAAAAAACAAAAGTCTAAGAATATGTCTTGGATATCTCAAGCCAACCCCAATAAATATTATGGAAGCAGAAGCTGTAGAACCACCGTTACAACTAAGAAGGCAACTAATTAGTAACAAGTTTATCACAAAAGCATTTGCTAAATCCGCAAGTTATATAATTCCTATCCATGAACTGTCAATTTCAGTACTCACACAGTCTTATTGGCTAAAAAAGAAAACTCCGCTAATTTGTGAAAGTTATACCTCTCTTTCCCAATTCAGGTCGGTACTGTACACATCAAAAATCCAACCAATATTTTCAGAACATCCGCATGTCCTTTTCTCTAAAAAAATTAAGACGTTTCAGATTGACAAAAACGACCACTTCCTCGAAACGGTTAATCAACGATGGCCTGACTATTATCAGATTTACACCGATGGATCAAAACAAATTCGTACAGGTGCCACTTTTTACGATCACACCTCAAAATATCATGAAGAGTTCAGATTACCAGATGAGGCAACGATATATACAGCAGAAATGTTTGCAATAAGTGAAGCTCTAAAATATATACTTAGGACGTATAGACTCAAAAGTATTATATTTACAGATTGCAAAAGTGTCATAGAGAGACTAAAAAATATAAGTGCGGCCAAGAACTTAAGTCATCTAGAAGTAGAAATACTACAGACCAATCACGAAATACTTAGCTCGCAACGGGAGGTGCTAATAGTTTGGATCAAAGGGCATTCGGGTATTCAAGGAAACGAAATTGCTGATAAGTTTGCAAAATCCGCCTCAGACTTACACAGAGACTCTATTAACCAGTGTATTCCATATACAGATTTGAATTCCACACTTAAAGTTCAACTTAAGGCTAAATGGCAAGAACTATATGACAGCAAACAAATAGGATTAAATTATAAATCATGTCAAGTCCAAATCCCATAATAAGATGGTTCTACAACGAAAACAACAGGAACTTTATTATTACTTTAAACAGAATAAGAGCAAATCATGCAATGTCACCAAGCTATAAATGTAAAATTGGTTTAATTGATGATTCCTCATGTTTATGTGGGGAACTTGGAGACTTAACACATATTCTACTTGGTTGTTCATTAAATAGTCAAAGCACAGATAAATTTTATAATGAAGTTATTAATAACAAAATTTTCTTACCTATAAATTTAAATTGTATAATTTTCAATAAGAATATTAATATATTGTACTGCTTATATAATCACACCAAACGGTGCAAAATGAAATTGTAAATTACTAACCACCTCTTTGTTAGCAATCCTGCAACTAGTTAGATTTTGTAAGTGGGCGACGAAAAAATTTAAAAAATTAAAAAAAAAATAAAAAAAAAAAAAAAAAAAAACAAAAAAAAAAAAAAAAAAAAAAAATACTAATACTTTCAGCATTGTTATTGTGAAGAAGGATGAGTATAAGTTTTCTTTTTTAAATTATTATAGTTCAAAAAAAATCGTCTGGCTAATTGGTCTTTACCAAAGCCATCTAATTAAGTAAAAAAAAAAATACACAAACAAAAACAATACAAATTTTTTACAAAACTAAATTCAAATAATTAAATAAAATATCCAGAAATATTTTGTGATTGAGTTTGAGTTGGTTTTTTTTACATGCTTAAGATTTAGTGAAACATTAGAGTTGTCACATATAGTGGGATTAGTGTAACCAATCATATGCCTGTAAATAAATCGAGTATGTCCTAGCCGAAGTCGAGTAATAAATTTCCATGTTGAATTGTTCCATTTCTTTTGTAACATTTTACCAAAAAAATAACAGAAATTATAAACAAAACGGCCTAGCCCAACAAAAAATTTTTTAAAAACTTGTATATATAATAAAAATCCATCGAAAGCCAACCAAAACAATAAATAAAAAACAAGAAACCCAGGCAAGTAGGGCCCAAACACGAGCACTAAGTCTCCGAACTGGATGTCGCCCGAAGCAGAAACTTGGGGCCCAAGCAAACAATTTTAGATTCGCAAGCAAGTCACTAGAGGATTACAGAAACTAAGCGCGTCACACTGTCTTGAATTTAAATCGGTTAGGGAACCATGTTGGAGTTCTATTACCCAAGACTCCCAAATGACGAGCATTTGGCTGATAGTTGTGCCCCTATGGCGCATCAGAGTAATATAGGGGAGAAGAAGATGATCTGGAGCATTGGAACGCGGTGGAGTGACTCCTGTTTTCAACTTGAGTTAATACACCTGGCTCCAATGAATTGTTACATCCGAACGTAATTCTTAAGGGTAAACATGTCTCATAAGCTAGATTTAATTAAGTTGCTTGCTTGCTACAAAGATCAGCGCAACACAAAATAGATTGCAAAACAGAAAAAATCTTGTGTAGTAGCCAACACAACAGACCACACATTCAGACCAAGATGTCTTTAAGGTGTGTTTTAAAGGCTTCAGCCTTCTATTGATCTGAGTTTAGGATCCGATCTTTCACCTATTGGTGGGAAGAACTGGATGTCTTTTATCTGAAGCATTTTGTATGATATCTTGAAGAATTGTGTATTTTCTGTAGAATGCTCCACGGGGTTTTAGAAATAACTTATCTAGATGGTAGGCAAATATCTTCGTTACAAAGACAATTCGAAGAAAAAATAAAATGTAGCGTATGAGCATTATTACACTTTGTTTCCGCTTATAGTTCGGTGTATTAACTACAGAATGTACTACCGCTCTTTCAGCACACTTGACTCTTTCAGTTGAAAATAGAAAAAATCAACTTTACTGACTGTCCTAGTTGATAGTCATGTCATCACATTCTATATTTTCTCATTTATTTTTAAATCCCTTACTTATCTCCGTAATAAATAATTTAAGAAGATTTACTATACATACAGATTGAACGAATTTAAAACGGATCATACAATTTAATATATGTCTGTTTGAACTGCATTTGAAATAGTGGACCAATATAAAACTTGGACAAAAATAAATCTATACTTGGGTATAGACATTGTATTAAATATCGTTCAACTATCTGTCTCGCAACAATGTTGTTTGCGTAAAGGAAGCGATAATAGTTCAGGAAATGAAGCCCGAAAAAAGTTAAAACTTCTCAATTTTTTCGTCCTGCATGGATTGAGTTGAAATTTTAACAGAAGGTAGGTGATAGCCCAAGGATCAAAATATATATCGAACCGAAGTGCACTGAAGGGTTTTAGGGATGAAAACTACCCCTAATTGTCAAAATTAAAATAACATATTAAACCTGAATATGGGTAAGATTTGGTTTGAATTAGTTAAATAATGATTATTTTATACTTTTGAATAGGGTTCCATCATATTTCAACACTTAAAAAGCAACCCTTGTTAGAGATTAATGTAAAAAAATTACTAATTCTAAAAAAATGATTTCGCCTTTGATCGATTTGGATAAAAATTTTAATGTAAGCTCAATTCACTCACTGCTTTATATTTTATGTCATGTCGATGAATCCTGATTGTTCTTAGGGGTGAAAACTACCCATAATTTTCAAAAATTGTAAAATAACATTACAAGTCTTAAGATGAGTGAAATTTGGTTTGGATTAGTTAAATAGTGATTTTTTTATTCTTTAAAATACAATTTCATACATTTTCAACCCTTAAAAATCAATTGTTATGAGTGCTATACGTAAAAACAATTTTTTGCCAAAATTTTGCAAATTTTCTTTTTTTGAAAATCACCCTTTACAACATTGCAGTTTTTATAAACTAATTTAATAGATATACATTGAAAAAAGTAGAATTAATTACAAAAAAATTTATCAACGTAAAAGGCACCATATATTCTTATACATTTACATAAATAGTTGAAAATATTTACATTTATTTGTAAAACAATTATAATATTAATTTTATTCGTCATCAATTACATCTTCATCGTGATATATGTCATCCTCATCTTCTTTAATTATTGGTGGACTATTATTGTACCCTTCACCTGAGCACCCAGAACAAGTAGAGTTACAGTATAAACCAACTTTTCTGCACCCACATGAAACGCCGCCCCGCTTAAAATTTCGAATGTATAACGCCCCACTACCTAATATACCGGTTTTTGTAGATTATTATACTCCAAAATGTACTGTACTATACTAATGAAATTTTCCGGAAAAAAAATTAATTGGTTTGTTTAACGTATTTTCTTCATTTTTAACGATAGAGTGTTTCTTCAAAAAGGATTTTGTAGAGGTTTTTAAGAGCTACAAGGATCTGTGAATTAAATCTTTTTGGAACCCTTGGTTTTTAAAAGGGGTGAGTTTAAAGGGCTCAAAAAAGATGGTGCTTGATCGTAAATCGATGCTTTAAACGGCTTTATCTCGCCAAATATTTATTGTACAACAAATCTAAATAAAAGAAAATTGTATTCATTAAAAAAGCTACAATTTAGTACATTATTTGTTCTCTACAATGTTTTTGATAAAATGCACCATTTTTGAGTTATTTGCAAGAAATCGATTAAAAACGTAGATTTTTTCGTCTAAAAGGTGTTACTTTCAATCGCGAAAAATATCAGTTTTACAAAAAAAATGTATGGAACATTTTTTGTTTAGAATCACTTTTTTAATCGAAACCTGTAGTTAAAACGTAAAAAAAAATTCACCCCCGAGAGGGGGTGGCAACCACCCCCAAGGCTTTGGCGCACTTTGGTTCGATATAGATTTTGATCCTTGGCTATTACCTACCTTCTGTTAAAATTTCAATTTAATCCACGCAGGACGAAAAAATTGCGAGGTGAAATGCTTCATTTCCTGGACTATAAGTGGTTTGACAGCATAATAAAATCGTAGATTTTATATAGCATATATAAAATAATATATAATGAAAAGCATAGCATAATAAAAATTGAAAGCTACACATAGTAGCTTTCAATTTTTATGATTTCAGAATCCAGCAGGCCGCTGAAGTATTTGATTTTTATAATATAATTATTTGACAACCTTTTGTTGGTCAACCACCTACAGCAGAATTGAGCCGAAATACATAATATTTCGTATATTCCGAATTTATTTCGTTCAATCTGTATATGTATCTCGCAATAGCTATTATAAATTACTAAGTTTACCTTCTAAAATACGCAAGCATTATTCCTAATTATTACTCTGTGGGTGTGTGCTTTTTAAAGAACAGGGTATAATACAAAATACTTTTAAAATATGTCAAAATATACATTTACGTCATTTTCACACATTCCTTTGTGACCATATCTTTGTAGCTTGCTTTAAATTTCCTTTATAAAGAATTAAAGCCAGTGGTTAGTTCTTTTCTGTTTTCCCTGAATGCTACCAAATTAATTTCACCTTTATCCGCCAGAACGTAATAAGGAAATGCCAGGAATATCCCAAAAATGTTTTACATTCTACACCGTTCCCATATTCCTGGTGTCAAGGACGAACAATAAATAAATCGCTGTGTTCCACCAACTTCTTTGTTTTCATTACATTTTCTGTACTTTCGCTGGGCATTAGTTGTGTAATCTAATCTAGGGACTCGAACAGCTGAGTAGATATCAGAACGAAATTTATAGGCTGTAAATGAGCGCAATCAAAGCGGCTATCAGATGCTTTAAAATTATTTATCGCGATCTTAGTCTTCCCTTTTGAGGTTTCCTTGGAATTTTAACACGGGGGAGATTTAATATTCTAACGATTGTGGGCAATATTTCGAGATTTCCGAAAGTTATTTCTCGACAAACATTTAAATGTTTCTTACTTTTGGTAGTAGTAGGAGTAAACATTGTATGTGAATAGTAGGGATGTGTAGTTCACCATCGAAATAGTTCAAATGAACGATTCTTTCAACTGAACTAATTGAACTAGTTCATTAATTTTCATAGAACTAGTTCACTGTGAACGATTTGCATTATAAATTGTGTCTGCACTTCTAAAGAAGAAAATAATGAATGAATGAGATCATATATTTCGAATGGAATGGGTCGAATTACATAGTCTCTGATAGAAACAAGAGGAGTAGGAGCAGGCTTTTTCTTAAGAATTATAGTGCTTTCACTTCATCTTCCCCTGCTTGTCCTACAAGCGAAACTGATTTTCACGTTGAAGGTTAAGGTTATTAAAATATATTTTTTGATTTTTCGGGTCCTTTTTCTATGTACCTTTCAAGATTGAGATATGTGAGACTGATGAGTGTTTCATTCTTAAATGTCTTGATAAATTGCCCAGTGAACCACTTGCAATACTAACATTACATGAACAGTAATTACATTTTGCAGATTTTTAATTTTTATCGTTTTTCCTCGGAATGATCCCATAAAAAACTTCTATTTCGTCTGTTACTCATCTTTAGGGATTGATTAAGAAAATAAATTATTATAAAGAAAAATTAACTACTAACATAATAATTGATATAAGGTTGAATGCTCGAATAAATTAACTTTGAAAAATTCAGGCAAATATCGAGCACAAATTTAATAATCAAATCTTGCTTAAGTACTTTCGCTTTCTACAAGCATCATCAGGGGCATTTCGTCAAATTTGGGCTATCCACCAAGTGCAGAATGTCTTCTTCTTCTTCTTAAGGTGCCGTGCATTTCTGCGTAGGCGTCCACCGTACATCGTCTTGTCAGGTGAGATGTTAAATATTCTGGTTTAAATAATTCTGTTTTTAGCAGCATTGCGAAGCATTTCATAGCTGTGGATTCCTGTCCATTGTCGAATATTGCGCAGCCATGACATTTTTTTACGTCCGAGACCTCTCCTACCTTCTATTTTCCCTTCGAGAATCAGTTGCTGAAAAGTGTATCGTTCTCCTCGTATAATGTGCCCCAAGTATGCAGTCTTCTTACTTTTTACATAAATAAAAAGTTCCCTATCCTGTAAGCCCGCTCTTCTGAGTGCTTCCTCATTTCTGACCCTGTCCGTCCATGATATTCTGAGCATTCGACGCAGGCACCACATTTCAAACACTTCAAGTTTGTTAATGGAACTGGCCTTTAACGTCCATGCTTCCATTCCGTACAGGAGAACAGGCCACACGTAACATTTAAGCATCTTGTATCGGAGATTGAAGTCCAATTTGCGATCAGTCAGAAACTTACGAAGCCTCAAAAAAGCATTTCTGGCTTGTTCAACTCTGCTCTTTATTTCATTCTCGGGGTCCCAACCCTCATTCAGCAAACATCCCAAGTATTTGAATTGCCTGACTTGTTCGATTTCTTCTCCAGAGACATATATCTTTGCGTTGGGGTAATCATTTCTACTTATAATCATTGATTTTGTCTTCTTGATATTTATTTTCAAACCCCGAGCTTCACTTGCAAGAGTTAGATCATATAAAAGGCATTGAAGATCTTCGATGTTATCTGCCACTATGGCTGTATCGTCGGCATACCTGATGTTATTAATAAATATGTTGTTAACTTTAATACCCTTAGTAGAGTCCTCCACTGCTTCTGCGAAGGCTTTTTCTACGTATAAATTGAACAGCATTGGGGACAGTATACAACCTTGCCTTACTCCTTTTTTAATGGAGAAATCTTCTGTTTCGTTGAAATTTTGAAGACGTACTGTTGCTGTCTGATTCCAATACAGATTGGCGATGATTCTTATATCCTTTGCATCCAATCCCAACTCTTGTAGGTATTTTATCATCAATTCATGTTTTACATTATCGAATGCTTTCTCGTAATCGATGAAACAGATAAAAACATCCTTTCTTTGATCTAAACAATTCTGTATCAATGTTTGCATACTAAAGATCGCTTCTCTCGTGCCAAGTCCATTTTTGAAACCAAACTGACTCCATCCACTGACCTCTTCACATTTCTTAAACAATCTAGTGTGAAGTATTTTCAGGAAAAGTTTTAAAAAGTGACTCATTAGGCTTATTAGTCGGTGGTCCTTGCAGAAGTTCGCACGTTGTGTTTTTGGTGGGGCAATAAATGTAGATCGAAGCCAATCTTTTGGAATCTGACCCGTATCGTAGATGTCGTTAAAGAGCTTGACAATACTGTCTAGGTTTTCTTCATTAAGTAACTTGATTGTTTCTGCGTACATATCATCTGCAGAATGTAATAAACCTGAAATTGGACATAAATTGTACATAACACTACATTAACACAAGGTCAAACAGTTTAAAATTATTAATAATTATTCTACGCTCTATTTTAATGTAGTGTTACGTACAATTTATGTCCAATTTCATGTTTATTACATTTTCCGCTTGCTGGATTCCGCTTGCTCCCAAATTTGACGAAATGTCCCTGATGATGCTGTAGAAAGTGAAAGTACTTGGGCAAGATTTGATTATTAAATTCGTGCTCGATATTTGCCTTAATTTTTTAAAGTTAAAACAAAATAACATAATTTAAAACATTTAAACCTAAACATACGATCGAAATAAATGGTTCTGAATCCGAACTACTTGTACGCAGTACGATAGTGAAAGACTACCGCCGTACGGTAGTGACTGAAAACCAACGAAAACGGACGGCCGGCGCCGAGCTTGTGTGATGATTGAGACGAGACATCTGGCAACCAGTTATGTTAGGGTTGGATTTTGATTTCGGTCATACAAATAGTACTTTCGCGAACTAGTTCACTGAACTAGTTCATTTTTGTGACATAGTTCTCTTGAACTAGTTCGTCTAAAAGAACTAATAAGCACACCTCTAGTGAATAGATCAAAATATAAATAAAAAAACTACATTCTTCAGTAAAAAATATTATTGAATTATTTACAAAAACGTGGAGTCAGGCCATGGAGTTGGGTGTCTCCATTGCAAAAATGACGCGCACCCTATCCTCCTCACATGCATTCTCAACACCCCAAGGTATGAACGGGAACACAAGGTGCATAAATAGTCATACGCTTATGAAACACATCTTTTGCATAATGAAGGCCTTTACAAATTACCCTTTTTTGACTTATCTTGAGTGATATGTCTTTAATCTTTTCTATCAGCCTCTCTTGGCTAACTTGTAGCGTTTACGCTACTGACTAGTCCAATTTAAACCCCTCAAGAAATTTTTATTACCCGCCTACGATCGATTTTTAAATGGACATTTTTCCCCACACGCGTAGTAGTCGCTTAAAAAGTAAGATTGGTCGAGTTTGTACGAAAACGATCAGTTTTGGTCAGAACTCGATCGCAGCCACGTCAAACCGGTGAAATTTTTCACCTTTAAAGTGACGGAATTGGAGCAGAAAAATAATATGGAGAAGAATAAATTAATTTATAAATAAAATACATATCTTAATAATAATAAGTAAAATAATAAAATCAATATTCATTTATGAGTTCCACATAAAAAGGAAGAGTTTTTTTTTGTTGGCGTGCTGCGAGCTCCATGTAAGTAAATCATTTTATACGTATTATCTCTTTATCATATAATCAAATTTATCATTGTATTTAGTATTTCTTTAGAGATTTATTTTTGAGTTCCGAAATAATTTAAATATAAAATTTCCTTGATTTACTTGCAAAGAACAGAAGGTCATTTTTTTTATATAGTCAAACTTAAATTCCGATCTATTTCATATCTTATCATTAAGTTTTTTTTTTGGTTTCCTTTTAACTAACTTTTTTTGGTGGAATATAAAAAGGTTCTACGAATGTGGGACAGCCTTCTGTATTCTGCGCATGTTCTTTTCATGGCGCAAGCTTGCCATGCCTACGAAAGTAACTTCATAAATTTGACATGATGTTGACTTAACCTAATACCTAATGTTTTGATGTTTTGTTTTGGTGCAGTCAATCCATGATGCTACACCTATTGAATTGTATTTATTAAATTAAATAATCATTTTAGATTCCGTCACGTGAAAATATTAATTTAAGTTCACTTTACTTGAGGATATTCTCTTGAGAATATTCCCTCAAGGACGCAAGTAACTGAATCCTTAAACTAGTTAGCAACTTTATGTAACCCGTGGATTTTGCTGTCACCCAGAGACCAGTGACTGGTTGTGGCTTTTGTGCCCAGGATTCATCTTTACAGCCATAAACTGATGTAGCCGTGCCAAGAGGAGTTTTTTCCTATGGACTTATAGTGCTGTAAAGATAAGTTATTTAACTATTTGACTTTCTGTTACTAACTATCTATTTTGTTACTATGTATTATTTGTTACTATATATCATATGCATATGATAAGGTGAATACCTTTATGATAATTTTTTTTTGATAATTTAATTATAAAATATTCGGGAGGAAAAGGGACACTTCATGTGTTATTGGGTTTTTAAATAGGATTTAGAGAGTCTGACCAAACTCACTTTTTTTGGATATAATATTTTTGTTAATATAATACAATTTGATATTAAGAGGGACATAAATTTAATGTGGTTTATTTTTAAATATTATATAATGAGTATGAAACAACTCATTTTTTGGATGTAATATATATATTTAATATAATTGTAATAGAGATTTATCAAGTTTGATATCTTTACAATATTGTCATTAGTACCTCATTTTAGTAGAACTAATTTAAATTTAAATGACTACCTTTTTGTTTTAAGACTTTGGCTACCCTACGGACTATTCTTGTTGTATACTAATATTTCATATTTTATTTGGCCAGTGGTAGTGACTATTCATTTGTTGAGGGGCTATTAGGTCCTATTGTATCTGTACACCATCCACTACCACTGTTATTTGGCTTTGCATTATATGTAAATTGTTTATACACATATACCTATATACATTTGTTTATAAATATATTTATTGTTACTATTTTGAGTTTTATTTCAGTTCTACTAACCAGTATATAACATAGCAAAACAAGATTATTATTTAGTATTTTTTTTTGTATTTCAGAGTATTATCTCCAGATTCATTTGTTTACTTCAAAATCTCAACTATCGTTGAGTTGGCGCCCTTCTTTTCTCTTCTTATTGTTCTCTTTCTATAAATTTATTCCCAGTGACCTTCTTCAGTTGTATCACGTTTGATATTACCAGGTCTCATTTTTTTCTTGTCTCATTAGCTCATTATCTCTTGTTATTGTTGTTTATATCTTTAAAGCCACAATCCAGTGCATTGAAGCTAGCCCGAACACTCACTTGAGATTTAGTGTCTCTTTGGCCATTTAAATTTGTTCCTCTGAGCTTAGCCCTATTTTTAGTATTTTTTTCATCACTTCTCTTTCAGTTCTTCTGAACTTTGTCAATTCACACATTTAATTCGTTTCAATTGGCTAGACCCAACGTGTGGCTTCTTTTCCACTTCTGCCTTAAAAAAAATATATATATCTCCTTTAACTTTTGATTTTGATCTTGGGTTGTTGTGGTTTTCACTGGTTGTGCTTTTAGATTTTCATTTTAACGTTTAGTTTTGTTTTTTCAATTTTTTTTTGGACATTACCTTATATCTATATCTTAAAATCGACTTGTTTTGCTATATACTGTGTAGACTGAATAAATTGCTTTGTTTTGATTGATTAAATAACAATTTTAGATTAATAATA
This sequence comes from Diabrotica balteata, assembly GCA_918026665.1. Classification (NCBI taxonomy): domain Eukaryota; kingdom Metazoa; phylum Arthropoda; class Insecta; order Coleoptera; family Chrysomelidae; genus Diabrotica; species Diabrotica balteata. The sequence goes on along the minus strand of OU898276.1, from coordinate 8,427,721 downwards.
AATTAATTAAAAATTTAAATAACTAAAGTTAACTATTTCACATATTTTACAAGTCCGGAGTAGTCAATAAGTTGAGTCACTACCTCGAAATAACAGTTTTGAAATTTTAGGTTCCTTAGGGTGTTGTAGCAGTTTATGTCATTGGATTTCATAACTGGACCAAAACAATTAAACATTACTGGTATAGGTATCCCTTCAGAATATTAATTTGGAGTCAGAGAGTAAGTTAAACTTTACCTACTTTTACTCATTCTCTTGTATATTTCTCAGTTGTGTAATATGTCTGCTTTCAAGGTAGAACATCTGTTAGCTCCTGAATTAGAGTATGAGTTGAGAGTCTGTCATCTAACCAGTCCCTTGTTAAAAAAAAAAAATGTTTTATGATGTACAGAATGTACCAGGTAAATTTCCTGATTTTAAAGTTGAACATGGTGTTTTGTATAAACATGTCTTAAGTTCCATGGATTCCCTTACTGGAATGTCGGATTGGAAGATAGTCGTTCCAACTCCTAATAGAGCAGAGGTTTTGGCCACTTTTCATGACCATCCTACTGCAGTTAATTTGGTTTTTACAAAACTCTCCGTCGTATATCGGAACTCTATTACTGGCCGAAGATGCGTCAAACTGTACGTAGCTATATCGCTTAATGCAAATCTGTGCTACATGCAAACCGACAAATCTTCCCCAACCAGGTTAAATGGATAGTTATCGATGGATTGATTTTCCATTTCAACTTATATCGTTAGATCTCATTGGTCCCTTATCACTTCTGTACCAGTTTGGTTGCTTAAGATCTGTTTATCTATTTTGTTTACCTGGCAAAAAAATCATAAGATGTACTATTTTGCCTTCTATTTTTTTTTTATCTTATCTTAATTTTGGTTATTATCTTAGTTTATGGACTTGCTAATTTTGTTGTTTGTTTTCTCTTAAAAGTCCAACTGCATATCATAGGAGTACAGGATGGATATATGGGAATTTCCCCCATCTTGAGTTCTGAGTTGAATAGATATTTACAGGGATAATTAGGAAAACATTCCAAATATTTTCTTTATTAGTGTTGTATAGTTTTGTGGATCATGACCATAAAGCTTATGCATTCATATTTACTTACTGTGTCGGTGTTTTAGCGTGGGTTCAGGATTGATCACCCTGGATGTGTGCCCTCACTTGGCTCAGAAATCTATCAATAAATATTAGTTGTTCCTTGAGTGTCTCTTAGGTTGAAATTAGAATGTGTCATTTAGAATTGGATCGTTCTGATATTTAGCAGTAAATAAGTCTGTTTAACTTAGTTTGTTATCTCCTATGTTATTATCTTATCAAAAATTTGAATTTAACATATCTTAGTATCTTGAGTTTACACCTGTCTCCCTACCATTCATACGGATTGGTAGATGTGAGTTATCTTTATCTGTATCTTAATTGAGTTTATCTTTATCTTTATGGAGTTTATCTCATACCTGTAATGGAGTTTATTTCGTATCTTTACCTTAAGTTTATCTTGTACCTTGCCTGAGTTTATCTCGTACCTTTACCTTGAGTGTATCTTTATCTTTACCTTAATTCAGTTTATCTCGTACCTTTACCTTAATTGGTTTAGCTCATACCTTTACCTTAAGTTAGTTATCTTTACCTTTACCTGGATAAGTTTATTTCTTATCTATATCTTATGAATGTCTATCTTATCTTTATCTTGATTATAGAGTCCTAAAAATCTGTCCTTTACTGTTCTTGTCGTGAGTAAAGAATTGGAACACGTCAATAGTACAGTTTAGGTATTACAGTTAGGATCTCTTTTATCTTTCCTTCTATCAAGTGTATAGCTGGTAGAAGTGAGTTTTGTGCATATCCTCTACCATGAGTAGATCTGGACGTGCAATTATCTTTTCCCTTTTGTGCATATCCTTTACTATGAGTTGGGATTGCATTTATCTTACTTACCTTTTTTTTAGCATACCCTATACCATGAGTATAGTGGGCTTGCTAGTATCTAGGCTTTTGCCTTTACCGATTGTGTGTTTTCCTACCGCTGCTAAATCAAGTAGGTGTATTGTATTATCTTCTACTTGAATTTTCAATATGTTGTTGATATCCCGAACCATATATGTGTTTAGGTTTTGTAGTTTCAACTAGTTCTGAGTAATTAGGCCCTCATTGAACTCTATGGTGACGAATAGAATCTGGTCGCTCTAGTATCAACGTTGGGTAAAGTTCATAGGACTTTGTTTGAATTTAGTTGTTATGAATGGTTCTTGGAGATATTGTGTTAGGGGTTGTTAATACACATATATAATGTAGTTTTAACGATGGTTGTTTTTACTAATACTTGAGAATGTAGATAAGTAGTGTTAAAAGTTAACTTGATCTGTAATGCTATAGAATTAAACTTAAGTTAACTTGATCTGTAAGGTTACAGAATTAAACTTAAAATGTATATTTTTTATATCTTTGGTTTATACTAAATTAACATACATTATCGCATTAAAAAAAAAATGTATGACTTCGTCTCATATTCTTCGTTCCATATTTTTATTTCGTCCTTGATTTTGTTCCAATTCCTGAGCAAATGGTTGACTGGTGAGGAAAATGTTCAATTTTAACGTATCAACGTTCATTGTCGACCCAGCGTTAGATCGTTCTGCCACAAAAAAAAAAAAGTTCCTTTTTTTTTTGCTGGAGATGAGGGAGAATGTAGCGTTTACGCTACTGACTAGTCCAATTTAAACCCCTCAAGAAATTTTTATTACCCGCCTACGATCGATTTTTAAATGGACATTTTTCCCCACACGCGTAGTAGTCGCTTAAAAAGTAAGATTGGTCGAGTTTGTACGAAAACGATCAGTTTTGGTCAGAACTCGATCGCAGCCACGTCAAACCGGTGAAATTTTTCACCTTTAAAGTGACGGAATTGGAGCAGAAAAATAATATGGAGAAGAATAAATTAATTTATAAATAAAATACATATCTTAATAATAATAAGTAAAATAATAAAATCAATATTCATTTATGAGTTCCACATAAAAAGGAAGAGTTTTTTTTTGTTGGCGTGCTGCGAGCTCCATGTAAGTAAATCATTTTATACGTATTATCTCTTTATCATATAATCAAATTTATCATTGTATTTAGTATTTCTTTAGAGATTTATTTTTGAGTTCCGAAATAATTTAAATATAAAATTTCCTTGATTTACTTGCAAAGAACAGAAGGTCATTTTTTTTATATAGTCAAACTTAAATTCCGATCTATTTCATATCTTATCATTAAGTTTTTTTTGGTTTCCTTTTAACTAACTTTTTTTGGTGGAATATAAAAAGGTTCTACGAATGTGGGACAGCCTTCTGTATTCTGCGCATGTTCTTTTCATGGCGCAAGCTTGCCATGCCTACGAAAGTAACTTCATAAATTTGACATGATGTTGACTTAACCTAATACCTAATGTTTTGATGTTTTGTTTTGGTGCAGTCAATCCATGATGCTACACCTATTGAATTGTATTTATTAAATTAAATAATCATTTTAGATTCCGTCACGTGAAAATATTAATTTAAGTTCACTTTACTTGAGGATATTCTCTTGAGAATATTCCCTCAAGGACGCAAGTAACTGAATCCTTAAACTAGTTAGCAACTTTATGTAACCCGTGGATTTTGCTGTCACCCAGAGACCAGTGACTGGTTGTGGCTTTTGTGCCCAGGATTCATCTTTACAGCCATAAACTGATGTAGCCGTGCCAAGAGGAGTTTTTCCTATGGACTTATAGTGCTGTAAAGATAAGTTATTTAACTATTTGACTTTCTGTTACTAACTATCTATTTTGTTACTATGTATTATTTGTTACTATATATCATATGCATATGATAAGGTGAATACCTTTATGATAATTTTTTTTTGATAATTTAATTATAAAATATTCGGGAGGAAAAGGGACACTTCATGTGTTATTGGGTTTTTAAATAGGATTTAGAGAGTCTGACCAAACTCACTTTTTTTGGATATAATATTTTTGTTAATATAATACAATTTGATATTAAGAGGGACATAAATTTAATGTGGTTTATTTTTAAATATTATATAATGAGTATGAAACAACTCATTTTTTTGGATGTAATATATATATTTAATATAATTGTAATAGAGATTTATCAAGTTTGATATCTTTACAATATTGTCATTAGTACCTCATTTTAGTAGAACTAATTTAAATTTAAATGACTACCTTTTTGTTTTAAGACTTTGGCTACCCTACGGACTATTCTTGTTGTATACTAATATTTCATATTTTATTTGGCCAGTGGTAGTGACTATTCATTTGTTGAGGGGCTATTAGGTCCTATTGTATCTGTACACCATCCACTACCACTGTTATTTGGCTTTGCATTATATGTAAATTGTTTATACACATATACCTATATACATTTGTTTATAAATATATTTATTGTTCTATTTTGAGTTTTATTTCAGTTCTACTAACCAGTATATAACATAGCAAAACAAGATTATTATTTAGTATTTTTTTTGTATTTTAGAGTATTATCTCCAGATTCATTTGTTACTTCAAAATCTCAACTATCGTTGAGTTGGCGCCCTTCTTTTCTCTTCTTATTGTTCTCTTTCTATAAATTTATTTCCCAGTGACCTTCTTCAGTTGTATCACGTTTGATATTACCAGGTCTCATTTTTTTCTTGTCTCATTAGCTCATTATCTCTTGTTATTGTTGTTTATATCTTTAAAGCCACAATCCAGTGCATTGAAGCTAGCCCGAACACTCACTTGAGATTTAGTGTCTCTTTGGCCATTTAAATTTGTTCCTCTGAGCTTAGCCCTATTTTTAGTATTTTTTTCATCACTTCTCTTTCAGTTCTTCTGAACTTTGTCAATTCACACACTTAATTCGTTTCAAACTTTTGTTTCTTCCGGCCCCGAATGGCTATTAGGTTTCCGAGGGCAGACGGATCACTATATTTTCTTCTACCTCATACTCTTCAGTGTGACGAGTCATTCACTGCGCGAATGCCAGTATAAGCAATCCCCAACTTACTGACCAACGGCTTCGAGCGAATGAGTTGGTACGTGGTAGGGCATTCTTTTGTCCTGAGGTATGAAAGCGGATGAACCAAAGTTTGATCAACGGCATTAGGATGGGGTGGTACAAGTAGGGCAAACACTAGATTCACAGCGCTACGCCCTAGTCAATCAATCATGGCAATGCTTGATATAAAAATAAATTCCGGAGTAAGTCCTCTGATCGGATCTCCAGGGAAGACAGTTTTGTGTTTACCAAAAGATAATAAACTGAAGTGTAGAAAGAATATCAAGATTTGCACATGGAATGTCAAAACTTTATACAAAGCAGGAAAAATCTACAATGCAATACATGAGATGAAAAGAATGCATATTAAAATCATGGAAATAGAAATGAGGTGGCCAGATTCTGGAGAAATACAAATAGAAGATCACAAAGTATATTACTCGAAAAAAAGTGATGGATCACATAAATATGGAGTCGAAATAATCGTATCATCCAATAGTATCATACAAATTCCTTGACAGGAAGTTCTCATCATTATGGGCAATTTTAATGCCAAGATTGGAGCTGTAGATAAGACACAGTACATTGGAGCACATGGACTTGGAGTCAGAATTTAGAGAGGAGACCTCCTAGAAAAATTCGCAGAAGACTCAGAACTAGTTGTCACCGACACATTTTTTTAATTATCACCTCGTAAGCTCCACACGTGGAAATCCTCTAAAGACAGACCCGAAAAAATTGTTAGGAATCAAATAGACTTCTTCTTACGGTGCCTATCCGTTCCGGATGTTGGCGATCAACATGGCTATCCTAACTTTGCTTGCTGCTATTCTGAATAGTCTGGTTATCGATGTATGAAACCACTTTTTCAGGTTTTGAAGCCAAGATATTCTTCTTCTCCCTGGTCCTTTCTTTCCAAATACCTTGCCCTGAAGAATGAGTTGCAATAAGCCGTATCTCTGTTTATTCCTTATAACATGGCCAAGATATTCTAGTTTGCGCTCTTTGATGATGTTAATAATCTCGCATTCCTTGCCTATTCTACGTAGGACCTCAACATTAGTCATACGATCCACCCATGAAATTTTTAACCACATCTCGAATGCCTCGAGTTTTCTTAAAGAAGCTTCGAAAAGTGTCCAGGCCTCTACTCCGTATAATAACGTAGAAAATACATAACATCTAATGAGGGAAATTTTGGTAGCAAGTGGTAAATCGTGACTTCTGAAAAGAGACTTCACCATTATGAACGCTGATCTCGCTTTTCCTATGCGTTGTTTTTATTTCACTGGAGAGATCCCATTATCTGTTAATGTTGGTACCAAGGTATGTGTAGCTGTCCACTCTGTCAATTGGATGTTAGTTAACCAAAATCTGTGTATTTAATACTTCTAATAATACTAAAGAATGTGCTTTCGAACCAGTTCACTTCGAAGGATTTCAATAGTTGGAAAAATGTTACAGGATGCATTTTGTATATTGTTATGATTATAGGTTCCTTTAAGAACGGTTGTATTTGTCTGAATTTGTCACAATCCTTTTTCCTAGACAATTTAGAACACAATCGTTCATTGTTTCAGAATATGTTTCGGAAACATGTTTCAGAATCATGTTTGGGATCTTCAGAGAGATATTGAAAATGTCGCTAATGTTTTACTACTTAGCTTTGTACATCTTCCAATTGATTCGACAGTTATACTAGCTCTTCAGCTGCAGAATTATTATCACACTCCAGACTCATTGTTTTAAAAATATCTTCGTAAAATGGTAACATAAGTTTAGAAACAACAGTGGTGAAGTCACAACCAAACTCACTTGCAGTTTACTATTTGAATTTAAGTGAACGCTGTAGTAGTTATGGTTATACTAAAAATATTCTTGTTTCGCAAAATCTGATTACGCTGGTTTAAAAATAAAGTAATCTACCTACCTACCCAAGTGTAAACTAATGGGCGATCGAAACGAATTTCGTTTTTTTTTTTTTCGGATAAACTACTTTATCGTTTCGGTCCCTTAGGATAATACATAAGTTTGCGGATACAAGATAACGCATTGTGATTTGTCATAATAGCGATATCCGATGTTTTCATTCGCTCTTGATCCACTTGGACAAATCCACAAATCAACAATTCGATGATAACTTCAACTAGGTGACTGCCCAGATTTTCAATCATAATACCAGGCACATCTGAATGTAAATATCGATGAGAATATTAAAACTTTGTATTATTATACATCTCAGTCATTGATAATTTTGCAGTTAATAACTACTCCTGGTAGAGTACTTTAATTTTAATGTTTATTGCCTGGTTTTATTACAGATAAATATATTTTTACAGTCTCACCGAAATACGAGGCGACTATATAATCAGATATAATGCTAAATATACAATAAAATAATGCCACAATGAATATTAAGAGCAAGATAACTATTTATGAAGCGACATTGTTAATATTACAACGTAAACTCAAATTATATAGCTAACCTATGATTTTACACGTAACAAACCAAAGGGTTTGTCACACACAAAGCATATACCCACTTCTAAATGAATTCATGACACAAAGTGCGCAACACTTTCAATTTTGATAAGAATAATACACGAGAGTACAGATTACACCACAAAGAAACCTAGTTGATTCAAAGAGATATAAAGTGCGAAACGGAAAGGAAACGATATGCAGAAAACCTTTGTCGTTTGTGAACTGTTACAAATGAAACCAGTGTTCTCTCTCGTGATAATTATACGTTTCGATGTAATTTAAAGACTGGCAGTCAAATTCAAATCAGTTTCATTAAATTGGAGGTTTTCTTCTTCCGCTGTCTGTGTATAACCTGTTAATTAAAACGTCGTGTCTTATATTTTTAAATTTAAATAAACATATATTATCACAAAATTTTTACACATTTTTAGTATATTGTAACTTGTCAAAAAATTATTGAAACTGTAAAGCAAGTTTATTTATAGTTTATTCGTCTTCCGGGTTTGGACCGTGTCATTTGTGAGTGACCCAAAAGTGGGTTCATCTCGACGTTTCGCTACAATTGTATGTAGCTTCTTCAGGAGAACAAAGAAAAAGAAAAAAGAAGACAGGAAGATGGGTAGTTAGCAACGGTAACTCAGTTACTCAACGCAACCAGAGGCGAATACTAACTACCAAGATGGGCATTTGGTCACAGTAACTCAACTACTCAACGCAGCCAGAGGTGAAAACCAAATGCCAGGACAGGGATTCACGTCCAACAGCTCAGAACACTAACGCGTCGAGAGGCGGGGAGTGAATCCGACGATTACTCCGCTACCGCTCTATTTATAGTCGCGGTGACCTGTCGTGTCGGGACGTATCGGCACACTCCGTGGCGCGAACGTCAAGAAGCGCGCGCTGGCCAATCATGTGGCTGCATCGTGGTAGCGGGACCGGACGGCGGCTCTAGACTGAGATTCCAGATGGGAGACAAGTAGTATCCTTCCTCTCGATTGATATTATGTGGATTTTTTCAGATCTCTAGAGATTCGCGGATTTTCCTGGAATAAAAGAAGGGGCTCTTAGAAATAATATGGGTTTTTTTCGAACAATATGGAATGACCGGTTTCTTGGCAGTGTTCTGCAACTGCAGAATGGGAGAAAAGACCTGATCGAATGCATCTTTGATGCTCTTGAATCCGAGTTTTGACGGAACGACCAGTTTCGCCAATATACACATGTCCACATGAACAAGGAATAGAATAGACCCCACAGGAAGATAGGGGCGGTAATGGGTCCTTAGGAGACGGTAGATATTGTGAGATTTTCTTGGGTGGTCGAAAAGTAGTCCTGATACCTTCTTTGCGAAGAATTTTGCCAATCCTATCAGTGACACTTCGAAAATACGGAAGAAAAGCCACAGGAGTATTACCCAAAGATTCTGAATTTGTCGTCCTAGGGTGTAAAGGGGGATGTAGATGTCGGTGTGTAATATTTTGAATTGTGGACTTGGAGTAACCGTTGGCGACAAGGGTTTTTTGCAGATGGCCAAGTTCTTCTCTAAGGTCTGTCAGGTTCAGAAATCGAAATAGCCCGATGGATGAGAGAGTTGATCACAGAATTCTTTTGGGCAGGATGGTGGTATGATGAAGCATGTAGGTAACGATTCGTGTGAGTCTTTTTTCTATAAACAGAGTGACCCAAACGGCCATTGGGCTTGGAGGTGACTAACACATCGAGAAAGGGAAGGGACCGATTATTTTCTACTTCCATTGTGAATTTTATACTCGGATGTTGTGAGTTAAGATGATCTAGGAAGAGAGAAAGGGTATGTTGACCATGGGGCCAGATGATAAATGTATCATCAACGTAACGGAACCAGACTTTCGGTTTTAAGGGGTAAGATTCTAGGGCTAAAGACTCAAATGCTTCCATGAAAGTGTCAGCAATGACAGGGGAAAGGGGAAAACCCATTGGTGTTCCAGATATTTGTTTGTAGAAATTGCCTCTAAAAGAAAAATATGTTGAAAGGAGGCATTTTTCCGCAAGATCTGCCAAAACCAAAGACTTGTTATCATTGGTCAAGTGATCTCGCAGAACAACTAGAGAGTCATGTATGGGGATATTGGTAAATAGGGATGATACATCGAAACTGACGAGAATGTCTTGGGGATCGACCGTGAGGGAGGAGATTAAGGTGATGAAATGTGTGGAATTTCGGACATAAGAAGAGGTACGACCAGTATAGGTCTTAAACTGATTCGACAAGTACTTTGCGAATTTGTAGGTAGGAGAGTTAATCGTGGTCACAATGGGACGACGAGGTACGTTGTCTTTATGGATTTTGGGAAGACCGTAAATTCTGGGGCAGATGGAGTTTTTCGGAACTATGGACTTCTTAACATCATCGGAAAGATCGGATTGTGTGATGGCATGGGAAATTTCGCGTTCGACTCTAGGAGTGGGGTCTCGAAAAATTGTATTATAACAGGATGTATCCCTAAGTAAGTCGTTTTACTTTCTCTATGTAGGAAGGAGTATCCAGGATGACTGTGGCATTACCTTTGTCTGCAGGAAGGATTATTATCTCAGATAGAGAACGGAGATTTTTGAGAGCTATGAATTCCTCATGAGATATATTGGAAGTAGGGATTTTGGCTGTATCAAGACATTTTGCGACGTCAAAGCGGATACGGTCGGCTGGAATTTTGGGAATTGTGCGGAGTGCCGCTTCCACATTTGAAACTATTTCTTCGGTAGGAATTCTGGAAGAAGTGATAGCAAAATTAAGACCTTTAGATAGAAGACTGCTTTCTGCACTTGTTAATTGGTATAAAAAGTATATGACAAGATAAGTATTATATTGGCAAATGAACTAAACAGTTTTCTAATACTGTTATGGTTTAAATTTATTAAAATCTAATAAAAATTTAAATTCACCGAAAGGTAAAGTCGTGTCTCACCCTATAAATAGGAATATTAGGTTTGTAAGATTCAAATATTTGAATGAGTAATGGCTTTTCCAATTTAGTAGAAAGTAGGCAGACATGAGAATTTGATCGTCGGCAGAGTTGAGTGTATATACCATATGTTGGTGAATATCATTTAGATGACAACGGTATCCCCATTGTCCTGCATTTTTGTTTCCATCTTTTTAAAGCACTTTCTAGGTATATTTAAAATAAAGTGGGGGACAGACAACATTCGTGCTTTAATCCTTTTAATGTTATAAATCCTGTTGTTATTTGTGTCCCTGCTTTTACTTTTATTATTGGTTGGTTGTATAGCACTTTGAAGGCACTTATTAATTCTATATTAATATTCATGTTTTCCATTTATTGCCACAGCTTCTTCAGTGGAAAGCTGTCGTAAGCTTTCCATAGGTCGTCGAAAAACAAAAAAGATGGCACGAAATCAAGAGATTCATATCTCTTGATTTCGTGCCATCTTTTTTTCTATTATCTGGGTTAAGGAGAAAATGTGGTCAATAGTTGATCGACCCGTATGAAATTCTGCTTGTTCTTCTGCTTCTAAGTATTCTCTCTCGATTCGGTTCTTTAAAACCTTACTATATATTCAACTCATAGATCTGGTTACAGCTATTCCTCGGTAATTTTCACAATTATTTTTATGATCCTTTTTATGTATAGTACTGAGGTATGATATCTTCCATTCCGTAAGAATTTCGCTTATGTTTATGCATTTTTGATTGAAATAGTTGTTGAAAACATTTGTACAATTTGTTTCTTCCGTACTTGCGTAGTCTAGTTGCGTTTCTTTCGTCAGAATGGTAGCGAAAACCAAAACTGAAATTCTTTAAAGAAAATTTTGTTAATTGGAAGTCCTATGGCAAAATCTAGTTCACCATCACTCATCACGTTAATCACAACTTCTAGATTCTTACCTTATAGAAATGGGTCCCACAAAAATAATGATCATATTGTCCAGGATTTTAGTCAACCAACATTTATATTCTTGTCCTTTTTTTATTATTCGCGTAATTAAAACTAATTCTGCAATAATAACACAATCTATTTAGCTTAAGCTGTAACAAACACAATAAATTTTAAAAAACCGTGTGAATATCCGGATGGCGTGCAAGGGTGTTGCAAAACACTTCCGTTTCGGATTCGGCCAAATTATGGACGACCAGTTATACCGAATCGACAGACCTGAACAGATAATTTACAAGTTCAACTTGACCTTATGTAATTAATCTTTTGGATAAGAATCTTCGCTAAATGTATGCCTGTGGGTAAGACGTTATCCAAAGATTTATATCGAAAGGTATTTATATCCAAAGACGAAAAAAATTTGTTGGTTAAAAAAATATTTCATATACGAAATAAAAGTCTTGAAATGATTTTACAAAATATATTTTCATAAGGATTATGATTTAGAAATAAAAGCCAATCAAGAACACTTGATTTTATTTTATTCGTGCCGATGAAGAAATGTTTTAAATATTTAAATAAATTTCGGATAATTCTGCCTTTTCCTCGGCGTAATATAAATTTTATAGCAATTTTATTTCGCTAAACTTAAAACGGTATCTTTAAACTCTTGAAATATTTATTTGGTTGGAGCTTCGTCCATCACAGTTTTCTTTCTTTTGTCATTCTTAGAGATTCCAATGACGGTGTTAACTCATATAAAATATATCTCTTTTATTGATTTTTTATAGAACCATTACTAAGAAATATATCATTATTCTCGAAGCAGTTAGGCCAGTTGGTATTCCTCGTATGCAAGCTATTATATATATATATATATATATATATAATATATATATATATATATATATATATACAGATTGAACCAAATTAAAACGGAACATACAATTTAATACATGTCTGTTTGAACTGCATTTGAAATAGTGGACCAATATAAAACTTGGACAAAAATAAATCCATACCTGGGTATAGACATTGTATAAAATATCGTTCAACTATCTGTCTCACAACAATGTTGTTTGCGTAAGACGGGTTTGTCTAAGGAAACGATAATAGTTCAGGAAATGAATCTCGAAAAAAGTTAAAACCTCGCAATTTTTTCGTCCTGCATGTATCCAGTTGAAATTTTAACAGAAGGTAGGTGATAGCCCAAGGATCAAAATCTATATCGAACCGAAGTGCGCTGAAGTGTTTTAGGGGTGAAAACTACCCCTAATTGTCAAAAATTATAAAATAACATATTAAACCTGAATATGGGTAAGATTTGGTTTGAATTAGTTAAATAATGATTATTTTATACTTTTGAATAGAGTTTCATCATATTTCAACCCTTAAAAAGCAACCCTTGTTAGAGGTTAATGTAAAAAATTACTAATTCTAAAAAAATGATTTCGCCTTGGATCGATTTGGATAAAAATTTGGATTTAAGCTCAATTCACCCGCTGCTTTATACCTAGTTTATGTCATGTAGACAAACCCTGATTGTTCTTAGGGGTGAAAACTACCCATAATTGTCAAAAATTATAAAATAACATATTAAACCTGAATATGGGTAAAATTTGGTTTGAATTAATTAAATAATGATAGTTTCGTGCTTTTGAATTAAGTTCCATCATATTTCAACCCTTAAAAAGCGACCCTTATTAGAGATTAATATAAAAAAATTAGTAATGCGAAGAAAATGATTTCACCTTGGAACGATTTGCATAAAAATTTGGACTTAAGCTCAACTCACCCTCTGCTTTATAGTTTATGTCATGCCGATGAACCCTGATTGTTCTTAGGGATGAAAACTACCCCTAATTTTCAAAAATTGTAAAATAATATTATAAATCTTAAGATGAGTGAAATTTGGTTTGGATTAGTTAAATAATGATTTTTTTATACTTTAAAATACAAATTCATACATTTTCAACCCTTAAAAATCAATTGTTATGAGTGCTATAGGTGAAAACAATTTTTTGCCAAAATTTTGCAACTTTTCAACTTTTGAAAATCACCCTTTACAACATTGCAGTTTTTATAAACTAATTTATAAGATATAAATTGAAAAAAGTAGAATTAAATACAAAAAAATTTATCAAATAAAAAGGCACCATATATTCTTATACATTTACATAAATAGTAGAAAATATTTACATTTATAGGTAAAACAATTATAATATTAATTTTATTCGTCATCAATTACATCTTCATCGTGATCTATGTCATCCTCATCTTCAATTATTGGTGGACTATTATTGCACCCTTCACCTGAGCACCCAGAACAAGTAGAGTTACAGTATAAACCAACTTTTCTGTACCCACATGAAACACCGCATCCTTTTTTGCATTGCCAAAAAATAATTTTCTACAAGGATCTGTGAATTAAATTTTTTTGGAACCCTTGGTTTTTAAATGGGGTGAGTTTAAAGGGCTCGAAAAAGATGGTGCTTGATCGTAAATCGATGCTTTAAACGGCTATATCTCGCCAAATATTCATTGTACAACAAATCTAAATGAAGGATAATTTTAGTCATTAAAAAAGCTACAATTTGGTAATTTGTATTTTTTTCATATATTCAGTATTTTCGGGCATATTTAAAAAAAGAAGGGTAAAAAATATGAAATTGTAAATCGTTTCTCGCTTTAAGCTGTACTTTTTCTAACACAAAGCATTTTAAATGGGTCAAACTTCTTGGACGTATTAACAATACATGTACAAAGGGAATTTCAGAAGAGTAAAGATCGATTTTAATTATGGAGGAGGTTAGGGTGTTGTTTCGATTTTTTCGTAAAAAAATGAGGTATTGACCTTATTTTCATCATAACTCACTCAATTTTTGAGCTAGAGTCTTTTTTATGTTATAGGTCTATTTATGCTCTTTAAAAAAGGTTTTGTGAGTTTTCTTCCAAAAATGCATCATTTTCCCGATATTTGATTTTGAATCTTTCAAATTTGGCATTTGAAGAAAACCGCTGAACATTGATAGGCCGTATTTCGGTTCCTATTATATCCCAAAAACATTTTAAAAATGAATTGTATTTGTCTTTTTAAAAGCTACAAATTTGTTCTCTACAATTTTTTTGATAAAATGCACCATTTTCGAATTATTCGCGAAAAATCGATTAAAAACGTGGATTTTTTCGTCTAAAAGTTATTACTTTCAATCGCGGATAACTTGAAAAATATCATTTTATAAAAAAAATGTATAGCACATTTTTTGTTTAGAATCACTTTTTTAATCGAAACCTGTAGTTAAAACGTAAAAAAAATTTTCACCCCGGAGATGGGGTGGCAACCACCCCCTAGGCTTTGGCGCACTTTGGTTCGATATAGATTTTGATCCTTAGGCTATTACCTACCTTCTGTTAAATTTCAAGTCAATCCAGGGAGCACGAAAAAATTGCGAGCTGAAATGCTTCATTTCCTGGACTATAACTGGTTTGACAGCATAAATCGTAGATTTATGTGTAGCTTTCAATTTTTATGAGTTCAGAATCCAGCAGCCCGCTGAAGTATTGGATTTTTATAATATAATTATTTGACAATATTTTGTTGGCCAACCACCTACAGCAGAATTGAGCCGAAATACATTATATTATTATGTTCCGAATTTAATTTCGGATCTTATATATATATATATATATATATATATATATATATATATATATATATATATATATATATATTTATATATATATATATATATATATATATATATAATATCTATATATATATATATATATATATATATATATATTATATATATATATTATATATATATATATATTTATATATATATATATATATATTTATATATATATATATATATATATATATATATATATATATATATATATATATATATGTATAGTAATTTGCTAAGAGGGTAATAGTAATTGGCATGCAAGTAGAAGCTGGTAGGTGTGGGATTTCGGTAAATAGAGTAACGGAGACCTTAGGACTGATTTTTCTTTGGTCACATCGCATAACTTCACAAATTAATATAGTCATGAATACCCTTGTTTTTAGATCAATACGCCTTTGCGAGGATACAAAAGATTCTGCTGAATTTCCTTCTTTAAAACGAATCCACGTCCAAACTGGTTACTGCGATTGTCATATCCATGGAAGCACCCGCACGTATCTCCCATCTCCCATCAATTTAAATCCAAAGAAGTGGACGTGTTTCGTTGAGTCGGAAAAAAACCGGAAAATTTGTTAAAAAAAAGAGATTTTTACTCAACGTAATGTGTCTGATTAGATAAGAGTAATCACCGGTTTTTGTTGTATGCCGTCTCTCATCTGAAATATTTGTAAAACGTCATCTAGAACAACGTTGAAAGATAATCACATGTTGCCATTGTGTAAACTTGTACCTATTCCAGTTTTTTAAGAAGCCGTGTCAAAATTTTGCGTCTCAGTGAACAACTTCCAGCCTCATTTTGCGTTTCAACCTCAATTTGCTTTGTCCTAAGAAGCTGTTTCAGAATACAATTCGCAGTGTGAGATGTGGAAAAGACAAACAGAAGACAGAGACAAATGGGAGAGATCTGTATTCAACACATGAATAGATTTTGGCCTATAGATAAATAGAGATAGTGTAAGATGCAGTTTTTTGTTCGTGTAGCAGATATTCTAAGTCCAGTTCCTACCCCCAGAAATTTTAGTAGATAAGTCCAGTTTACAACCCCATAAATTTTAGTGAAACCCAGGTAACTTTTTTTTTGAACTTTTAAAGTAAAGATAGATATTTTTTCCTTCTTTTGCTTTCATAATAATTTAAGAAATTGTTATAATTAAAATTATATGTGTTAGGGCGTGGCTTAGCTTGTTGTCATATTATTTGTTCTTAGTTTTAAGATTTAGTATTGAGAAATGACAGCACTATTTTTGACATTTGGTAAATATCTAATCATATTTGAGGTTTTGTTTTGTTTTTAAAAAAGGTTAACCTCTATGCATAGTTTCATTTAAAAGGATATTTTTTTATTTGTAATAATTGATTTCTGCTACAAATTATCGCTCGGTAACAATTGTAAGTTCTGTAGTATCTTAAACTTCTAGAGTTTGTAAACGGTTAGGACATAGTGTCTCTTTGTTATTTTGTATTTATTTTTGTAACTATTAATATGGTATGTTTGTATTTTTTCCCTAAACCATGTTGTTTATTTCTTCTAAAAAAAGTACCTAACCTCTTTGTGTTTTTAAGAAGGAAGAACCTTTTATTTCATCCAGCAGTTTCCTCAAAGCGGTCCTTGTTTCAAATAGCTAGAGGTTCTTCTTGTGTTTTGTTTTTCCGTTTGTTCCGGAGATTCATGTATGTACCCCTTTGTTTCATTTTTGTAGTTGCACCAATCCAATCCCATTTTGCCATTCACTTATTCACGACCCAGCTCTCAAATAAATACTGAGTGACCGTTCGCATAAGTTTTACGATTTATTTTTGTTTGCCCTATCTCCCCCTCTACCTGACTGCCAGACCTCCACTTTCCATTCTCCTTCAACAGAGACACACCACACTAGTTTTGAGTCTGAACCTGACATACTTTTTTCCGAGGTGGAATTCGCTTTAAAAAGACTTGAGTTAAACAAAGCAGCAGGATATGATCTCATTACTGCAGACGTCTTGAAGCATCTTCCGGAATGTGGAGTGAAAATATTACATCGATTGTGCAATGAAATATGGCACACAGGCGTCTGGCCTGAGGATTGGAGAAAGACCATACTCATACCTCTTCATAAGAAAGGTTCAACAAATAATTGTAACAACTACAGGCTATTAGCTCTAATATCACACGCCAGTAAGGTGATCCTCTACATACTGCAACGGCGTCTAGAAAACTTCATAAGTTGGCAAATAGCACCTGAGCAGGCTGGATTTGTAAAGGGCAGAGGTACTAGAGAACAAATCCTTAATGTACGAAACATCATAGGAAAAGCCAGAGAATACCAGATCCCGATATTTATATGTTTCGTCGATTATACAAAGGCCTTTGATAATGTTAGATGGGACAAACTATGGAACATATTGACGACAATGGGTGTACCTAAACACTTGACTCACCTTATTAGCAAACTGTATCAAGATAACCTGGCATATATTCGAATGGACGGATATCTGTCTGACAAATGTACTTTGGAGAAGGGAGTACGCCAAGGATGCGTTTTATCTCCCTTATTATTTAACATATATTCGGAGTTCATAATGCGCAGAGTTTTGGATGGTTGGGAGGGAGGAGTAAACTTAGGTGGTGTTAAGATATCTAACTTGCGTTTCGCAGACGACACTATACTTCTAGCCTCTACTCCAGAAGAAATTACTAGATTATTAAAAAAACTCGAGGTAGAAAGTGCTAAATTTGGACTCATGGTTAACTACAACAAAACCAAAATCATGGTTATTGATCGCCAACAACAGTTTCCTGAAACCCAAACTATTGCGGGATGCGAGGTAGTCTCATCTATGATATATCTTGGAGCTCTAGTTAACAACACAGGCAGTTGTGAATCCGAAATTAGAAGACGCATTCAACTAGCAAGAGCAGCAATGAGTGAACTAAACGGGGTCTGGCGTGATCGTCACATTACTATGACAAACAAAAAGAGACTCGTTTCAACTCTGGTCTTTTCCATATTTTACTATGCATGCGAGACATGGACAGTCAAAGAATCAGATCGACGACGTATAGACGCCTTTGAAATGTGGACATGGAGACGCCTGCTTCGAATTCCATGGACGGCTCGCCGTACAAATATCTCGGTTCTGGATGAAATTAAACCGGATCAACGTCTCTTCAGTACCGTTTACTCTAGAATTTTAAAGTTCTTTGGCCATATCCATCGAAGTGATCACAAAATGGAGCGGTTGGTGGTCCAAGGAAGGCCTCAGACTCAACGCCAACGCGGAAGATCTCCACAGCGATGGGCGGACATTACTAAAAAGCTTCTAAATAAACAGTATACTGAGGCAATACATATAACTGATGACCGCGACCAGTGGAGAAATATTGTCAATCAAACTGTCCGAGCTTCTGAAGCCCAATTATGAACCACAACACATCTACTAAGATGTTAATGACTGTGATGATGATGATCTCCCCCTCAATAATTTCTCTCCAGAATTTTCAACTTCCCATAATAACACCCTATGTGGTAGGCAAAATATTTCGTTGCAGTGCCTTCAGAGTTAATTTAATATGTAGTTTGGGTTTTATTAGTTCAAATTTATTTTAAAAGTTTTAGCCAACTTTCAATTCAGTTCATTTTGATGTTACGATTGTACATTCTACGAATAAATCCATTTTTACATTCGTATATGTCATAATTTCTGTTTCACACGTTAAAAGCTGAGGTATCACAAAATTAAGGACAGTTTTATTTCAATTATGATCTAGAGACAGTGCTAAACCGAGTCCTGTATTTGCTGTCGGTTCGCAACGTATTGACCCACTGAATTATACACCAGATCTCTAGAGTCAACCGCAGCACACTGGATTTTATTACTTTTCCAAAGATGCGACCCGAACGAGCACAGAAAATGGTATGAATCTTCTGATCGGATAAAATATACCTCGGCAGATATTTGTTAATTAATTTATTATGAGAACATGGAGAAGTTATTGTAAATATATATTGTCTACAGATGGATAATATAGGTAATATAGGTTAACTTGACCGAAATTGTGTACACAAAAACAAATATGGAGATTCACAAGAAATCAACGAAAATAAATAGCATAATTGAAGGAATACAATAAGATACCAGCAAACCAATGGGAAAGATACCTGACGGAACTGTTTAAATGAAAGGAATTAAGACACGAAATAGAAATCAATTTTCAGTAAGTAAAAATAGCCATAAATTTACTCAAAAATAGAAAGTCACCAGGACCAGACGGAATAACCAACAAGCTTCTAAAACACGGAGGAGAAATTAAAACCATAGAGATGACAAAACTTATACAAAAAGTAATTTGCACTGCAAAATACCAGACACATGGAGAAACAGCATAATAATACCAATGTTTAAGAAAGGAGATAAAAAAACCCCAACAATTATAGAGGTATAAGTTTACTGAAAATCGCACTTAAGCTTACCACAGAAGTTCTAACCAACAAAATCACTAAACTAACAACAAAATAAATCACAGAAAAGGCCATCGAGTAAAATAAACTAGCATATCGATGTTTTACAGACCTGACAAAGGCTTTCGATCGCATCCAAGTCGAAGACATCTTACACCTACTGTACAAAAAAAAATACTAATCAATATAATATAAACCTACGAAAACTTCTACATACATAATCGAATACAGGCAAAGATAAATGGAAAACTAACACAGTGTATTGCAGTACAAAGCGGAGTCAGACAGGGTGACTCGTTAAGCCCACTTCTCTTTAATATAATGCAGTATGTAAAGATCATGGCTTCAAAATGGGGAACAAAGAAATCCAAACTTTATTTTATGTAGACGAAACCGGATTAATCCCCGAGACATAAGACGAGTTCCAAAGATTAACACATGTCTTCTTTACAACAGCCAAGAAATAGAATATGATAATATAAGCAGAAAAAAATCAAATGTATGAAAATATTTAAATACTCACTACGATGAAAAATCGAAATTGATGGGAAAATAATAAAGCAGGAAGCAAAGTTTAGATATCTGGGAATAGATATAACTAGTTACGAAGATCTTGAAGAAGAAGTACGACTACAAAGCTTAAAAGCAAGTAAAGCGGGATCTCTTAATGAACCTAGATAATGAATCTAGAAGAACAAACACTTAAGACAAGACACAAAAACAAGAATCTTTATAGCAGCAATTAGACCTATACGGCGGAGACAAGACCTGACAAATCTAAAGCTGGATTTTTAATTTGACGGACTGTAGACGCAGACGCACTGGAAAAAGATCAGCATAGACTTTCGTGTACTCTTATTTATAAATGAACGTAGACGCATGACGGGACGTAAGTGAAACGCACTGTAACGGAAGAGTTGGTCAACTTTCATCTTTTACAGTGCGTTACTTGCGTCTGGCCAATCAAAAGGAAGGAATTTTGTGCTGTCAACCAAAGTGAACTGTCTGACCCTAAGTCACCAAATGGGCGAAGAAGTATTGGCAGACCAAGAAAAAGATGGTGCGGTAATTTAAACAATTTAGCAGGCTAATATTGAAGAAGAAACAGGCTTTAAAGCCTACATACAGGAAGGAAGAAGAAGAAGTAGGGTTTATTTATATTTATATTTATACAGCATATTGTTTTCTCTCTCCAGGGCGCTGGACTGTGGAATCTCGGATATTTCTTACACAGGTTATATAAAAACTGATGTGTTTCTCATAGTGGATAAACGAATCCTGCGTCATGTGAGTGTACGCCACAATAAGCTTCTTATCGCTTAAGACTAATAGGAGATGTCTACAAAGGGAAGGACATATACGTATATGTTAATTAGACTAAATATATATGAAAAGAAATAGTTAACAAAATACTTAAAGAAACAATATGTGTGGACAGAGGGAATAATAAAAGTATTTAAAATGGTTTATTTAATATTATTGCTATTATTGAAATCATTTTTATAATGAGGCAGCAAATATATAAACGAAGTATAAGACAACATGCAAATTTTGGAATATATTCGACTCTGTTTCTGTCTGTATCTAATCTAATCTCATTAGAGATTTTTCTTACTAAACAATTTAAATCAACGTTTCACGTACCAACTTTCTAACTAGTTTTCTTTTAGCTTACTATCAATATTCTATTTTCATACCGTTGTACACTGTTTAATATACGACATATATATTGAATAGACAACTTTATGTTCCATACCTCAATGAACTTTTCTTAGTGTAGATACTCATTGAAATGAAAAATAATAAATGGTTAATGGAGTGATAGAAGAGCATTCTCGATGGAACGAAAGAACGTACGGACTGGTTGTTCATTCTATTTGTGTTTTATGATTTGGAGTAAATAAGAAATGGGATTTTAGATCGCGGCAAGACCTTTCGAAGTACCATATAAAAGTTTTCGAGAAAAGCAAAAAAGTCTTGTTTTATAGCGAATATATACGACATCGAGACGAGAATGTATACTTTGAGGGTTTACATTAAGCTAGATGGCATTGTTTTTCATTTTTGTTCCTTTTTAACGTACTACTCTGGCATAGTTACGACGTCGACTGTAAAAGCTGCCAAGTAATTTTTATTCTAAATTAAAACTTTGGTTTGTGTCGCTTGCAGTTTGTAACAATTTTCTTCTAGTTTAAATCTAGAGTAAGAGAGAATTAAACAAAATAAATAACTACTCATTCAACCAATTGTTTAATAACATACACAAAATAACAAGAACTATAGTGCTAGCAATTAAAATAACAATAAAAGACACACTATAAGGAAATTCAGCATCTTAATATGAAGGAAGTTGCCAAGATCCTTAACACTTCACTATTAGAGAATACTTAATATTTTGAAAATTAAGACAAAATATTGCATTCACTTAAGTATTCGTTCCAGAGTAGAATGCAAAACGCAGCTCTTGAACGCAGTTGGTACAGACCTGGAGGTGCTATAAATGCTGTGGAACGACTGGAAAACATAGGAATGGATATAACAGCAGTACAAGAAATAAGATGGCCAGACGATGGAAATATAAAAATAAGTAAATCAACCACCTTCTTCAGCGGTAACAAAAACGGAAGACATGAATTTGGAACGGGCTTTGTGAATAGAGACATCCTAGTACAGAATATACTAAATTTCAAACCTATAAATGTAAGGATATGCTACATACGAATGAAGGGAGAACGATACAACATTTCGATTATCTCAGCGCATGCACCAACGGAAGAGAAGGATGAACATATCAAACATGACTTCTACGATGTCCTATAAAGAGAGATAGATACGATACCCAAACAAACAAGATATGCGCATACTCTGCGGGGACTTTAATGCTAAAATAGGCAAAGAGCCTAGCCTATACCCCACAATAGGTAAACACAGCCTACACAATATATCCAACGACAATGGCTTAAGACTCACAGAAACTGCAGCAGATAATAATATGCTAATAAAGTCAACCATGTTTCCGCATAAAGACATCCATAAGCAAACCTGGGTCTCAAACGACCATATTACGCGCAACCAAATTGACCACATCATTATAGATGCCCGTCATGGGAACAATATTATAAACGTAAGAAGCATGAGAGGAATAGACGGAAACACAGATCATTACTTAGTCAGAGCAAAAGTCAAATCTAGAATATCTAGCCACAAATACAATAAAACAACAATAAACCTACAGTAGAACATGAACGAAATGCACAATACAGAGTAACAACAAAACTATAGAAAACAACTTGAACAAACCTTAGATTGCAGAAGGAAAACATAATAGGCCCATCCATGAAAAAGGGGACAAAACAAAATGCGCGAACTTTAGAGGAATTTCATCCCTAAACACGGCATATAAAACCCTCTCAAACATCATTCTTTGTAAACTAATCCCTTACGCTGAAAATGTCCTAGGCTAATATCAAGCCGGTTTTAGGGCTAACAGATCAACAACAGATCAACTATTCACGCTGAGACAACTTCTAGAAAAGTGATGGGAGTATAACAGACCCATACACAATCTTTTCATAGACTTTCGACAGTCATATGATAGCGTAGAATGAAGCCAAGTATGGAATGCCATGGCGGAGTTCTCAATACCAAATAAACTCATTCGGATAACCAAAGTCTGTATGGAGGGTGGAATATCTAAAGTACGTGTAAATAATGCACTGTCTGGTAGCTTTAAAATCGACAGTGGACTCAAACAGGGTGATGCGTTATCTCCACTACTTTTTAACCTTGTATTAGAGAAAGGCATGAGGTCTGCCGAAATAAAAACAGAATTGCTATCGGTTCAAGGTCTCAAGTTGTTACTTGCTTTTGCAGATGACATAGAACTCGTTAAAGACTCCATTCTATCCCCAAAAGACATCTTCAATAAGGTGGAAGGAGCAACAAGTGAAGTAGGGCTAAAGATTAATGAAGAGAAGACGAAATATATGTGTACAAATATAACGGCACTAAGAGAC
Organism: Diabrotica balteata; assembly: GCA_918026665.1. NCBI lineage: Eukaryota > Metazoa > Arthropoda > Insecta > Coleoptera > Chrysomelidae > Diabrotica > Diabrotica balteata. The sequence continues at coordinate 8,404,181 of OU898276.1, read as the reverse complement.
AATATAGGACAAAATGTGACGGTCAACACCTTCAATTTTAAAAGCGTACAACGTTTTTAGTATCTGGGAGCCGTAATCACAACGATGTTACTGAAGAAATAAAAGACAGAATGTAATCTGCAAACCGCTGTCTATTCGCATTGGATAAGCTCATAAAATCAAAAAACAAGAAGTTCAAGGATCAAAATCTGTAAATTCATCGTCAGACCTGTAATATCATAAGGATACGAAACGTGGACCATGACCAAAGCAAACGCAGAAAAGCTCAGACGCTTTGAACGAAAAATACTTAAAAAAAATTTTCGGACCTCACCATAGCATCACCACAAACCAGTCTAAGATCAAAATCAATATCGAATTAAAAGCACTCTCCAATGACACCAATATTGTCCAAAAAATTAAATCACAGCGACTAAGATGGGCAGGCCATGTGCACAGACTGCATAACACGAGAGACTTATAAAACTGGTATGGAAGGAGATTCCCACAGGCAAAAGACCACTCGGACGTCCCAGAATGCGATGGAGAGATAACATCCAAGCAGATCTCCGGAAAATGAAGATTCCATTTGATCCTAAGTTGATGGAATACCCATCAAATTGGAAAAAAGTTGTACAGTCAACCCAGGGTTGTAGTGCTACGTGATGATGATGAACAGGTGTCCGTATCAGCAAATTACATATAATATTTTTTTACAATAATTTATTAGCTTCTTAAGGGGTTCTGAACCTCAATTTCGTTGATTTTATTTTTTGAGGTTAAGTAACATTTTTTTAATTTTTTTGTTATTTTGAGTGAGTTGACATAATGCCTAATAGGTAGGAGAGAGTGTTAGGAAAGAGCAAATACCACGACTTTAGTAAAGATGAATTAGAAGAAGCCTTAAGAAATATTCGTAATGGTAGGTGACATTGAAGGAAACTTCAAGTAATAACGGTATATCAAAATCTACATTATATCGAAAATTAAAAAAGAAAAATATGAAAACTTATAGAGGCCAGACTTCATTGACAAATAAAGGGACAGTGTTGTTAAAGTATACTGTTTTATTTGCTGAAAAGTGGGGATTTCTCTTAGATAAAGACAATATTAAAGATCTGGTTCAAAATTATCTAAAGAGACAAAGACGAAGAATAGGATCTTTCACTGACAACAGACCGGATCCATTCGCCTATAAGAAAATAAAAAGCGAAATCGTGCTGCGGTTTTCATTGACGTTTTAGGAGAATATTTTGATAAGTTGGCTGTAACTTTAAAAGACATTCCTGATGAAAATATCGTAAATTACTATGACACATTTTAAATTTAATTGATGTTAGACAACATGGCTTTTCTAAGGGTAAGTCTACATGCACGAACTTAATATTGTATACGAATTTTATAGCTAATTCAGTGGAACAGAAGGGTCAGGTTGACGCTATCTACACAGACTTCTCAAAAGCCTTCGATAGAGTTAACCATGATCGGCTTATTGCTAAATTAAATGGCTATGGATTTGAAGGTAAAATAATTGAGTGAATAGGTAGTTATATATCTGGTAGATGTCAGTATGTTAAATATAGAAATTGTTTATCTCAACGAGTATCTGTAACCTCAGGAGTTCCTCAGGGGTCGCATATTGGGCCTCTCTTATTTAATATATTTGTTAATGATATATCCTCAGTGATTAAAAATAGTAGATTTTTAATGTTTGCTGATGCCCTTAAAATATTTCGAATAGTTAATGACCTAGTTGATGCCTCTTTATTACAGAATGTCATTAAAAGCTTAGCTAGTTGGTGTGAGGTAAACATGCTATACTTAAATATACAAAATGTTTTAAAATTACTTTTGGAAGATCAAGAGAGTTTGTAAATTATGATTATTATATAAATAATGTACCTTTAGAGGCACGTCATAATATTAAAGATTTAGGTATAAATTTTGATTATAAACTAACTTTTAAAAATCACATTAACGAAACTTCAGCTAAAGCTTTAAAAATGTTAGGATTTATTCTTAGAAACTGTAATCAGTTTTCAGTACAAACTTTAAAAATGTTATACTTTAGTTTAGTTCGATCAGTTTTGGAGTATGGTTCTCTCATTTGGTCTCCTTCATATAACAGTGACATCTACAGTATCGAGAGAGTTCAAAATAAATTCTTGAGGGTATGTGCTTACAAAATTGGTTTTCTTAGACAGCAATACACATATGATGATATACTGTCAATACTAAATATCTCATCACTACATGATAGACGATGTCAAGCGGATTTATGTTTCCTTTTTAAAATTATAAATGGATATGTTCAAAATCCAGAGTTACTAAGTTTAATAAGTTTTAATGTTAATACTAGAAGAACTCGTAACACTGAGATTTTCAACATTCCATTCCACAGTACGAATTATGGCCAAAATGAACCCATTACAAGAATTTTACGAACTGCTAATGAGCACAGCAATAATTTAGAGTTATTTGGAATATCTACAGCAGCATTTAAGAAATCATTTGAGCGATTTTGAGCATTATTCAATGCCTTAAGCTACCATTCTAATTGAATTTTGTTTGATTTTAATTTTGGTTTGTTTTTTATTAACGCAACCTATGTATTAGCTTTGTAAAGGTTGACGTCATATTTATGTAAAAATGGTATATCCGTTAATTAAATAAATAAATAAATAAATAAACATGTTCCACCGATGATCCCGGACGAACCAAAGTTGATGTTCGCCGCACAGCTAAACAAAATCTTCAATGAGTGTGATGTTTTCTGTTAGTGGATCAGCAGTTATGTTGTCACCTTATATAGTAGGTATATAAGGAAGATCAGCTATGGTCTACATGGACAGAAAATGATCACTGAAAACTCTCATTACAATCGGAGCAAATCGGGATGGTTTAATCTACATTTATTTAAAGATTGGTTTAAATTGATTATACTCCCTTATTTTAAAAAACTTAAAGGATCGAAGGTGTTAATCGGTGACAATTTAGCCAGCCACCTTTCCATTATTGTCATAACAAAAGTGTTATGACAGTGCCAAAATAATTATATTAGCTTTGTTCTTTTACCGCCCAATAGCATGCACCTAAGGCAACCGCCGGATGTTTGCTATTTTAGACCACTGAAGAGTAAATGGAGATCTGTTTTGACTAAATGGAAGCAAACACAACCTGGGACCGTGCAAGTTCGTAAGAGCGACACCTGGTGTCGTAAATCAGCAAAATTTAGTGCGCTTTCATCTTAGATCGAGGTTACCGGATAACTGTCAACGACGTAGCCCCAAAAAAGAATAAGAAGAAAAAGTATGATTGAGGTTATGTCGGTATGTTATTAAAAGATAAACGTTGTATGTAGTGTAAATACAAATAAATACATTATTAAATTATAGCATTACTGTTAATATGGATGCAATAATAAAAACTGGATTTGTGAAAGTATATCACCAAATAACTTTTCAACCAAGCACTGAGTCAAAGGAAAAAGCTTTAGTAGTGGCAAATTATGTTAAGGATGTGGAAGAATTAAGAAAAAATGGACAAAGCTATGTAATACATAGCTAAACTTAAAGTTACATTAGCATTCAACTTGATTTTTGTGTTAAAGTGAACTCTAAGTGAGTGTTATGAAAATTTCCACTTAGAAGTGAACTTTTATTTATTATTTATTTCAAACTGACTTTAAAATCGGGCGCAAAAATAATGCATAATTTAGGTTATGTTACTTACTTATGCTTTTTTATGATATAAATCCACTTTTCTCTTTGTAGTAATTTGTGCTTCGAAGTTGGAAACAAATAAAACTTAAATTGACAATTTTTTGTTGTATTTTTACAATTTATAACACAGCATTTACTAAATCCCATTTTCTTCAGTGACAGATGGTGTAAATAAACAAACGAATATGAAATATGACAATTTGATAATCGACAATATGAATTTATGAAATCTATGAAATGTGCAGTATCGTTCCTCGTATCACATCCAAGTACTTGCACGTCGCCATTAAGGAAAGATGTTTGAAACAACAAGATATGTAAAATCAACTATGTCCAGCAGAAGGAAGAAACTAAATGTTACTCCAGGGAAGAGCATCTTTGTAGAAGTTTTAGAAGCACAAAATCCAGGCGAGACAACGGTGGAAGTACAACTAATCAAAAGAGAAGTGTTAAAATCGAAAGTCACGTAAGTCTAAAAAATACGAACTTTCTTCTAGGGATAAAGTAGTTAGGATACGAAGTTAAGGGACTCTTCTTTTTGAAAATTGTAAATTTTTTACACTTGTAGAGATTACGTACGTATCATTTATTGACTAAAATGACTACAAAATTTAAGACAAAAATTGATATAAATTAGTATTTTTTACCAATTGATTTAATTGGTAAACAATGCTGAATATTTTATTTTAGAAAATCTCTGTCACTGTTTTAAGTATCTTTAAATATACTATACTTCTTTGTATTTAATAAGCAATTGTTTCTTAACTATAATTATGTATCTTGATATTGTTGTACTATATTTTTCTTGAACAATATAATTAATATAAAAAATATAATTAATATTTAATATCATGTTGGAAATTTAATGAAAACATATAGACTTTGCATTCAAAATTGTTTCAATACTCACCTATTCCGAGAATATTTTCCGTATATGGTAGCTGGATTCTGAAATAAAAAATAATAATATTTACTATTGGAAATTTGCCACAATTTCAATTAAAAATACATTCAATTTTATGTTTCGTTAACCACTTTATTGTTCTCAAAATGTTCTCAAAATGAATGAGATAGCATGCTCAACGACAGAATGTTTCAAGTAGTGATAGGCACAGATATCAGCCCACCAAAGAAACTTAAGAATGGCCTACCACAGGGTCAGTGCTATCTACATTACTATTTAGCTTATATTTAGCAGATATGCCGGAAACACAATCAAGAAAGTTCAGATACGCCGATGACTGGGACCTCTCTACGCGATGCAGAACACTAGAAACATCTGAAGAAGTTCTGACGGCAAACTTATATATATATATATATATATATATATATATATATATATATATATATATATATATATAATATATATATATATATATTGAGCAAATATTTTCGCAATTTTCAACCAAATGCATCCAAAACAGAAGTTAGTTGCCTTCACCTGAACAATAAACTTGCTGGAAAGAAACTCAACATACGGTTTGAAAATACCACACTTTCCCACGACAAAACACCGAAGTACCTGGGCGTAACACTAGACAGAACGCTATCATTTAAAGAGCATTTAACAAAAACTGCGAAAAATTTGAATGCAAGAAATAAAATCATACAGAAGCTCCGCGGTACCACCTGGGGAGCATCGGCTTCCACTCTCCGCTCTACTGCCTTAGCCCTTGTTTTCTCGACAGCTGAATATTGTGCCCCAGTTTGGCTACACAGTCCACACGTAAAAAAGGTCGACACTCAGCTGCACAGCACTATTAGGATGATAGCTGGTACAATTAAATCAACTCCCACCCAATTGCTTCCAGTATTAAGTCACATTGCACCTCCACATTTACGACGAGTTGACGCACTTACACGTGAATACAAAAAGATCATGAACAATATGCACCTGCCGATCCACCAAGATACCGAGTATGCACGAAATACCCGTCTACGTTCTAGAAAACTACCAATGAAAACGGCAAGAATGATACATGAGGAGTTTAACATCACGAATGAATGGTCCCAAGAATGGAATGCATGGCAAAATAACATGCCCTGCATTACCCACAACAGACCAGGTGTTAGTGCCAAACCGGACCTGTTCCGAATTCCAGACGATGGTACGAGGGGTGCGGGTTGCTCCCCCACTCACCGAGAAAAGACACAGTCCACTACAAGCTTTCGAAGAATAAAGACAATTTAAAAATTATATTTGTGTATCGCTATTGTTTTAAACTTTATAATAAAAACGTGAAATTCTCAAAACTTACACTATTTATTAACATAAAAGTTGGTTCTTCGACCGGATTTAAAACAAATTAGTTTTCAACCCGATTTGATATCGACAAATCGCTTTTTACTTGTATTGGATAAGTTACATTTATTCAATACAACAACAGAAAAATACCTGCATTGGACCTTTTACTGACGACAGCGGATTAACTTAACAGCTGGACGTGCCATAAACAGGTTAGTGTGCTCTTCATTCTGGTGTCCGTTCGTTTCTATCTGACAATATTTACTGTATTTTATTCATATTCTAATTTGAAATTTTATTTACTCAATTTCACATTCATTTTAGAATAACGACACAGTAATTATTACAATCACACAGATTAACTTCATTTCAATAATCATTTTTAACATTTTTTTCATTAAACATATAGCGATATATTTCAATTTGTCTTTACTAAAATACATATATACAGGGTGTAATATTATACAAATTTAAAATGTCTTCTGCTAAAGTTACTCGTACTTCAATTAAAGCAACCCTTACTCGTTTTAGTAACTATTTTAACGCGATTAAAGATTTGAGATGTGATGAAATCGACTTATACGAACTGCAACAGCGATTAAATAAAGCTGAAACACTGCTAGACGATTTCAACACAGCTCAATCAACAATCGAAGCACAAGATACTGATTTTGATGCTAATTGTGAGGTTCATTCCCGCGAGAGAGAGAAATTTGAAAACGATTTTTACAAAATTATTGCAGCTACTAAAAAACTAACTACTTCTCTTACTAATACCAATAATACACTTGATAACAATGATAGCATTAGCTCTGCAGAAAGTAACTTTTCAAACATTCGTTTACCACAGTTAAACTTACCAACATTTGATGGTTCTTTTGACCAATGGCTTTTCTTTAGAGATAGTTTTACATCCATTATACATGAAAATTCATCTATGTCTAAAGTACAAAAATTTCACTACCTGCGGCTTTCCCTACAAGGAAAAGCAGCAGACAAAGTTAAATCATTACAATTGTGTGACGCAAATTATGACATTGCTTGGAAGCTACTTAAAGATCGTTTTGAGGACAAACAGATTCTTATTAAAAATCACATTAAGGCTCTTTTTGATCTACCTTCTTTGACAAAAGAATCTTATTATGGTTTAACATCAATTCGCGATGGAATCGAGAAGAACTTGAACGCATTAAAGGTGCTACAACGGCCTACTGAACATTGGGATGATTTAATTATATACCTTGTTACCAATAAATTTGATAACATAACAAAACGAGCCTGGGAATCGCGTACTGATGCAAAGAACATTCCAACATTGCAAAATTTACTCACCTTTTTGGAAGAACGTTGTCGTATCTTATCATCATTAACCCAGCATCAGGACGAAGATCACACGAAACACATTGGATTGAAACAATCACATAGGCACACAAAATCATTTATTTCTACCACTGCAACTACTTGCACTTTGTGCAATGCTAGTCATAGTTTGTACACTTGTGACACATTTTTGAAATTAACACCTGTTGAAAAATTAAATACTGCGAAACGTTTGAGGTTATGTATCAACTGCCTAGGCAATAATCACATAACACGAAACTGTAAGTCTTCTGGTTGTAGAAAATGTGGAAAAATACATCACACTTTGCTTCACTTTCAAAATAATGAAAGGGAGCAGATTCAAGCTACTCATAGCACAAAAAACGATATTGGATCGATCCCCAGCACTTCAAATGAAACTGTCAGCTTGACATCTAGTCTTTCCACACCATCTCAGACACTCCTTTCAACTGCTTGCATTACAGTGTTTGACAACTTCAACAATCCACATCAGTGTAGAGTGCTCCTTGATAGTGGAAGCCAAATAAACTTCATTTCTGACAAACTTGCAAATATCCTACAATTGCCTAAAATTCGAATTGATAGTTCCATATCCGGAATACATCAACTACAAACTAAGGTTACATACTCCATTTCTTTACTGTTCAAATCCAACATCAACAATTTTCAAAGACGTATAACTTGCGTTGTCTTAACTCGCATTACTGGTAACTTGCCATCCTTGCCAATTAGTACTGACAAACTAAACATTCCAGAAAATATTACTTTGGCTGATTCTGAGTTTAACAAACCTGCTCCTATTGACTTACTGATAGGTGCAGATATATTCTGGGATCTAATAAGCATAGGGCAAATTAAACTGGGACATAATCTACCCATATTACAAAAAACCAAGTTAGGTTGGTTAATATCTGGACCTATACACACCAAAAACAATACATATATAGTACATCCACTAATAATTTTCCAACATAAATATGCCTCACTCTGATTTCAAAGAGACCGCCTTTCAAATCAAGGTTGTCAGACATATTTCCTAAAATTCCTAAGGTTATATTTAAAAAATATTCTCTATTCTCTATTCGTTATTATTCAATTGCTAGTCAACGAACGACACTCTTAAAAAATAATATGAACATATTCTCAAAAAATATATCTATATAAATTAATTAACTAGGTACTAATATTTCCATGGACTCTTCACTAATGAATTAAAGCAACTGTGAACTTTGTATATATAACTTATACTCTAAGTAATTTTCGAATATCGGCAACATTGTAGTCTGGACAGAATTTCGAGGTGATTTCGATGTTCGGTCTATATCGACGTTGCCATGTTGGTGAATTTAGCGGTAATACTCTTATAGATATAATGATCGACTTTTAAGAAATCAGACAACTTTTAAGAATCCAAGTTCTGAAAAACGGTTTCAAGAATTGTATTATTTTTTTCCAAATTTTATTGATTTTATACCTTACCTGGAAACATGAAAAATTGCAGATATATTAATTATGGTATTAAAGTTACATTCAATAATTTTAAACTTGGCAACAGCGAAGCGCATCGCAATAAATCTTGATGGAACACCTGTTTGTCTGGCTATATGACACCCTAAATAGTTCATTTTGCAAGCAGCTATCAGAGGCGGATAATAAGGTAAGTAATATTATATTTTTCTAGGATGGCATTTTGGAGACCATTTGATACGAATGATCAAGATGCATCAACTTCTGTGTTATCAATAGATAATGACAATTATGTTAATGACAGCCCCGAATTAAAAAATAAAGATTTGCACGTACAATCCCAAAGAATAGTTTTAAATATGTATGAGTGTTTGAAAAAAGAAAATATTTTGATGGCTGATAATGCAATTGTTTCGAGAATTCATGTATTAACAAAAATCGGGTATAAGACGATATATACAATTATTAAATTAGGCATTGTTACAGATCATTCCTTAAAACGAAAGCGACCAAATAAAAAATTGGGTAGGATTGACACTGCTGCAAAAGACGTTATTCAGCGAACAGTTTACAATTTTTACAAAGAAAATAGAGTGCCTACTTTAGAACTGATTCGTGAAAAATTGAGAGATTTCCCTGAATATAATTATACATCTTTGGAAACACTGCGCGAGATTTTGATAAGTTGTGGATTTAAATATAAGAAATTAGATAATCGAATGGTAATAATGGAATCTCGGCGTATTGTTGAACTTCGACGAGAGTATTTGAGTAAAATAAAACAGTATCGTAATTCAAACAGAAACATAATCTATTTAGATGAAACCTGGTTCGATACGCATGATGTTGTCAAGTACGGCTGGGTTGACAACACAAACAAGTGTGCATTAAATACACCCTGTTCACGAGGAAAACGTGTTATTATTCTTCATGCCGGAAGCAAAGATGGTTTTGTATCTAATGCATTGCTATTGTCGGCCAAAAATATAACAAAGTCTTCTGCCGATTATCACGAAGATATGACAGCCGATTTATTTGAAAAGTGGTTTGTTGAACAACTCTTGCCCAATATTCCGCCGAATTCAGTGATTGTTATGGATAATGCGTCGTATCATTCCCGCATATTAAATAAAATACCTAATAATAACACGAAAAAGGACGAAATTTTAAAATTTATGGAACTTAAAAATATCACTGTTCCTAAAAAGATTCCAGTAAAAAAAGAATTAATTAGAATGATCAAAAGTCGGAATTTCAAAAACGAATACGTTATTGACACCATTTGCAGCAGGCACGGCCATACTCTTTTGCGATTACCTCCATACTATTGCATTTTTAATCCAATTGAAATGGTTTGGGGTACCGTAAAAAAACGATTGCGAAAATATAATCAGTCACCAACATTAAGCGCAGTGGCCATTGAGAATATTCGAGAAGTAATTAGTGGCATTAATAGCGATGTGTGGAAAAGTTGCGAAGCTCATGTTGTAAAAATAGAAAATGAATATCCTGTTTTACCGGCAATAGCACCAATAGTTATACAACCTGGGAACGATTCGACTTCAGAAGACTCTGACGATTCTTTTTAGTCCTTCTAATTAATTTCTTTACAGCTATCGCGATGCATCTTGAACACTAGTATTCATTATTATACAGTGTGTCGCATTTAAGATGAAGACACCTCTATATATCAGCTATCAAAATACATACAGATTAGAAATTTTGCAGTCATACATGTTGATAGTGCACATATTTTTAAGATAGTTAGTTATCTGAAATTTAAATTTTAAACGCGGCTTACTGCGAATCCACAAACAGGGTAAATTTTCGATATTTTGCTTCGCGTTAGAGAAATCGGAAAAACTTATTTGGAAAAGTTATTCCACTTATTGTAACCGCACATTCCAAAATTCATGACAAAATTCGCAATTTTAGTTTTTCAGTATTATTTGTAATCTCGATCCTAAATCTACAATTGGCTGTCTAAAGATGCATCTCGGGACAGCCAACTGTCCGTTTTAGAATCCTGACTACAATTGAAGAGCTTATTTCCAAAGTGTCTTAAATCCATATAATGAAATCCATGAAATTACAGATTTTCATACAAATTTAACATACAAATTATACAATTTTACAATTTTCATATGCACTTTTAAATGGCAAATAAGAAGTTGTTTTGGTACATATAACTTTATTTTAGACTTGAAGAAATCTATAAAGTTTAAAAAAAGAAAATTAAAAAAATCGAAATTTTGGATTTAAGACACTGGAAATAAGCTCTTCAATTATTGAAAAAAGTAAAAGTGCGAATTTTGACATAAAACTTTGTTATGTGGGGTTATAATAATATTTGGAACATCTTTTCCAAATAACTTTTTCCGATATCTCTAACTCGAAGCAAAATATTGAAGATTCACCCTGTTTGTGCATTAACAGTAGGCCGTGTTTAAAAATTAAATTTCAGTTGATTATCTTAAAAAATGTGAATTGACAACCTGTATGACTGTGCAAAATTTCAAATTGGTATTTATTCTAATAGCCGAAATATAGGGGTATCTTCATCTTAAATGCGACACACTGTATAGAGTCAGAACAAAAAAAAACAAAAAACAAAAAAAAATATAAAAACAAAAAAAAAAAAAAATAATAAAAACAAAATGAAAAAAAAACTAACTTTATATTCTTACTAACATACCTAACCCTTTCCTTTCCTGGCAAGGAAGGCTCATACCTCCTCGTGGTCCTTGCTGGACAGACAATATTTTGAGATTTTCTGTCCTTGCTGGATAGACAATCTTTTAAAATTTTCTGACAGAATGAACCATTATTTACAGATAATTGTAAAAAAATATTATGGTTTATGTAAAAACTAAATAATAAGTCCAATATTCTTATAAATCACTAAAATTAACAAGCTTTAATTTGAAAGAATTAATTTGTTATTTATTAGATGTTGTGAGCCCGCTCACATTTGAAAAAAAAAAACTGATTCTGTCCTTTGAAGATTCCTATTCAAAAATACCGCGTTTAAACAAATCGAAGGTTGAAGGGTGCCGGACATTTTTGCCGGAAACAATTCAAATTCAAAAGATCTCCTTTTTCTGCTACGGAAAATATTACCCCAATTTCTCACCAAAATCAATGTCGAGACTTTAGTTTAAATACTCTTGAATCTCAAAAATACTCATTTACATATTTTTCAAGCCTCGAAAATGCATATTAGGTATCGCATTTTTCGGATTTTAAATCGCCTATATCTCCAAAACTATTAACTTTTGAGAAAAATGACATAGATCTTATTTAGAGTCACCCAAAAACCTAAAAAATATTTTTTGGAGCACAAAAGGTGATATTTTGAATTTGTTTAAAAAATTGTTCTGTAAAAAAAATTTTCCTGAATATAATTATGTAAAAATTAATAAAAATTATGATTTTTCTTGAAATATGCGTTTGATGAACTGATCCCTTTTCTTAATTTCCACGCCAATGGTCGGCATTTGCATCAAAGAAGCTCAAAAGCCGCCACTTGGAAAATTGACTTTGGAAAAAGTATACAAGTTTGCACTGTTCTGCAACAAACAACTTGGACAATCAACTTTCCAAATTCTGGGAAATAGAAGAGTATCCAAAAACTGAATTTTTTTCTGATGAAGAAAATTATTGTGAACAACATTTTAAAGAAAATGTAACTCAAGACGCAGATGGACGTTTTATCGTCACAATTCCACTCAAAAAATCAATTTCTGAGCTTGGAGACTCCAAAACTGCAGCAACTAACAGATTCTTGACATTGGAGCATAAATTACTTAAAACTAATGATATGCGATTTCAATATCATCAATTTATCAAGGAATACATTGATCTTGGACACATGTCTTTGGCTGAAGATCAAAATGACAGAAATGGTTTCTTTCTTCCACATCATTGTGTGCTTAAGGCTGACTCCACTACTACAAAACTTCGTGTCGTTTTTGATGGTTCAGCCAAAAGCTCGACCGGTGTTTCACTTAACGACCTTATGTTGGTCGGTCCAAACGTTCAAGACAACTTATTTTACATATTACTCCGCTTTAGAAAACACAACTATGTGTTGAGCGCAGACGTAGCAAAAATGTATCGACAGGTACTGGTACAAGAATCTCAACGTAACCTGCAAAAGATTCTATGGCGTTTCAACGCTAATGATAACATTCTAGTGTACACACTAAACACTGTGACATACGGATTAGCTTCTGCCTCCTTTCTTGCCATTAGATCACTTCAAGAGGCCGCTTATAGAAACATGAATAGATTTCCTAAAATTTCTAATATCATTTTACACGATTTTTATGTTGACGACCTCCTAACAGGTGCAGAAACTGTAAATGAGATTATACAAATTAAGGAACAAATCACTAGCCTCCTTTTAAGTTACGGATTTCCTTTGAGAAAATGGATTTCAAATGATCCAGCTTCATTATCCAATGTCAGCCAAACTCCTTTGCATATTGGTGAAGGTGACCAAACCAAAACACTTGGTTTACTTTGGAACCCCAATGTTGATTGCCTACAATACTCGATTAGTGGTTCAACTCATCCTTTCAGAATTACAAAAAGGCAAATCTTATCATCAACTGCACAGATTTTCGACCCTCTTGGACTTTTATCACCAGTTACTGTGACTGCTAAAATTATACTCCAAGAGCTTTGGAAGCTTAAAATATCATGGGATGAAACTGTACCTGCTGACTTACACACAACTTGGGCTAAATACTATACTCAATTACAATTACTGAATTCTATCAAAATACCACGACAAGTGTCTTGTCCAAATCCAACCTCAGTACAATTGCACGGGTTCTGCGATGCATCACAGCATGCCTACGGTGCATCAATATACATACGTTGCTGTGATACATTGGGAAATTTTACTTCAAACTTGTACTGTGCCAAAACACGCGTCGCTCCACTCAAAACTTTAACTATTCCACGTTTGGAACTTTCTGGCGCTGTTTTACTGGCACAACTTGTTGACAAAGTATCTTCTTCTTGTCATTTTGACTTCCAAAACATTTACTACTGGATTGATTCCACAATTTGCCTATCATGGATCAATTCATCCCCACACATACTAAAGACCTTTGTCGCCAACAGAGTAGCAAACATTCAGCAACTGTCGAATGTCACTTCATGGTATTATGTAAATACTAAGGATAATCCTGCAGATTTACTAACACGCGGGATGACACCTTCTAATTTAGTTTCCTCAAATTTCTGGTTTCATGGACCTTCTTGGTTGGTTCAAACTGAATGTCAGTGGCCAACAAACAATGCGCAACAATCTACTATGATTCTTACAGAAAACCTTCCAGAAGTTCGAAACACTAGTTGTTCTTTTATTAACTCTGTCAACAAATTCGACGCCCATACTATTGAGTTAATCAACAAACATTCTTCATTTTTGAAATTACAGCGTATATTCGCTTATGTTTTAAGGTATATAAGCAATCTTAAAATTCCTGAAAGCTCCTCTAGACAGCTGGGTCCTCTAACTGTCCTTGAACAGAATCAAGCGGTTTTCTTTTTGATTCGTACTATGCAGCAATACCATTTATCTGAAGATTATTACCAGTTGTCTTCTTCTAAACCACTTAACAGAAGAAGCAAACTATCATCTCTACATCCTTTCTTCGACACCACACACAATGTAATACGTGTTGGAGGTCGACTACAACATTCCAATTTTGATTTTGGTAAAAGACACCCAATTATTCTCCCTTCAAAATGTCACCTTACAACCATCATAGCACGTTCTGAACACATTAGACTTTTACATACCGGACCACAAGCTCTCTTATCAGCTTTGAGAGAGAGATTTTGGCCTCTAGGGGGACGCAACCTGGTAAAACGTGTGGTTCGTGAATGTATACAATGTTTTAAGGTAAATCCCAGACCTGAGTCACACCTCATGGGAAATCTTCCTGCTTCTCGTGTCACTCCCTCTCGGCCTTTTTCGATAACTGGATTAGACTATGCTGGTCCATTCCTACTGCGTGATCGAAAGGGTAGAAATTTCAAAACAACTAAAGCTTACGTTTCACTTTTCGTGTGCTTCGCCACTAAGGCTATCCACTTAGAGGTAGTCAGCGATCTCACAACTGAGTGCTTCCTAGCATGTCTACGTCGTTTCACTTCGAGACGTGGTAAATGCAATGAAATACATTCTGACAACGCTACTACATTTGTAGGAGCTAACAACGAATTAACCACATTTCTTTCTTCTCGCGCGAATAGCATCGCAAATGGTTTATCACAAGATGGTATTCAGTGGAAGTTTATACCTCCCAAATCTCCCCATTTTGGGGGTCTTTGGGAGTCTGGAATTAAATCCACAAAACAACATTTAAAAAGGGTAATGGGAAATGCTTTACTAACTTTTGAAGAATTTAATACATATTGTGTCAGATAGAGGCCTGCCTTAATTCTCGTCCTCTTTGTCCTCTCTCTCATGATCCCAATGACCTAACTCCTCTTACACCCGCACACTTTCTGATTGGAGACAACCTGATGGCGCCACCTGATAGCCAGATACTTGATCTGGCCGAAAACCGACTGTCAAGGTTTCAACGACTACAGTCAATGGTGCAGCATTTTTGGACTAGGTGGTCCAAGGAATATGTATCCTCCTTACAAGCCCGTATCAAGTGGAAGACCAATTTTCCACAATTAATTAACATTGGCGCTATGGTCCTTATTAAAGAAGATGGAATCCCACCACTAAAATGGAAATTAGGACGAATTTCCCAACTACATACTGGTGACGATCAAGTTATTCGTGCCGTCACAGTGAGGACTTCTACAAGTGAATTGAAACGTTCCGTGACCAAATTTTGTGTATTGCCGAATTTGTTTATTTTCTTTCGAACCCCTACAGTGCTTCAAGGCCGGGACTCTATGTTAGTGCCAAACCGGACCTGTTCCGAATTCCAGACGATGGTACGAGGGGTGCGGGTTGCTCCCCCACTCACCGAGAAAAGACACAGTCCACTACAAGCTTTCGAAGAATAAAGACAATTTAAAAATATATTTGTGTATCGCTATTGTTTTAAACTTTATAATAAAAACGTGAAATTCTCAAAACTTACACTATTTATTAACACCAGGTTTTGATCTTCCACATAAAACATGGTCCACTCTAAAAAGGATCCGAAACAGACATGGCAGATGTGCATACATGCTACATAAATGGGAAAAAATCCGTCTCCTCAATGTGATTGTGGGAAGAACCAACAATCGACCACATTATTGAAGAGTGTCCCTCAAGATCCTACAATGATAGCCCTGAAGACTTCCTGTTTGCAACTTGAAAGTCAATTGATTATATAAATACACTTGATGTTTGTTTGTAACTATTTAAAGTTTGTCATATACCTATATTACTTCATCATCATCATCTTGGTGCTACAGCCCTTAGAGGGCCTCGACCTTCTCAAGCTTTCTACGCCATTCTGTTCTGTCCCTTGCTTGTGTTATATTACTAGTGTTTGTAATTTTGTTCTAAATGTGTTGTAATTGCCATACGATAAATAAAATAAATTCGTTTTTGCTAGAATTATTTGTCGTTCTGGTAAAAGTACATTGGCGCACCCTTTTTAAGGGCTGTACCGAAGTACTGAAACATTTCAGCTGCCTGACATACCAGTAGTCGAGGATTGTAACGGAGTTATGGAAATTGAGCTTGTCTCAGGTAAATTGTCATTAGCATCTTCATCGCCATCAAATTTGGAAAGACAATACTCGTTGTTATTTAGAATTTATGGTCCGCTATATACTGAAGTTTAGCTTCTAGGCGGTCGGTTTTGAGATATCTAAAGTGTTGTAGAACCTTGTCTAGAAAATAAATATTAAACTATTCTTCTCGAGATTTTTTTGGTTTAGTTTGTGAAAAAATAACCTTTTATTTGGTAGAATCCTCAAAATGATTAAAAATATTTTTCTATCGCTAATCTCAAACAAGATTTTTATAGAAATTTGTTGCCACAAAATTTTTTAATAACTGACATAAGTTTCAAAAATAAAAAATAAAAATTGTATGTACGCCGTGATGAATAAAAACAATACATTTTATTGGGGGGTTAAGATTCTTATAAAACGTATTTATTCCTGTAATAACTATTCCGGTGCTTGTAAACAATTATATGCTAGTTAAAAATAATGAAACAAGTACACTTGATATTTACCTTCAATTTTTTTCAAGTGTTTTATTCCAAATGACACGTGTGCAAAAAACAAAAATAAAATTGAACGATTTTTCACATAGACTATTGCAGAAAGGTACGCTGGTAACTTATCATACCAGTTTTGTGAAAAGCACGTGTTTGCCACGCCGCATACAGGTTTTCGGTATTCATACCTACCAGCGAGTTTTCAATGTATCCACTGCGCATATGATGATTGTTTTCACTGCAACTTTGATGAAAAAATAAGCCGTAATAGCTGTGGTATATATAGCTACCAAAAAGCGTTAAAGAGTTAAATTAGACTTAAAAAAAATACTGTATTCTGCAGTAACAGACATAATGTAAAGGGAGTTTATTAATAATTTTAAAATGTCTTTTATAAAGCTAACTGCCTGTATATGTCAACAAATTCTACGGGAACCCAACGTAGACCGAAAAAAGAAGAAAACCTAATCTTGTGTATCTACTTACTAGTCGGTAACTATCTTATCTTATTACTTTTGCAGAAAATTACATGAATAGTAAAAAATAAAGTAAATTCTATAATGAGAAAATACAAACTTTATATTTCGCTTTGTAGAATTTATAGAGTTTAAGAATCCGCATACCGTACACGTAGATAAATATAAAGTCAGCAGAATATCAAGTTTATTTCGATTCCAAAAGTTAAACTCAAACTTTTGAATTTCTTTAAGTTTACCCACGTCTTAGTTACATGATACCAAATAAGAAATGTAGCTATGTCTGCATAGAAAAGAAAAATAAAAACTTTTGAATGAATATAACATCTAGTTTTGTTGGGAACTCAAAATTGGAAATAAAATAAGGAGAGTTATTCTTTATTTATTTATAAATTGAACAGACGCTTTCATGAAAAATAAACTTTAAATACATGAATTTTACATATATATATATATATAATATATATATATATATATATATATATATAGATATATATATATATATATATATATATATATATATATATATATATATATATGTACATATATATATATATATATATATATATATATATATATATATATATATATATGTACAGAACGTAAATCTTTTAGTTAGACGTAGGTAATATACGTAGTATATAGTTGAGGCAAGTGTGGCAACTGCGCTTTCTCCTCGAGTCTCTGCCAATATCCCACAACACTAAGAGATAGCCTACAATTACTTGACAATCAATTAAAGAATGTGACTAAGACATGTATTATGGTATTCGAATTGTACGAGGTATACATCAAATAGACCGTTTGCAAATAAGAAAATCACAATAATTTATGATTTCTTCTTCCTAAGGTGCCTTCTCCATTACTGAAGGTTGGCTATAACTACAGCAAATTGCTCTCTATCTTGAGCTGTTCTTAGTATCGAATGTGTGTCCATGCCTGTCCAGTGTCTTACATTATTCAACCAGGAACATTTTCTTTTTCCTAGACCTCTCTTCCTTCCACTTTCCCTTCCATTATAAGTTTATAAGTCGTAGGAAATTGTATTTTTCTCCTCTGTAAATATATCCTAGATAAGTCGTTTTTCTGTTTTTTACAATATTTAGGAGTTCTTTTCTTCTTAGCAAATCGTTGTTGGTCACGTGCTCTGTCCAAGAGATCTTCAGCATCCTTCGAAAACCCCACATCTCAAAGGCTTCTATACGCCTCATACTTGTAATTCCGAGAGTCCATGTTTCCACTCCGTATAGCAATATGGAATAAATAAACGTTTTTATAACTTGATACAAATAACGTAGTGTTTGTTAGAAATTTTTTCATTCGTTGAAATGCGGACCTAGCAGAATCTATCTTCTTTAAGTTCCATCTTCTATCGAAGGTTGGAAATCATCATGGCTATGCATACTCTGTTGACTGTCGCTCTAAAAAGTTCTGTACTACTGCATTCAAACCATTCCCTTAAGTTATTAAGCCAGGATATTCTTCGTCTTCCGACATTTCCCTTTCCTCGGATTTTGCCCTGCATAATAAGTTGTAATAATGCGTATTTTTGCCCTCTCATCACATGTCCCAAGTACTCAAGTTTTTGTCTTTTAATAGTTAATATTATTTCCGCCTCATTTCCTATCCTTCTAGTTACTTCCATGCTTGACATTCTTTGAGTCCATGATGTTCGTAGGATTCTTCTGTAACACCAAAATTCAAAGGCGGCCAACTTATTCAGATGAACTTGTTTTAGTGTCCAAGCTTCCAAACCATAAAGAAGAGTAGGGAACACGTAACATCGAAGCATCCTTAGACGTAGTTCTAACCTTATATCCCGACAACAAAGAAACTTTTTAAGTTTAATAAATGATGTACGTGCTATTTCAATACGTGTCTTAATTTCTTTGGTTTGGTCTACATCTGATGTTATCCATGTTCCTAAGTATTTATAGTTATTAACACTCTCAATTGCAGTATCTTCAATGGTCAATTGGATACTTGCATGTGCAGATTTAGTCATGATCATGCATTTAGTTTTCTTCAAATTTATCTTCAGTCCGTACTCATGACAGCGTTCATTAAGGCGTTGCATTATGTTCTGTAAATCATTGTTGTTATCCGTAATTATTACTGTATCGTCTGCAAAACATAAGTTATTCAAAACTTCTCCATTGATAGATATACCTTCTATTGAGTCTGAGAGCGCTTTTTGAAATACCGCTTCACTGTAGATATTGAAAAGTAGTGGGGACAGCACGCAACCCTGGCGGACTCCTCTCTGTATTTTGATATTTTCGGTGTACTGGCTGTCAACTCTTACCTTGGCAGTTTGATTCCAATATAAATTAGATATAATTGCAATATAATATGCAATATAATAATAGCATAATCTATACGAGCACGTATTTCGACCTCGTGGTCAAGATCGTTTGTTATCGAGCAACCAAGATACTAGAGTTTTTGTACTGGTTCTATATGTTTGTTAAATATCAGAATATTATTGTCGACATTTGGTGCACGTGTCACAGCCATTACTTTTGTTTTATTTGTGTTTATATTTAGTCCCAAGCTATCTCCCTCTCTGGTTATGACATTCAAAAGTCGTTGTAAACCCTCAGCACTATCCGCAATAACTTAACCGTCAGAATGCTCCTAGTATAAGACAATTTTCTTAATAAAGCTCACACTTAAGATACTTCTCAAAATATTAGATGGAAGATTATATAAAAAAAGGAGAAGATATAGATGACACCTAGTTAGGATTCAGACGAGGCTTAAGAACGAGAGAGGCTCTGTTCGCTTTTAAAGTTCTCGCGCAAAGACGAATAGATATGAACCAGGTTCTCTATGTCTGCTTTATAGATTATCGAAAGGCTTTGGATAGAGTACTGCATCAAAAACTCGGAAAACTGTTAAAAGAAAACAATGTGAGTAACCGAAATATACGGGTTATTGTTAATCTGTACTGGAATCAAACAGCAAAGGTTAGAATCGAAATTGTCGATACAGAAACTATATAAATCAAAAGAGGCGTTAGACAGGGTAGCGTGCTGTCCCCATTGTTATTTAATCTGTACAGCGGCGCTATTTTTAAGGAAGCAATACCAGAGGAACAATAGGGTATATTAATAAACGGAAAAAATCTTGAACAACATAAAATCCGCAGACGACACCACTGTTTTGGCAGACAGTCTAGAAGCACTGCAACGCTCAGTAAATAGATTACATCAAGTCAGTATAAAATATGAACTACAAATGAACGCTAAGAAAACCAAGTTCATGATTATTTCTAAACAACATATATAGTAGGAAGGGTATACATCAAGGGAAAACAAGTAGAAAGAGTGAATAACTACAAATATCTGGGAACCTGGATAAATGAAAAAAATGACTAAGATAGAGAAATAAGGACACACACTGAAATTGCAAGACAAGCGTTTATAAAAATGAAAATAATGTTTTTTAATCGAGACCTTCCTCTGGAGCTAAGGATAAGAGCCTTAAGATGCTACCTGTTCTCGACCTTGTTGTATGGAATAAAAATCTAGACACTAAAAGTGGATAATATTAAGAAGTTGAAATCATTTAAGATGTGGTGCTATAAAAGGATTTTGAAAATACCATGGACCCAATGAGTTACAAATGCAGAAGTCTTAAGAAGGCTACAAAAGAATTGCGGGGTCATAAAGCACATTAGCACATTAAAGCACATAACCAAAATGAACTAAGAATTTTGAATAAGAAAATTAAAAAGGAAGTTAGAAAAGATCTGAGACGATACAATACGATGGAAATAACTAGAGTAATAGAAGAAAACAAAAGCTTGAAAGTACTAAGGCAAAGCATGTCCATTGTATGAAAAAACGTCCACAAATTAAGAAATGAACGGGCAAATCATATGGATAGAGTTCAAATTATGAACACAATAATGAGTTTTTATAGACAACTATACAAAGAACAGCAATGTGTGGATCATTACCAAAAATAATCAATCAGGGAACTGAAATTTTACCGGACGTATCACCCAATGAAGTTCGAAGGACAGTGCAAGAAATGAAAAACAATCCCCCGGAGGCGATGAAATAGTGGCAGATGCCTTGAAAGTGGCCGAAAAAAGATTATGGCAGGTCCTTGCCAAACTATTCACTAGATGTTTGCAGAAAGCAATAACACCAACTCGGTGATATAACACAGAAATTATCATATATCATATGAGGGTGTGCTACCGACCTCAGAAATTACAGGCCCATAAGTCTACTTTCACATGTTTATAAACTATTTACAAAAATAATTACGAAACGACTAGAAAATAAATTGGAATTTTATCAACCCATAGAACAGGCTGAAAAAAAAATGAAAAAGGTCCTATGTGGCAAAGATCTAACATTAGCTCTTAAAGTACGCCTAACAAAATGTTACGTATACAGTGTACTATATTATGGATTGGAATCATGGACGTTAAATCTAGATACCATGAGACGACTTAACGCCTTTGAAATGTGGACCTATAGAAGAATTATGAGGGTTTCCTGGGTAGATAGAGTTACAAACAATGAAATACTGAGAAGAATAGGCAAAGAGAAGGAAATTGAACTTACAATTAAAGAAAGAAAGCTACAGTATCTTGGACATGTGATGCAGGGCGATAAGTATGGCATCCTGCGACTATTTAGACTACTGCCTCAAAAATTAAGATAGCTATGATGATTGCCAACCTCCGTAGCGGAGATGGCACCTGAAGAAGAAGATAGAACAGGCGGGTTTTAGAAAAGGCTATGGAACAAACGATCACCTACTGGTAATAAAAAATCTTATAGAAAATGCACTGAATATAATAAACCACTAGCTTTAATATTTGTCGACTATGAAAAGGCATTCGATAACGTAAATCAACAAAAAATTTTGGAAGCTCTGGCAGCATGCCGAATTAACTATCGGTATATAAATATAATTAAACACATATACTCAAACGCAACAGCCAGTATTAGAGTGGGTGATCGTCAAACCCAGAAATTCCCGATACAACGTGGAGTACCATATTTTTCCATATTTACCATATTTTCAAATCGTCTGATATACCAATATGCCTTAAAAGAAATTCCTTTAATCAGTGTGTTTTGCCAGTGTTGACTTACGGTGCGGAAACGTTGACCATGACAAGGAGAACAGTTGAAAAGATCCGTATGTGTCACTACGAGACAAGATCCCAAATCGCCAGCTACGACAAAGAACAGGAGTGGCTGATGCAGTAGAGAGAGTGGCAACACTGAAATGGAACTGGGCAGGTCACGTGGCTCGAATGACAGATAATAGATGGACAAAGCGAATACTATAATCGAGACCAAGAGATAATGTCCACCGAAGCAGAGGTCGTCCATCAACACGTTAGACTGACTATCTAAAACGTTGTCATAGCAATTGGATGCAAGAGGCACAATATCGAAAGAGATGGAAAATTATGAGGGAGATCTATGTCCAGCAGTGGATAGGCAAAGATTGAATGATGAAGGCACATTTAAACAAGAAAGCTGGAATATTTAGGCCACATTACCAAAGGTGCGAGGTATTAAGGCTCATAATGCAAGGCAAAACCAAGGGTAAAAGATCTATAGGAAAACAAAGAATTTACTAGCTAAGAAACTTAAGAGTGTGGTATAGTTGTAGCTCAGTAGATCTTTTCAAAGCAGTCGCCAATAAGGTACGGTAAGTTGTGAGGATAGCTAACCTCCAATAGGAGAAGGAACTACAAGAAGAAGAAGATGTCCAAAATTATTACTTTTAACATAATAAATATAAATAACTAATCTAGAAATATTGTAATTCTAATATTACCCACCCATGTAGACATCTGCAATATATATTTGTAAGAATAAACTCCAATTTGTGATACTAATATGAAAGATATAGCAGCCAGCCAGTGTTTATTTCGACCCCGCAGCTGGAATTTGGATATTTCTCAATTTCATCTAGAAGCGTTAAAGTATGCAATGCTTAATTTCATTTTCCGTCAAACATTAAACTTTACCGTCGGCAGTTTCGCTTCCAGTCGAATATGAAATAATTTAATTTTAAATTCTACGACTTCTCCCCAAACGCTGAGTATTCCTTTAGTATCAATATTTGTTCAAGTTATGGTAAACAAGAATTGTTAATGACGTATTATATGATACTTTCCTTTGGAGGGCAACGAGTCGGGACTTTCCTCAAATAAAGGTTAAGTTAAGAAATATATATCTGTAATAAGTTGTAATGAGATTTGCTTTATTTCTCGGGGGATTTAATAAAAACGGCATAATACGCTATTAACGTCAGAATCAAACTGTTTTGTCTGAAGTAATTGGTCAAAATGACTTTTTCCTATTAATATATCTCCTATTGAAACTTGGCAACAACCTCGGTGGAATAATGTTTATCTTGTGCAGCTCGAATAAGTCCAAACTCGTCCATCCTTTGTTGTTTTTCAACCACCAGTGGTTGCGTCTTTCCAGTTCTCCCTTTCCTTCTATATATAGAGTGGATTAAAAGTCCAGAAACGCCGAAATTTTCTCTTAAATGGATGGTCCAAATTATACAACAGGGATACACCTATTCTGCAATAAGTACATTTGAATATGAAGTTTAATCAATACAATAACATACCTGAATTAAGACACAAAATAGAAATCAGTTTTCAGGAGGTATAGATAGCAGTAAATTTACTCGAAAATAGAAATTCACCAGGATCAGATAGAATAAGCAACGAGCTTCTAAAACACGGAGGAGAAAGTATAACCCTAGAGATGACAAAACTTATACAAAAACTAATATTGCACTGCAAGATACCAGACCGATGGAGAAACAGTATAATGATACCAATGTTTAAGAAAGGAGATAAAGAAGACCCCAAAAATTATAGAGGTATAAATCTACCAAACATCGCACTTAAACTTACCACAAAAGTCCTAACCAACAAAATCAATAGACTAACAACTTTATTAGATGAACAACAAGGATTCAGATCCGGAAGATCCTGCGTATTTGTACTAAGACAAATCACAGAAAAAGCATATCTATATTTTATAGACCTGACAAAGGTTTTTCATCGCATCCAAGTAGAAGACGTCTTACGACTGTATAAAAGAAAGATGCCAATTAATGTTATACAAACCCTCGAAAACATCGACTTACATAATTGAATACGGACAAAGATAAATGGAAAACTAGAGGATACCTCCTGATGCCGACCATAATGTAGTTTTGCCTATTTTAAAAATTTTAAACTGTTTGTCCTCGTGTAATATGCAATTTTATATTTATGACATTATATGATTGTTGGATACGCCAAAATTGACAAAATGCCCCTGAAGATGCTCTAGGAAGCGAAAGTACTTGGGCAAGATTTAATTAATAAACTATGCTCGATATCTGCCTTTCATTTGATCAAAGTTCATTTATTAGAGCATTCAACCTCATATCAATTTAAACGATTGTTGGCAACGTACTGAAAGTACTCAATTACAAAGTACGTAGTGACTGTTTTAATGTTCTTCGAAAACAAACGCCATTTTGCACATAAAATTCCAAATACGCATTCAATTCACTTTCTCATTGGAGACAACCATTTATTATAATTGTCCTCATCAATGCCTAAAGCAACTCTTATATATGGTTTAAGGAGGCAAGGGATCAATGAAAATTCCTCATATATAACAATATAAACAAACAATTATGGAGCTTTCACATTCGTTACAGATAAGAATGACAGTTTTGGAATGACAAGTTCCTGCTTCTCTAATAACAGATGGTATAAATCAGACGCCTGGAAGGTTCTACCACCACATGATTTGTCATGTCCGCCAACATCGACTGTTATTAACCGGAGATGGAGATTTAACTCGGACATGCTTTCCATCAATTACCCCAAGTCCATATGAAAAATTCCAAAGGCCAAAGAAATCCCTAGCAGTTTCTAGAAGAAGTTGTTTGCTACTTTTCTAATTATGTTTCCTACACCTGCTTCTGTAGCTAAATACCTGAAACCAAATAATATGTACCTGTAATAATAAAATAACAAAAATTCGCATAATATAAAGTAAGTGTACACAGATGTCTTCTTCTTAGAGTGCCATATCCCTACGGAACGTCGGCGACTACCATGCTTATAATATTATTATACTGATCTCGGTCTTGCGCTACGTGTAGCAATTGGTCCGCTGTCAAACCTGTCCACTGCCGCAAATTCCTCAACCAAGAGAGTTTCTTCCGTCCTATCCATTTCTTTTCTTCGATTTTACCGTTGAGAATTAGCCGAAGGAACTCTTATCTTGGTCCTCTGATTATATGTCCAAGATATTCTAGTTTACGCCTCTTAATAATATTTAATAGAGTTCGTTGATGTCCCGTTCTTCAAAGAACTTCTTCGTTTCTGGTTCTGCGAGTCCATGGAATTTTTAGTATCCTTCGATACAACCACATCTCAAACGCCTCGATTTTATTCATGATATCGGCGTTTAAAGTTCAAGTTTCACATCCATACAAAAGTACAGACCACACGTAACATCTTGTAAACTACATAGATGTAGCTGTACACAAATAGGAATCCTATTAACCTTAAGTGGTTAGTTCCGTAACACTGAACCTTCCTGTATGTACATTTTTTACCCGTTTTCATTCTTTGATAACAGAAAATAAACTGCGCAAAAAGTGGAAGTATTTACATAATCAGTTTAGTACCAAGTTGTCAAAAGTTAAACGCCCCAGATCTGGAGATGAAGGTAGGGAAAAAAGCATACCAGCAAGTGGCAATACTCTAAATCGTTGTACTTTCTGAAAGACATCATAAAATCAAATACTAGCTCAGGAAATTTGACCCGAATTGTAGCTGAAAGGGCCCAAGAAATTTATCTGTGCATTACATCTCCTGTGATAGCTTTTGATGGCAGTGAAGATGAAAATGAGGAATCACTAGACACTGCGGATGACCAAGATTTATTAGATTATGTTGAAGAAGGAAATAACTCCGTTCTGACGATTCTGTAGTATCGATTATAATATGACATCTTTCACCACGAAAAGTTTAAAACAAACTGATGCCAATATTCATCGTTTTACTTGTTCACGTAGAAGCAGATAAGCGCTGAAAATAAGCGCTGGCCAGCACGAACAATGATCGCACCAGTTCGCCATAGTTCGACGAGTTCCTTCCCTTAGCTCTGCAACACTTGCAGTCTACTTTTCAAATATCACCAATAAAAATTATCTTTAGGATTCAAATCGGGTGAACAAGGAGGCAATTCAATATCACCTAATCTAATAATTCATTGTCCGAAAATGTCTGATCTAAATAACATTTACACCAAAATGAACTAGAGCTCCGTTTTGCGGAAACCATATCTCATTAAAATTGGATCTAAACTTATTTTCCAGGGCAGGTACATGTAGTATTCCATCAGGCACAGCAGTAAATTTAACAACTATAGTTTGTTAAATTTCCTTCTATAAAAAACGGCCCAATAGTCCGACCCTGTATTTTTAACTGAGTTCTTCGGTATAAAGCTTAAAAAAGGCTTATTATGGAATATCAGATAGAATAGAATAGAATAGAATAGAATTTATTTAATCAATATACAAAAATAGTTTTGTTTTTGACAAGTCAAAGGAATAGTGACAATACTTATAAAACATATAAAAATTTTTTGGATAATTTAAACATTACAAACATGTATGTATTTAATATTAACAGTTAAAAAAAAACGACAAACACACTTTGTGGAATTATAAAAAAAACATGAAATATAATTATAATAGGCAACTGCCCTGACCAAACTAGTACTATTGTGTAAAAGCTGTACTTAAGTACTCCGTTTTTGAATAGAAACAATGTTTCAAAAAGTGTGATTTGATTTTATGCTTAAATGATAACAAGTGAAGACTTTTTACTTCATCTGGCAAACAGTTATACAAACTAACGTCAGTCGAATTTTTTACGCTCTTTGTCAACCTAAAACGTTGTGCTCTAATAGCATCTCTAGATCTTGTATCGTGATCATGGACGTCGGAGTTTACGTTAAACTTACCTTTGTTGGCATGAATTTCAATCAGCGTGTTATATATATAGAGTGAAGGTAGTGGCATAATACCTAAATCCAGAAATAAAGGTTTACAGTGATCCCTATACTCTGCTCTTGCGAGTATCCTCACTACTCTTTTTTGTAATTTAAAAATTCGATCTGCGTAAGAAGAATTACCCCAAACAGTTATTCCGTACTGTAAATGGCTATGAAATAGTGCAAAGTAGCACATTCTAAGGGTATTTTTAGGAATCATATAAACTAAGTTGCGCATTAAAAATATACTTGTAGCAAGTCTAGAACTTAAGTAATCTATATGAGCACTCCAATCCAAATTATCGTCTATAAAGATTCCTAATAGTTTAACACTGTTTCTTAAGATATACTTCCAATCAGAACTAAAAATCAAATTCTGATTTTTCTCTTCATTTAGCATTAGCCCATTATGTGAGAACCAGTTTTTTGCTTTCTTGGTATCACTATCTATTTTAATTTTTAAATTATTCTGATTAATATCAGTATTTATGAGAGTTGTATCATCTGCGAAGCAAACACATTTTATAGGAAAAGTGTAGTGAAATAAATCGTTCAGATAAATAAGAAACAAAGTGGGTCCTAATATCGAACCTTGAGGTACACCATATTCGACAGTGTTAAACTCAGAATAGCTGTTATTAAGAAAAACTGCCTGTTTTCTATTTGTTAGGTATGATCTAAATAGATTAAGAGTGTTTCCCCTGATACCGTACTTATGCATTTTTTCCAACAGTAATTCATGCGAAACACAGTCAAAAGCTTTGGATAAGTCACACAATGTCAAAGACACAAAATGACCTTCCTCCAAGCCATCAACTATATCTCTCACAATTTTCTGTATAGCTAGTGTAGTGCTACACTTTTTTCTAAAGCCATATTGGTTACAGTGAAGTATTTTGTGTTTTTCTAGATATTCTACCAAACGAACGTTTAGAATACTCTCAAAAATTTTGCCGAAAATGGGAATGATTGAGATGGGACGGTAATTTCCAATTTCATCTAAAGCTCCCTTTTTGAACACTGGTAGCACTTTTGTTACTTTTAAAACATCTGGGAAAATCCCCTCAGTAAGACAATTATTATAAAGTATAATTAATTTGTCAATAATAATATCGATTGTTTCCACAATTATTTTCTTGTTTAAGAAATAAAAATCCGTGCAGTGTGAATTTTTCAATCTATGCAAAATATTCCTGATTTCAGTATCACTAACAGGTAATAAAAATAAAGAGTTGCAAGGAGAGTGTACATCTTTCAAAAAATCTATGGCTACATTTTCATTTGTAGAATTAAAAGAACTTCTAATGTGTTTAGCCACTGAAGTAAAGTAATTATTGAAATCGTTTGATGTAATCGCGCTTGGACAGACTTTTTTCTTTTGAAATTTATTTCTGTGATAATTTATAACTTTCCAACTATCACGAGATATATTTTCAGAACTGGAAAAAAAATTTTCATAAGCCAGTTTTTTCTTTAATGATATTGTTGATTTATAGTGCTTCTTAAATTTTTTATACTCACTATATTCCTTTGTAACATCAGCAATTATCTTGACTGTGGAAAGATTTTTTCGCATTTCTATTAATTCATCATCAAACCAAGAAATTGGAGCTTTACTATGAGTTTGTGATTTTTTTAATGGAAAATTAATTTCAGTTAACTTAACATACATTTCGGTAATAAATTGAGCTAATTCTGTTGCTGTGTTGAGATAACCAACTGAAGCCCAGTCAACGTTGTTTAACGACTGTTTTAACATCCGGATGCCATTACTTGTTATATGTCTTCTGTATGGATTAGCACTATGTTTTTTTTCAGATTTTATTTTTAAGTAGAGAAATTGTGCATGATGATCAGAAATACACGGGTCCACAATTCCACAACCAACTATCTCACTGCTTATGTTTGTTAAGATGTTATCTAAACAAGTTGCTGATCTAGTTGTGATTCTAGTAAATTCATTAATATTTATGGTTAATCCAAAAGTAGAAATTAGATCACGGAAACTGTTTAATTCATTAGAAGCTTTTTTAAAATCAATGTTGAAATCACCAATTATTATTATTTCTAAAAAATTAGCAGAGCAAAACTCCAATAACTTTTCAAATAGCTCTAGAAAAACTTTAAAATTCCCATTTCCGGTTCTATACACTGTCACCAAAATAGTTTTAATATCTATAATTTCTAATGCGCAAAATTCACCCTCAAATTCACATGATATATCATTTAAGCAAATTGGTCGTGTAGGGATTTTATTATCGCTAAAAATTACAACACCTCCATGTTCCCTTACCTTCCTACAATAAAAAGTTGACAAAAAATACCCATCAAGCTTTATTGTTGTTAATTCATTTTCTCCGAGCCAGTATTCAGAGAAACATAATATATTGTATCTTTTATTTTTCAAAAAAATATTAAGCTGATCTATTTTGTTTAATAAACTTTGTGTGTTTACATGTAAAATATTAACTAGACTAATCTGGTCAGAGTTTGCTAAAGTTTTTGGTTTAATATAAGATACAACACTTTCACTTCTGTCTTTTTCGGTTGATGTATCTAGAAGATTTATCGCCGGAATGTTTTCTGCGAAAAAAATATTCACTCACCTCTATGCCCTTCGGCCATGTCTGTGGTTGAAAAAGAATATCCCTCAATTCTGCATCTGCCGTGATTCTGAAGGAATTTGATCCATTTACCTTGTTCGCGTACAAGGTGCACGAGAACTCATGTCCGGGGAATTTTGTTTGTAGATATGTTTCCAATTTTTCTGTACTATAAGATTGTTTATACTTTGCGGCATAAATCCACACTTTGTCTTTTGATGCTAGCTCCTCACTATCGCTGTTATTACCCACAACTTTTACATCTGTTCGAATAGGTTGATTGACATTTTGAGTAAGACTGTTGATATCATTCATTTTCAAACTTTGTTGTGCCTGCGTTAAAGCGCTTGAGAATTGCTGATTTGTAATTGTTATATTTTCACGTGTCTCTTGTATACCTTTGATTCTCTTTCCATCATTTTTAGTGACGGAATTTGGATGAAGACCGGCAACGCCGCTTTGTTTGTTTGTATTTGGCATATGTTTAACCTCCAAATTTGCTGGGTTTTGTAGCAAGTTTATAATATAATCCTGATTACTAATCGTTCGTTCAAGCTCTCTGATAATACGTTTTGAAGCGTCTAATTGAATGTTTGCGATTTTAAGATCGTATTTTAATGTTAAATGACTTACCGCTTCGGCATGGTCAGCTACAGAATTATCAGGTATTTCAGTAGTTGCGTCAAGAAACTTGGTACTTTCATCACTTTCCACGTACTTTACCACTTTATCACTTGTTTTTATGTCTAGAGGCACTTTCTTTTCAATTATTATCCTAATTAAATCACTTTTATTTAATTTATTTAATTTTTTTTTGACTTCTTCAATTGCTGCCATGTTGCCAATCATTTATATAGAATATTTAGATAGAAAAAGAGAGGACAGGACATGTAATGCTACTGAAAAATAAAGATTATATGCAGACAAAAAAACACTAAATGGTATTATTGGTATGTATTGAAAATGTATTGAAATGTATGTTACTTTGTTGAATAGAAAAAAATGCAGAACTGTAATGACGTAAGTAAAACAAAGACAACAATATACCAAAAAAGCGGTTTTCTTTGATATAAATGACTGGAAAAATAACTTGAAAGTTGGATTTTATACACAAGTACTAAGAAAATTGTAGTCTGTCTGGATTCCCACGATACCGTGTCAATCATCAATGTGTTAATATGCCAGTAGTAATGACAAAGAGCCAAACTCACAAAACTGAACATCATTAATCAAATTACTTAGATAAAACCATTTACTTTAAAAGTTTTAGCAAAGAAGTAAAGCCCCTACTCTCGCTTTTTTGAAAAGATGCTATCTATGTGAAATAATTTAATTATCAGCGCCGTATAATAATATCAGTAATTTAGTAAGTGGTAGAAAAGAAACGAACCCGGTGATATATTACAGGTATCTTGTCTTTTTGGATCTTCAATTATATAGAAAGATCAAGTTGTCGAGAAGTTGAATTCGGAGAAAAGCTCTTTAATTAATTAAATGATTACTTAAAGAACATTATGTAAGACAGTTTAGTTTACATGATAAGGCAAAAACCGAACGGTTCTATTCAAGGACATTTTTTTAAATGGTGAAGATTTCAATGTAAATTTAACGTGTTATCAATGTAAAATTAAGTGTATTGCTTTATTGTAGATTACAACTAGAAAAAAATATTTCTGTACCTTTCTTTGAAAAATTATCATAATAGATGACAAATCTCTGAGGCCGTCTACTAAAACTGCCGGTTTTTTGCACATGTAAAAGACATTGGCTAACAAGACAGAAAATTTTATTAATCGATAGCTATTCTAATATTAATTAACATCTAATTTATTTTTTTATTATTATTTAATATACAATGTATGTAAAAGTTTATATAAATAATATTTTCAGCGAATAAATAAAGATAGTAATCAGATTTCTCCTTGATCTCCCCTCCACATTCCTCATGCACGCCCATTAGTGAATGCCAGACGATTATTTCCGATCCAACTTATACGTAAGAAATAGAGATATGGTCGCCTTATTACATATTTGAATTAAAACATTGAATTGATTAAAAAATTGGCGATCATTGGTGCGGTTATATTGCCATTCAAAACTGGATGATGATATTAACAATGAAACACTAATTGACAAAAATACTGATACCAAATTTCTTAAATCCATGAAATATTTACAGATTCGCATTTTTATTTGACCAAATTGTAACCTAATTTCCAATAAAACAAGAGAATTTTGGCAACACCGCCATTCGTCCATTCTCTTCAATGGTAAACTGCATACGAGAAGGCCTAATGCCATGCTATGTTTTTCTTTTTGGAGGTAACCGCATAAGTGTTATGACCGTTAGCAATGTTTTAGAGGCTATAACTTCGTTTTTCAATACCATTTATACCAGCGGACAACTACATAATGGTTAGTCTAATTCACTGTTTATAGCTCTACCTAAGAAGAAAACAGCAAAAACCTGTGCTGATTATAGAACCATTAGTTTGTTAAACCACTTATTGAAAATTTTTATGAAGATAATACATGGTCGTATCTACAATAAATGCAAGGAATGCCTGGATGACACTCAGTTTTACTTCCGTAACGGGTTTGGAACGAGAGAGGCACTGTTTGGAATGAACGTACTTGCTCAAAGATGTCGTGATATATCTATAGACATATACTGTTGTTTTATTGACTTCTCAAGGGCATTTGATTGTGTTAAGCACTCTATATAGATCGAAGCTCTAAAAGACATTGTCTTTGACGGCAGAGATGTTCGAATAATTGCAAATTTATAGTGGAATCAAAAACAACATTGACTTTAGTAAATGGTGTGGAATCACAGGCTCTCAATATTAAAAGAGGAGTACGGCAGGGATGCCTCTTGTCATCCCTGCTTTTTAACGTTTACTCCAAAAGAATTTTCAGAAAAGCACTTTCTGAAAAATAAGAAGGAATATTTGTGAACGGCGAAGTCATCAATAATTTGCGATATGCGGACGATACAGTACTCCTAGCTTATATTCAAGAAGATCTGCAAACACTACTTAATAGTATCGTTGAGAGTTGTAGAGAGGCAGGTCTGGATCTTAATATAGTCAAAATCGTTTATAACGAACTTCAGGGGACTGGTGCTTTTTGTACGTTGTAGCCAGTGTTCTCTGTAAGCAGTTCTATCGGTTATAATGAACAGGTTGCTATAAACGATATTACACTAATAGGGACAGTTAGTTCGTTGTACCTAGGGTTATGACGCAAAAATGTGTTACTTTAACTATACTTATAATATGTTATAATAACATATACATAACATTTAACATATGTGTTTATTGTACTTAGGCAAATCTAAATATGTACATACATTTATGTATAATATGTATTGAAATAAGTATAAGTAGTGAATAAAGTATACACATAATATAACGGCGTCTATAAATCTTCGTATTATAAAAATGTAGGCATACATATACTATTTATTTTAAAAAGACAAAAAAAATACATACATATATGTATTACAAAATATGTAAACACATTTTACCTGAATATTTAATGAAACAAGTCTGTAATTTTTGTTTGTCGCCTTCCTTGAACTTCTGAAAAAAACATTTTTTCAATTGATGTGGAAACAATCGATAATGATTCTTTTACACTCTGGGAAGTTTCAGCAGTCTGAATAAATGCTCGTATGGTGGAACAAGCAGCATACGCTTCAGCAACAGTAGGGATTTTGCCGAAATCTTCCAATTCTTCATCAGCCTCATCAGTACTTTGTTTGTCACTAGTTTGGTGATTCAGTACGATGTCAATATCTGAGAGTTCTTCGCTCGTACTTATTTCGTCATCCACTCGTACATAGTCATCTGCAGAGCAGTCAGAACTGAAAAGGGAAATGGCATCCTGCAAATGCGTTTGTGCAATATCGTTGTATGCGATTCCTGATGGTTGTAAGTCTTTAGTTAGGCCGGAAAAACGAAAACAGATGATGATCGTTTCCTTCCGCACAGATTCCCATGCCTTTGATATCATTAGTACAGCGTCAAGAATACTGACTTTCGTATCGTCGTTATTCTCTCTCTTTTCGATGATTTTGTACACCAATTCTTTCCGAAAGCATGCTTTAAGACTTCTTATAACTCCTTGGTCCATGGGCTGCAGTACAGACGTACAATTTGGAGGCAGAAAAACGAGTTTAATTTGTTTTAACCTGTCAACTGGGGGGTGGGACGGACAGTTGTCGACAATTACAATTATGTGTTTCTTTTGTTGTAAAAGTTCACTGTCCCATTTTAGTAAAGTCTTTTCAAAAATAGCTGACGTCATCCAGGCTTTTTTATTGAAATCATAATCAACAGGGAGATTTTTCACGTTTTTAAAACAGCGCGGCATTTTACTTTTTCCTATCACCAAAAGCTTCCTTTTTATGGAACCGGACATGTTGGCTGCAACAAGAACTGTAACACGCTCTTTTGAGAGTTTACCACCAGAACATTTCTCGTCTTTAAACTTTAACGTGTGATCAGGTGTCAGTCTAAAAAATAACCCCATCTCGTCAGCATTAAAAATTTCATCATCGCTATAGTCGGACCTGAGTGTAGGCCACACATTTTCAACCCAGTCATTTATAATTGATCTGTCAACTGCTGACACACCTGAAATTTTTCCATGGACAATATTGTGGCGAGCTCGAAAACGTTGAACCCAGGTAGCATTACACTTAAAATTCTTCTTCAAAATCACAGCGAAAGCATCAGCCTTTACCTGAAGCATCGGCCCACTCACGGGTACATTGTTTGCGCGTTGTTGTTTAAACCAATCGAGCAAAGCACTTTCAATGTCACTGTAATTTGATGACCGAACGCGTTTTCATTATTCCAGCAATTGTCGAGCGTGACGTTTTAAATTCCCGGGCAATCGAACTCGCGGAATCACCGGAATCGACTCGGCAAATTATTCCAAACTGTTCCTCAATAGTAAATTGTTTCCGTGACATTTTTTCAATGAAGGCTAGACACAACTGAATTCAAATTCAGAAACTCTTGGCTTAGGCCAAATGGTGAAATATGTATAAACCAAATTTTGTAATACAATGGACCCGTCTTGGGAGGTCTAACTGTCTAAAGGACAGTAGATGCCTGTCCGGATGTACTATAACCATAAATTAATAAATCCTTACTTCTCATTTCGTGGTACTAAATATCGGTAATACCTGTGAAAATTACAACACTACAATGTCCATTTTCATAACTTTAAAGGATAGCACTTTTAAACGTATTTATTAAGATGTACGCTGTAACCAATATTTTAACTACTAGTGTTCCAAGAAATACGTTTGCTCTAACCGATTTGTTCATTATAAGCAATATAAATGCGTTTTTTGTATGTCATTTTATGGGACCTACTATTTTGTTGGTTATATCCGATTGTACGTTATAGCCGGTGTCGTTGTAAACGATTTTGACTGTATACGGAAAACCAAAATACTCGTCATAAGTAAACAACAGCATATAAAACCGTCTATATATGTAAATAATACCAAACTTGAGCAAGTTGATAAAATCGTTTATCTTGGACAGCAATTAAATTGTAACGCAGAAAGTCACGGCGAAATTAGATCTAGGATAGAGCAGGCTAGAGCTGCTTTTAGAAGGATGTCCAAGGTGTTATGTAACAGAGACCTAAAATTGGCATTGAGGATCCGCCTACTTCGCTGCTACATATTCACTGTCTTACTTTATGGTGTCGAGTCCTGGACTGTGAATAAAATCGATCTAAATCGCCTTGAGGCTTTCGAAATGTGGTGCTAGAGAAGAATTTTAAAAGTTTTCTGGGTGGAGAAGATCCGAAACTCCACAATACAAGAACGTCTTAGCAAGACTAATGAGATCATAAAGTATCAAGCAGAGAAAGCTGGAATATTTCGGACATGTAATGAGAGGTCTAGACAGCAGAGATCGCCGTATAATAAATAATATCTATTACGAACAAACTGCAGCTGTTAGAGTTGGGGATCAGCTAACAGACGATATAAAGATAAAAAGAGGTGTACGACAGGGATGTATATTGTCCCCATTATTGTTAAATACATATTCAGAGCACATTATGAACCTAGCGCTAACGGACATAGACGAGGGAATACTTATAAACGGAGAACTATTGAACAACATAAAGTACGCTGATGATACTGTCATTTTTGAAGACAGTCTCGAAAGTGTGCAGACATTTGTCTCCAGAGTTGCAGAAGTAAATATGGCACAAAATAAATTATAAATGAAAAAAGAACATTGAATAAAAACAATGACTATTACACCAAAAATATTCCAATTCTGAAGTTAAAAGGCAAATGAGCTGTTAATATTATAAAAGAACGTCTAGATGTTTCTGTATCATATATGTCCGTAAACAAGATTTTTATACAATCCCCCTTCGAGTATATACCATTTGATCTAATGTTATTTATTTGCTTTCTTTATTTACTCTTTAGGTTGAAACCAATATTGGATTAAACATTTTTTATTTCAGTTCTTTCCCTGCTCTTATGTAGCAAAATTTTATTTGGAGAACGCAAACAAAATCTCAAAGAGATTATTTAAATACTGATATTTTACAAGAAAAAGTCAATTTCTGGAGTCGATAACAGAAATTGAAAGTTTGAAAGAAAGTTGTACGCTTTTTAATCAAAAATGTACCTTTTTGTGTAGGTTACATATTACAAACTAAATTCAGAGTTCAAAAATGTTAGATTATTATATTTTTGGATATATCTTGATGAATAACTTTTAAAAGAGGTGGTTTGTAATACGACAGAAGGGAGATGAGTACAGAGAAGTCTTAAGAAAAGAATTTGTAGAACATTATCAACAAGAATACTCCGATATAAACACAATTAACAAAGAAATGCAACAAAAGCTCTTGAAAGCAGGAGACAGAATACGTGATGGAACAAAACGGTTGACGAAAAAGAGACGCACATTTCTAAGCAAGCGAAAACGACACACCAATGGCTTCAAAGAATTGAATAAACGATTAAGAAGGGAGTAAAGGAAGATTTAAGGATCTATAATAAAAACAA
Organism: Diabrotica balteata; assembly: GCA_918026665.1. Classification (NCBI taxonomy): domain Eukaryota; kingdom Metazoa; phylum Arthropoda; class Insecta; order Coleoptera; family Chrysomelidae; genus Diabrotica; species Diabrotica balteata. The sequence continues at coordinate 8,367,014 of OU898276.1, read as the reverse complement.
GGTAGAAAAAATAAAAGAAAAAAACCGAGGCCTGAAATGCTTAAGATCAAACTTAGGAAGGCCTATAAGAATCTCATTGAAGGATAAAGATGGAAAAGAAATAAGAGAAAAGCCCCACATCATCTAGAAGAAAGCTCCAATGAAAATACAAGTAGATGCGAAAACCAAAGCTATACCAATCAACAGAGGAGTTCGTCAGGGAGATGTTATCTTACCAAAGCTATTCACACTTGGACTGGAAGACGTGTTCAAAGACATTAAATGAACAGATAAAGGAATAAATGTTAATGGAAGAAAACTAAGTCATTTAAAATACGCTGATGACTTTGTAATATTCGCTACAAGTTTCGAACAGACCATGGTGACGCAACTATTTTAAGGTTCGGAAAAAGTAGGTCTTAAGATGAACTTGGAAAAAACAAAAATAATGACGAATACACCGAACATTAAAGAAATATCGTTGAACGACATAAATTTAGAAACTGTAAGCGAATACATCTACCTGGGACAGATAATGAAAGTTAACAAAGAAAATCAAACTGCCGAAATTACCAGAAGAGTGGGGATAGCGTGGGTAGGATTTGGAAAACTGAGTTGGATTTTGAAAAGCACTGAAATAGTACAATATTTGAAAACCAGAATTTGGTTGGAAAGATCAATGCTCTGGGTGATACTAATAGACAAAAAAAAAACAAATTATTATTAGAATTATTAGGATTAGAAGCAAAACCAAAATAAAAGATGCAGGAGAACATGCTGCCAAATTAAAATGGAGCTTCGCAGGAGACAATATCCGACTGAAGGATAAAAGATGGAACTGCGAAATACAACAATGGAGACCATGGTTAGGAAAGAAAAGCAGAGAAAGACCAAAAATGAGATGGGCGGATGATATTAAGGAAGATCGGAAGACCCAACTGGAAGCAAGTAGCGCAAAATAGAAGACACTGAATTGATTTGGGGAGGCCTATGTCCAAAGTTACGAAATAAGGTTAACGCGAGATAACCAAACATGCGAGCTACTCAGAAGAATAAGTCTGGGTTGGGCAGCATTCGGAAAAATGAGAGAGGTATTTAAAACAAATATACCTATCCATTTAAAAAGAAAAGCTTTTAACCAGTGCGTTCTACCAGTCATCACTTATGAAGCAGAAACCTTAACTGTCACAAAAACATCAGCCGAAAAATTAAGAAGGACAGAACGAAAGATGGAGAAATCAATGCTTGGAATAAGCTTAAGAAATAGAATAAGAAACGAGGAAGTTAGTAGACGAACCGGAGTGGAAGACATTATCGAACATATTACAAGGCAAAAATGGATATGGGCAGGACATGTTGCAAGAATGAAAGACGACAGTTGGACAAAAAAATTGCTTAAGTGGAGACCACAGACTGACAAGCGAAACCGAGGAAGACATCCAACGCGATGGACCGACGACCTCAAAAGAATCGTGACCAATTGGATAGCAGAGGCGCAGAAGAGAAGCAGATGGAAAAGTCTAGAGGAGGCCAATGTTCAACAATGAACAACTCAGGGCTGATTGATGATGATGTCCAAAGTTGGATTACTTAAGGCTGAAGAAGAAGAAGTGAATTTCACATTCCTGAAAATAAGCTTTGCAACGCCCATGTTTTGATGTTTAGATCTCCACTTCGGAAATAGTTCTAAACGGACATTGCAATTAACTATTTTAATGAAAAGTTTAATTTTTTTTTAACATTAAAAAAATTATGTTTGTCTCAAATATGTTTCAAAAAAATTTTTACTTCATAATACACACATAACAAAGTATATTAAAATAACGTAAAAGAATTAAATACTTGTATTTAACGGTACAATAGACATTAATAAAATAATGAATGTGGACCATTTTTTAATACTGTCAAAAAGATAAACGATCAACCCAATATCCAATAATAACATTTTCTCTAGACAGTAGACGAGACGACGTCTTTTAATTAATTTAACACATGTTATCGTTGTAACATTGTATCTCTAGTAAACAAAAAACCCTGATACACTATACCTTCGTCAAAACACCTTGAACGAGGTGTCAGCTTTCTGTGTCAAATTAGAAGAACAAAATTTGAATATGGCTATTGGGAATGTAATAGAGGTAGGCAACATGTCGGGACCATATGTTGCGCATTTCACGTCCATAAATATGATGAATTGATATTGAAAAGGATTATATTATAAGTATAAATACAAAACAATATTTACCGAGGGTTATAAAATTATTATAGCAGACCAAAGTTTTTAATAGTACAGTCAAACCGTCAAAAACTGGCCACGAATGTTTTTTGAAAAAATGGATAAATAAAAAAATATGGTTTTCTCTTTATTAGGAGAATCTTGCTACTGGGAGTAAATTACTAACCTGAGCCAATCTTTTTTTCTTACTGTGTAGATTCTGTTCACTAATCGAAATAATTTTGATCGTTAGAAGATCAAACTTCTAAAACAGGGTTGTCCAACTGGCGGCCCGCGAGGCTATTTGTTGTGACCCACAAAAGATTTTCGAAAAGCATATATTTTCTTTAAATGCTGCCACTGGGAAAAAAGATTTTTTAATTTATTTTATAATTTATGGTTTAGCAGTGTTTTTACATGACAAGTACAGTACCGCGTGCCGCTTCGCGTACGTATAACGAATACAATCGTCCTCCACTACTATGAGAACTGCACTGATTACTGCGTATCACAGTTCACGTAGGCCACACCTCCCACTGCTTACCATCCGTCGCCAGCCGCCATCGTGCCAATGTGCTACTGACACGTAGGCTAGTCGGCTAATCTATTAAGTTGCTAGTGAACAGTGTTCTTGATTAATTCTTTGTCTTGATTCCTCTTATACAATAATGATTGTAAAACCAGTAAAACGGAAAATTGATAGTGAGAACAGAATTTACAAAGAAAGTTGGGAGAGTGATTACTTGATTGCTAACAATAATGGAAAGTTGCAGTGCTTAGTGTGCATGAATGTCGTTTCAGTGCCTAAAGAATATAATGTGAGAAGACATTACACAACAGTGCATGAAAATAAGTATGCTACGTACACAAATGAAAGTCGGCGTGCCCTAGTTGCAGATTTGAAGAAAAAGCTTAAACAGCAAACAGGTATATTCAGTAAAATATTACACTCTCAAACGCATTCTTTGCATGCATCTTATGCCGTGTCGCTTGAGCTGGCAAAGGCAAAAAAACCTTTCACTGATGGCAATTTGATAAAAAAATGTGCTGTTGAAATGGTCAAAGCTTTCGGTGATTCTAAAATGGCGGAGAAATTTGAATCAGTGCCACTTTCACATCAAACCATACAAAGAAGGATTGTAGCCATGGGTGAGCAAGTAGAAAAATCTATGCTTAGCCTGGTTAAGAAAAGTTTATTTCACTTTGTTTGGATGAAAGCACTGAACAAACCGATGTTAGTCAGCTGTTAATATTTGTGCGCACCACTTTTGATGATTTTACCAGTAAAGAAGAGTTATTTGATATTTGTCCTCTTTATGGAACAACAAAAGGAAAAGACATCTATGAGGCTGTGAAGAAAACAGTTAACAGAATTGGAGGCATTGATAAATGTTCAGCCATAGTAACAAACAGGGCCCCATCAATGACAGGTAAAAAAATTGGATTAGTGGGTCTGCTTCGAGAGAATGGTGTCACTTGCCCAACAATTCATTGTATTATACATCAGGGAGCTATATGTGGAAAATCAGTCTCAAGGAAGATCAAGTTTTCCAAACCATGATGAAGATTATAAATATGATTAGAGGGGTAAATCGATCTCTTTTACACAGGCAACTTAAGCAGTTTTTAGTGGAAACAGAGGCTGATGATTGGGGACTTGCTAATGTACAACGGTGTAAGGTGGCTGAGTGCAGGAAAGTGCATGAAACGATTTTTTGCCATAAGAAAGGAAATCTCTGCATTCCCCAACAAATACGTTTCATCTGACACAACTGAACTGGAAGAGAAGTTTAAAAATCCAGAATTCTTAAGACAGTTAGCTTTTATAACAGATCTGACTAATCATCTTAAAATGTTAAACGTGGGCCTTCAAGGAAGAAACCAGACGGTTTCAGATTTGATCGGAATGATGAATGGATTTCGGAATAAGCTAAACGTACTTTGTAAAAGAACAACCTGACACACTTCCCTAGCTGTGTGCAAATAGCAGAAGAATTCAACGGTAAGGAAAATATTGAGTTTTCATGCTGCATTTCACGTCATTCATCACATCTATTGATGAATTCAATACAAGATTTGAAGAAATTGAAAGTCTCAAAAGCAGTGTACTACTTTATAATAACCCTTTTGGAGCAACCATTGGTGATCAACCACCCAACTTACAGCTTGAGTTATGTGATCTTCAAGCAGACATGTTCCTAATCACCTAATCACAAGACAAAAAAAGGGACCTGAATTTTTCAAATTACTGCCAAAGGAGAAATTCCCAAACCTGCGAGATTTTGGACTGAAAATGACGTTGTTCGGAAGCACATATACATGTGAAAGTGCCTTTTCCTCCATGAAATACATAAAAAAATAAAAACAGAAGCAACCTTACCGATTCTTCCTTACGTCATCTTATGAGAGTGTCTACAACTGAACTGGAGGTGGACATTTCTTCATTGGTGGATGAAGCCGATCACGAACAGTCCTCACACTAATTGGATACATCTTTTTTGTTGCTTTTGCAATGTTTGTCTTGGTTATTAAAAAGTGTTATCAATAAATTTTACGTTTATAAAAAATGTAGTTGTTGAGCAATAAAAGAAATAATACTCTTTTTTGTTTTAATTATTTTTATACCTCTTGTTATTATTTGACATTATTATATGGCCCGTGACAACATCAAAGGTTTTAGTTTTGGCCCTTGAGGCATTGCAAGTTGGACACCCCTGTTCTAAAACAAAGGCAAAAGTACAGATGTATTGATTATGGTTGCTCAGATTTTAATAATGAATGACACAGACACCAAAAAGTTTGTGATATTATATCGAAATAAGCCAGTTTTGAAAGATCCGACCAGCCAGACAATATTATAATATAACTGGAGTCTCGTAAAGCTGCATCAAGAAAAATTGCTACTGCAATGGAACTTGATAATTTCACAGACACCCATGTAATAATAAAATTAAAAAAAAATTACATAGCTTCTATTTTACAAGAACAAAAAAAATTAGGCTTGGCATGAAGTCGAGGTATTCTTCCGATACAGTTTGTATAAAAAGTTGAATAGTTGTCTCAAACCGCACATAAAAACAAAAGAAATCAAGTCAAATTTGGATAATTTGGGTTTTCTAAATACTTAAGAGTATCCAATATATAATTGTCGAAGGGTTAATTGCAATTTCAGTTTGTCCGATAAGTCTTCTTTTATTAGAAAAAAAAAATTTGTAAATGGGTATATTTAAAAAACCTTTAAAAGGGCTGCATCCAATTAACACGAACGTTTTCGGAATAATAATTCAATCATCAGGTTAAAAATGCATGTTATCATGCCTGAGCCACCAAAATATTACAGTAAAAACCCTTTAAAATAAGTGAGGTTAACAAAGATTGTACCGGGTGGTCCAATAAGCCGATCTCTCGGCTATATATCAGAAACTATTCATGTTATAACTTAAGAAAAAAAAATTCCTTAGTAAAAGTGGCCAAGAGAAATCGCTGGAAATAACTTTCAAGATTCTGGATTAACCGCTAGGGGGCGTAACCTGCGAAGAAAATTTTGAAAACCAGTTTTTTGGGAAATATGTCCAATTATACCAAGTGTTAAATAAGTAAACTAGAAAGGGGCATAAATTCTGCACAAAGTTGTTCGAGTACTTTTTTTAAATGTTTTCAAATAAAGGGTGGGGGAGAGTGGGAAAGTATTTGTGGATAAATACCTATAACTTTGGTTTGGTCCAACCGATTTTAATGAAATTAGTGTCATTAGAAAGAGTGTGGATGAGTTAATTCACATCTACTATAAAATACTTGCATTTAGTTTTCATAGTCGTAGGTAGAGGGGACTTTCAAATAAAAAAAATTAAAATTTGTTTTTCTTCAAATTTTTTAATGGAAACACCTATTTATTGTAAATTATAATGGAACTGGAATAAATTCGTAACAAAATGGCGCAAACCGCATGTTAATAGCTTTTGTTGAACTCGAGATATGAATAAAAACTCATAAACATAAGTAAGTATAGTATTGACACACCCTGTATTATAAATTACATTAAAAAATAGGTCAGTAGGTATTTTCAAATTTTTTTATAGCAGAAGAATCTTAATGTTGATGCCTATTTTGTAAAAAAATAGTTTTTTTCGAAACTAAGTAGGCTACGACAATGAATTTGACGGGGAGTTCATATTGTTTATTTATCGACAGCAGTCAAAACATTGTTAAGAAGTGCTATATTATAATTCGAATTAAAGATTGCACTTTTTTCAATAGATATTAATATTGGTAATATTAGTAATTAATTACAAGTACAAATAATTTGTGATGTGATGAGTATATCAAATTGGATGATATGATTGGAGTTTATTTCGAATGTCACCAAAATGCCGCTATTGCCTCACGTATATATTTTGTAAGATATCGTGACAGGAGACATTATGGCAAAGAAGTATTTGAAAGAAAGGCAAAAAGATTAAGAGAAACTGGTAGTTTTTCTCGTCCTTGTTTTAAACGACGTAGTAGAGTTATGACCGAAGATAATTTAATCAATGTTCTTGCTTTAATTCAACAGAATCCACATATAAGTAGTCCGAAATATCTACTTCTTTGCCACAATATCTCCTGCCAGGATATCTTACAGAATATATATGTGAGGCAATAGCGCCATTTTGGTGATATTCGAAATAAACTCCAATCATATCATACAATTTGATATACTCTTCACGAATTATTAGTACTGATAATTAATTACTAATATTACCAATATTAATATCTATTGAAAAAAATGCAATTTTCAATTCGAATTATAATACATATAACACTTCTTAACAATATTTTGACTGCTGTCAATAAATAAACAATATGAACTCCCTGTCAAATTCATTGTCGTAGCCTACTTAGTTTCGAAAAAACAATTTTTAATCATATGAAATAAGAATGGTCAAAATAGGTATCAACATTAAGAGTTTTCTGCTATAAAAAATTTTGAAATTACCTACTGACTTATTTTTTAATTTATTTTATAATACAGGGTGTGTCAATACTATACTTACTTATGTTTATGCGTTTTTATTCATATCTCGAGTTCGATAAAAGCTATTAACATGCGGTTTGCGCCATTTTGTTACGAATTTATTCCAGTTCCATTATAATTTACAATAAATAGGTGTTTCCATTAAAAATTTTAAGGAAAAACAAATTTTAATTTTTTCTATTCAAAAGTACCCTCTACCTACGACAATTAAAACTAAATGCAATTATTTTATAGTAGATGTAAATTAATTCATTCATACTTTTTCTAATGTTACTAATTTTGTTAAAATCGGTTGATCCAAACCAAAGTTATAGGTATTTATCCACAAATACTTTCCCACTCTCCCCCACCCTTTATTTGAAAAAATAAAAAAAAGTACTTAAACAACTTTGTGCAGAATTTATGCCTCTTTCTAGTTTACTTATTTAACACTTGGTATAATTGGACATATTTCCCAAAAAACTGGTTTTCAAAATTTTCTTCGCAGGTTACGCCCCCTTGCGGTTAATCCAGAATCTTGAAAGTTATTTCCAGCGATTTCTCTTGGCCACTTTTACTAAGGAATTTTTTCTCCTAAAGTTTTAACATGAATAGTTTCTGATATATAGCCGAGAGATCGGCTTATTGGGCCACCCGGTACCTACATATTGGTGTTAATTATATTTAATGTTTAAGATTTAATTATATTTTACTTCAGATAACATACACCCATCTTACGTGAGTTCCAGCGTCCGGAGAGTAAACCTCTTCAAACGGACGTCAGCTGGTAACTGAGTTAACTGAGTTCAAATATTATTATTATTATTAGTGGTAAAAGTACCATCGACAATCGATTGAATTAGCCGTAGCGGGACCCCAATACCTGTACAGTCCTGTAAAAAGACCAGTGCAATCTTCTTTCATAAAATTCTGCTACGTTTTCAAATCAAGTATAATACATCTGGGTTGACAGCTTTATTGAACAGTTTTTTATGGATATCGTTCTTCTGAAGCAAGTAGTCAATGACCTCTAAAAAATAAACATTTGCTTAGAATCTTACGCCCCCTAACTCAAATTTCTAATTTATTTACCATTATAAAATACGATCCACCGATCACTGATAGTTCAAACAAATCACACCTTTGAAAATGAAACGTGAAACTAAGCGGTAAAAAAGCTGAAAGCTACCAGCTAACATCCATTGACAAGTTCCCATAAGTATCATGTATCGGTCGTTTTTCTATGATACTATTCCATTCCGAGGTATCGTATCGGTTTGATCATTGATGTATGTCCTGGTACTGGAGGAAGCAGTGGCGTATGTAACGCCGCTAATATCCCCAGGGAGTTTGTGTTATAGAGGTACATATAACTTTTGTTTTATGTCGATAATACGAAAAACTAAAGCTAAACCATGACTAAAAGTTTATTGCTTTTAATCAAACAAAGAACATACATATTTTCAAAGTTAAAAACTTTATAAAATTTTATTTAATAATTTGTTAAACATTTGTTATATACAGGGTGAGTTTTTAGTGAGACATTTGTCGATAATTCCATTATGGTACAGATTAACTAAAAAGGTTATTTAAAAAAAAAAGGTATGCAGGGATGTACATTCTTTATTAACATGCCGAATTCTACAGGGAGATTAATAACTACGTAGTAAACAAACAAACTAATAGAACTATTACGTCTTTCAGGACTTGACACTAAGGACATCCAGATTATAAAAAATCTATATTGGAATCAAACAGCCCACATGAAGAATGGACATATGGTGAGTGAAAACATAACCATTTCTAGAGCTGTAAGACAGGGCTGTATTCTTTCGCCACTGCTTTTCAACCTGTACACGGAACAAATATTTCTAGAGGCACTAGAAGAGTACAATGAGGGCATCAAGATTAATGGCGTACCAATAAGTAATTTTCGATATGCAGATGATACTATTATACTGGCCGATAACATCGAAGATTTACAGATGATGCTACATAGAGTTAATACAACTGGCAGCCGATTTGGACTGAAGATCAATAGAAAGAAAACTAAATTTATGGTGATCAGTAAAAAAAAATTTCAACATATCGACCTGCATATTGAAGACGAACGTATTGAAAGAGTACACCGATTTAAATATCTGGGATATGCAGAAAATGACAAGTGGGACCCAGAAGTAGAGATTAAGATCCGAATTGAAATAGCAAGATCCAAATTCATCAAAATGAGAAAGCTCTTAAGCAACCGCAACCTAAGCATTAACCTCCGATGGCGCGCCACGAAATGCTACGTACTCTACGCTACTTTACGGCGTAGAAGGGTGGACGTTAACAGCAGCAACTATAAAGAAGTTAGCGGCTCTAGAAATGTGGCTGTATCGACGCATACTGAGAATACCTTGGACAGACAGAGTGACCAACACAGAGGTATTAAGACGAATGGGTAAAGAGGTGGAATTGTTAACAACTGTTAAAAGGAGGAAAGCGTCATACCTAGGCCATGTGTTCCGTAATGATAAGTACAGTCTGCTACAGCTTATCGTGGAAGGCAAGATTGAAGGTAGAAGAGGTTTGGGCAGAAAGAAGAAATCCTGGCTGAGAAACTTGAGAGAATGGTTTCAAATACCAGAAGCTGCGAACATAATTCATGCGGCACAAAACAGAGAAACCTATCGTATGATGGTCGCCAACCTTCGGTAGAAGACGGCACATGAAGAAGTAGTAAACAAAACATACATTTTTTTTAATTCGCCATTCAGATTCATGTTAGATCAAATATTTAGGTTTTCTTTCGTTATATATAGGGTGTTTATTTCATAGCAATTTCGAAATACAAATGGTCATAACTCGTTAAATTCCCGGTATAGTAGTGTTAAACCCCAAAAATTGTACGTCTGCGTTACCATGTAGGTAGGCGGTCAAATAAGTACTTAGCTTCACCGCCCGACGGCGCCACTATCTCAAGATTAATATATTATGCATTTTCATGGACGGCTTATGTCGAAATTTCAATCGAATCGAACCCGTAGTTTTGTTTTAACAGCGTGTGAAATCGGGCTATTCTGCAGATTTTAGAAAAATAGAACAGGAGCAATATTGGTCGGTGACTCTTGTTCTAATAATCCATTCGAACATATAAAACTATTTATTAATATTTTTAATTTAGTATTCAACTCCACTTTTGACAAAGGTGCACTTACTCTAAAAAAATGATATAATTCTGTAAAATGTCATTGTCAAACATCTGTCAAAAATTTTTGTCAATAGTTTTTTAGTAGATAGTTTTTTGGTGCACTTTAAAAGAAGACCCCCCGAAAAAACAGGCACCCCGCCTACTCTCAGAGTGAATTTTAGTCCCGCACGGTGCAACTTCTCTGCTGGACAGAAGCCCTTACGAATCCATCAAGAATTTAAGCCTCAAAAAATAATAGTAGTTAAGTGCTCTCCAAATCGGTCAACGATTTGTCCCGCTGTTGGTATAACAGCAATAAATCATTATAATCACAGATACTTATTGATTATAATACAGTAGTGGCCTTTTTTCGAAGGTTTCGAAGTTTTTGCATGGTTCTCTGGGTGGCCTTTGACAAATGGTTACCACATCTCCGCAGCTTTTGATCCAGGATCTTTATGATAACGACTTGGATAGACAATAGTGCACATACACTTTCGAAAGACTTGTTGGCTAGCAAGTAGTATTTAGTTGTAGGATTTTTGTTTAGTTCTTTATGTATTTGTACTAATTTTATTTATGCTATTTGTTTTTCTCCCTTTTTCTCTATAATAAATCGTTTTGTACCTTTGGATAGCTTTTTGAACCGTTAGTGTTAGGACATTCTTATATTAAAGTTAAGAGCTCTTATATTTTTTTAACCAGCAATCTATGCTATACTCTCTATCTCATTTTAGGACATTCTTCATGTTTGTCCTATTGTGTAGCTACTAATTTTATCTACAAATCTATTCTTGTTTTTGGATAGCAAATTACGCAGTAAAATCAAAAAGCGTTTGGATACTTTGTAAGGTGACGTAGTTACACATCGGTTTTTTACCATGGAGAATAACGTGATAAAAATCTACGAACTCGTATGTCATATCCTGCATTTTGGTCATGAAAAAGTGGTTCGAGTGATGGGTGTTGCGATTGCGCACTCCGGATAACAAGCACAATCGTGAGACCAATTCAGAGCAGTGTCTGACTATATTTAAGCGCAATCAGAAGGATTTTCTACGTTGTTTGCTAACCGTTGATGAAAGATAGATCCACTGGTATACACCACTCCTCTGGAATATAGTTCTAGATACCCTCGTTGACCAACTCAGCAGCAACGGTTTCTACACAATAGCCTATGAAGACGATATTGCTGTCCTGCAAAGTGGTAAATTTGAGAATAGCGAATTTGAGAAGCAGTAATCTCTCACACTATGTGAGAGGTTACAAGATTCTCTCCGACTAATAGAAACATGGTGCAAGGAACACTCACTATCTATAAATCATAAGAAAACAGCGACGGTTCTCTTTACCAGGAAAAGAAGAATCACGAGCTTAATACACCCAAGGATTATAAGCTACAGTCTAAATTTTTCTGACGACGTGAAGTACCTTGATATTACCCTTGACAGGACGATAACATGGAACTCACACTTAGATGGTAGAGCTAAAAGAGCATATATTACCTATAAGCAGTGTCGACGAACAGTTGGATGCACCTGGGGACAAAAGTGCTACAGGCAACAGCGATAAACAAACTAAACCATATTCAACGGATGGCTTGTATAAATATAACAGGTGCCATGAAAACAACACCAACTGCTGCAATGGAGTTGATCATTGGCATCACGCTTCTAGATATATATGTCAAAAAGGTGGCGCTAATGACAACAATACGACTGCGCTCAGCTGGTGCAAACCTTGATGTAGGGATGGGACAATTAAAAACTCGTTTCTGGCAGGGAGACCTGGATGCGTTACCACTGCTACAGGCAGGCTGCGACTCAATTAAACCAAAGTTTGTCTTTAACAAACCCTACAAAATCGAAAGTAGACGGTATAGGGAGACAAACGTGGCAAATGCCTGTTGCATATTATACACCGATGGCTCCACCAAAATAAGAATAAAGTGGGGTATGGGCAAAAATGCCAGCGTAGTTCAGACAGAACTGACTGGTATATCCATAGCCGCAAAAGAGATAACCCAAAAAGGTATAGCAGGGAAAACTATAATGATCTGTAATGATCTATAATGATAAACAATTCCCTTAAGTTCTTAAGCCAGGATATTCTTCGTCTTCCCACATTTCGCTTTCCTCGGATTTTGCCCTGCATAATAAGTTGTAATAATGCGTATTTTTGCCCTCTCATCACATGTCCCAAGTACTCAAGTTTTCGTCTTAATAGTTAATATTATTTCCGCCTCATTTCCTATCCTTCTAGTTACTTCCATGTTTGATATTCTTTGAATCCATGATATTCGTAGGATTCTTCTGTAACACCAAAATTCAAAGGTTCAAAGCACAAATAGCAGACAAGCGTTACTAACCTTGAGTAGACCACGTGTTACATCAGGTTTAGTAATGGAGTGTCACGAGTCACTAACTCAGACTTCAGATGGTAATATCCTGAGGTGGGTTAAAGGACACAATAGGAATAAAGGCAACCGCATTTCTGACCAATTGGCTAGGAAGGCGGAAGCTCTAAGACTCCTAGGAGCTGGAGATCTTTTTGGTTGATCAACTACAACCATCGCGGAAATTGTCAAATGTCACTCCCATACGCAAACCGTAAAAAAATGGGCAGAAGAGCAAGGATGTAAACTTGCTAGGGTAACACTAAGTAACCTTGAAGAGTCAGCATCGCAGAAAAATTACCCCATTTAGGTGATGGCCACCATTTTCTGTGATTCACAAGAGAAGAGGTGATCTATATCGATTACTTGGAGAAGGGCAAAACGGTCACAGGGCCCTACTACCCCGAATTATTTGGCCGATTCGACAAAGAATTGCAGAAAAATTACCCCATTTATCGAAGAAAAAAGTTTTCTTCCACCATGATAACGCATTGGCTTATACTTTTGCCTTAGATATAGATTGGTCGAATTCAGTTTATTTCCAAGTAATTCTTTTTGACCAGGCATCCATATTAAAGACACTTTATTTTGTTTTGCCAGGTTGTTGAGAAGATCTTTGCAATTCCTCACCAGTTTTGATTTATCATATTTTATATAAGTACTACTTTTTATAGTTTCCAATAACTAAAAACTTGAAATTTCAAGATTATGTACTTGAAAATATATTGTACGTCTTGAGGTAACTCTATCCTTTCGACAAACAAATCAGAAAAATTAGAAAAATTAGTTTTTTTACCTGCTTAATCCTCTTTTTTATTATCAGCGACACCTAGGTATGAAAGAACTTTAATGATGGAAAACTGAGGCACCGGTAGCTGGTGACAGTGTTTATATATCTTATTAAGTATTGAGTGAACTTAATATTCTTAATAAGTATATCTATGACAGTGAGTTTGCGGATATGGACATGCGTTTGTATGTCATATATTTCGGCTGTACGAATGCAGTAGATTGTTGGAAGACGAAACGTGGTAATTGTTTGACCTATTGAAGATTGGCATATAAAAGTTAACAACAACAATAATAATAACTAAATATTATTAATTTATATATTAATTATTAATTTAATATGTGTTCTCTAAAATCCTATAATTTTGTGAAATCTAAAAGTTTAAGATCGTACTAATTGCTAAATTTATTGACACGTACGCGTATGTCGTATCCTACAATGTGATCTGTGGTTATACGATTGATCAATATTAAAACCTACAATTGGTCAGGTTCGCTTAGATACAAGTGTAATCACTTAACTGGCATTCTGCAATGTTAGTTATGTTTGTAAACGTCACACTAATCAGTTCCTATCGTTTGTATAGGCAGATATGAGCTAGTTCAATGCATTTTTTAAGTTAAAATTGAAGGAAAAAGGGCCCTAGGGCGAAGAACAATATCCTGGCTTGCTAACCTGAGAGCATGGTATAGAAAGACCTCAACACAGCTATTTCGTATAGCAACCAACAAAGTCATCATAGACAGAATAGTCGCCAACGTTCGGAATGGACAGGCACCCTAAGAAGAAGATCGTTTGTATGTGACTGCGATTGTAAGTACTGTGACTTCAGTACCATATTCGAACAGAACCAGATTCGAACTTGCCCAGAGCCCATTTACCTCATAAACTTCGGTGTCTATGACCATTTACTTAAGCTGCTGACTCAGTTTAATTTTGTACATATGTAGCCCCAAATTACGATCCAAAATTAGTTAAGTTGTGAAATATGAAAGTGCAAATTCTTGTGAACGATGTCAAATCAACTGCCTCAGATTCCCCTGCACACTATTTCGGACAGTAACGATGTTTTCATCAGATCTTACGTTTCATCAAGATAAGGGTGAAGGTTGGATATTTTCATCTACAGTGATTTGGCAGTACAGACTGAATAATTGAGAGCCAATTTTACACATGTAGAACAATATAGGCGCTACCAAAAATTAAAAGTTTGGTAGTTCTGTTGGAAGATCTGCACAAATGTAGTATCTTCCATCTTATATTTTATGTACGAAATACATGTACCGGTTTCTTTGATGTTTTGAAAAAAATATTAATACTGTATATTAGCGGGTTCATTTCGCAGACTTAAAATTCACAAAGGGACGAATTCGCTGCACTGCCAATATCATATTTTGACCGAATACCTAACATGCTTTTTAAAACAAACAATAGTCGAATACGCCATTCCGAAAATGAACTCTTTTTGCTCTTCTATTATCCGTTAATTGTGACTTATGAAAGGCAAATGAACGTAATAGCTATGAATGTTTATAAACAAAAAAAGAGTGTAATTTCATTTTTAATGGGACTATAATTCATGGGAACGACAAACAAAAAAAGATTTCGTTTGGAAAATGTTTCAGTCTCTCGAGTTTGGAGTGCAGAATTATTGCTAATTACTTTTGGAAATCGATATACGCTAACAAAACGTGGACGGATGTGAATGTCATTGTGGAAATAAACTAAGCATAAAACTACGCAAAAAATATAATACAAACGTATACATAACATAATACAATTACCTCAGAAATATAAAAAAAATGTTACATACACAAGGTATATTCCAGCAAAATGCAACAAATTAGGTTAAGCCAAAATTATACAAAAAAATTTACAAGGAGAGTTGTTTTTCTTCAGATTGTCATTCAGAATTATATCTGAATATTTATTAATTTCACAGTTTCTGATAAAGATAGTTTAAGGCCTTTATTCTAGAGAATTTGAAAATGAAGTGCGTAGAATCTATTTTTTATAGAGCTTTTGTGTTCTTCAAGACGTTCGTTAAAGCTCCTACCAATTTGTCCGATGTAAGTTTCTGGGCAGTCGCCATATTTAAGTTTGTATACACAGCTGTGTAAGTGATATTTTTCTTAATTTATTGTTTGTTCTGAAAGCTGCAACAAGAGCCATAAGAAAAAGAATTTACACAGTGGTGAATACAAACTTACATTATGGTGAGTGCCCAAAAACTTACATTGGACAAACTGGAAGAACCTAGAACTAAATTATATAATCACTTCTAAATCGTGGACTACACATTTCAGTACATTAGAAAATGAGAGTATTAGGAGCATTGAGGGGAACGATATGTTGGTCAAAAGTGAGTTAAAGTTTGTAGTGCCTGGTATTAATTTTACGATAAACCAAATTATTTAACCTTGAAACGTATATTGCATTTGTAGATTTTGAAAAAGTTCTCGATATATAAACAATTTGAAATTATGGAAAAAAAGAGGATACCTAGTTGACCTCATAAGCGCAATCAAATACTGCGAATAAAATGCAGGCACATGAAATAAAACCAATAAAAAAAATTTTTAAAGTCTAGAAACCATAATCACAAGATCTGAAAAAACTGAAAGATAAAGAAATGCACAAAATTAAAACAGCTTTAAGAAAAAATGACTTCTTTATTTCTACGATTGAAAAGGCACAGAAATGCCTAAATGAGAGATCCGGTAGAAGAAGAAAAGCCAATTGGGCAAACTATCCTGCCCTATATAAAGGGTAAGATAGATAAAATCAACAGAGTTATAAAGAAAAACCTAATAGACTACATTTAAGTCCGACAGAAAACTCTCAACCATATTAACATCCGCGAAAAGAAAAATTGTATTGGAAATTCTAGTATATAAATTACATGTTGGACGAGAAAAAGGACAAAATACATGTCCTTCCATATTTTTGCCATCTTTCCTACAGAGATTTTTACCAGATCACATATACGTTGTATTTCTTCCTGTACTGACCCTGTAGTTACCAAATGTATGTAATCCAAAGACTTTCATCTGCATGAAAACCAATCCTACAGAAAACCTAAAAATTACGTTGACAAAAAACAAAGCCATACCAAGCGTATGTACATAGAACCGATCACAGTAAGGGGTTAAGAAGGTAACAGGATATTTAAGTACAGCACACAGCAGCCTAGAAAACATAGTAGTATAATAGGGCAGCTAAAGATGAGATCCCAAATTGCAACGACAGAGTTACGAACAGAAACGGACTACTCTTCAAGTGAAAATCATCAAATCATCAAGAAATTCATCAAGAAAATAACGACGATACCATGACAATAGGACCCATTTAGCCAAACCATTTTTCAGGAAAGGCCATTTCAACTAACCCATCTCGATATAGTAGTCGCTAGAAACCTAAGATTCCAAACAGAACTACAAACACTACAAAAAAAGGAACATTAGAACATATCCCCATACTATTGGACATAAAAACATGGGAGAAAAACGCCACGGAGAAAATTACTAGAACGAAAACAAAGTGATTAAATTACAAAAGAGTTATTGAGCATTAAAATCAACAACAACGTCCCAGTAACCAGGAACATTGGGAAATCGAAAACAGGAAATAGAGGAAAAAGTATTAAAGTTAGAGAAGGTTAAGAGATATAATCCAGGAAATAAAGGACATGAAAAGGGAAAAGAATAAAGCCAAAAATAGAGCTGGAAGGACAAAAAGCAAGAATTACAAAACACGTCAAATCAGCTAAATAGAGAAGTGAAAACGGCGTTACAAGAACACCGAAGCCGAAACTGGGCAACCACGTCCAAAAATTGGAATAATGTGGCTCTCAAGTATGCAAAATATTTGGAAATTTCAAAAAAAAATCCCAAGACAGAAAACTCATACCTTCCTACACGGAAGAACTGAAATTGTCTACTCCATCGAGGAAAAAGCTGAGGTGATGAGAACGGTTCTTGAGAGAGTGTGTACGCTAAATTATTACCAAGGCAAAGATACAGACTTTATTGAAAAAGTCGAGGGACAGCAAGAAATGCCCGAGTAACGAAATGAGATTACCACCCAGATTAAATAAAAGAAGTAATTAAAAATAGCTCACCGAGAAAAGCACCTGGTTTAGATGAAATTACAAACGTAGCTCTGAAGTATCTACCGGCGAAAGCAATGGTATTTCTAACAAATTTAACAAACTTGATATTTAGATACAGGCTCTTCCTAAACCGATGGAAGGAAGTCCACGTCATCATGATCCCAAAGGCAAGAAAGGACACCACGTTCCCACAAAACTACAGGCGGATAATCTTACTAGTCAGCAAGGTTGTGAAAACAGTGATACTCAGTCAAGCAGAGACAGACCGGCTAGGACTAATCCCATAAGCTCAGTTCAGATTTAGAGCACACCATTCCAGCGAGCCAAAAATATTCAGACTTACAGAGTACATAACAGCCCAATTCATCAACTAGCAGTAAACAGGAGCATCCCCACTGGATGTACGCAAAACCTTTGATAAAATTTGGCTTCCAAAATGGGAGGCTATGGATAGAGTGGAATCATGGCGAGACTAATGTCTTCGTAGTTGAGCAACCGAAGCTTCAGAGTTCGAATAGGAAGGTCCTGTATAAACTTGGAATATCGGAGGCTGTAGTACTACAGGGAGCGGTCCTGTCACCCCTACTTTATACAATATTTACCATCTATGTTCCAAAACACCTGGAACACTATTGAGCCTTTACGAAGATGACACTGAGATTGCAGCCAAATAAAGAAATATCGGCATAGCATTCATCAAACACATGCAAATAGCACTGAACATTAAAGAATTAAGTATCTAGTGAAAAATCCACCATTAACTCAGAAAAAACAAGAGTGGTGCTCTTCAAAAAGAGAAGGATTCAGAGAAACGGCTGACGCATGATGATGCAAAACAATATCATCAAATGGAAAAGAGATGCTAAATACATGGGAGTCATAATGGTTTAAAAACACGTAAATACGTTCCAAAAAGCAACAATAGCTAAACTACGTGCTAAAATAAAAATAAGATTAAAAAATTTGTTTTAAATCCTTTATAAAGGGTATATAATAAAATAAGATTGATAAATAGCATCATATTGCCTATATTAATATAGGCATCTCTAGCAGGGAGACATATCTGTAACACAAACAAAAAAAACGATAAAAGTCCACAACAACAGCATACGCGAAGCAATAAATGTACCTAGATACATCGCCGAATATTTTTAGTTCAGAGAACTTCAACAAGTAATGGTGATTGGCACGACGGTCGAAAAAACCAGATTTAAGTTTGCTGAGCTGGAAAACTACCCTAGACCGATTTTGCGAGAGAGTTAGGTACGATGCATTCCATCGTACATAAAGATAATCATAGCGTTGGGGACCTTCAAGGACAAGATTTTATTTTTTAGAAAGCCTTTAAGATATGAAGCTGCTAAAAAGAGAATCTCAATTAACACTGTAGAGAAAGACAATTATTCGCCAATTATTACATATGACAGTAAAACATGGAATATTTGACCCTCATAAGAGATGAATTCACGAACGATTGGAGAAGACGCGGCAATGCTGAATTGGTGACTCTGTATGGAACTGAAACATAGTTAGACATATCAAGGCAAACCGAATAAGATGGTCAGATTACGTGGTACGACCAGATGATGACAGAGTGTTAAACACAGTGTTTTTTGAAAGACCAGATGGTAGAAGATCATTAGGTCGACCGAGAAAAAAATGAAAGGGTGATGTTAAAGCCGATTTATTTAGAATTGGGGTACAACAATGGGAAATAGAAGTGAAAGATCAAAGAGGATGGAGGGTGATAGTGGATGCGGCGAAGATCACCCCGAGTTGTAAAGCCAGTGAAGAAGAAGAAGACATCGCTGAGCATTTTTTGTCCAGAGAACTTCAACAAGTAATGGTGATTGACACGATGGTCGAAAAAAGCAGATTTAAGTTCGCTGAGATGGAAAACCACCCAAGCCCGATTATGCGAGAGGTAGTTAGGTACGATGCATTCCATCGATAAAGGCACAAACGCCCAAAGCAACGAATCCTGGAAAATATAAATATAAATACTAGATAAGTTCGTAGCTCTATCAACAATGGTACTCTAGTATTGTGGAATGTCCACTAATAAAATTTTATTTTTCAGAGAGCTTTTTAAAAAATATATAAAAAAAGGATTGGGCTATCAAAAAATATACAACAAAACACTAACAAAAGGTGAAAGCCACCCAAAAAAATTAACTCCCAAAACCCGAGCATGAAGGGCCAACATCCGTGAGCACCGAGTCGCCGATCTATGCGTAGCCCAAAGCAGAGACTCGAAGACAGAGCAGCAATTTTAGTTCGAAGATACTCTATAGAGAAAGCAGGAAAAAGCGTCTCACGCTAGTCTGCATTGATTGGGTTACGATATCGTGTTTTGAGTTCTTGTACCCAGTATTGCCACAAGATAAGCACTTAGGTGATAAAAGAGCCTCAATTGCGTATCACAGAGTGCTATAGGCGGGAAAGGGATAATCTGGAGCATTGGAGAGCGATAGTGGCACATATACTGAGTTTAAGACAGCAACTTGATTGAGGCAGATGGTTGAGTGTTATCGAATACAACACATATATGTGCAGTATCGTTTGATAACGTCACTAGCAATTAAAACGTCAAGTAGGACTAATTTTAAAATACATCCTGTAAACCTAGAAACCAACATTATAATAGGTTTGTTTCTGCAATAGTTGGAAACGGTTTTACAACGCTCGAGTTTGCGCAGTAAAATAATTGTGTTCGTGCAGGTTTAATTTCAAACTCCAACTGTTTGGTCAGATGTTCTTGCAGATTTGTCGACCGTTTTCAAATCGTTTTCAAATAGTCATTCTGGTTTGAAGATTATTTTCCAACTAATAGTTTGACGCAGGCGTACTAAGTATAAATAAATATGGTTTCTTATTCTTAAGCAGTAAATATAAAATATATTGTAAATATTTTTCACTAAGTTATATTGAACTGATTATTTATTGGTTATTTTTCAATTCCAACGTTTGGTGTATTTACATTGATTATTCTTTATTGAATAAATTTTTGGACTAAATATCCAACATGGTAATTATACGTGATATAACTATGATTAAATAACTTATGAAGTAAAAAAATATATTTCAGGAATCATCTGAAAGTTCTTATTCTGATGAAGAGGCGTTTGATATTGAAGAATTGTCGTCGGATGAAGATTTGTTACAAATTCTAGATGAACGTATAAGGCCTGAAAATAAGAATTATATTGAAGAAACGGTGTCAAGTTACAACGATTGTGAATTTATTGAACACTTTCGTGTTAGTCGTGCGGTTGCTGAAGATATTGCGAACCACTTCAGAAATTCACAATATTTTCATTATCAAGCGGGAGGCAATGGCAAGCTTGTAGAATATGAACAAACATTAATATATTTAGGGTTCGTTGGTCACCAGACTGCATCATTCAGAGATGTAACTGATAGATTCGATATTGCTATCAGCACTCTTTTTAAATTAATTAGAAAGTTAACATATTTTCTGAGCAATATGGCCCTTCAAGTAATTAAATGGCCATCAGGTAAAGAGAAAATAGAAATTGAGAGAAACTTTAGACAAAACAATTTTCCAGGTGTTATTGGAGTAATTGATGGGAGTCACATTAAAATAGACAAACCAACAAATGATCCAAACTCATACTTGAATAGAAAACATTATTATTCTATTCAGGTAATCACATACTTATATACATATCTTATAAACTTAAAAACTGACTAGAATTTTTATACATATTTTTAGTTGCAAGTAGTTTGTGACCACCAAAGAAGAATAAGGGACTTATTTGTCGGTTATCCAGGATCAGTATATGACAGCAGAGTTTTCAGTAGCTGAGACTATAGTTGTAAAGTGTGCAGATTATTTTATTTTATGGGATAGTGGTTATCCATGTTTGCCCAATCTCCCAACTCCTTTTCAAGATAGAGGTAACTTAACACGAAGACAGTTAAATTACAACATGAAATTAAGCAAAAATAGATATGTAGTTGAACACTGTTTTGGTCTACTTAAGCAAAAATTCCGTCAGTTGTATCATGTAAAATTAAGAGCTGTGCCAGATATAATACATTTTATAAGAGCATGTTGTGTTCTTCACAATATGACAATCGAAGACCAATTTGAATATGAGGCACAAAATATTGATGAAAATATTTTACCATTTAATTTGGACATTGATGAGAATCATGCAGACAGAAATAGAGTGGAAAGAAGAAATGAAATCATGAATTTGTTACCTATGTAAATAAATCATGTTCATTACAAATTTTTTTAATATTCTGAAATATTTTAATCTCTTCGATATAGACTGTAAAACATGTATTACTTAAAGTATGATGTATTTAAAACATATTTTTAAGTTTTAGAGTTAATATATGTATATTCTTTTTATTTGTTACACATTCAATTTGTAGAAAATAAAAATATAACTCTGATGATTTTTTATTAAAAAAAACTGTTACAAACTTAACCTTAAATTTACTTTCCTAAAAATTAAAGTATTTCAGTAGGTAAAGATTCTTTTGATACTAAATATTTGCTAAGTATTTCGTTCGTCTTCTCTCTCGGTTTATTTTGTTTTCTTGTTTCTAAAAGTCTTCTTCTTCAAACAGTTTCTTTGTTTGGTTTTTTTCTTTGATCACTTCTAATCTTTCTTTGTGAATTTTTAGCAGTTCTGTATAAAATTCCTTTTTGTCTTCACACATCTTTTGAAGAATATTGTTTTTGCTAACTGGTTTCTCTCTCTTTCTTTTAAGTGATTTTGGTGTAAAACTAAGAACATTGGCTTTAGCTGTTGCTACATCTTCAGGCTTTTCATCTATGTGATGTGCTACTGTTTCATTAGATAACAGCAATTCAGGATTGACATTTCTTTTTTGCCCAAATATCTCATCTAGTTCATTACTATATTCAAATGTTTTGCGGCCTCTTCCTGTTTTTTTTACTCTCATCTATATATTTCTTATAATTTCTTTCAATTACTCGCCATCTATTTTTGCAGTGACATGCATTCAAATTAAGATTATGTAAGTTATTTAGTTGTTCTGCTACCTTTGCCCACATAATTTTCATGGATTTCATTTGTAAACTCCCTACCCTATCTCTGTATTTTTTATAAAAATCTATTAATAACAGTGTCTGGTTGTGGGTCCAAGATATACTGACTGAAACACTTTTCGATGGGCTTTGGTTTACAATTATAAACTCTTGTAAATCTGAAACAAATATAACCTTTAAATGCCGTTTAGAAAAATGTGTTTTATTATTTTGTTAAACTTTCACTTTAGACGAAGTTATTGTTTTGAAAAAAAGTAAGTAGTACTTACCTTCCATATTAGAAATCTATTTGTTTGATTACAAAAATTATGAATCTCGATATTAACCAAAAATATTAGGTTAGGTATAATCAGCAAATCGTTCGTGCAGCATAAATTTTGACAACGGTCAGAAAACAGTCTAATTTCACTTCTGCGCAGAGTGCATAGTTTGCAAACGGTGAGCAAACCACTGCAGAAACAAACCTAATATTACCAACATATAAACAGAATATTATACCGGCTGTGAAAGCATACATTCCTTTGAAGTGTTCGAACAGTTACCTAATATACGAGGTTATTTAAGCTATTCAAAACATAAGGTGAAGTCACTGTATACAAAACATGCTACTGTATATATCAATATTCCAATAACTAAACTAGATATGCTACTTAATTGTAGCAGGTACCGATTAGCTACATTAATTTACCTGTGTACCTACTAAAATGTACTCTACTACGTTCCCAACATGTTTGCAATAATCCTATTTCATAACTTTATGGAAAATCGTATGCATCTGGCAACCGTCAATTTGTGTAAACCGAAGGAAAATTCACGACACCTGGCAATTCCCGTCTTGACCTGAATTTCACCGGGCCATGTAAGGGAAATTGTTATGCAAATGAATAAATCTTATTTCGGTGGCAAATAGATGACGTCAGATGACGTCGATTCGATGTCGCGCTTTGATTTCGCGCTTTAGCCTCCTTTTGAATGTGACGGAACGTGACTTGAAATACACATCAAAGAAACCGCTCGCGGTGACTTGCGGAATAAGGCCAAGTGCAAGGCTATTGTCGATCTGGAATAATGAATCCGTAAGTAGAAGGAGAAAATTCTATTCAAGAAAATGTTAATTAACCTGGATTTTATTGCAATTCGCAATTAAAAGAAGAAAAAAATAGAAGATTAGTTGTAGGTGAACTTCGGAGTAGAAGCACTTTAGTTTGCTTGTTTATAATTTAAGATTTTATACTAAAAACGCTTTTTAATTTTTTTTTAATTATTCTAATAAGCTAGTTAAATCCTTTTAGGCTGAAGGACCATTTTAGATAGTCCCTGTCGCTGAAGATTCATAAGGCAAACATGTCATCTAATCCAGCACTAACTAAAATACTTGTTTAACTATTTTCTTCTCCGTTTACTTATTCTCTGAAAAAATGTATGAGAAAGTCTAAAGAGAAGATATATACCAGATAAAATGATAATAGTCATTCAATCACTATACAAAAACATAAAAAATGGCATAATAAATAAAAATGTAATATCAGAAGAATTCACAACGTCAGGGGGTTTAAGATGTGTAAGGAAAGTTTAGGTCATTTATTATTTATTAACACATTTGTTTGGGAACGTATGTGCGAATTCATTTCATATTTTTACAGTTAATATTTTTTCTGTTACGGTACTGTAATGTGATCTAATTTAGTGCTGTATTTTAAAGACCTTTTTGAAATATATTGTTTCCTGTTGTCTCGTAAAACTTAAACTGGATATCTCATTTATGATGTTGTGAATACGGAGAATTTGGCTTCTCTTTTGTATGGTTCAAAAATATACACACAAGTGTAAAGTGTCGGGTTACCGTCACAATTAGCTAAAATTATCGGAAAGGTCGCAATACAATGGAATGATTTATTGGTACACCCTCTCGGACCACCGCTTAGAGGGTTCCTTAGCTCTGACCATATCAACGCATTTTTACTTCTTCGTAACACAGTGAACGAAACGCACCACACTTGACTGGTCTCGTGTTAATTAGCCTCGGCGTCCCAGGCCGCGGCGTCGTGATGCCCGGCGACCAACTCTTCAGCCTGTTACGAATACCTCAATAGAACCAGAGGGTAAGTTCATAGTTCTTTGTACAAAACAACAATAATGAGTAAACCAGTTGATTTCGTAACTTATTCACAATTTATAGTTGCTATTTTCGTTAATTTTATGTTTAAACAAATATTGCATTTTTCGTTATAATGATTTATCTGATATAATTTAACTAGCGACCTCTCAAGTTTAATCCTAAACAACATTAACGCACAATAAAAAAAAACAAAAATTAAGACACTACATATGAGGTATGGAAACCAACAAAAAAAAACAGAGATATCAGATTCTTCGTTTGCAGATGATGTAGCAATACTAGCATCGACAAAACAGGTAGGCTGTTTTCCCCATTTATGTAGGTTGTGTGCGCATACTGCATGTGTCGTTCTAATTCGGTTTAGGCTCTTCCATATGTTTCGTGGCTGGTTGAAGCCATCAAGCTTTTGTACTGGGTCAATAAGGTTGGATACTTCAGGTGGGGCTTCCTCAGTCAACACCGTGCGCCATCTGGAGGTAACATTGATATCATCTGCTGTTAGCTGTTGGGCTGTTCTTATGGGTGGTTTTCTGGATGGGAGTCGGTTTGCTGGTAAACTCGAGATGTCTTCATGGGTTGGTAGTTGCAAGTTGCTATTTACTTTCGAATACTTCGTTATCAAGGCCTTTTATCTATGTAGAATAGGCGGAGGAATATGGCTAAGGATCGGAAGCCAATATAGTGGAGTAGTTTTGATGCAGCCGCTAATCATTCCCATTGCTATATTAAGCTGCGTATCAACTATTTTCACATGACGACTATTTAGCCAGACCGATGCGCAGTACTCTGCCACAGAATACATCAAACTTAGCAAAGATTCTGGATAATGTTATTTCTACTACTTATTTTTTGTGTAGTTATTTGTAGAAGTTTTTTAAACGAGAGAGTCCTGTTTAAGGTAACCCCCAGATATTTTGGGTAGGGTTGGTAGGGTAGTGCTACATTTCTCATTTTGACCTCTATTTTTTGATTTGCCTGTTCGTAATTGAGGTGATATCACCTCAATTTCTTAATAAATAATAAAGTATCATAAAATAACATTTCATTTCAATACTAAAATAAAGGGCGTTCCATTTAGGAAAACTCTCATTCCATGTTTCGAACAACTCTGTATATAAAAATTAAATATTTGGTTATATCAATAATCTCAACAATAGTAGACTATATTAAAAATCGTTTGAACATAAATAGCTTGTACCGTCCCGTTAATTTGGGCGGCTCTAAATATTTGAAAATATTTTTAGAGTAAGGTCCTATCTACGCTCCAACTGTTTGCTAAATAATTTTTTTCTTTCACCTCTTACGATAAATTAGTAATGTATGTATGTTAATAATTACATACTTAAACTAAAACAGTCATACATTGATGGAGTTTACTTACTGTAAAAATTGATGTAATCCATTTTAACAAGGATTGATTTAGCAACATAAGTTTATGGATTTGGTTAATATGATCAAACTTCGAAACTGCCAATTCAAAATGATAAAAGATTCCCTATATATGAAGTTTAGACTAAATGCAATTGAAGTTATATCACGGAAAAGTGGTATATTTAGTTACGAACCCCAGAGCTCAACTTTCAAAGTTAGTGTTCAGTTACAAATACAATTACCTTTAACTTTCAACAACTTTCAACAAAGTAAGCCGTCTTCTAACAGGATTGTTTCGGGAAAATTTACCACCTGCCTTGTATGCTAGTGACAGTACAATTTGTGTTCTTTTTCTTTGTTTTAGACTAAATCCTCCCTTGCAAATCAGAAGTTATTTTAATTTTGAAGATTTAACCGTAGCTCATGAAGGATATTATAATGTAGGTTCCTTATTTTTAGACTGCAAAACTAAACTAAATAAATGACTGTTACAAAATAATGCTGTAAACCTTACTTGATATTGGCAGAGAGTAATAACTTACTGGCAAGTTGTCATTCCTCAGGCGTACATATTCATAGGGATATAAATTATTATATTAATTCTTAATGATTAATATGCCAATAATTGCAGAATTAAACGATATTCTAATTTTTTATAGAGTAGGTTAGGAATATGCTTAATTGTCACTACAAATTGTACACTTTTATGGACAAAGTTTACAAACAGTCAAAAAAAAAATAACAATAACAATTAAAATTTACTAAAATTACATAAATCATTAATATCACAAAAAAAAACGATAATTAAATATACAATCCATTGCAAAATTTAACTAAATTGCAAGTTGCATAATAAAACCTTACGAACTAGATTACGAATAAGTTTAAGTTGCTGCAAGTGATACCCAAATACAGTGATAAAGTACTTAAATGCACTGTAATTTCTTAGTTAGTTATTCGTTAAGAAACTCTTTCACTGAATAATATTATGGTCTTTCAGATAGATAGGCTTTTTCAATTTACGGAACTTAAGGAAAAACGTTGTAGATTTAAAATGCAAAAAAGATGGTCGTATAATTTTTTTTATCAAATATAATATAGATTTCTTTACTAACTCAGTAGACAAGATCGGTAAATACACTGGAGTTTCTGGCGAAGTAATCATGATTAGGTCTTGCTGGAAAAACATGTAGGTGTTTACGAATTAAGCAAACAGTTTCTAGAATATATAAAGAGCGAAGAGGTAAAATCTCGTGATTTTTGAAGTAACTTCTGCAATGTGTTATTCTACTGAGCCCAAAAAGACCATATTGCTCTTTTTTGTAATTTAAAAATAACGTCAGATTGGGCAGCTGTACTAGAACCCGAAAAAGAAAGGCCATATCGAAGATGAGACTCGAATACAGAAAATATGTTATTTTGAAAGATGCTTAATTGATTTCCTAAAGATGCTTGGTTATTAAGAAGCAAGGGTTGAAAAGCTCCTTTATAGGATAATGCTACTGTCTTATCCACGTTAAAAGAGAGTAAATTAGACGCGGACCAGGTTTTTATTTTAACTAGATCACTAGTTATAATTGCATGAAGAGTTGAAATATTAAAGTTCTTTCAGGTAATACTGGTATTATCCACAAAAAGAAAAAATGTTTCATCGATTTTTAAGTGAGTGAAGTTTTAGTTTATAAAGATAAGGAAAAGTAGAGAACCCAATACTAAACCTTGTGGTACTCCACATACAATGCTTTTGTGACTAGTCAGTATCATTTGCTCTAACTAGTTGTTTCTTCCGCAAGTAAAATTGGAACCAATTCATAGAAATACCTCGAATTTTGTAGAAATTTAGTTTTTTTTTATCAAAATGAGGTGATTCACACAATCAAATGCTTTAGCAAAGTTACAAAAAACAGTGGTAGTATAAAGATTATTGTTTAGTGCTTGATAAACCTCATATAGTGCAGAAAAAAATAGCAACGCTGGTACATTAATTAGATAAAAAGCCGACTTGACTGTGTGATAAAATGTTGTTTTCAACGAGAAAGGACATAAGTCGGACTTTTATAAGTCTCTCAATAATTTTGGATAGGACCGGTAGTAAAGCAGTAGGTGTATAGTTGCAGACATTCGATTTTTCACGACCATTATGAAAAGGAATAATAATGGCTTTCTTTAGGCACTCTGAAATTATAACTTTTGTAAAGGAATCGTTAATTAGTACGACCAAGACTTCCAACACATTTTTTGGGAGATTTAAGAAAAATTTTATGGATCGTATATCAGTACTACAGGAAGATTTGCTTTCGATACTACTGATTGTTTGTATTAGTTTAGATTTATCAACTGGTCTTATAAAAAATGAATTTGAAACGTTTTTTGAATTGGTAGGAAATAGGATCTTGTTGTGGCAAAATGGTTGATGTTATATTTTTACTCACATTAACGAAGTATTCATTTTGATTTATATGGT
This sequence comes from Diabrotica balteata, assembly GCA_918026665.1. Classification (NCBI taxonomy): domain Eukaryota; kingdom Metazoa; phylum Arthropoda; class Insecta; order Coleoptera; family Chrysomelidae; genus Diabrotica; species Diabrotica balteata. Next base: position 8,338,352 of record OU898276.1, on the reverse strand, counting down.
TTGGAAGAGAAAATTTTCGAGCTGTGTTAGTTTTATTTCGAAGATCGTTTATGACGGACCAAGTTTCTCTTGCAACATTTTTAGAGCTTCCCAGACGATTCTGATCACCTTTTGATAAGTTTTAGATAAGTTCCTCGGTAGTTGGAGATATATCAGTGACAAAGACGTTGGTATTTAATTTCTTGATGTACAGTAGTGAACGGATATTCTTGGCTGATACGTTTGGTAGTCCAGGGTTTGTGATGTTTTGACTTTATTGTAATGAAAGGGAATGCCTTAATAAAAATACAGACAAGCCTACATAAAAATCACTAAATTTATAGTCCACGTCCACAAAGGGAAAGTGCCACCCAGAATTCAAGCACAAATTTTGGAATTTACAAAAGTTCTGAGCGGAAAAATTGCTACCTAAACGTTGAAGATTCGCGGAAACAATTTAAATGCTTTAGTGGCTTTAGGATGACAAAATCCGCGCCTAGTGTTTCGAAAATTAGCGAACAGATTTGGAAATCAACGAAGAATAAAAGTGTGTCAAGGAATCCAAAAAAATCCCTACAATGACACCTCTGCAAAGGCTATGAGGAATAGATTTTTGTCAACATTTTGTAATGTCTTTATATATAAAGAAATCTGTTTCCAGCTTGGTGCAAATCATCTAAAAGTCCTATTAAGAGAACATGTTACCGTTCAAATTTCCAAATATCCCACTAAAATAATGGTTTGGGGAGCAATATCTCAGCGTGGTACTACACCTCTCTGTATAGTTAATAGTACTGTTGATAGTGCGAAATATTGAGCATTCTAAATGGTTTTGTTCTTGAAACGGCTCATGTTTTATTTCCAGAGGGGTAGTGTTTTCAGCAATTTAATGCAAGATGCCATACTTCTCCTTATACTCAAGCTTGGATGCAAGAACAGGAATTGGAAACAATTCCGTGGCCAGCAGGATCTCCAGATCTTAGCCCCATTGAAAACATTATGGGGACTGATGAAGATTAAAGTGAAACGAGCTGCGTCACGAGATAAAAAAGTTTGATTCGGTCAGTTTTACAGGTCTGGAACACCATTACCGAAAATTATGGCCTTGACCTAGTTTTGGGTGTTCCTGGACGTTTAGTTAAGTGTTTAAATTTAAAGGGAGGTTGTATAAGTAAATAAGATGAATTATTTGTTGAAATTTTATATTTCAAGTGATAGAAATAAATACCGTAAAATTATAATTCGTCTTTCTTTCTTCCGGATACTTTCTAGACGGACTATACTTGCATGCAAAGTTTCATAAATATCGTCATTTTTGTTTAAAAGGTGTTTACATGGTTCCATACTTTATTCCAATCCTGTAGATATATAACGTTTTTATTTGCCGAAATGCTAAGATTTCGTTTATATTTGATTTGCCTCCTATTGTTTATTTTAACGAAATATTGCAATTATTCTGTTTATATTGATTAGAGCTACGTTAAAACGGAAGTTATTGCATTCGAAGTCGTTTATTTCTGCATGAAATATCTGCAATTAAATCACTCTATCAATTACTATTAAAGCATATTGATATTTCTCTCACGGCATAGTTGTATTTAAACATATGTGTTTTGTATAAAGGATTTTGATGAACATTTCATATTCCATCGAGCTCGTTCATCCGTTAGTATCAAATGACAAAATAATTTGCGGATTGGCGAGAACAGCGACCTTATTATCGACGCCTGCAATTAACTATGCCATCACCGATATCTAAGTCATTTTAATGAAAACATCAGCCCTTTGTCGGTTATTTAATTAACACCCTCAAAGCTATGCTGCCATGATTGATGACTGGTGTGCCCTGTAGTTGCCCGAACTCTTCTCCAAACAGGATATTGCATGTAATCGCAGGATAATGCTTTGGCAAAGGACAAAAGTTGTAAGGGTATAGTTTGAATACGACCTATATTATTAAAGGAATCTGTAATTTGGTATTCCTGTTCTTGTTGTTTCACGTAAATTCTGTCGTACGTACATTCGACGCTTTTTTTAATTGGTGGCACTCTCCAAATTTTCTTTTTAAAATCTAACACGATTGCAAAATTAAATTTTTCTACAATCACTACACAAAAAAAACTTGTGTTCCCACAAAACATAAAATTTGCCTGAAGTGTGTCAGAGAATAAGTTTGCCGGAAAGTGATATTTCTGTGCCAGAAATTTTTTTCTGATTTTTATTTAGAATGTTATATGGAACTGTGTAGAAAAATAATGATCCTTGTTTGCTCCCATAGGATTACTTAATTTTTCAATTTAAAAATAACCATCAATTAAAAGTTTGCAAAGTAAACCATAGCTTTGAAAAAATGTAACTTTTCTTGCAAAAATTAAATGTTTTTGAATTTAATATTTTTATTTAATTTATAAATATGAATACTACCACAGCTCTGGTATACATTTTAAATAATAAAACAATTTTACACAATTTTACACAATGTATATATACTTACTTTGAACTTTTTGTATTATTACTACCAATAAGCTATCTATCTATAAGAAATCAAGAGGCTCGTAAAGCACCCTTAAGCTAGCGGGGACCCATTTTTCACTAATTTATTACCACCCTAATAATTTTTCACCACCAAACCAACCTTAAGGGGAGCGATTCTGCTGGCTTAAGGTTCAAGCTAGCAGAATTCAAAAAAAAAACTTTTTGTTGATGGCATATTTTTTCACCCATTTTTCACTAATTTATTACCACCCTAATAATTTTTCACCACCAAACCAACCTTAAGGGGAGCCATTCTGCTGGCTTAAGGTTCATGCTAGCAGAATTAAAAAAAAAACTTTTTGTTGATGGCATATTTTTTCACCCATTTTTCACTAATTTATTACCACCCTAATAATTTTTCACCACCAAACCACCCTTAATGGGAGCGATTTTGCTGGCTTAAGGTTCAAGCTAGCAGAATTAAAAAAAACTTTTTGTTGACAGCATATTTTTTTACCCATTTTTCACTAATTTATTACCACCCTAATAATTTTTCACTTCCAAACCACCCTTAATGGGAGCGATTCTGCTGGCTTAAGGTTCAAGCTAGCAGAATTCAAAAAATAAACTTTTTGTTGATGGCATATTTTTTCACCCATTTTTCACTAATTTATTACCACCCTAATAATTTTTCACCACCAAACCAACCGTAAGGGGAGCGATTCTGGTGGCGTAAGGTTCAAGTTAGTAAAATTAAAAAAAAAACTTTTTGTTGATGACATATTTTTTCTCCCATTTTTCACTAAATAATTACAATCCTAATATTTGTTCAGAATCAAACCACCCTTAAGGGGAGCGATTCTGTTGGCTTACGGTTATACCATACCATACCATATACCATATTGTTCTGCTAGGTTTTTTACAAATGTATTACAACCCGAGTAATTTTTCACCCCTTAACTACCCCTTGTGAAAAGTCAATAATTGTGTTAGATTTATTTAATTTACGAAGAAATTTTTTCCTCTTTTCTACTTATAACTGAAATAAAAAAAGTGGTTTGTTAAGTTTTTACTATACTTTGACCATCCTAATAATTTTGCACTTCTAAACTAATCTTATTTAAAAATGTTCCTTCTAGCTCAATATTTGAACCAGCAAAATCAGAAAAAAATTATTTTTTTTAATATCACAGCGTTTTGCTAGGTTTTTGCGAATTTATTTCCACACTAGCAATTATTCACCCCTCAACTGCCTCCTATGGGAAGTCAATAATTCTGTTAAACTTTAAGGTGAAAAATATTCTTTTACAATGTTACTCTTCGCTACTTATAACTGAAATAAAAAAGTGTTATGTTAAGTTTTTCGGCAGAGATCTTGTTCTTTAAATTTTAGGGTGCTTACACTTCATCCATAATCCAATGAGACCCAATGTTATTTCTGTAGATCGGTTTTATAGAATAACAACAGTCATATACTTTTTAATTATAAAATGACTGCTCTGTATTATCCAGTAAAAGAATTACCACTAGATGAATCGATGGTACCGTGGAAAGTTAGACTTAGTTTTAAACAATATATTAAATAAAAAACACATAAAAGACGGTATGAAGGTTAGAATTAATTCGTAAATTAATTCATAAAAAAAGTAAAGAAAGACGGAATATCGTACGCGAACATTTACCTATAAATAATTGATATAGAATTATTAATATAAAAAATTAATAATAAAAAGATGCAGAGTAAGTACTATCCTAAACATTAGAAAAAACCCAATTTATGAGTATGTGAACTGTCCCGAGAAACCAGATCTCTCCTTGGTCGATTCTTCTAAACATTTCCATAAACAAAATAAACAGGTTAATATTTTTTGAAATACCCTTTAATTTCTAGTTATATTCAACTGACAATGAATGAAAATTCGACAAAGAATTAAAAAAATACAAATATCTTTAAATTTTTAAAATGCTGCTAATTTAAATTTAATTTACTACGCAAATAATCTATAACAGCTGTTCTGACCAACCGGTAATTTTCGATTTATTTGAATATACCTACTTAAAATATTTATATCCTAAAATGTTTTCCAAGATAAATTCTTTGTGCTATAGGTACACATAATCTTAAAAATATGTTTTGACCAATCGTTAATACTCTTCTTATTTGAATAATATTAAACTTTGATGGTACACAAGGCAAATATCGAACACAGTATTTAATTAAATCTTGCCCAAGTACTTTCGATCACAAGATCATCCTCAGGGGCATTTCGTCAATTGTGGCCTATCCAGCAATAATGGAATGTCATACATGTAAACTGGGACATAACAAATACACTAAAGACAAACAAACACTTTAAAATTTAAATTGGAGAAGCTACATTTTTATATTATAGAACCCGGAGACCTTCTCCGGGTTCTATAATATAAAAATGTAGCTTCTCCAATTTAAATTTTAAAGTGTTTGTTTGTCTTTAGTGTATTTGTTATGTCCCAGTTTACATGTATGACATTCCATTATTGCTGGATAGGCCACAATTGACGAAATGCCCCTGAGGATGATCTTGTGATCGAAAGTACTTGGGCAAGATTTAATTAAATACTGTGTTCGATATTTGCCTTGTGTACCATCAAAGTTCATTTATTCGAACATTCAACCTTATATTGAATAATATTAAATACCTAAATTATTTTTCAAATTTTCATGTACCTACTGAATACAAAACTTTTAATCTCTTAACAATAGATACGCACGGTCCCGACCCTTCTTTTCAATTAGTTAAATAATATAATAGACGTAATAAAATTATTTCAATTTGTGTGTTATGTTATTTTGAATGTTTATTACCTGGTAATACCTGGAATGTTAGTTTGAATTACCTGGTAATTTATTCTGTGAAATATAAAAATTCCATTGTATTGACTAAAACTCAACTCGATTTCAGTTATTTTATATTCATAAAGGGTTCAAATTTATAGTTTTTTGGAATAAAGTATTTTCAATATTTAAACACTAAAAAAATAAAAAATTGTTAGCATAGAATAAGATTTGAAAATGTTTTTCAATTAGAGTAGTTGAGAAAAACATGACTAGGTTGGTAAAAATATAGTAAAAATCTAGGAGAGCACTCTTGTGTTTCCAAAAAAAGTTTTTTTTATTCACCTAGCCTCAATGTGTAGCTTTTTGAATGTTTCCCGTTACCTGAGGCTCAGGGGGTCAAAAATTATAAGGGTAGATCAAATTCAGTAAAAACCTGGCAAGCAATTTATAAAATCAGTTAAAAGTAGAACACAGTTAAATTATAGAAATAGATTTTTTATCACCTTAAATTTTAACCTAGCAGAATTATTGATTCCGGATTGGGAGGGTAGTTAAAGGGTAAAAAATTACTAGGATGCTAATATATTAGTACAAATCTAGCACAATACTATCGTATCTCATATTTACGAAAAAATTTGCTTTGTATTTAACTAGCGTAAATGTTTAGATGGTAGAATTGTAGACAAAAATCTATTTGCCACAGAAAAGAGTAAAATTATAAAACAATACTTTTTCAATAGCAGAATTATTAACTTCCAACAAGGGTTAGGCGAGGGATAAAAAATTACTAAGTTGGTATAGAATACTATAATATTTCAAAAATACGTTTTTTTTCTAATTTCGCTGGTTCGAATATTGAGCTAGCAGACAAGTTTCCGAATAGGTTTATGGGAGCAAAATTATCAGGATGGTCAAAGTTTAGTAAAATCTTAACTAAACACTTTTTTATTTCAGTTATAAGTAGAAGAGAGTAAATTTGAAAAACAAATTCTCCTTTAATTTTAATCTATTACAATTATTGACGTTTCACAAGGGGTAGTTAAGGGGTGAAAAATTTCTAGGGTGGTAATAAATTCGTAAAAACCTATCAAAACACTATGGTATGTCGTACATATTTATTTTAATTCTGCTAGTTGGAACCGTAAGCCAGCAAAATCGCTCCCCTTAAGGGTGGTTTGATGGTGAAAAAATATTATGATGGTAATAAATTAGTGAAAAATGGGTGAAAAAACATGCCATCAACAAACAGTTTTTTTTTAATTCTGCTAGCTTGAACCTTAAGCCAGCAGAATCGCTCCCCTTAACGTTGGTTTGGTGGTGAAAAATTATTAGGGTGGTAATAAATTAGTGAAAAATGGGTGAAAAAATATGCCATCAACAAAAAGTTTTTTTTTTTAATTCTGCTAGCTTGAACCTTAAGCCAGCAGAATCGCTCCCCTTAAGGTTGGTTTGGTGGTGAAAAAAATTAAGGTGGTAATAAATTAGTGAAAAATGGGTGAAAAAACATGCCATCAACAAAAAGTTTTTTTTTTTGAATTCTGCTAGCTTGAACCTTAAGCCAGCAGAATCGCTCCCCTTAACGTTGGTTTGGTGGTGAAAAATTATTAGGCTGGTAATAAATTAGTGAAAAATGGGTGAAAAAATATGCCATCAACAAAAAGTATTTTTTCCAAATTCTGCTAGCTTGAACCTTAAGCCAGCAGAATCGCTCCCCTTAAGGTTGGTTTGGTGGTGAAAAATTATTAGGGTGGTAATAAATTAGTGAAAAATGGGTTAAAAAATATTACGTAGGTTAAATTGGATTCCGCTCATGTGTCCCCGCTAGCTTAAGGGTCCTGGCTCGTAAAGAATCACGAAGAAATATTCCACCTTTACGTCAACAAGAAAGTGTTGCAGGTTCTTTACAATTCTTCAACCAACAGAAGGCTTATGAAAATGTAGCCTTTTGATCTAGTATTACAGTGTAATTCTACTCCAGAAATAACATGTCAATGTGGATTTCTTAGATATATAAGTATCTAATTAAGTATGTAAGAAATATCATTTAACAACTGTCGGTTGGTCAATTAAGACTAGTAATAGTATTCAATATTAAAAGAAAATATTTTATATTTTAATTTTACGACAAACTTCCAATATAGCATAAACTAATACGAACATCTACCTTTTAGTCATAATTAATTTCAATTTCTCTGACTTTAATGAGTACGCCATCATTAAGTTGTAATCCAGGCGGCTACTATGATGCAAAAGCCGTGTTGTCATTCTCGTCAAATGCATGTCGATGCGACTAATCCTCTAGTTAACCCCAGCGTCGATAATGTGGTAAAGGTAGAAGGCATGAAATTATGTTCCGCATAATTATGTTGCCGATGCATTTTGATCTTGCAATTACACGTCGATATTGAAGACCGAGCAAAAGAGACATACTTCGGTATATTGGCGACATGCAATTTGCAGTCATACATGTGAGAGTTCGGTTAATATTTCACATAACCAACTTGTCCCTTTAGAGGAATGCATAAACTTTTGATATTGCATAGATATTAAAGCAGATGTTAATATAAAGTGTATATAATTGCAACAAACACAATTGACACTGTTAATAACATACGGCTTAGTATTAAAATTTTATTTGAATAAGGTACAAATTCTGAGCAATCCATGAGCGTACCATTTTAACTCAAAATAATTTAGTGTTAAAATGTACAATATGAAATGTAAAATGATGATGATTATTAAAAGTGTAAACAAGTGTAAAAAGTATACGAGAACATTGGCAACAGCATAGACATTTATCCCCACTCTATTCAACCATTTAATAGCACTATAGGCCTTAGAGACTCTTGGCTTCGATAGTCTTGACTAGTTTCTTCCACTTTTTCCGGTCATTCACTTATGCTTTACAGTCCCTTGTTCCCATTTCTTCTAAGGTAGTCTAGATTGCATCAAACCACTTCCTTCGTGGCCTGCCTATTCTGTTATTTCCTTCTTCTACTGCTTACAGAACACCAATCAACTAACTTTCTTTGTCATGATTTTCCGTACTAACTTTTTGTATTTTATTCTTGTCATTTTTCTTTTCGTCTTTCTTCTTTCGCCAGTTATTTATTTCCGTATTTCTTTTTTTTTTTTTTTTTTTCATTGGTCGGTCATGTTTTATTTGGATACGGTCGTTGTGTATTTTTTTAACTTGCTCTTTTTTTAATATCTCTGTTTTTTCTATTATTGTTTTTCTTTCTATAACCCATTCTCAATATCCTTAATCTTTGTGGCATTCCATACTTTCACTTTTACTTGTAGTTCCACGGCAACGAAATTTTTCATTCCTTCTCTTATGATTCTATCGTCGTTTGGATCCATTTTTAATCCTAATATTGCCAGGTTTTTCTTCTTACTGTAATTTTTGATGTATTTGATTCATTTCTGTAGTTACTTTACTTCTTTTTTTAAGTATTTCTCAATTCAATTAATTGCTTATTGCTTTCAGCTTATTACTTCGCCACTTGCTTTATTTCGATCATCATTCTTCATTTTTCCCCATTTCCTATTTCTTCTAAATGTGCCTATCTTCTAGAAATGTTGGCGACCACATTGACCCATCTTATTCTATTGACAACAGCTCGAAATAGATCAGTTGACATTAGACCAGTCCATTGGCCAGCCAAGATATACGTCTACATCCAGGGCCTCTCTTACCCTCAATCTTGCATTGTAGGGTCAACTGTAGAAGTCGGTATTTATCATTACGCATGATGTGGCCGAAGTAAGCCAATTTTCTGTTTTTGGTGAATAGTAATGCTACTCATTTCCTCATCAAGCTCTTACATCATTTTATTCATAATTCCATTTGTATCTTTGTCTTCATCTCCTTCATTTTTTGTAGTTCTTTCTTTGTTTTTTGCTTCTTTTAAAGCTGTCATTTTGTTCTCCTCCTTTCCGTTTGTTTTTTTCGTTGGTTTCTATCCTGCTTCCCATTTTGTTGCAGTTACTATAACTTGATTTTTATTGGACTGAGACATGCTTACTGCCTAAAACCAACTGTCTTTTATTCGACATGTACTTTGAAGTACTTTGTAGTTAGCACTGCAGAAAAAACTTTATTAACAATGATTTTGTCCCATTGTTAGCAATTTTAAAAATGGTTTTTAATAACTTATACTATCACTCTTGGTCTACGTACTCAACCTTGGTCTAAGTCTTCCTCTAGTTCACTCAGACTTCGGATATATCGTGCCGGGTATGTTTCATTTGGTCTGTCTAGATGTCCTACCCACCGCTGGCGTCCAAACAGTTTCTGCCGCATCCCAAATTTCGATCACCACATTCTTTGGTCTCTCCAGAAATCTTCATTAATTGCGTGGTATCTCATTGTAGCCCATAATTCCGTGAATTCATGTAGTTGATAGCACTTCTCGTTTCTAGATGACGCCATTATTTTGGCTTCTGTCTGGAAGTGGTACATAGTTTTTTGTCATCTGCATCTTTTGTTCTTAACCAAATCACATGTCTTTTTTTCTGTTTGGGATTTTCTTTTCTGCTTTTGTTCAGATAGCTCAAAGTTTTCCTTGCAGCTTAGTGTAAGTTGCATTTTTCTCATATTTTTACTTTATCATAGTTCCTATCGTAATCGAAAACGTCCTCTAACAAAATGGACAGACGACATTACACGCATCCAGCAAAACTGGATTTAGGGTGCTCAAGATCGGGTCTAATGGAATTATTTACGTGAGGCCTATGTTTAGTAGACTCAAGACGATAAAAAAATTGATGCTAAAACACTATGGCACAGAGCTAGAAGTACAAATATACAACGTAGATGCAAGGTTGTAGAAGTAACAGATACTGCCTAAAACTAAATTGCAAGAAGACAAAATAATGATCATTAGTAAGAACACCGGCATAAACGCCCAAATTACAAACAAAGGTAATATTACACCGTTAGAAAGAGTGGAAAAAATATGCTATTTTATCTGCAATATTAAGGATACTTGGGATCACGGCTACGACATAAAAACTCTTATTGAAAAAGCCAGAAGCTCTTTCAACGGCCTAAGGAAGATTCCCTGCAACTTATCTTTAAGTATCAAAATACGTATAATAATTCTTACATTTTTCTTTAGTGTCCTCCTCTATGGAGTAGAAAGCTGGAGCCTTACAGAAAATGCTATAAAACGATTGGAGGCATTTGAAATGTAGTGCTACCGACGTATGTTGAGGGTCTCATATATACAACACACAAATAACATAACTATTCTCCAGAGGATAAGAAAAGACAATGCACTTTTTGTATTCTAAGTTAAAAATATTAATCTTCATTTTGAATAGTCGATGGTTTAATGTAGTATGGAATATGGCAATTGCTCTAAATATATTTTGTTTTGCTTTTAAGCATTCAACTGGGGACGACTTGTTGTTAATAAATCGATATGGTCAATGGACGAGCAGTTGTAATTTAATTAAAAATACACTCAAAAATATTCCTCCATCTGCCGTAGGTGCACTTAAATTTAATTTTGGATAATGGCTTCCAATTATGAGAGAAAGTGAGCAACAAAATTGTACACCCTCTAATTAGTTCAATACTGGCTACTCCATGAAGGTTGGCGTTCAACTGGTGAAAATAAAAAAGTTTATTACGTGGCTCTTACCGTCAACCCGACAGTCATTAAATAAAATGAAAAACATGTGGATGAATTCAGGTAGTTTTAAAAAAAACTAAATTATAATTCTGGGTGTGTTAGGATATTACAATGTAAAAAGTTGTACACTGCTCATAAAAGTTCGAGGAGCAGTTGTTTATGTTTGCAAATACTTTAGTAAAAATTATATATACACAGATATGAATATATTCTGTTCTTATTTTCTATTCAATCTGGCTCTGAAAAAAGTAATACGTATGTCACAAATCATCATCACTAGTTCAATATACAGTGTGGAAGCCACTTATGAAATAAAATTGTTTGTTTCCTTATTATAGATAAGAATAAAAAACTCTGGATACGTTAACTTTTAAATTTAAATGTGCGCTTTTTAAACATAAATTTAAATGTACAGGGTGATCCACGCGATCCAAGCCTGGCATAGTCCATAATCCTTATTTTTAATTAAACACCCTGTATATTTTTATGTGTTTAAAATATTCTTATCAAGTAGGGTCTATAATGAATAATACAAAGTGAAATATTGAAATTAATAATTTATCACGTGTTATGGTATTATTTTAAATTAGCAAAATACAGAAAATACACTTCTACTTTAAGTGTCAGTATATTGGGGAAAATTTCTGTTTAGTAACCGTGTTAACATTTTTTGTCATGAGTAGGTAAAAACTGTCTAGATGCTCTGCTAATTAAACTAAATCGGTAAATAATGCGGATTGTTGCCAATCAGTTGTTGGTGTATTTATATTTTACATTAAAATAATAAATTCTTAACTAAAAGCTAATTTATTGCAGAAATAAACATGAAATATTTGACTGAGACCCACCAAATTGAGATTTTAATGATGATCGGTTACGAAGAAAATTATAGAAGTCAAGTTGAAGTAGCAAACTTATTTAATCAGAGGCATCATCAGTTGCCTAATATTTCACAAGGTACTCTAAAATTTATGTATAATTCAGAGTACCTGGACATGTAAAACCATTAAAAAGAAAACCGAACTTTATTGAAGATGAGGTGAAAGTGGATATTTTGTGTCGCAGAGAATGCAACGTCAATTTCACGTCAAATTGCACGTCAAAATCATGTAAGTCAAACAACTATCCTGAGGTGTCTCATGAAAAGAAACTTCATCCATATAAATTTACTTTTGTGCATGAGCTAACAGAAGACGATCCAGAGGGTAGAATGGATTTCTGTGAAAGAATGATGGATAAAATTAACACAAATGAAATAGCTCTTGGCACAATTCTTTTTTCTGATGATCAAAATTTAGACTGAACGGAGAGGTAAACTCACAAAACTGTAGATATTGGTCAGAAGAGAAGAGAAGAGAATCCTCATTGGATGCGTAAGACAAACACTCAGTATCCTCAAAAGTTGAATGTTTGGGCAGGTACTATATGAGATAATATTATTGGTCCTATATTTGAAGATGGTAATTTGATAGTGGAAAAATATTTAAGCATGCTAAGAGACGATATTCTTCCTCAGTTGGCTAACTTATATCAGAATCCAATAGATCCGACCCTACCGCATGAAACTTTCTGGTTCCAGCAAGACGGTGCAACACCCCATTATGCTTTAATAGTGAGAAATTGCTTGAATTAAATCTTCTTTAATAAATGGATTGGACGAAGGGGTACTATTGAGTGGCCAGCTAGGTCGCCAGATCTTACGCCTTTGGATTTTATTCTGTGGGGTTATCTCAAGAACAAAGTATATGCAACACAACCAATCAGCATTGAAGACTTTAAAGAAAGGATAGCTACAGAAATACGGAATATTTCACCACAAAATTTAAACAAAGTTCAGGAAGAGTTTTAATCGATCAATTTAAGTTTAATCGATCTACATTGATACCAATTACAGATTCTTTAACCATGAGTTCTGCCTGCGGTCAACAGATCTTCTTCCTTGAATCTTTCCCTGTATTATCAGTCTCAAAATTTCATATTTTGGTCCCCTCATCACGTGGCCTAGGTATTCCAGTTTTCTGGTTTGTATAATGGTAATTAGTTCTGTTTCTTTACCAACCCTCTCCAGTACTTCTTTATTTGTAATTCTATCAGTCCATGATATTTTCAATACTCTGCGATATAACCATACTTCGAAGCCTTGATTCTTTTTAAATTACGTTATTTTAATGTACAAGTCTCAGCTCCATATAAATAGACCAGTCTATTTCTTAGGAAATAGACTGGTCTAACGTCAACTGATTTATTTCGAGTAGCTGTGAATATAATAGGTAGGCACACATAATATAATCCAGAAGATAGGCACATTTAGAAAAAGCAACGTGAAGAACATCAAGAACTGTCGTCCCAGGAACGCAACTCAGAAATATTGGCAATATTATTGTTTTAAAGTCGTCTACCTAAAATCCAGAATATATGTCTAAATTGTCAATATAAATGAGTCAGATAAAATTAAATTATTAGAAGAATATTTCACCAAGTAACAAAAAACAAATTTGTTTATTTTATAGTAGACTCCCTCTATAAGAACTGAATAGCAGACTAATTACCTCGTTATAAGCCGATCTCGTTATATCAAACAAGAATAATACTGTGCATACATATGAATATGTAGTTTTCTAAAACATTAACTTCCTATAGTGAAGCCATTCGGATTATTGTCAATGATATATGTTAAAACAAAAAATATGTAGGTATTCTGTAAATTTGTATAAAGTGCATTTCTAAGGATAACATAAATTATTGCTTCTGCAATTGGAAGAAGTCTGTCATTTTTGACTGATTTAAATTGTCCAGTATTCTATCTATCATATTTTCTAAATATGTGAAACAGTTGTATGCTTATTTATTCGTGTTTTGTCTTTGGATAAAGTTTCTTACTACGTTTACAATGTTTTTTACACTGATAGTGATAATGAATTGTTTTCAGAAAGTAATAACAATGTTAGGAAACTAAAATAATACATTTTAGTAATATTTTTTATATTAAATTGTCATCAATTTTTTCTGTCCAAGCTCTAAATATATTTTGACGATATTTTGCATAAACCTGATTTTAAAAACCTTTTTATTACCCTTTGAGCGCAGTCGAAATAACATAACGACACCGAACATAAAAAAATCGTAGATGTAAACACGACAATAAAACGTGAAGTTTACGTTGTACGGAACATTTTTTTATACTAAAATAAAAATAGAAATAAATTTGTGCAGATAGGATGCCTTTATGTTCATGCCACAAAAACACGAAAAATCCTTCCCATAACATTAATTTATCCTCTACAGAGACTGATCCCACTGTTTGCCACCCGCAAAGTTTCCCAGCAATACATTCAGCGGCCTCTGTCGGGGGCGGGTCTGAACTACTGAATCAATAGCGTCGCGTGGCGGGTCGTGGGAACGTATAGGAACTGGATTAGCAGAATATGTTCAGGGATAACTGTAAAGGAGATAATGTAGGAAGAGAGCTTTACGCAGTAAAGGAAACGATATTTTGATCAATATTTGGGTTTTGTAGCACCATCTATAGTGCGAGAAGGCGTTTTTCCCAAAAACAATTGATGTTTTTTATTCAAAAATAAAATATTTCTTTTTGCAAATTTGAACACGTTGTATAAGTTTTAATTGAGTAATATATTTTGATTTAAAATGTATGGACTAGTTTTAATATAACGTAAGCGCTGTACTAGACAAAATAAAACAATACAGAGCAAATTAATTTTTTTATTATTAATTGATTTGATTTTCACATTTATTGTTTAACATAAAGTGACAAATAACAATAGAATAGTCAAAGGCCAGTACTATTTATACTAGTGATATTATTCTTAACCGATTGTGGGTCTGTAGGTCAAGGCTGTTCCAGGTTCAGTTCCCGTTCATTTAAAATAACAATTACGGATTTTTTAGCATTTTCAGGAATGTAAAACCTATCCAGTTGTTAATTTTATTTATTTATCGTATGGCAATTACAACACATCTAGAACAAAATTACAAACACTAGTAATATAGGTATATGACAAACTTTAGTTACAAACCAACATCAAGTGTATTAACATAATCAATTGACTTTGAAGTTGCAAACTGGAAGTCTTCAGGGCTACCATTGTAGGATCTTGAGGGACACTCTTCAATAATGTGGTCGATCGTTTGGTTCTTCCCACAGTTACATTGAGGAGACGGATTCTTTCCCCATTTATGTAGCATATATGCACATCTGCCTTGTCTGGTTCGGATCCTGTTTAGAGTGGACCATGTTTTACGTGGAAGATAAAAACCTGGTGGCTTGTGGGTAATGCAGGGCATGTTATTTTGCCATGCATTCCATTCTTGGGACCATGCATTCGTGATGTTGAACTCCTCATGTATCATTCTTGCCGTTTTCATTGGTGGTTTTCAAGAACGTAGACGGGTATTTTGTGCATCCTCGGTATCTTGGTGGATTGGCAGGTTTATATTGTTCATGATCTTTTTGTATTCACGTGTAAGTGCGTCAGCTCGTCGTAAATGTGGAGGTGGAATGTGACTTAATACTGGAAGCCATTGGGTGGGAGTTGATTTAAGTGTACCAGCTATCATCCTCATAGTGCTGTGCAGCTGAGTGTCGACCTTTGTTACGTGTGGACTGTGTAGCCAAACTGGAGCACAATATTCAGCGGTCGAGAAAACAAGGGCTAAAGCAGTAGAGCGGAGAGTGGAAGCCGATGCTCCCCAGGTGGTACCGCAGAGTTTCTGTATAATGTTATTTCTTGTACTCAACTTTTGGGCAGTTTTTGTTAAATGCTCTTTAAATGATAGCGTTATGTCTAGTGTTGCGGCCAGGTACTTCGGTGTTTTGTTGTGGGAAAGTGTGGTATTTTCAAACCGTATGTTGAGTTCCCTTCCAGCAAATTTATTGTTCAGGTGAAAGCAACTTACTTATGTTTTGGATGAATTTGGTTGAAGCCGCCACTTGCGAAAATATTTGCTCAATACATATAAGTCCGCCGTCAGAACTTCTTTAGATGTTTCTAGTGTTCTGCATCGTATAGTGAGGGCCCAGTCATTGGTGTATCCGAACTTTCTTGATTGTGTTTCTGGCAGATCTGCTAAATATAAGCAGTTGTTAATATTTCGTTGAGTTAAGCCGCGTTTTCACGATGGCAATTGGCGAGGCAATTATCAGAAGACAACTGACTGGCATGAAATTATTGTCTTCGTGTAAACACTATAGGCCAATTGCCTTGCCAACTGCCCTCACAATTGGCCCAAAATTCAGTTGTCTCCGGGAGTAGACTGAGGACAATGAGCTGCGCCCAGTTAGCCCCTTCACCACTCGAAATCTCAATTGTCGCGACAATTGGTGCCGTGTGAACGCTGTAGGTCGGTAGTGCTGCCAGTAGTAATTTGTGTTATTTGAAGCATAGATTGATCGAACTTTTTCTTTTTCAAATAATTTGGCATGTTACTCTTGAATATGTCTGATAGTGTTCCATATGCAGCTCATGCTAAAGTGATTATTCTCTGCGGTTCAGCAGTTTGGTTATTCCTAGCAATTTGAATTTTATGACCTAACTATGTGTATTTATAAACTAATCCTATTTTGCTACAGTGATTTGTCAGTAATGTGCCTTTCCAAAATTTATGTTCACACCAACTTCATTACAGGAGACATCTAAATTAGTAAACAAAGTTCCGATATCTTTTAATTATCTGTTTCTCTGTTTCATCAACAACGAAAAAGCATTTGATCGAGCAAAACACACAGAAACCCTAACACATAGTAGAGACCATAACACGATGCCGCTTATGAAAACCCTATATTGAGATCAAATGACGTCGATTAAAATAGACAATCGTATGACAGCAGAAATGTCAATAAAAAGAGGAGTTCGCCATTGCTGTGTACTTTCTCCACTATTGCGAATAAAAATAGAATGTCCTAGTAAAAAGGGAATGCCCTAGAAAATATTGAAGAAGGAATAATAATGAACGGAGAATATGTAACCAACTTGGGATACGCAGATGACACCATCATTATTGCGGACAGTTCTAAGGGTTTGCAACGACTTTTGAATGTCATAATCAGAGAGGGAGATAGCTTGGGGCTAAATATAAACACGAATAAAACAAAAGTAATGGCCGTTACACGTGTACCAAATGCCGACATTATTATTAGGATCTACAACAAACAGATATAACCCGTACAAAAATTTTAGTATCTTGGTTGCTAGATAACAATCGATCTTGACTACGAAGTTAAAATACGGACTGGTATCGAGTATACTGGGTCCGCTTTTGAAACAATGAAAAAATTCCTAATAAACTCTACCTTATCGTTGGATATCGAATACAAATTTGTAAAAACATTCATTTATTCCATATTGCTATATGGAGTGGACACATGGACTCTTGGAATCACAAGTATGAGACGTGTAGAAGCCTTTGAGATGTGGGTTTTTCGAAGAATGCTCAATATCTCTTGGACAGAGCACGTGACCAATAACGAGGTACTGAGAAGAATGGGGACTGAGAGAGAAGTCCTAAAAACCAGACAAACGAGTTACTTAGGACATTTGTCTTTAGGACCAGACAAAGGAGTTATTTACCGAGGAGAAAAATATAACTTCCAATGACTGATATTGAAAGGGAAGAAGAGGTCCAGGAAGAAGAGAATGCTGAAAATGGCGGAAAATGTAATAAACTGAACGGCTCAAGATAGAGAGCAATTTGATGTAGTTATTGTCAACTCAGTAGTGGAGAGGGCATCTTAAGAAGACTTGGTTATTACCTCTGTAGGTGTTAACGTTATTTATTTGCAAAAATCTAACACGAAAGGTTACAAAAAGTTACACAGTTTTTTTTATTTTATTTTTCTTTTATTGTTATTTGATTAAAATAAAATAAATTTGGACTTTGCTAGACGTGAGGACCGGCAAGGTTGGAGGCATAATTTGGAGGAGACCAAGGCTCGACTTATTGAAGAGAGAGACAATATTGGCTGGATATCATGAATCATAAAAACTTTTATTTCAAAAAATCCTTTATAAAAGATGTATATTCTAAAATTGTCATTTCCTATTACATCACATAACGTTTTCGGACTAACAACTCCATCATCAGTGCAGTTACCAGATATACATGAGTAAACAGACTAAATATGTGGGTAAAAACCCTTTAAATGATATTAAATGTGTTTTTTTTTTAACCTATTCTCTATCTTTCCATTGTTGGATATAGGTCTCCCCCAGTTCTCTCCATCTTTCCCTATCTTGAGATGTTCTCTGTCATGTGGGACCTCCTTGTTTCCTGATGTCATCTTTCCACCTCATCTGTGGTCTGCCTCTTGATCTCTTTGCATTGTATGGACGCCATTTTCCGATGGCATTGTTCCATCGTCCGTCTTGGAGACGTTCATTGTGTCCAGCCCATTTCCATTTCAGTTTTGCTGCTTGTTCTATCGCGTCTACTGTCTTTGTTCTGGTTCTGATCCACTGATTACGTTTTCAATCTTTAAGTGATACACCCAACATTTGTCTCTCCATCGCTCTTTGTGCCTTCCTTATCCTATCCAAATTGGCCTGTGTAAATGTCCATGTCTGTGCTCCGTAGGTATGCACCCGTATTATACAGGAGTTATATACCTTGCTTCGTAAGTATAGAGGGATTGTTTTAATTATTTAAAACGTAAGAAAGTTTGCCGAACGCTGCCCATCCCATTCTTACTCGTCTCGATATTTCGGCTGTTTGATTTTCTCTGTTAGCTCTGATTGCTTGTCCTAGATAGATATACTCATTTTCCTGTTCTATTTTTTCTGTTTTTATTGTTATAACCTCTTGGTCTTCCGTGTTTGTCATTACTTTTGTTTTGTTGAAGTTAATTTTTAGGATTTTTTGCAGTGATTTTTCATGAAGTTCATTCAGCATTAATTCCAGCTCTTGTCGTTCCGAGAAAATCAGGAGTATATCATCCGCATATCTAAGGTGATTTAGGTATTTTCCGTTAATACATATTCCTCTGTTTTCCCAATCTGTTGATTTTATTATGTCTTCGAGGGTCAAGGTAAACATTTTAGTTAAAATTATATCGCCTTGTCGGACTCCTCGTTTAACTTTTATATTATCCGTTATTAATTTGTCGTCCAGAATTACGGTCATGGTTGCGTTTTGGTAAATATCATGTATCAATTGTCGGTATCTTGAATCTATTCTACTATTGACCAGAGCTTCTTCAACCGCCAAGTGTTCAATGCTGTCGAAAGCCTTTTCATAATCTACGAATGCTAAGTACAGCGGAAGGTTGTATTCATTGGTTTTCTCAATTAAGATTTTAAGCGCATGTAGATGGTCGATTGTGCTGTATCTTTTCCTGAATCCGGCCTGTTCCACTGGATGGTAGTTATCAAGTTTATAGGTTAGTTGGTTGTTTATTATTCTTGTGAAGGTTTTATATAGTTGTGACAAAAGGGAAATAGGACGGTAGTTGTTTAGGTCTGTTCGGTCTCCTCTCTTATGTTTTAAGATTGTGTTGGCATTAAATGTGTTAATTATTACATATTTGCTAAAGAATTCATATGATGTTGAAGTTTTAAACATATTTACATCATGGCAACGCAAAACTCCTAGGGGTTGCCAATACAAAAGAAGGTCTCTACGGGTCCTCGATAGCAACTGTGTTGCAACTGAGTAGCAACCGCATTGCCATGATGTAAATGTGTTTAAAACTACAACATAATTTAAATTTAACAACAAATGTGTATTAATTAACAATTTAAAGGGTTTTTACCCACATATTTAGTAGCTTTTCTCATGTATTTCTTATTTTCTCTCCATGTATTGCTTTATTATATTATCATTGTCAGCTAGAAATTATATGTACTAATATTTAATGTTATATTAGAACATATATTCTCACAATGATAATATATTCCATACACATGTCTATATTCATATTAAAGTGTCGTTACACCAATAAACAATTTTGATTATTTTTATAAAAAAAAAACTGACGCAGAATACACAAACCAGACGCCGCGCCGCTTGAACAATCTGTTAGGATTTATACAAAAGACATACGCTGTATTATTATTTTTTATTACTCTTCATATTATCTTAGTCTGTAACTCATACAAGATGTGCCATATTTCATATCGGTGCTGGTCGACATTTGGTTCGAGGGTGACTATTCATAATTTCGTTGCAATAACAAACACAGTCGCTTATGGTTGATGTAAAAGCTGTTTTTATAGCTGATGTTCAATAAAGAAAATGTCACGTAAAAATTATGTAAGGGGAATTGTGTTTTTAACGTTTTAATTGTAAAGTGCTTTCAGTTTTCATTTGAAAAAAAAAATTAATAAATGTTAAATATTCGATTTAGTTTTCTTATAGAAATATGTGGATTTTTTCTCTTTTATGTTTTATTAAACAAATATATCTCATTTTTAACTTAGAGAATGAGTACTTTCTTAAAGTTCTGTTCGCTACCTGAAAAATAATGTAAAATAATGCAGCTTCTAGTGAAAATTGTGAACAGGGTAGTTCTATGAAAATGCTAAAACTAGCAGTGATGAAATTAACAATGTTGACTAGAAAGATTTACAAAAATCTTCTTCTTCTTCTTTTGTTTATATAGACCTGATTCTGTTTGTTTTTCAGTGTGCCTCTAGTAAGTTGTCGTTCCATCGTTTTCGTGGTCTTTCTACTGATCGTCTTCCTATTGGAAAATCGTCTCTTGTCGTCTTTACTACTCGATTTGTTTTCATTCGGCCTATATGATCGTTCTATTCTACTCTAGTATTTCTTAGCCAGTTGTTGATGTTCTCCACCTTGCATTTACATCTAAATCTCTGTACCCCGAAGGTAAAGGATACTATGTCACAATTTGTTAATTAAAAAAAAATTTTGTTAAAATCCTTTATAAAAGGTATATAAAAATGCCTCAAACGGGCTATCACAAACACATTGCAAAACGTTTTCGGATTAAACAATCCATCATCAGTGCATTTCGTCTTAGGACCATTTTACTCATGTAGAGTCATACGCCGCCATGTTACCTATCCAACGGTAACTTAACCATCACAAATTAGAAATACTAATAATGTAAAACAAATTCAAATTTATAACATTTAAAGGGTTTTTTACTCATATATTTCGGTGGCTACTAGCATGTACAACCGTTTGCACTGATGATGGATTGTTTAATCCGAAAACGTTTTGCAATGTGTTTGTGATAGCCCGTTTGAGGCATTTTTATATACCTTTTATAAAGGATTTTAACAAAATTTTTTTGTGATATATGGTATACAGCCAGCTACAGGAACTTAGTTTCCTCGTGGAATTTGTTAATTGTTCAGGAGAGCAAATTTTCTTCAATTTTAAGTTACAAAAATTTGGTTCTTCAAAGCTAATAGAAATTTCTTAATGAAACCCCTACGAATTGTTAATAGTACTCTTAGGCAAATGGGAATAGTGATTTGGGAACTTTAATTATGATAGTTACCTTAAAAAATTCATATTTTGTGGACATAGTATTGTATACCTCTAGGTTTGATATGTGTTCGATGGACATAAGAGTACTATTGTTGAAAATTATTATTATTCACTATTCAATTTGAAATATTGTTTCTTCATGCTGATTTTATGGCAGGAACAATAATACAACAAGCGTGTGATAGGACAATGATTTATTAAAAAACAAATCATTTCAAAATTTTAATAATACACTACATACACAGTACAGGATACTTCATTTTAATGAATTAATGTGACAAAACGAAATAATAATTATGATAAAAGCATCATTTTTAAGCAAATCAAGAATCACTGTAACTATAGATATCTGGGTAGTCTCTATTATAGGGTAGGTCCCTATAAAATCAATGGAAATAACTGGGAATAAAAAGTAAGAGAGAAATTAAGTCATTGTATTTTTGTTCGGATACTGGAGCAACCTTCTTTCGTAGAAGGCTAATGGAAATGTAGGCCCACATCCATTTAATCTTGAACTACTTCTTGTATTCCTTTTCAGGTCAACTGCTTGGAACTCCCCATCAAATGATGGTTTTAGGAAAACATTCCAAGACTTTCCTCCTCAACTGTATGTGTACACAATTTGACATAAAAAATTTCTCATTCTCAATGGTTTTTTTTTCTACGTATAAATGGTGTGTTTTGACCCTTATACAGTGCATCAAATTGTTTAAAATCTTCATGTTCCATGTTGTAGACATGGTATTTGTTAGAACTCTGACGTACCATTTGCTGCCAGTCCCAGGGAGTGATGATTGTCAGCTTGTCAAGTTCTTTCCGTTTTTTTTTCTATTAAGACATGAATAGAATCAGCCTCCATATGTGTGTGCCCTTTAAGGAGGTACTTTATGTTGACATACTGTATTTGACGATATTTTTTCATAATCCAGAAAAAGCACAACACAATGAAAATATTTTTATTTTGCTCAAAGCAATTATCGGACCAAAGTGTAATTTCGTTAACATCAGAAGTAGATATAGCACTGTTGGCTCATTTTAAAAAAGCAGATGAAATTTACTCTCCACCTCGGTCGCATTTGGACTCATCCCACATGATGCAATGTGCACTTTTATCTGACAATTCGTAGAGTGTATAATTTATCGTCCAAAGATATGATATCATGTCCACATGGTATTAAAAACTCCTGAACGTTTCTTGGGGTAAACAATATTATGTCCACATGGTATCATATCCCTCTGAGGGAAATGGACATGATATCATATTTTATTACTTTATCTTCCTTATTTTTGGGAATAGAACATAATATCATATACCACTGTATAGAGCAAAAATTCTACATTATGGACATGGTATTAAGTCAATTTCATGAAAAATGGATATAGTATCCTTTACCTCCGAGGTACAGATCTGTACTTTAAGCTCTGTCCCATAGTTTCTTACCATCAATTTTTCTAAGTGTTTTTATCGCTGCTGTTTCTAACATCATTTTTTTCCTCTATGTGTCAGGTCTTAAAAAAAGATGTAAAGTAAAAAAGTCCCTAAGGCCGATAAGTCTAATATAATTTGTACTGAAAACTATAAAAAAAATTCTCGATGAGCACGGCAGGGATGGTTAAAAGACCTATACATCAAGGATAGTATATATAGTTCAGGATTTTTTAGAGAAACTGCACTGCAAAATGCGAAATACTGGATCTAGTTCGTCAGAATCTTTCTTGAACCTCAAATCTTTCCCGAAACAACATTTTCTAGTTTCTTCTTCCTCTTTATAAGCCATTCTGCTTGTTCATTGGCAGCTTAATACCTCTATGGAAGGTTGTCACTCCATCTTTGCGCGATCTTCCGATACTTCTACTGCCGATTGGTGACTTATCTCTTGCTATTGTGACGTCACGGATCTCCTTCATTCTACTTATGTGGTTATTCCATTCTTTTTTTCTATTTTGTATCCATTCTTTTACACACTATACGTTACATTTTCTTTTAATTTCTTCACTTATCTTTCGATCTCTTAGCGTATTTCTTACAATTCTTCTCATTACTCTCAACTCTGCCGTTTCCAGTAGCCTTTGCGTTGTGGCTGTGTCTGGTCTTGTTTCTGAGGCATATGTCTCAGTGTTATTGTGTCTATTTCACTTTATAGTGATATTAAGGCCTTCTGCCAGTCTGCATTTTGTACTGGATCTTTCATTTCTTTGTCCAGGTCTCCATAGCTTCTTCTTATGGTGCCTATCCGTTATGGATGTTGGACACTAACATGGCTATTCTGGCTTTGTTGACTGCTGCCCTGAAAAGTCCGGTAGTGGTTAAGTTAAACCACTTTCGCAGGTTATGCAGCCAGGATATTCTTCTCCGTCCTGGACCTCCATCTACTCTACAGTATAGTCTATTATAGGTCTTTGTTCTCTACTGTTTTTAAAAGTGTATTTGTATTGTTTTTTGTCAGGGAAAATGTATTATTAATACGTATTTCGTTTGTGCTGCAGAGGTCCGTCAGAAGATATCTGTTTTCATTTCTGATTGCTAGTTTGCCTCTACAAATCAATCGATTGAATTTAATATAATAGAGTTATTTTGGTCGTACAGAAAATACAATACATGACTCGGTTAAAATGAACATTATATCTACTCGGTGTTTCCCGCGCTCGATAATGCTAGCATTCAGATTAATCGACACATCCAATTTTATTCAAACTGTGTTAAAGAATTTACATTAATTTTTTAGCAGTTAAAAAGCAATAAAAACCAAACTATTTAACCACTAAAATGCATAAAAAGATAACTGCATTAATTAGTGTATAATTAGCAGTAACGATGTACCATTAAGAATTTAATTATAAAACTTATCTGCTAAATCATAATAACATACATGATTTAAGAGAGTACGAGGCTTCCGCGTGTTGCTAAACGTTGGCAGAGTCATTGTTGCGTCATCAAACGTACCCTGGGGCGTTGTGGAGGATTTAGATTTACTGGGGTGTTTCGTATACAGTAAAGGGTGAAGTAGTAACGTCCTGGCAAACAGAGCTTAGGACAAGTACATTGAGATGCAGCGGAAAAGCCAAGGGGAGTGATATAATCTTGGCAAGTAATTTGTACTAGCGAAGACAGAATAATGAAAGTGAAAATAACTTTTGTAGTTATCTAGTTTTATGAGAGTGAGAAGGAGAACTGTTGTGAAAATTAGTTCTTATGTTAGACAACTAGCACAAATTAGAAAACAAGAAAATGTCAAATTTATATATTAAATTAACGTCGACGAAACCGAAATTTATTGCGGAAACTATATAGTGTGATCTAGAGATCTAGACTTTGCATTAAAATTAAAGACCGGAACATATGCAAAACGCATTTTTTGTATAAATTTCATAACTTATTACAACAAATTACATATTAGTCTGGTATAATTAGACCCAAACCTTGTCATCCAAAGTAAAAGTTATTCATCAAAACCAAATTGTTCTATATGGTCCATAATATTGTTAAGTGAAAAGTTACAGTATGTCGAGAGTCCGGAGGAAAGTGGGAGATAAATCAGTAAATTGGTAGTTTTTATTGTTTTTTTTTGCAAATATTTCGAAAACTATGCGGTTTAGCGTTAAGAAGGTTATATACAAAAATGGTCTACGTCAAATTTAAAACAAGAAATGTCAATTAATTACAATTTAGTTTCAGAACAATATTAAGAAATGTCAGATGCATAATTGTTGCATAACTCAAAATCAACAGTTCCGGAGTTACGGATGGTGTAAAAGTGAAGATTTTCCATATTTTTTATATTTTTTGGACAAATTTGATTATTACTGAGCAAACTAATTTTTGTTTACACGATTGTATTTTCATATTTCACTTGAAGGAACGTCAACCTCACTACCTTCTCAAGGGGCAATACTTTTTAAGGGAAAAGAGGCTTCTACAAAGCTAGACCATATAAACCTGTAGTAAGGAGAAATCCTCTCAACGAGTTTCAAGTAAACTTGGTTTCTTGATAAAAGTTTCTATTATCACATCATAGTCCTGAGCAAATGCTGCATATGCTTGAGCAGTTCAAACCACTCTTTTTATACCCATAGTTACGGATGCATTTGTCTTTGCAAGTACACACTATGAAGGAGTAATTCCTATGGAGCTGCAAGACCTACTTTTATAATTGGTATCAGGTATTCGTTAACCTTCTTTTAAACCCACTCGAGCGGATTCTTCTTCCCATTCAGACACTGCATTACCTGGTGGTAAGTTCTCAACGAATTCTGTCTAGTACGGGTAGTACAGCTAACTTGAGCAAAGAATGTATAGGTTGCTTTGCAATAGCCTTCAAGTAAGACTGATAGCGAAAACAATCTAGATCTTTCATGCTGCTGGAAACAAACATCCCAAGAAGAAAATGCTTTCCGGCGTCAGCTACTGCAATGTGGTCAGCTTTGGAGTCATTAAAGACTAGAAGTTTTCTACGAAGAACGTCATTGGCTTGCACTTTCGTTCTTGTAGATAGCTGATGTGTCACATCTTGTAAAGGCGTATATTGCAATGAGTACATCCTTCATATTCCCAATTCTTCGCTTATAATATTAGGCAAACCTTAAAGGTAGGCCAATTATACAGTGAGCCTGTAGTTACCTTCAACTAATCTTATTCTTCTTCTTCATGTGCCTTGTCCGTTTCGCACGTTGGCAATCAACATGGCTATTCTGACTTTGTTTACGGCAGATCTGAATAGTTCAGCAGATGACAATCCGAACCATTGCCGCAAGTTTTGGAGCCACGAGTGTCTAATCTTATAGAACTAATCTTATAGAAGAAATAAATACACAGTCTACGAGCTATCGAGCAAGCAACAGATCCAGGGGGTGAAATCATTCCTGATTCTACGCCCAAGCGTCCTACCCGATCGTATACAATCTGTTATTACGAGATAGCACACTTGGTTACAAGCAGCATTTTTCCTGGAGACAGAATAATTCATTCTATCTCCCACCATTGGCCATAATGTAGCATCCAACAATTTTTTAAACTGTTTGTCCTTGATCTAATGTTAGTTTTTTGTGTAGATGTATTTAAATGTTTATGACACTTGATGATGTGCTGAATAGCCAAATTTTATAAAATTTAATAAAAAAATGTGCTAAAAAACTCGATTTCTGCCTTTTATTTGTAAAATTTATATACCTATTTGAGTATTCAACCATATCTTAATATAAGAACTACTGAGAGTATAATATGGCATTGATAATTACCACAAAGGCCTTGGTCAATGAAATTTTATCATATTTTGCTGCGATAAATTTATATTTAAAAATTATGAAGAAAGATCACTTATATTGAAATGTTTAAAGTGGGTGGTATATTATTTAAAATAACAGTTATTAATTAAATATGAATAGATAACTATTTATAAATTGTTTGGATGATAACTGCCTTCAATTAAACTTATTTGAGTTGTCTGTTGTTTTTAACTGAATATTTTATAGATTATACTGAAAATATAGTACACTATACAGAGAGAAAATAAATTACTAAAAAACAATGCCAACACGACGCCAAGCGGACAATTTGGACAGTAAAATGAATACAGCTACCGACAGCTATGATAAATCACCAACAACCGACAACGCCACCATGTAGGGTAAGTGCCACAGTAGTCGGCACGGCTTCAATTGAAGTTATTCCATTTGTAATGGTTTTAAAGCCTGCGAATTGTATCACTGAAACGTCGAATCCATTGACTTTTCAAAATATATTGGAAAGGAGACAGCAGGACCAGATATAGTTGTTGGAAATGGTAATGGAAAGGACAGTTGCGAAATGACATATGATGACTTTATTTCCATTGTTAGACAAGAAAAACTAAACGAACTTGGACACTACAGGGAACATTGAGGGAAAGGTGATAAAAGTGAAGATTTCCAGTTGCTTGTAAAAATATTTTTAAGATTTACAAAAGGAGAAGATGCTAAATTATGCAGTTGCAGAGCAGATGATTTCCTTGTTACTGTGCTGTTTGATGGTGAATAGTGTGTCACATAAAATGAATATAGGCATTTTAAAAAGTGTATTCTGCCTGTATTTTATTTCAGCCAAGAAAGTATTGAAAATATGGAAATTGTTTTCGAAGATAGTGTATTTATTCAAGAGCAATCTGAAATCATAAGCCACACTATAACGAAACTAAATTCCGAAGACAACCAACAAAGTATAGTTTTAGAAAACTTAAGTAGAAGTGTTAATGGTACAAAGCGACGAAGAACTGTTAGGCCGCTTTGAAAGAAGAATACTTAGGCACATACACGGAAGAGTACAAGACAACGTGATATGGCGCATGTGCTACAATTTTAAGTTGTATCAATGCTATGAAAAATCCAACATCGTCCTGTCTATTAAAATTAATAGACTAAAGTTGCTAGGACACATTGAAAAAATGGACACTGGAGACCCCCAAAGACAGATATTATATCAAGAGCCAGTAGGAACCAGGAAGAGAGGCAGGCCAAGATCTAGATTTAAAACTCAAGTCGAAGATGACTTGGGGAATATAGGGGTCAGAATTTAGAAACCCAGGGCGAAAGATAGGGGGGAGTGGAGATAATTCTTGAACAGGTCAAGACCCACTCAGGTTTGTAGAGCCAAAGATAATGATGAGGTAGGAGGCAAAAAAAGTCGAGAAATAGAGTGCCGCATTCAATGTAACACTCCAAACAATTGTGATTCTATCGCTGAAACTGCTGATCACAGGATTCGCGACACTTTGCTATGGCAACTGACAAAAGAACGCAAGTCTCGGCGTACAACGACAAAAATGGCATAGGTGATAACATCTGGTGGGTGGAAAAAAAATACATGAAGAAAAGGCAGAAGCTAAGCTACAAAAAGAGATGAAAAAAAAATAAGAAAAAAGCGTGAAATAAACAAAATGGCCAAAGTAACAAAGAGGCAAGAAAAACCAAAACACGTCAGCAACTTAACAGCATTTTAGACGGAAAACGAAGCTCCGATGACCAAAAAATCCATTATATCAACCCAGCGGAATTGTCCAAGTTTAGGTAATCTAAACAACGAGGGGATGTGCACAATCCTAATGTATCTTTCTAAGGATAATATTATTTGTAATAAGGTGTTTTGTTTTATAGGTACGAAAAATGCAACAGTAGCAAATTTGGGAATAAAGTGCCAACACTGTATGAGAATGAACCATTACAACTGCTTGCTGAAAAAGATTTATACACACCTTGCAATATTGGATCTGATCATCAACCACTCGTAGCAGATATTAAACTTAGGTTAAAACAAATTCAGCGACAAAAGCCAATGTACTTAACTTTGACGATATAAACATAAAACATAAAATTAAAAAAGAATTTAACAATAGAATAAAAAACATCGGAGAACAACTAGAAGATCCAAAAGAACTATGGAGTGAATTTAAAAACCAAGTTAACGAAATCTCGACAAACAATGATTATAGAAAAAACTTAATCAAGAAAAATATCTGAATGACAGACGACATCTTGAATTAATGGAACAACGTCGACTGATAAAATCTAATGTAACAGAATATAGACACCTGCATAGAAGAATAAAAAAGGGGATCAAATTAGCCAAAGAAAAATGGGTGAGAGAAAGGTGCGACGAAATGAAGGATGTAATATCTAAACACGACTTATTTAATGTGCACAAAAAACTGAAAGAAATGAGTAATATATTTAAAAAACCAGTTCCCTCTGTACTTGTTGACACTAATAACAAAATTATTGTAAATGAGCAAGAAATAAGAAAAGAATGGCAGCTGTATATATCAGAATTGTTTGAAGATGACAGGAATAATATTGTAATAAGATACCTAATTTGGTTTTAGAAATGCTATGGGATCCAGGGAGGCCCTTTTTGCGCTTAACATACTATTACAAAAATGCCGTGATCAAAGAAAAGATATATTTGCATGTTTCGTGGACTTCGAAAAGGCATTCGATAAAGTACAGCATGTAAAATTAATGCAAATACTTAGGCGAAAAATAGCGGAATAGATGACAAGGATATTCGTATCATTAAAAATTTGTACTGGAATCAAACTGCTATCGTAAAAATTGGAGATAACTACACCGATAAAATCCCCATATAAGGAGGAGTCAGACAAGGTTGCATTTTGTCGCCAACATTGTTCAATGTTTACTCAGCCCAGCTATTTAAAAAGGCACTTGAGAGACAACCATGTGGAATAAAAATCAACGGGGAACTACTTAATGTGATTAGATATGCAGAGTATACAGTAATTCTATCAGATAATATTGAAGGTCTTCAAATTCTGCTTGATCGTATTCATGAGGTAGGAGAGGAAATGGGCATTAAAATAAACTCAAACAAAACCAAATTTTTAGTGTTTAGTCGTGACCCACATCCCGATGCAAAGCTTCAATTGAACGGACTCCAAGTTGAGAAAGTTCACAAAATGGCATATTTGGGAACTGTGATAACGGACCAACTAGATCCAGACATAAAAATAAAACGTAGAATAGCAATGACTAAAACTACTTTTATGAAAATGAAGTCATTTCTTTGCAATCTCAGTTTAGAACTAAGGCAAAGAATGGTTAAGTGTTATGTTTGGTCTGTACTTTTATATAGTGCAGAAGTGTGGACGCTAAAAGTATCGATCATGAACAAAATTGAATCATTGGAAATGTGGGTTCATAGACGAATACTGAAGATACCTTGGACAGCAAGAAAAACTAATGAAGAAGTACTAAGGAGCGTCAACAAAGACAGAGAACTGCTAAAGACTGTTAAACATCGAAAAATGTCTTATCTG
The DNA here is from genome assembly GCA_918026665.1 of Diabrotica balteata. NCBI lineage: Eukaryota > Metazoa > Arthropoda > Insecta > Coleoptera > Chrysomelidae > Diabrotica > Diabrotica balteata. The sequence goes on along the minus strand of OU898276.1, from coordinate 8,308,167 downwards.
GAACATATACTCGTAGTAAGGGGAAGTCGATATAAAATTTTACAATTGATCCTTAAAGGCATAATAGAGGGCCGTGGAAGTGTAGGAAGAAAACAAGTTTCTTGGTTAAAAAACATTCGTGAATGGACTCAGATACCAAATGCAGGACAATTATTCCATATTGCAGAAGATCGAGAAGCCTTCCCAATGGTCGGATAGTTCTGATATGGTACTCGAAGAAGAAGAACACACCTTGCAGTGTGCCAAAGAAACGCGTAGTTACTTATCGTTTCTGTCTATACGATAAAGATTTTTATTTTAAATTTCAATGAAATTTTATTCATTCAGTTACGGCTTTTATTTCAAAACGTTTCAGCTTATATACTAACGTTATATAACGTAGTGTGATAAGAAAGGTGGGACATCACACAACCCAGAATAAAAGTTCCCGAAATTGTGGTTCTTTTCTTGTGGAATTCGGAAATATTTTTCTCAGGACATTTCCTTAAAGTGCCAATAAGTGAGTGTGTTAACCTATCTCCAGTATTTATATCTGATTCGCTTATTCGTCTAGCATTCAATTATGAGCCTATTGAATATTACGCTCATTCGAAAGTAACGATTAACAAAAATGTCACCATTGGCATGAGTTTAAATTCAAAAATAAATCACATGGAATGCGCGTCAGAAAAAATGCAACTACCATAAATTGACTACCACCCATTGAACGGCTTATTCATCGGTACTGTTCCAGATTCCATACTGAATAACTGAATTCATGCTTTCAAATGACATCATTTGGAGCAAAATAAATAGTTCACAATAATGCCGCAAGTGGTCAATAATGAATGGTTAATGGTTTTTTTTGTACACCGCCATCGTTTACAGCGCTTTATTTATCTCTTTCAGTCATAGGCCCTATCCGCACGTACTTACAATAAGTTATTTATTTTTTATTTAGCTACCAAAGTATTCACGAGAAATAATTTATACGCCAAAACAACGTGCGCTTGATCTGCTAGTATATTTATAAAAGTGATTCTTTACTACAAATTTAAAGAACTAACACAATAACAAAAAAACCATGACCATGGTAAAAACTGTTTTCCTATCGTTTATAGCAATTAATTAATCAGCTGCCAAATGAAATTTTGAGTTGATGACATGTTCTTCTATTTACATACAACGCTCTAATATCCCATCCAATTAGGGATCAATTAACCGACCATTATGAATTTCCTTCCGGATTCAGAGATAAATACATCGGCTAATAGTATAAGCGATAAAAAATTCAAATTATACCCTACCCTGAAATGTCTTTACACTATGGATATAAACTAACCGACCGGGGTTCGATTGAACATCTGTCCGTTTTCAATATGAAACTTTGGACCATTCATACATTTATGAATTATATTCGGGAGTTGTTTCACAGACGAAAGACTTGATTCAATACAGTATTTTATCAGTAGCGCGATGAAAAAAAATTACGACAGGTATAAGTGTGTACTAAATGTGATAGATATGTCACAATTACTTAAATTGTTATATTTAACAATTGAAGGGTACAGGGAAAAAAGGAGGTATGTCAGAAATAACATATTCTGAAATAAGGCGATTGTAATACTTCAAAACGGCACAACGATTATAGTTTTGTCATTTGCATTGATCAAGGCATTACCAGAGGTTAAATATAAGGTTTCAGTTGAGTTGTAAAAACATAAATTATTCTGCTTTCTTTATTTTCCCAACCATTTAGAAATTTTACACATTAATTCAAAATATTAAAAAGGAGGTATGTCAAGAAAATACGTACTGACATAAAGAAATAATAAATATATTTGGTGGACTTCGTCCACCTACTTACCTAGGCAACTTAATCAGTCTGATCATTCTTCTGGTCGAAGGTATAACAATAATTTAATGGAATAAGCAAATATTCAGATGTATTGTTTTATCAAATTTTTCAAATTTGATAAATTTGACACAAATTTGACAAAAGCATGCTTTAAAAAACAAACAGTTCTCAAAATTTCAACCATGAATACTAGAACTCTACTTTCTGATGAAAGCTTTAAAGAAATGGAAGAAGAATTAGAAAAGATCAGATGGGACATCGTCGGAGTTAGTGAAGTGAAAAGGCGAGGTGAAGGCCTCGAGACCCTAAAATCCGCTCACTTGTTTTACTATCACGGAGAACAACATAAGTCAGTAGGAGGCGTCGGATTCTTCATAAACAAACAGCTAGCAGGAAATCTAAAAACTGTCCAATCAGTATCCACTAGAGTTACATATGCCATCTTTACAATAAATACTAGATATAATCTAGAAGTTATCCAAGTCTATGCTCCAACAACAGAATATACAGACGAGGAGATCGAAGTCTTTTATGATGATTTAAGTACAGCCATCACAAACAACCGCACACATTTCACAGTTATATGTGGAGACTTTAACGCCAAAATAGGAACCAAACTGGATCCAGCAGAAACTGCTCTTGGAAATTTTGGAAGTCAGGGACGGAACGACCGTGGCGACACTCTTTTAAACTTCCTACTCGAGAAAAACCTATTCCTAATGAACAGTTACTACTACAAGACACCTCGCAGATGGACGTGGAAAAGCCCAGATGGGAACACGACAAACGAGATCGATTACTTTATCACTGATAAAAGATACATATTTACAGATGTGACAGTGCTAAATAAATTTGCGAAATCAAGCGACCATCGTATGGTGAGAGCCACCATTGTGTTAAATACCAACTATGAACGACACAATATGATAAAAAAGAAGCAAATAAACAGATGGACACATCCAAACAACGAACAAAATTTTGAAGATCATATCGGTAAATTCCTTCAAGAAAAATCATCAACAAATAATATTAACATTCTAAATGACATAATAGTAGAAGCAATAACAGAAGCTTAAAAGAATTGCTGCCCAAAAAGCGTGAAGGAAGAAAAAATTAGTCTGGAAACACAGAAAACAATGGAACAAAGAAGAATACTGAGAAGCGACGAAAACTCTAGTAACGACGATATAAATAGAATGAACAAGGAAGTATCAAGAGAAATCAGAAAAGACTTAAGAAAATACAAAAATGAGAAAATCATCAAAACCATTGAGGAAAATAAGAGTATGAAAATAATGAGACGCAAACTCACAAATGGAAATAAACAAATAGTCAAACTCAAGGATAGAAATGGCAACATCACATCAAACAGAGAACATTTGTTACAAATTGTGGAATCATTCTATGAGACATTATATAGCAACCAATCGACTCTAGATATAGTCGAATATCAACAAAGGAAGGTTCAAAATCAGGGTTCCGAAGATATTCCAGAGATCTCCTTGAGCGAAATTTACAAGGCCCTAAAAAAGATGAAGAATAACAAAGCTCCGGGGAGGACGGTATCGTCACGGAAGCGATAAAGATAGGAGGCTCAGTACTGATAGCCAAAATTCAAAAGCTCTTTAATCTATGCCTATGGAATCAAAATATCCCAACAAAGTAGAATAATTCAATAACTGTACTCTTACACAAAAAGGGAGATATAGCAGACCTGGAAAGATACAGACCAATCAGTCTCCTTAACCATCTTTATAAATTATACACCCGAATAATAACGAATAGATTAGAGACAAAGCTGGATTTTTACCAACCTCGGGAACAAGCTGGTTTCTGCCCTAATTACGGCACAAACGATCACCTGCAGAGCCTAAAAACCCTAATAGAAAAAACTAACGAATATAACCGTCCCTTGGCATTGATATTTGTAGACTTTAAAAAGGCGTTTGATACAGTGGAACTACCGTCCATCTTAAGAGCACTACAAGATTGCAGGATCGACCACAGATATTTTAATATAATTAAAAATATATATGAAAATGCCACAACAACCATAAGTCTATATTCTGCAACTAATAAAATAAAGATAAAAGGGGAGTCAGGCAAGGTGATACCATGTCACCAAAGCTGTTCATTATCGTTCTTGAGTATGCATTTAAAAAACTAACATGGCAACAGAAAGAAATATCCATCGATGGAGAAAGATTAAACCATCTACGTTTTGCGGACGATATCGTGCTTCTGTCAGATAATCTGGGAGAGATCAAAGACATGCTCCAAGAACTGAATGACATACTACAAGAAACTGGGCTGGAGATAAATTTCGAGAAAACCAAAATGATGACCAATATGATTCCTAGCGAAGAGATACAGATTAATAATAACAAGGTCGAATTAATCGATAAATACACATACTTGGGTCATGAAATTAGAATAACCAGAGACAACCAAACCTGCGAGCTAAATAGACGAATCATGTTGGGATGGGCGGCATATGGACGGATGAGAGACATTTTTAAAACAAATATCCCAATTCACCTGAAAAGGAAGGCATTTAACCAATGCATCTTACCAGTCTTGACCTACGGAGCAGAGACCTTAACTTTAACGAAAGCTACTGCCGAAAAACTGAGGGTAACACAAAGGCGAATGGAGAGATCAATGCTGGGCCTGACCTTGAAAGATCGCGTAAGAAATGAGGAAATACGCCGACGAACTGGCGTAGACGATATTATACTGCGAATCAATAAACAAAAGTGGAGGTGGGCTGGACATGTTGCTAGAATGGAAGACGGAAGATGGACGAAGAGATTATTGGAGTGGAGACCAAGAGCCGACAAGCGAAGTCGAGGCAGACCACCCACCCGATGGACCGACGACCTAAGGAGAATAGAAACAAACTGGATTGCAGCAGCTAGAGATAGAGAGAACTGGAGACGTTTGGAGGAGGCCTATATCCAACAATGGATGTGAAAATTCGGCTGGATGATGATGATGATGATTGTTTTATCAGGAAACTTGTTAGGAGTCGAGAAATAAAATCCATGGATAAAACAAAACAATATATTCAACAACACAATTAAATAGGCGTCTGAATATAAACAGAAGTTAAAAAAAGCACCATCAATTGATAAATGGTTGTACACATATGGAAATAAACAATATTATGATTAAGAAATACCTTTGCAGTCACAATATAATAAAATTATGCACATATTAAATTTCAACGAAGACAGGCCATTCGTATTTAAAAAAAAAATCAACTAAGAAATTTCTCTTCGCTGTTTATGGGCTTATCTCGAGATAACGGGAACAGTAAATTTAAAAATCAATCAATGTTTTTATATCAATGTTTAATCCAATATGGTCTTAGATTAAGATATTAAGATTAAGATTAAGATATTAAGTGTATACCCACTTAAAGAAAACATTTACAGGGAACGGTAAGATAAGCAAGCGTTTTTACTCGAAGACTGTCCTGTCCAGAGTCTTTTTCTTCCTCTAAAAATTTAACAAGCTCCCATAAAAAATTCGATATCCCCCACCTAAAAATGACCACTTGCCTAAAAGAAGGCCAGGCTGTTTGCATTTCTAACAAACATAAAAAGGTCCTAGGTAAGTAACAGGACTCTTCTAGTTGGAACCGTGAGAAAAGATAAAAACTGTTGAATTAGGTTCTTTCGGAAATATACCATAAAGTACGTTTACGGCTGATTTTACCAAAGTTATTAAAAAGGACCCGCCTGGAATCGAAAAAGGTTAACAAAGCTCTACCCTAAAATATTTTGCTTCGGCCTCTTTTGATAAGTAGGACATCCGTACTTTGAAAACTCCGTGATAGTCGGTATGTTCCAATAAAATTTGCTAAGAGTAAGAGAGCTTACTGAGAGTAGCTTACTTGCCATGGTCGTATCAGAAACAGGGGTAAGGGGATTAAAAATTATTTAATATTTTAATTATAAAAAAATGTTACAACCGCTTCGTCGGCATCGGTAACATTGCCATCCCTCATTTTTTTCCTGTAGCGCTCGGACATGCCACCTTTTTACTGTGTATAACAAATATAAAAATATGTGTTACATTCTGACTAATCCCTTTCATTAACGTGAATTTTTTACATGAAATAGTATCCAGTTTGTGCCACTATAGCGATCCCTTTTTTTGTGTTCTTTCCTTATAAAAAGTAGGCACACAAGCAGTATAATAATGCTTTTACTGTGACTAAATCAGGTTCATTTCTCAAAAGAGCCTAAATGATTTTATAAAAATGTGTTTTGTTTTTAAATATGCTGGAATATGTTACCTTTTGTATCGTTATTTTGAACAGGTCGCATTTTTCTCTCACTTCTAGCTTTGCCAGAAATCGTGATTAATCGTTTTTACCTTTAAAAATACACTTAATTTCACTACCCGGCCTCAGATTATCCAAAAATTACTATTTTCCTTTTATTTTCGTTATACTTTCTTTCTTTTCCAATGCGTTTCCTCCTGTTACTTTTTTTTGTCATTTTTTACCATCTTCAAAGGCACTGGTATAAATTGGAAAAATAGATACTGTATATTTTAAAAAATGGTAGGAACTTAAATAATTGTTTCTAATAATAACGATTTGATTAAAAAAGTTTACTCTATTCGTATTAAACGTAATCACAATGAATGAACATTTACAATCATAACACTTCGTTCCACTTTTCTATTTTTAAATTGCGGTTCCCTACGACAAGTATTATTAAAATATAGCATTTCCTTTATGCTCTTGATTTTTATTATATGTTAACCCTCAAGGCCGTAACAATACTATAATGGTCGTCACACGTATTGCATTTCTCTTTATTTTTCCACTCTTAGATCAGCAGTTACCATTTAATATAAAATTATATGCAGCTAAATATTAAAAATCTTTTTTTATATAAATTACGTGAAAATAAATATGCGACTTAAAAAATTATTTCTAGATCCTTAATTATTGTCAACAAAATATTAAGTCCACGATACGCCAATAGAGTCGAAAAAAAAATACAAATTTATCTTTGCTATATAAGTTTATATTATTAAAACCAATCTCAAAACGTCTCATCCTTGAGTGACTTAACTTAAGATGCTCCCAATAACTTCTTCTGATATAAAAACGTGAAAATAGACTACAATATGTAAAGATCTTATTGTCCGCCTCGTGTCAATATTCAATGGTCTACAGAATCTTCATATTCCGAACCAGCGCCTTCATCTGAGTCAAATATGAGTCCGAAGAACATCAGAAGCCCCGTTAGCTTGGAAAATATTACCATTTTCAGCAACAACAAAAGTGAAGTGAAAAATACAAAAAAAGTCACAGACAAGCAGACCATCGAAATTTGAAAATATAAGAATGCTTTCCATTCTCATATTACCTTCATTAACCCGGCGCCAGTGTGGTGGGGTATAACATACCCCAGTGATTTTAAAATTAGCGCCAATATTTTTTATCGGTAAATTAGCGTGACAGGCATTTCAGTACCTTTCGTTAAAACCTTGAAGGAGGTCCCGCAGTTGTTGATATACTTTAGAAGTGAACTCACACATCGCTGTTTTGATTCAAACGTCGTTGGGATATCACATACCCCACCACACAGGTAAGTTAATATATTTATGGTAGTAATATTTGAGTTGGGCATTCACATTTTTATATAATTTCCGTTGAAATTATTTATTTTTAATGAAAATGTAAAATTTTATACATAAATTATTTATGTTTTTGTTCTAGATTATGGCTTATCGATATGAACGGGAGCAGGCGAGGCTTCAAGCTTTATGGGACGATTCTCAAGACGATGATGTAGTAATTGGATCTGCAAGCGAGAACGAATCCGACAATGAAGACAACAGTAGCCACAACTCTGACAGCGAGGAAGATGCTATTGATTTAGAACAGTCGGTGGCTGATACAGAAATCGAAAATAAACTTTTGGGGCAAGGACAGGAGAGTGAAAAGAAACATTATGTAGGTAAGGACGGCACTAAATGGTCTTCAACATGCTTTCCTATAAATGTAAGAACACGTTCAGTAAATATCATTACGCATTTACCAGGTGTAAAACGAAATGCAAAAATGGCGAAAACTCCCTTAGAATGCTTTAATTTACTTTTTACACCTAGTATGACGGATGATATCGTAAGTTATACTAATATAAAAATAAGAAGGAAGGCCTCTTGCTACGATGAAAACCATCAGTATACAGTTCGCGAAACCAATGTAACTGAAATAAGAGCATTGTTTGGACTCTTGTACTTGGCTGGGATGTTCAAGTCTGCTCGGCTTAATTTAGAAGATCTTTGGTCTACCGATGGAACTGGAATAAGCTTATTTAGAGAGACGATGTCTTTACAAAGATTTATTTTTTTACAGTCTTGTCTACGTTTTGACAATATAGAAAATCGAGAAGAAAGAAAAAAACTTGATAAAATGACTGCAATTAGAGCGATTTTCGAAAAATTTGTGCAAAATAGCCAAGACGTCTATACGCCAAGCGAATACCTTACTATTGATGAAAAGCTGGAGTCATTTAGAGGGCGCTGTAGTTTTCGCCAGTATATGCCGAAAAAGCCTGCACGATACGGATTAAAGATATTCGCTCTAGTTGATGCAAAATCATATTATGTTTTTAATTTAGAACTATACGTGGGATTGCAGCCAGAGGGACCCTTCCAATTGAGCAATAAACCTAGCGACGTAGTTCTGCGACTTGTAACTCCGATATCTGGAACCAAACGAAATGTAACATTCGATAATTGGTTCACAAGTTATGAGCTGATGCTGAAGCTTTTAAAAGATCATTAACTGACGTCTACTGGAACTGTAAGAAAAAACAAAAGGCAAATACCTGAAAGTTTTATAACATCTAGGAACAGGCCAATATATTCCTCAAAATTCGGATTTAAAGAGAGTATAACGTTAGTTTCACATGTACCAAAAAAAGGAAAAGTAGTTCTTCTAATGTCAACTTTACATCACACTCCTGATATTGACGATAATACTGGCGAAAGTAAGAAACCAGAAATAATTTCTTTTTATAACGCTACAAAATGTGGGGTAGATGTTGTAGATGAATTGTCCGCTTCATACGATGTTTCACGTAATAGCAAAAGGTGGTCCATTACAATTTTTTATACGATACTCAACTGTGCAGGTATAAATGCTAGAGTAATTTATCAACAAAATACTGGCGATTTTCAGTCAAAACGAAGGAAATTTTTGAAATTATTAGCAATACAGTTACTAACAGAATACAAACAAATTCGGTCTACCAACTTAAGGCTTCCGCGAAATTTACAAGTCCATCCTGAAGGAACTGTAACAAATGATGAAGTGCAATCAGGTAAACGAATGAAAGTAGCCAAAAGATGTAATGTTTGCCCGAGAAAAAATGACAGAAAGACCTATTATAATTGTATGATTTGTAAAAAAGCTATATGTTTAGAGCATTCAGTGGTGCATTGTGATTCTTGCTATTTAGCTAAAAACAATTAAAATGTATTCTGAATGTTATGGTTTTTTCAAAAATTCATTTATTTTTACTAGTTCTCTGATCTTTTTTTTATAATCGACAAAAAATGAGTGTAATGTTTTTTTATGCTGTAAAATGAGACTTTTTTGAAATATTTAAGTATTAAGTTTGCAATTTGTTTCTAAACACTAGTTTCTTTTGATTTGAGTTGGTTATATTATGTTGAAATATAAGTCACAATAAAAATTTTATAAAAATGTGTTATTTTTATTTCATTTTTTTTTTTAAATTTGGGGTATCTGATACCCCACCACACAGGTTTTTACATTTCAGTCTACCACACTGGCGGCAGGTTAAGAATACTTTGGAACCAACGATAAATCTGGATCCTTTAACTCCAGCAAGAGTCGATATCTTCTAGCAAGATTAAGGAAACCGGATATTTGAAAGGCATTAAACTACATATTGCTTTTCTACACGAACAACCTGCTTCAGTATGTTACGAAGCATTCACCAACACAAGCGTTAAACTCTTATTGGCTTCCAAGGACTTTCCACTAAGACTGAAGATTTGTTCCAACTGAGATGGAAACTGATATTGCTGCGTTTAGATCCTTTCTCACTTCGAAAAGAATTATTTACCTACAAAAATCAAGGGAAAATCACCGAAACTACTATACCGTTGCCTATCAAAAACGAAATTTTTAAATAATACGACATATTTTTGTTTCTAGAGGAATTAGGATTAACATGAAGTCACATCTTATAGACCTATCTCTTTATTACCAATTATTTCAAAATTATATGAAAAAATACTACTTAAAAGAATAAAACCTATCGTAGAGGAAAAGAAATTGGTATCAATTCACCAATTTTGATTTAGAGAAAAGCACTCAACTATCGACTACGAACATCTAATAACTGATTTAATAGAAGAAGCAATAAAAGAGAAAAAAATATGCTGTACCACCCTCTTGGATATAGCACAAGTGTTTGACAGGGTATGGCGTAAAGGACTTTGCAAAAATTGATATTAACACTGCCAAAACAATTATCACCTTTTATTTTGAATCATACCATGCACTGGAATTATTAATTCATTGATCAGATGTTGTGATTAGATTGTAGTAATATTAACTACCCCCGCAAAGGGTGGTTAATATTACTGTCTTAATTTAAATGTCTTAATTGTAAAAAAATTCATAACTAAAAAATATCTGAAATATTCTTTATGCAAAAAAATAAATATTCTAATCAGGTAATGCATCGATCATTGTTCACCGGAACAAATACTACAGTCTAAGTTTATTGACATATTTATTAGTACAAACTAATGTCCAAACAATATTACCACAAGCCCTAATTAAAACACAGATACAACAGTTATTTATATAATTTCAAGTACTTCATCTATCTGATCATTTAAATTCACTAGCAGGTGTTAAGAGGTCTATAAAATTAACTCAACCTTTATGACGGAAATCTAGTTACTTCCTGGTGTAACATTGCGTGAACGATAGGCAGTGTTTGTTAAAGGGTCGGACTGGGCATTTTTTTAAATTATGTTATAAAGGATGTGTTTATGTGAATTAACATGTAGTCAAATAAGTCTTTATTTATTTTTTGGTCGAAAGAACACAAGTACAAGTGGAAAATAAATTAACTGGACAAAACATGACGTAAGATAAAATGAGCAAGCTATAAAAACGGCAAATCTTAGGAAAGATGAGATTAAAAGCTATAAAAAATCTGTTCTGCTCATGTTCGTTGTCTGCGTAACGAATGTTATTTATCGAATACCTGTTGACCTTTATCCAACACTCTTCAAGGCCCTCTGCAAAACATTCTTCACATAAAAGTTAAGTAGCACAGGAGACTTCTTCTTCTTCTTCGGGTTCCTTCTCCTAGCGGAGGTTGGAAATCATCATCGCTATTTTAACTTTGTTGGCCGCATTTCTGAATAATTCTAATGAGCTGCAGCCGAACCACCCTCTCAAATTTCTTAGCCAGGACATTTTGCGTCGTCCTGGGTTTCTCTTCCCTTGTATCTTCCCTTGCATAATCAACCTCAGTAATACGTACTTCTCACCCCTCATTAAATGTCCCAGATATTGAATCTTTCTAATTTTAACAGTTTTTATGACTTCACATTCTTTCTTCATTCTTTGTAACACCTCTATATTAGTTACTTTTTCAATCCACGATATTTTATGCATTCTCCTGTAGCACCACATCTCAAAGGAGTTTAATTTTTTGATTTCAGACTGCTTTATTGTCCACGCTTCCATGCCATATAGTAAAGTAGAGAAGACGTAACAACGTAGCATTCTTGTGCGAATCTCTAGATTAAGGTTACGGTTGCAAAGTAATTTCTTCAATTTTATGAACGTGTTTCTTGCCATTTCTATTCTAGATCTGATCTCCTTTACTTGATCTCCATCTTCGGTTAGCCACGTTCCTAAATATTTATATGTTTTTACTCTTTCTATCGTTGTATTATTGATGATCAGGTTATTTACATTTTGTGGTTTTTTTGAGAATATCATTGATTTCGTTTTCTTGAGATTCATTTGCAGTCCGTAACTTTCACATGCATTGTATACATGTTGTATTATGGACTGTAGATCTTCCATGTCACTTGCAAATATGACAGTATCGTCGGCATATCTAATATTATTAATGCTATTTCCGTTGACATAAATACCTTCCACGATATCCAATAAAGCCTCTTGAAAAATCACTTCACTGTAGACGTTGAATAAGAGTGGTGAAAGGATACACCCTTGTCGAACTCCTCTAAGTATACTTACTTCCTCTGTCAGTTCTCCTTCGACTCTTACTCTTGCTTTCTGGTTTTGATACAGATTCGATATAATTTGTAGATCTCTACTATCAATGTTTTTAGTCTTAAGAATACTTAAAAGCTTCTCATGTTGAACTCTATCAAAAGCTTTCTTGAAATCTATAAAGCAAGCATATATGTCCTGATTCATATCCAGGCATCGTTGTGTCAGAACATGGACTCCAAATAATGCTTCTCTAGTTCCTAGACCCTTTCTGAAACCCATCTGTGAATCACTTATTTCTTGTTCTAATTTCATGTGGATTCTGTTATGTATGATTTTAAGGAAGGTTTTCAATGTGTGGCTCATTAACGCACAGGAGACACCCCTATTGAACTCTTCTTAAAATTTCAAATTCCTCAAATATCAAATAAAATATATTTATTTATTTTTTTTTTCAGCCTCACTCGTGCTTTTTGATTCCATTACAGATTCTGAATAACTCTTATATCTTTCTCGTCAATGTTAGCGTTTTGTAGAATTTTTATCATTACATCGTGTTTTGCGGTGTAAAATGCTTTTTTGTTTCGCAGTTTTGTACAAGCGTATTCAAGCAAAAAGGCACTTCACGTGTAGTCTTTGCATTTTGCCACTCTGTGATTTAGGCGTCATTATAAAGGTTGATATAAAGACAAGGCTGCAAAGAAGAAACCACAACACAACTCTTTTAAAAATTTAATTAAAAATCCTTTGTAATAGGTATATTTTAGGCCCAAACGGGCTAAGTTAAAAAGACAAAACGTTTTCGGAAACCATGTTCCATCATCAGTGTCCTAGAAAATAGTTAACCACTTAATTAAAAAGAACATAGGTTAAAATTTTGACTAAGGTTAAAGAACAATGTGGTTAATTCTTACTAGGAGTACATGAATGAAGCCACCAAGATTAAATATGTGGGTAAAAACCCGATTACATATGTTTAATTACATTTAGTTTTAAATTAATGTTGTAATGATATAGGATTACAGAGTTACCGATGGATTTGGTAACATGGCGACATATGACTCCACGTTGAAGTTGCTAGTCCTGAGACGGTATGTCTTCGAGGACTGTATGAGTGCAACTGATTGGCAATGACATTTGATGACAATATTGTTAAGTTATGACGGAAATAATCACAGAGCAGTCAATGTAGCTGTATGTTTCTACTTAAGACAAAAGCCAACGTTATTTAAAATTGTGAAAATTAAGTAAATTAATATAACAGTATCAACCATCAAAGTTGTAGTTTTTAATTTATGAAATTAAGATGATATAAGGGGGCAAAATTTTTATGGTTGTAGTTAGGCAACCAACTATGCATGTATGTAGCAATGAAATATAGAAAAATTTTAATTATATGGCCCTTTATGTTACTTAAACATTTGGTACCCAGAAAATATAAACACACAAAGACACAAGTGGAAGGTTGAATTTTAGAAAATATTGATGTTAATGGTTGGATCTAAATATATTTATTTATAATTGGAAGTGTTCTTGTATGAATAAAATAAAACTGTTTTAGTAAATGTTCACATGTTATTTAACTTTTAACTCAAATATAGAGGTCCTGTATGTCAAAAGCAACATTTGGTACCTAGCAAATGTGAAAATTTATTTTGAGTTATAAGTTCATGAACATAAATGTCTGACAAGGTAGTAACAGACTAAAAGGTGTGGAAGTTTTATTGTATTAACTATTATATGTAATGAACGAAAGATTTTATTTTGATGGTTGGGACATGATTATGTAGTATGTTGAAAGTGTGATAATCTGCTTATAACTTAAGAAAGGTCCTATCTGTCATAAGGCAACACTAGGCACAAGAGAAATAAAAGGATAAGTTATAAGTTAGGTTTGTTGTATATATAAGTTGTCTCAAAGTGTGATGATGGTATGGTTGGCTTTGTTGATATTAAGTGAAACTAAAAAGTTTTTGCAGTGTCATCTTTGTAGATGAATACGTTATGTGATTTGATATTATTCATAATGGATATGAGGATCTTAAGGTGTTCGTTCAACTAATATGTGAAATAAACAAAATTTGAAGGTTGAGATATGGTTATGTATTATGTTTTTCATACAGAACTCGAATTATAACTTAAAAAGGCCCTATCTGTTATAAGACAACACTAGGTACATGAAAAAATTTTAATGAATAAGTTATAAGTTGAATCTGTCTGCGTTATGTACTGGACTTAACTTGAAATTGAAAGATTAATAGATAGCTATGTTTAAATTGAGTAAGAAAGAAATTTATGGTTTTGAATGGATGGTGGGATACTGAACCACTGCAGAAAGCTGAGATCACCAGAGGTCCGCCACCAAACCCTAAGGAAGATGTGTGAAAATGTAAGAAGAGGACTGAAATGTTTGTCAGAAAGGGTTGCTGAATAGTTTGGGATTTTTTGGGGGGCTAACAAGAAGCATGGACAGTAATAGATAAAGAGGGTTAGACTTGAAGTTTGGTTTAATGAAGAGAAGAGGGAAGAGATGAAGAGTGTGTTATGTTGAAGTAAAAGTTTTGGAATGGACTGAAGTTTATTGATAAATGTGAATTTTAGTTGAGAGGTAAATTAGTGGTGAAAAATTATGAGAATAGTTGGCGATGAAGAGGAAGGAAGTCTCGATTAAAGGATACATGACGATTGACACAATTTGGGCTTTTTTGTTTTTCTTTTAAAATTTCAAGATCTTCATATAAATCTAATTTAAGGAAGTTTTTTTGGGGGATGTTGTGGATAAGTGAAACGTCTTCTGGGATATTGAGGGTATGGTTATGTTCTTTGAGATGTTGAGAGAAGGTGGAAGTGGTAGAAGTGAACTCTTTTAGATAAAAATGGAAATACTATGATAACGACTGACAAAAAGCTAAAATGATAGAAAGAATATATGGAAGAGTTCTTCGACGACGAAAGAGAAAACCTACAAGACATATTTTTCGAGGACAAAGAAACAAGTATAGAAATTACAAAGGAAGAAATATTGTATGCACTACAGAACACCAGAAACGGAAAAAGCCCGGGGCTAGATCAACTGCCTATTGATATCCTTAAATAATAGACAATGAGTACATGGATGTCCCCTTAAAGCACTTTAATGAAATTTATTAGTCGGGTGACACACGCAATGAATGGTTGACCTCACCTCAACATTTATTTGCCTCCCAAAAAAGAAAAATGCTAGAGAATGCTTCGACCACTGCACCATAAGCCTGATGTCTCACACACTTAAAATGTTTTTAAAAATCATCCAAAGACGCATTTACCAAATACTTGTTAGGATATTGAAGAAACTCCATTTGGATTCCATAGAGGCGTAGATACCCGTGGAGCTCTCTATGCATTCAACGTACCAATCCGGAGATGTCAACCAAGATATGTACGTCTGTTTAATAGATTATAAATAAGGCTTTCGATAAAGTCCGCCACAAAGAGCTAATGGACGTCCTCAAAGCAAAACAATTACAATACAATGGCCTTCCAATTATAACAAATCCATATTATAAACAGCAGGCATACATACGCATTAATGAACACACATCAGAAGAGTTCGAAATTAAAAGAGGAGTGCAATAGAGGAGTGTATTGTCACCACTGCTATTCAATGCATACTCTGAAGAAATTACAAAAAGAGCTCTTGAAGGAGAAACAGCAGGAATAAAGGTCAATGGAACACCAATTAACAACATTAGATATGCGGACGATATTATCAAATAGCAGACAACTTCCAAGATCTCCAAAAGCTAATAAACCAGATAGTTGAATATGGATAAGAATATGGATTATCAATAAACATCAAGAAAACTAGATTTATGATATCAAAAACCCAGAATAATTATGAAAGCCTGACAATTAACGGTAGAACAAGTTGAAAACTACAATTATCTTAGCACAATAATTAATCACACAAACGATTACTCCACATAAATCAAAGTTCAAATAGAGAGAGCACGAACAAACTTCAATAAATTGAGAAAGGTACTTTGTGCAATAGAACTGAAATTAGAATTGAGAGTTAGTCTGGCAAGGTGTTATACTTTTTCGACTCTGCTTTACGGGATAGAAGCATGAACACTTACGCGTCGGCTACTAAAAAGTTTGAAGCTTTTGAACTATGGGTGTATAGAAGAATCTTGAAGATATCATGGACCGAGCATGGAACAAACACCGAAGTCATGAGTAGAGTTAACAAAATATTGGAAATATGGGAAACTTGTCATCTTCCAACAATCCTATGGCTTCCATAGTAATGCCATCTTGTCCAGGTGACTTGCCCAAATTTGCTACTTTTAGAGCGTACTCCACCTTGGCACGAAAAATGGGAGAGCCGGATAAATTTTTCATGGGTAACTTAGCAGTTCTATTTGGTTTTTTTGGTTTATTATCCTTAAAGAGAAATGAAGCATAGTCAGTCCATATTTTAGCTAGTTCTTCCTTTGTATATACGTAGTTCCGTTGATCATTTTTCAGACTTTTCTTGTAGTGATTGCGATTCTGCACAACGTTTTTTCATCCAGCTTTCCTTTTCAGTTTTCATCATTTTCCTTATTGTACGTTGGGTTTGCTTGTATTTCTGTTGGTTCTAATATATTTTGTATAGTCTGCGTTGATCCATTAGATCAAGTCATTGGACTCTTTCCTCATCTATTCGTTTTTGTGATTTATTTTTATTTTACTTGCGATCGCTTCATTAGCATTGGCTATAGCCATTTTTATTTACTGGCAGACGTCCTCTATGCAATTTACTTGTATATTTTGATTGAAATGAGGTTGAATGCTCGAATAAATGAACTTTGAAAAATAAGGCTATTATCGAGCACAAGTTAATTAAATCTAACTAGAAAGTACTTGGGCTAGATTTAATTAACTTGTGATCGATAATAGCCTTATTTTTCAAAGTTTACTTGTATATTTCCCAATACGTCTATAGTGCGTTTATTAACTTCTTTCAAAGACCACCATTCAGACACAGTGATGTTGAAACTTTTCCACACTTTGTTAAGCTTTGTCATTGCTCCCTTGTTCATTACTGACAATACATTCGGACGAATGCCTCTACAAACCAATTGACTTCTAGCCTAGTCAGGATCTGTAATATATTTAGTATTCCGCGAACAGATTGTTTTAAAATTTCAATCCGTCCGTCGATTATCTGGCGTCACAAAATAAATTATAGAATCAATGAACTTTAGATTTTCTTATTTTTGGAGTATGTACTTATAGAGTCGGCAGGTTAGGTTTGATGTACTCTTAATATGTTTCGTGATTGAATTAAGCACCTTCCGCGCAGCTGGTAAATTAACTACAAAAGTGAAATTTTGATATCGAAGTTTTAGGAAAGCTTGCGGTTGCTTGTTTTGTTAAGGTTACGTTTTTCCAGGAAGGCAACTAAAACTTAGAAGTCAAAATTTGTATAAATAAATAATATAGAAGTTATAAGTATATTGGGAGCATCTTAAGTTCGGTAACGAAGGGATGGGACATTTTGAGATTAGTTTCAATAAAATAAAATTAGATGGCAAAATCTTAAATAAAAAATAAAAATGTTTGTAAAAAAATGTTTTTACAGCTAGTGGTATAGCGTGGACTAAACATTTTGTTGGCAAAAGATCTATATATTGGTAATAAAATAAGAAAATTTGAACATAATAAAAGTTAGAAAAACATTTGATCTTTTTTTTATGTTTTATGGTATAATAAATAAATGGTATTTAAAAGTTAAAATTTTTGTTTACTATATATATTTTCCTTGTTCATCCTGGATAAAGCAAGCAACTGAGAAATACTTCTTCAAGTGCCATCTCCGTGACAGAGGTCGGCAATCCTGTAGTTTATTATACCATGGTCGGCAATCATCATAGCTATTCGGACTTTTAAAACGGCTGCTCTGAAAAGTTCATTTGATGTACATCCGTACCACTCTCATTCGACAAAATTATGGCCATTCCACATGATAAGGTACAATATACACTTAATATCTTTAATTCATACAATTCACACTTAAAATTCTCAGTGGAGGAGGAGTCTAACTCATCTGTCCCTTTCTTAGATACTTTAGTTGTTAGAACTGAAAGTAATTTGATTTGCCTTGATTGGTATCGTATAAACAGTAATTCCGGGAGATTTATTCCATACAATTCCTATCATCCCGAAAAATAGAAAATTAATGTTGTTCTAGCAATGAAAAATAGAATCACTAAGATTTGCTATCCTAAATTTGTTAACAAAAACTTTAAAATTTTATATGATATATTGTTATCTAATCAATATCCAAAAAAACTGCTTAACAAATTGTTATTCTCTAATCCTATTGTAAACAAAGATGCAAATCAGAATGTTACTCTAGTTGATACTCATACGAGATATGGTAAACTACCTTTTATACAAAATCTATCTAGATCGCTCATTAGTTTATTTGGTGAATTCAATATAAAAATATCTACTTACAACCAAAAAACACTTAACTTGTTTTACACCCGATTAAAAGATCCTACTCCCACCTTACAACGTTCCAACATAATATATGGCATCCCATGTGAATGTGGCTTAGTTTATATTGGTCAGACTGGCCAAAGGTTAAGTAAAAGATTGGCCCTTCATAAAAGTAATTGCAGACTCAAACCACAATCTACAAGTCTTAGTATTTACGTCAATAGCAAAGACCACAGAGCCCTCTATAATGACACATTCATCTTAGATGTATCTAATAGAGATTTTCAGCGTAAAATACTTGAGATGTGTTACATTTATAATGCGAAAAATGCCATCAATCACAAGAAGGCTGTGGATAATTTAAGTTTAATCTACACCTTCCCGCTTAAACGAAATATTTCAGGAATAAAAAAATTGTCGCCTAGATATATGAGTGATATAGGTTAGATTTTTAACTATTTGAATTTAAAAATAAAAAAAATACTATATCTCTATCATTATTAAAAATCATTCCTCATCTGTATTATTTTATTAGGTATATTTTCCATCAACCCGTTTAATGCCAATTTTAATTATTTTATTTTTTATATTTTATATTTATTTCAGTATTCGTTCTTAACATTTTAGATTATTTATACCATTTTTACATTTTAAATTATCCCTTTATTTCAAACAAGTTTAGTGACACCGCCGTAAATTGTTAATTACTTAGATTGTTTTAAACTACGTGTCAATTTTTCAATTGTTTGTGGTTAGATTTATAGTAAATACATCGTTATTAATTAAATAAAAAACACATTGTGAACTATGGATACCACTTCTTATGTATCTGCAACTATGTTTAATATATACATAGATAATACTTTCTTTGTGTTCAACACAAGTCACTGAGTTACTTGCTAGAATTAGGGTAATTGTTTTATAAATTTGTATACTTAGTTTCCACTTGTTCATTGTTTGTTCTCTCGTTTGTTTGTACTTTACTCTGATGATATCAATAATCATTGACGAAAGCTTAGACCTTTAATTAAAAAGCACATCTAACGAAGCACCCTAGTTTTATTTTGCTTCCTCAGTTATAAAAGGGTATCTCCCAGTATTATCTCCTTTTCACTACATAGTACTCGTACCCGTTATCATCCTTTTATATATATATATATATATATATATATATATATATATTATATATATATATATATATATTGGATCTATTTCTTCTGACTTAAGTTATATGTGCTCCATATATGTATCTATCCAGAAATGCACGAGTAGGATTTTGTTTTCTTAGTCCTGCCAGTTCTTTAACTTTCTTATGTAGGTTAAACAAATGATATTCATTGTGAAGGTCTTCGATCTCTTTGCATTGCTCTTCAAATTATTTTTCTTTTGCCTGCTTTATCATCTTCCTGATCCCGTGGTATATCTCTCTGTATTTATTGTTGTCTTTGTTTTTAAATTGTCTCCGTTGTTTCATCATATTGAGTATTTCGTCATTTATCCATTCTTCTTTTTTCCTTGTGGAAGTCTTTAGTATTTCTTTATAGGGTTCCAGTAGACAATGTTTCACTCGATTTCAGTACTCGTCAATATCATTGGTGTTTGTATTCAATTTGTTGCAGTTCATGTTGGAGGCATTCTTTTACTTGAAGCTCTTTAAGTTTTTTTGTGTCTATTGTAGAGATTCTTTGATGTCTTTTATTATTTTTAAGGGTGAGTGTAATCTTGGCGATAAGTGGATTGTGATCTGAGGCCACGTCTGATCCAGGTTATGCTTTCACGGCTTTAACAGCATTACGGTATCTTTCATTGATTATAATGTAGTCTATCTGGTTCCTAACTACTTTCTTCAATGTATCTGCGAGCGATTGCCATGTATACAGTCGTCTGTTTGGTAACTTGGAAAAATGTGTTTGTAATAATAAAGGTCTGCTCTTGACAGAATTGTAACAGACGGTATTCTCTCTCGTTTCGATTTCCCAGACCATAGTTTCCTATACACTTTCTGCTTTGTCCCTTTCCAATCTTCGATATCTCGGTAAAATAATTCTACTTCTTATCGCTACATAGCATGAAAAATAATGGAAGCCACGAAATAAAGGTAATTGATGTGATAAATTAGTCATGAGAATTTGGAATTATTGCATAATTTTATTTATTTTTGATTGGCTTTATAATTATGACTTAAAGTAATAAAGTTAATTATTAAAGGTCAGCTTAATCATATCATAAGCAAGAAAAGCAGATAATAATACATGTAGATGTTTGTGTATGTGTTCGAACAATAATGAAAAAATATGTTATTTAAAAAACATGTTCCAGTTTTTTGTCAAAAAATACCATCTAAAACTCAAGTGAATCGCCAGAATGTTAAAAATTCGAATTATCCTCAACGAAAATTGTGAGAGAGACTGTTTAACTTAATAAGAAAATCCAATATTTAAAATGTTGCTCACGGAATAAGGGGGTTTAGTAGAATAAATTTCTTTTTTATCCCTAGCGGTTAGAACTATTCGTGCAAGTTAGGGTCGCATAATAGAATAGAGCCAAAATATTTCACTGCGTGTTCAGTGGCGCTCGAGATGAACTTTTCTAGAGACCAATAACGTCGAATAAAAAAGAAAACATTTTTATGAGAAATTTTTTACTGTGTTAAGTAAACAATTGATCCTTAGTGAAGCAATCAATAAAGATATTCACTATGTTCAATAGTTATTTATAGGTTAGACCACAGTCATACAGCGCGACAGATATTATATATAATGTTGAGTAATTAATAACTGCCTTGTTACTAAGTAAAGTCAATCTGTTTTTCAAAAAATCGCTAAAAATATACGAACGACTGCGGTACTTTAATGTTGAACCCCTTTTCAACAAAGAGGATAGTTTTTTTAAAAAATGTCACTAAATACTATCAAGATTAGAAGGTTGTAATATTTCGGCCATATCACATAAGCTAGCACTGTAAATTATTTGGGTATTACACTAGATGCTGGACTCCGATGAAAAGTCCATGTCAAAAACAAATGTGGAAAACTCAAAATCAAATACAGAAAAATGTACCGGCTGCTAGGTAGAAAATCCAAGTTGTCGATATATAAGTGGTTTCACATCAAAGACGGATATGTGTCAAAAAAATAAAAATTTAGTGGATTCTTATACAACTGTTCCTGTTCTTTTCAAGAGGGATAATAGTTTTCTTCCAAACACGGACGCAAATACGTTATTTTCAACTTCACAGTTGAAGGTCTGTTTCAAAAACAGACTCCAGCTATAAAAGTTTATTTCAAAAACGGACATCTCCCCAACAGCCAATGAGAATGCTGTATTGTGATTACATGACTGAGAAATCAATAATGGTCGCCATTGCTTTCAACTTGTCTGATTTTCAACTTTCAACTTAATCGATTTATTTGTGTTTATCACTAGCTTAAACTGTTTTTTTTTGCATATTATTAGTTTACAACGTAGATTCATTGAGTCAAATATATCTGTCAATCCAAGGACGACGCGTAAGAGGAAGGGCGATCCCAAAAAAATGGAAAAAAAACATCCAGAAACGACAAAGGTAAGTCTAATCATTGAACTCAATCATGTACTTAATATTTGATTGCTGTAACAATTGTGGGTGGAAGTTTATGTTAGAAAATACTGTACGTGTTCATCCGAGTTATGAATAGTGTTTAAGTGATAGGATAATGTCTGATTTTAAAACATGAAGCTTGGAAGTTGTCTGTAAAAACAAGATCAGCTTACTACCACTTGCTGAAGTTTTTCATAAAATTGAGAGATTCCTAATGAAAATTCTGACTATTGATTTGAATGAATAGACTATTTATTGAATTAACTAACGTTTAATTAATTCCTTCTTTTGCATGTTCATGCAGGTACTAAGCCAAAGGTCTTCCTCTGTACCCCACCATGTCATCAATGAGTTGGATACCAGTGCCAGCTTTTAACAATGCGTGATGTCATGGAATTCCACAAAGCTTTTTACTCCATTTAAGAAAAAAGCAAGTAAGATGCGTTCATTTTAAAATACTGTCGGGCTAGCCCGACCACAAGAAGTTTAAGTTGCTGCTAAAGACAAGAAGTAAAAAAATTCATCTGTAGTTTTCAAGCTATTGAATCGCATTATTCACGAAATCATTCATCACGTGTATACCTACCATTAGACCTGAATATCGCCAAAATATAGAAAATGTTCAATTATGGTATAGAAGAATCTGAGAAAATTACTAAGGGATTTTTTAGGAAAATATTTTGCTCAGATTTCAACATTGGATTCTCTTACCCTAGCATGAATGAATGTAGTATCTCCTAGAATTACAAAACCTTATCCAAGTGGAAAAAACGGAAGAAGAAAAAAGGTGTCTAAAAATAAAAATGGAGTTACACAAGAAACAGAAACAAGCCTTCTTCCAACATCTGCGAGCGCAAGGATGTTTTATTTCGAGTTTTGATTGTCCGAAGAACCGTGATTTGCCAAAAGTAACTGATCAAAGTGCGTACTTTTCACGACAGTTTTACTGTTACCTTTCAGTAGTTAATGAATTGTCAAATAAATTCCTGAATCCCAGTACTGTCCTAATTTATACCTGGAAGGAAGACGAAACAAAAAATTATCCGGCGAGGTTGCTTTCATTGTATTCAATGAGTTGAAATCAGCTGATATCTCAGGATATGACTCCATTAGTTTGGTGTCTGTAGGTTGCGCGAAACAGTCTTTCCTGTTTCGCGCAACAGGGAATTCATTCCTTCCTGCTGACAGAGTATTTGGGATGGTAAAAACATTAAAAAAAATCAACACAATTTTGACAAAAAAAGATATAAAATTTTTAAGAAATATGGTACGATTAAGTTGATTGGAAGGGATTTGGTACCGTTGGGCTGGAAACAGGAAGCGAAAAATTTTATGAAAAAAGCGGCTCAAGTTCCTTATGCCGACGAATAGTTCTTCGCACTATTGGATAGATCAACCCAAAATAAATTTGTATTGGTGTGACCCTAAAAGCAAAAAAAGGTTAAGGACGTAGCAAAATTGCTTGAAAACATTTTGGAGTTAATTGGAGGGAGAATATTACTTTGCAGTGTGAAGTTTTGCACTCATAAGAGATTACTCATACGAGTGTGAAAATAATAATGCTGATTTTGATGGTGATGAGGAGACGCACGTAAAGAGGAATATTAAGTCGCAGTTGTAAAAATGACATTACTTTATACAAAGTAGCAATAAAACTAAAATTACATACATAGAAATTTATCTAATATTTTTCATATTATATTGTTCTTAAAAATATTATTTTGATGTCATTAATGATAATTAATGACAGGAGAAGTCAAAGATACATACTCACCAATATGAGGTGACTGCATACGTGGCACACAAACAATACCTGTAATATAGAAAAAAATATTATAAACAATGCCATCATTGCATTGGAATCAATTTAGGTTAAAAAAAGATTGTTAAGTTGCGCAGTTTTATAGCATATGGGAACATAAATACATTATCGTTTTATGTTATTCATAAATACTGATGACGGAAAATGTATATTTTAGCAACATTATTTGTATTCCTTAATGCATTAGTATAAAGATAAATTTACTTTGTAAAACAAGTGTCGTGATGATAAACTGAATATTATGAAAAATCGCTTATTGGTTAATTGTTAACTTATTTCACATGTATGCTGAAAAACGCGGCAAAGAGAATTCTTTTTTAGAGAAACTAGTGTGTGTGTGTTTACCCAGAAAAGTTAGTCGTATAACATTATTTTCATACAAAATTTTGATTGTGTCTACAACTATTAAAGTATCATTAAATTACTGCACACATTGTAACGTCAAAAAGTACTTTCAAAAAGCCTTAAGGTTTTTATTTTCTGTTTATTTTACTAATGTTGTGGGTTTATTTAATTATTCCTACGCAGCACCATCTCACGATAAGACCGTAAAAAATTTCTTCTTTTGAAATATTCCCTAATAATCCCTTTTTAAGAGGGTGTCTTAGTGCCCTCAAAGAGCATTGTTACCTATTTTAAACATCTTCTTTTTCTTCTTACTTCTTGTATGTAGGCTTTAAAGCCTGTTTCTTCTTCAATGTTAGCCTCATAAATTGTTTAAATTATCGCACCATCTTTTTCTTGGTCTGGCAACACATCTTCGTCCATTTGGTGACTTATCTCGTGCTATTCGTACTATCTATCATCTGCCATTCTACTAATGTGTTCATTCCACTCCTGTTTCCGTTTTGTTACCTATCCATTTGTCTTCTATACTGCATGTTCTTTTTATGTTTTTGCTTATCTCCCTATTCAACAGTCTCTTCCCTGATATTCGTTGTGAGTATTTTGATCTCTGTTATTTCTAGTAGTCGTCTTGTTTTAAATGTGCCAGGTCTTGTCTCTGCCGTGTATGTTAATATAGGTCTAATTGCTGCTTTATAGATTCTTTTTTTTTGTGTCTTGTCTTAGGTGTTTGTTCTTCCGTATTACGTTATTACGTTCTTACGTATTAAGAGATCCCGCCGCTTTACCTACTTTTAAGCTTTGTTGTCGTACTTCTTCTTCAATATCTCCGTAACTAGTTATATCTATTTTCAGATATCTAAACCTTGCTTCCTACATTACGTTTGTTCTACTAATTTTATCATATTGAATTTCTAGACTGTTGTATTGATGATGTGTGATAATCTTTGGAGTTCGTGTTTTGTCTCGGAGTTCCTTTCACGCTGATTGACCGAAGACTACAAGCGGTTATCAATTCTGATGAAGTTATTACAAAATATTAATTTTGTTTTTACATACCTAAATTTAGGATAGTTTTGGTTTTCCAGACCCTCGCTTTCTGGTTCCATCCATTTTTTTATTAGTAAAAAAACTGTGGTTCTGCTTATGTTAAAATGTTTTGCTACCTCTGGTAGTGCCCAGTTATCTTTTAATTTGGTTACAATTCTTGCTTTAATACATTTTTACGTATCAGTTTTTTTAGTAACCGGCCGTACAATCAAAATTCTTTGATCAGGAACGTTTGGTACTAACCACTTTATACCCACCCTCTAGGTAGGCTGTATTATTTTAGTAATATAGTCAACAGCTTTATAGTTTATGTAATAATTTATTACCCATTGGATATAAATTTTAACAAACATATCTTGCATTATCGTTTGTATAATGTATCTAAACCAATTGAGCTGAAAATAAAAAGAAGCAAGTAACTTGATATACCTCATTTATGTAAATCTATCTATAAATTATATTTGTCACTCGATAGTATCGGATGCTATTGCTACTGCAATAATTTATGGCCTGATTTATGAATATCGAATTACTTGTCGCTTTTGTCTTATCGTCAAACTGAATTTTAATGAAGTATACAATGTATGTCGATGAGGAGCGGATCATTTTACTACAACAAATACCTATATTACTCACAAGATATCGTATTTTTTATAATAATGAATGAATTTTTTGGTATAATCTGTAAGTATTTTAGTCAGAATGCAAAAATTTATTGATTTTTAGGAACTTACGAACTCTGAAACTTGGTAGTGGCTATATTGTTTATAAAAAATGTCATAATCGTCCCATCCAGAGAAATATTGTGTGGTCGATAAATTTGAGTCCACCTGTTCAGTAAATAATCTAGCAACACTCGTCGATGAAAAGCAAGATCAGAAAACATCGTCACTGTCCATGCATGAGTTGTCTTCGCAACTTTGGCCTGTACCTGTAAAATATTTAATTAAACTAGTGGTCAAACTTCTGAAAACTTTACCAAAATTTTAGTTTTGTTATCAGAATTCCTCTTTTTCACAACACTTATATTATTTATAAGTTTATCTATAACTTTATTGCTTCTACCTAATATTTAATATCTATTTTAAGAGAAAAAGCCCTATAAAAATTTAAAAATAAATACCAGGTAAGAGCCGTTAGCTATTAGTAGATATATTTTAAAAAATGGTACAATGGTTATTATGAAGAAAATTAGTATTTGGTGAGATAACCTTGTTTTTTAGGACAGGCATAGCTCCTAAGCATAGCACAGCACAGCACAGCATAACTCCATGCGAGACATTGAGTTCCCGAGACGAGCCAAATCTTCTGGTGTAATAACCCTAAACCAGGTTTGAATAATGTCTTCTATCATTTATCTCTTGTTACCTGGGTTTCGGCGTGTTACTAGCACTTTCAGTCTTGACCATAAATTTTCTATTTGATTTAGATCGGGACTATTTCCATGCCAAGGCAGGACAATAATATCATGGTTTCTCAACCATTCCATGGAAGTTTTAACCGTATGACAAGGCGCTCCATTATGCTGGAAGATGCATTATTGGACATTCCCTTCAAATAAATCTCTGATACTCAGCAGCAGTTTGGCTTGCAGTATTTTTTCCTGTTTTTCAGGAACGCTTGTTCAGAAACGGCTTCTTTCTAGAACTTTCTTCTCTTACTGCGGTCCGATATTTGTAAGCCAGTTGATTTGACAATAGCATTAATTTGTTTTGCGGATCTGCGACGATCTTCTAAAGAAAGTCGGCATATGCTACGCTCATCGTATGGACTAACTTTCGGTTTTCTGCCTGTTCTTTTTCTGATTTTGTCGTTCCAGTGATATGATAATCTTAGATTCTCTTAGAAGCAGAAAAATACATTACTTTTCATTGATGAAACTAAATATAAAATTAGTCAAAGAAACTTTAGCCTAAACGGTCAAAATAAAACAAAATATTGACGCACTCACTTTAACACGTCGATGACATTCCAAGAAAGCTTATAATACCAAAACAGGTGGGCCAGATGTCAAAAAACCAATTTACCACATAATACGTAAGTAAACAGATCTTTAAATAACAAAAATATCAACATATGGATGCATATTGATATAAAAATAACAACTGGCAACTAAGAATGACTTGTTAAACCGTTTGTTCGGGCTGTTAGGCCGTTGTTTTCCGAGATTAGTTCTCGACGTTTCGCCAACACTAGGGGTTGGCAATCTCAGTAGACAATGACCTAACAGCCCGAACAAACAGTTTAACAAGCTAGACAAAGGCCGTGAAAGCCTAACGCACTTTATTCCACCCTCACTTTGTTTCCAATGGGCTTAAACATCGATGCAAATGAATTTGCAGTTAGGGTTGGCATCTTCTGGAGATGTTACTGGTTCGCTTGTAAGCTGAAACTGACACCTCGTTGTACTACGGAGGCCATATTTCTATTTTATACTCCACTTGTAGTGGGGGGGGGGCGTGTCCTCGTTTGTAACTTTTTCTTTTTTCGAGATTTGCGTGAACGGTGTTTCTTTATGAAAAATTCTCGCTGATTCTGTCCTTATTTCTTCAGTCTTTTCGATTGGTAGGTTGAAGTCCCACCACGCTTGTATGGCTTGCCGAAAATACACAAAGACGATGTACCTCTACGCTCTATTGTGAGCTCCATAGGATCTCCGTCTTACAGCCTTGATAAATATCTGGTCAACATCCCGAACAAACAGTTTATCGACTAAGAATGAATTTGGATTTCGTCTTTTTTATAAGTTAGCCCAAAGCTAATTAATTTTTGGGGAGGGGCAGTGTAGTTTTGTTCAAAATATTTGTTCCCTTAAAAAAATATTACTACTTTAACTAAATTATAGGCCAAAACCAATAAAAATCTAACAGTGATAATATAAAGGTGGACTAAATTAAGAGAGAACCATGCAAGTGTGCATGGCAAATTGAATACTTTAAATCCAAATACAATTTATTACGAAAATGAAACTTTTAAGTACACACACTGGACGTATTCGAAGCGATAACATCAACATTAGTAGATAGTCAATGAGAAACTCGCCAAAAATAAATAGGACTTACTCCTAAATAAAAGAAAGGAGAAAAGTGACCTCTCCACGTGTCATAGACGTATGATTAAAAATAAAAATGAAAATATATGCCATTCCGTCAAAATAAAACCGTATCCCTTATAAACTGAAATTTCTACGTTTGAGGAATAAAATATTCTCGATGCACCTTTATGTAAATGCAAAGCAGAGAAACAGATTACTCGAAACTGTTTCAGGTAGAAATTAACAAAACTTCGCGAAATGTTTTGCAACTACTTCTAAATAATAATTAAATTTATTCATCAGAATCATTTAATTAATTCGGGAGCGGCAATTTGCTCTTTAAATTAGAACTTTTAAAATTGAAGTTTTTAATGATTTGCTGAAAAGGATGAAGAGTTGCTCTCGTTTTTGTAGTTGTTGTAGTACAGTATTGCCCAAAATAAACAGTACTGAAACTGAAACATAGATGTCTTTTTGTGCGCGCTGTCATATTTAAATTAACTAGTATAGACTGCCAAGTAATCCTTAAAGAATTAATTATTAAAGCCTAATTGTTAAAAATGGTGTTAAAAACAGATGAGCCTATGGAGCATTATTTTCGCTCATATGGAATCGGCCTACGTAATAGTGCAAGTCTGCAATAAGTGTGTGATAAATTCACACAACGGTTTAATAAACGTTCTTCAAGCAATGCTGTAATTTTGATGGTGGTTGAAAAGTTTAGAAATACGTGTAATGTATTGTGCCAACGAAAAGAAAACTAAGGACAGTTAACAACAACGATAACCATGAACGTGTTTTTGAGATTGAGATTTAAGTTGAAATCCTTGCTGTGCTGCAGTGATCTCAGTTTGGGAACCAAGATGCGGATAGTGAGGTGCTAGATTCTTCCATTGTTACTGTATGGAGTTGAAGCCTGAACACTGACGCAAGCCACAGAAAAGCGTATTGAATCCTTCGAGATGTGGATCTACAGTAGGATCCTAAAAATATCGTGTGTGGACCATGTCACCAACGTTGAGGTCCTACGGCGAATGAGAAAAGAAAAAGAAGTGTTTAATTTAGTGAAACAACGTAACCTTCAAACAACATCGGGCTTGTGATGCGGAATGAAGAAAAATATCGAATTCTTCAACTCGTTATGCAGGGTAAAGTATTTGGCAGGAGAGGAACGAGACGCCGGCGTATCTGGTGGTTAAAAAACCTCCAACAATGGTTTGAGATAACCCCCCCGGAGCTGTTTCGCAGAGCCGTCAACAAAAGCTAACTTAGATAGCCTTGATGATCGATAACATCCGGACCGGATAAGGCACTAAAAGAAGAAGAGTGTTTTTTAAGCAGTTGAAAAACTAGTTTCAGCCGTCGACCGCCTTCTAGTATCTTCACCCAAAATACCAGTCTATTTGATGAGTTCCCATTCTAATGAAGAAGGTCATCGATCTTTCTAGATAACGGCAGTTTGTGTATATAAACGAAACATTTTTATTTGGAAGAGCGGTTAGTAAGAAGATAAATTCGGGCTCGCGTATTTAAATGAACGTTTATAATAAATTATTGTAAAATAAATTAGTACAAATAAAGACTTTAATAAATTTGTGAGTGTTATAAATATAACCTTTAGTAAATTAAATTAAGAACTATAAATTAGAATTAATAAAAATATAATACCTTAGCGTTAAAATCGCCCATGATTAAGAGTGGTTCTTTAGATGAAATATTTCTTATTGTCTCTTCAATAACGGAGTATACATCTTCCATGTAAATAAAGTTACATTAATTAATTGATAATTGGATAATTAAATGGTAACTGATATGATAAATGAGCCCTGAGTATTTTGAATTATTACATAATTTTATTTTATCTGTTTTTGATTTGCTTTATAATCAATAATTAAAATTTGGATGCGGAATTTCACCTGTCATCAAATAAAGTTTTATTAAATAACCATTTAATGCCAGGAAGTATTTGTTGTGCTTCATATAAAATAGAAATAGAACGAATTCAAAACTAATTAATCCCCTTTAAATATTCATTCAAATCCCCATTAACGTTAATTAAAGTGAATGTCTATAAAACGTAATCCGTCCATTATTAAATTTAGATTCGGTAAAAAATCGTTTCCTAAAATAGTGCATAAAACTCGCTTCCGACTTTTTAAATTCGATACGGTCAATTAGCGTCCGCCATGTTGTTTCGAATCGGTAATTACAGAGGATGTTGACGGTCGCATTTGATCCATTGTTTATTTAGGAATTGGGTTATGCACCTTAGCACTTTTAATTCAGTAATCTAGTTTTAATAATAGTTTTTTTTTCGCGAATATCAAACTTTTGTAAAACTTTTGTATGGTCATTAGTGAGCATGGGTTTTATTAAATATTGTAATCATGGATTTAAAATTTTACTTAACCCATTCGATGGCAAGTATGAGTTAACCTATACTAATTCGTACCGTTTAAGCTGCTTACAGTTGCTTACAGCTGCTTACAGCTCACCTAAGCAACTTACAGTTTTTGAGGTTTAATACAAGTTTTTTGTATATTTTTGCTAATTGATTTTAAGTTTGTGCTTGTAATTAGCATTATCGGTATACTTACTAATGTTTTTTTTAATTGCTAGCTCAAAATTCTACACAGATTAAAATATTCTGAATGAAGGGATTTCCCATCATCTGAGAAAATTATGAGGTGATTATCAAGTCGTTAAGGTACTATTAAATTGGATCTTAATGACAAATTTGTTACATATTTTGACTATGTCAACACTGTAGTTACCCTAACACATTTATTTGCTCTTTGATTTTTGATAAAAAGGTCAAAATGTCATCCCAGACCAAACAAACTACCATAAAAACGACAAATCTAGTAGGGAAATAGCATCCGCAGTAAACTGTAATCAATCTACAGTAATTAGAGTAATTAAGAAGTATGCTGAATAAGGAAAAATCGACGACAGACCACGTAGTGGCCGACCAAAGAAAACTTCTGTTCGGGATGAAGCTGCGTTAAGAAGAACAAGTCTGGCAGACAGAAACCTTAATTCCACCCAATTGACCAAGCTGTGGTCTGAATCTACAGCTGTAAACGTGTGCACTTCCACTGTGAGAAAAAGACTGCTTAGTTTTGGACTTAGAGGATGTGAGGCGCGGAAGAAACCACTGCTTTTAGAAAAGTAAAGATTGTACCATTTAAAATGGCCAAGAAACATCGAATCTGGACAGCAGAGCAGTGGCACAGTGAACTGTTTAGTGATGAATCCACTTTCAATATTAATAATCATGCTGGAAATGCCTACGTCAGAAGATTTCCTGGTGAAGAATTTTCTCCAAAATGTGTTCTTCCCAAATACGTTGAGCTACTACAGAATAAGATGCTGCGAAGTGAAAAAGACCTGTTTGTCGAAGAAAAACTTATTTTTCAGGATGATAATGCTCCTTGTCATAGAGCAAAATTGGTTAAAGCTTGGATGGAGAGTAATGAAATTGAGAGGATGAACTAGCCAGCGCAATCCCCGGACCTCAATCCCATCGAGAATTTGTGGCAAAGGATATCAAACATCATCTCCAAAAGCAAACCTACAAATAAAATGAAATTAATCGAATCTCTAATCCACGCTTGGCATAACTGTATTTCCATGGAGGAACTGCAAAAATTAATAAATTCCATGCTTAAAAGATGTGAACTAGTTATTAAAAATAAGTGCTGGCTAATTAAATGTTAAAATTAGTTTAAATTACTTGTGATTTAGAATATCGTCTTGATGTAAATAGCCTAATTTTGATAATATTGAATAAAAAAATTTTTCGAACTACATTTTTTTTATTAATCAAAATTTTTGCTGTGATTTTATGTTATAATATTGTGTTTGAATGCTTGTTTGATGTAGATGTAGATAGTAAATGGTTAAAACATATTTAAGGTAAATGCCTTAAAGTTCTATTTTCATGTATTTGGTAAGGTGATGCAGGACTTTTTAACATCACTGAAGATGGTGGCTGGCTTATGAGACAGTAACGAAAATTTTAGACTATTTATTTATAAAATGTATAAATTTGGAATGACAAGAAAAGTTCTCTTTACTACAATCTTCCCGATTTTGGTGACCACTTCATTAATATTATTTTCACTATACTACGAAGTGAGACAGCAGAATCTTTATACTGTTTTACAAAAGCGTAGTGAGGTATCTTGTACGCTAAATCAAAGTGGTTTTTACTTTAACGTATATATCTTGTATGGCGGCCAGATCAATGTCTTTAAGATGCCAAATTGCAATATTTGGCCACTTTTTTGCTTATATTTTATCCAAAGACCTACACTTCTACATGGAACACCTCATTTAAAGAGCAGTATCCTCTGAGAATAAATTTAATGCCTACGACCTATTAGCCATTTCTACCTGTATATAAGTGATATTACCCCAATTGTATAGCTAGTTCCCAAAAACCTGATACGACTCTTAGTAAGATTTGATCTTTTTGAGCAGTGTATTTAATTGGTCTGAGTTTATATTATATTTATTATGAAAGACAGATAGTAAAATAAACAAACAAACAACAAACAATTGTATACATATGTTAATTCATAAATTGTAATAATTATTAAGGTCCAAATCTTAATATTATTTATTTAATACATATTTTGATATATTAAGAGTATATAAATGATAGTTTTTACATAAAATAGTGTTGTTGATATTATTTTTATTATTATTTAGGAATAAAACAAATGACTTAGCTCAGCAATATATTAAAACAATAATTTAAACCAAATTAAAAGATAACTGGGCACTATCAGAGGCAGCAAAACATCTTAACATAAGCAAAACCACAGTTTTTCTATTAATAAAAAATGGAGGGAACAAAACACTCTCGAAAGAAAGCGATGGTATGGAAGACCAGAATCAGATGCAAACTATTCTGTACAATTTTTTTGTACTTATAAATCCTTGTAAAAATATAGCAAAAATTTTACGTTCATAGATATATAAAATTGCTTTAAATATAGGTTAAATCTGTTTACAATAAGGTTTACAAAAACCAGTCTACCTACAAGTCCAACCGGAAGTTATATAAAAGTAATGGCGCCCGTTAATAATTGTAAATCCGGTATCAGCAAAACACTTATAGTAAACCTTTGACAAATGGCTGTAGTTAGTACTGATTTATAAATGTTTACCTATACAAAAGAATTTAGATTCCACATAATACCGGATACAGATATAAATTTAAAGATTACCAGACTTCTTTTTAAAGTAAAAAAATATATACTACTCTCCAAAATTAACGCACCACCTAAAATGAACCATGATTTTAAAACTGTATTTCTTCTGAACCCTTAATTGGATTTTGATGATTTATTTTTTAGATGGTAGGTATATTTCTAATTAATGACTATATTATTGTTTTTTAAGAAGTGTCAATGGTTTATGTATATAGAGGGTGTAAAAATAAAGTTGTGTTTTTTCACCTAATTTTGCAACATCCTGTGCAATGTATTAGAAATAAACGCTACATTTTATTATTATTTTGAGATCGCTTGATTCTTTCTCCATATTTTCGTAAAAAAATCATCACAATATCTTTATTATCAAAAAAGAAAAGTATGTTCAAAGGATTACGTGTTTTTAAAAAAAACTCTCCAAAATTAACGTACCGTCTTAAATTTACCATAATTTTTAAGCTATTTTTCTTACAATGAGGCATTTACAAACATAAGTGGTAGATGTTTATAATATTTAAAATTAGTACAAATACTATACAGTTATCTCGCTGAACAAGATCTGCAACTAAGGATACCAGTTAGAGCACCAGCTTTAAACGTAAATCATCGTAGACGTAGATTACAATTTGCCAGAGAGCACCTTGACTGGAATGCTGATGACTGAGAGCACGTGTTGTTCACTGATAAATCGAAGTATTGCTTATATAGCTCAGATAGACATATGAGAGTTATTCGACGGCTAAGAGAACGCTACACACAGTGTAATACGACCTATTACTTTATTCAAAGGAGGATCTCTAATGGTTTGGGGAGGAATATCTCTCACAGCGCGAACA
Organism: Diabrotica balteata; assembly: GCA_918026665.1. NCBI lineage: Eukaryota > Metazoa > Arthropoda > Insecta > Coleoptera > Chrysomelidae > Diabrotica > Diabrotica balteata. Next base: position 8,273,700 of record OU898276.1, on the reverse strand, counting down.
AACCTTGTTGCTTTACGAAAAGGTTCCTTAACAAGTGAAAGGTATAATACAAACATTTTGTCTAACAATGAAGTTCAATTTGCTCCTTACATAGGAAATAATTTTCTTTTAATGGAAAGTGTGTGTTGTAAAAAAACAATTAAAACACATAACTTTATTTTTACACCCCGTATACGGGTAAAAAGTTCTTATTTTGTAGAAAATACAAATATATCGATTTACTAGAAATATACCTATAATATGAAAAAAAACATCATCAAAATCCAATTATTTCTTCGGAATAAAAATAGCTTCAAACTTATGGTACATTTAAGGTGGTGCGTTAATTTTGGGCACTAGTGTATATTAATGTGATATTAAGAATTTTAATTTTAAAACTTTACAAAAATTATATATAAAAAATTATTTAAATTTTTGATTTATGATTGATATCACACCCTTTCAATTTTATTATCTCAGGTTTTACTAGAGTTTCAATATCTATACTTTACAGCTGATGGATTAGGTCCAAAGAATAACGGAATAAAACAACATAATATGATATGAAAATAATGTAATAAAATAAACTGATTAAAATACCTCCAAAAATTATTAGCATACAATGTTTAGCAAACAAAAATCGTTCTACGTACGTGAACCTTCAATAATGCATGGATAATATAATACAATTACAATCCAAATTCGAGCTTATTATTCTACATAAACAAATCAAGTAATATTCAGTGTCCTTCCTAATGCAATTTTGTTATATCGATTGTACCAAGAAAAATGTGTATGAATTATCCAATTCTCTCCACAGCTCCGTTCACTGTCAGAACAAATTTGATCTCCTTCTACTATCGACGATTTATTCACACGTTACTAATATGATATAATATTATTTGACCCAAAATTCTGAAATTGAAATTAATTATGAATGTTTCTCCCGTTGAAACGCTTCCTCCGCCTTGAGTTGTCCAACTCCTCGTTCTATGCAAAATAAACTATCAGTCCTCAGCAGCCTCCTATGCAATTGGCAATATTAAACAAGATATTGCAATTTAGCGTCTTCAATGCTCTCCTTCGAATGCACGTACCTTTTCAATGATGCCAGCCTCTTTTCCTATCGCGAAACTTAATCTCTCGTTCCGAAATAAACAGCGATACGTAGAATATAAGTAGAAAAAGTTTACTTACAAATTTGTACCAGATCAGCTACCGTCGGACACACTTAATTCACCAACTCACAACTTATTCTTTTTCACTTACTACCCCTGGAGACCACCTCGAAAACAAACCATTCACTTTAAGAAACTGAAACTAACTAACTATCTCATCTATCCGTTCATCTAACCTCTCATTATACACACCCATCTCACCACTTTCCAAATTTTCGGCCAATCAGAAATATGCATACCACTCTCCACATAAAATTAGAAATACCTACAAACTTTCCTAATTCATATTATTTTTACAAGGACACTTTGGTGTCCACACATTGTGTTACACAATTTCTACTGGGTATTTACAGATTCCGAAAAACCATTAACTATTTTTATTGTCCTGTTCATGGCGCAAACCCGGATTACGAAACACTTTATGGAACTTCTATTCATTGTACCCGCACTATCCACTTGTTATATTTATACAAAAGATTATTTATAACCTTTGGCTAATTCCAGGCAGTTCGGAGTATTTTTACTTTCTATAATCTCTGAAATATTGATTTCATCGTACATTCAATATTTTTACTCTTCAATTTTGAATACCATAATAATATATGTATCTTGGTCCAACTATTATATATATATATATATATATATATATATATATATATATATATATATATATATATATATATAATATTTAGAAAATCAGAATTATTCAGCCAATAAAACACCGTTTCCAAATTCTTTGGGAACGGTTTTCTTTACACCGAAATGCCCTCTTGATACTCTGTCGTATAACTGAAGAAGTACATCGGCTATTATTGTGCTCCTTGAAATCACCAACTGAGTTCTCTTCTCTAAGCCATCATCATTTTCCAGTACTCGTTTAAGCAAGCAGTCTTCCATGATTAAAGGAGTACTGGTTTCATTCTATTCAAAAGAACCTAACATTATAACATTTATAAATATTGGATATTTACGATGGATAACGGATGCCAAGAAGAGAATAAAATACCAAAGAAAATAATAAAGCAGACGCCAGTAGGGATAAGGTCAAATAGGAGACCCAAGTGGAACAAGATCTGAAAACCTCAAGATTACCATCTGGAAAAACAAAGCAAGGAACAGATCAGATTGGCTAAAAATCATAGAACAAGCTAGAACCCATAAAGGAATATTGAGCTAATGATAATGATGATGACTCTTATCTTCTCCAACCTTCTACATCAACAAAACTCTAGGTACTGAGATGATAATAAGATAAAATATTGCCGAAGTTAAACTGAGACTCTGTTTGTTGAATGTCCACTATTAAAAATTAGGAAAATTAGGATAGCGTCTTGGAATCTTCCAAAGTTTTACAGAATTGTCTTACAGTAGTAGAGATATGGAATGGAGAATGCTCAACATTGAGCTTAGCGATCGCAAGTCCAATGAACAAATAAAAAGACGAACAAAAGTTACAGATGGAATCCCAAAGATTGCTATGTTAAAATGGAACTGGGCAGGACACATGGAAATAATGGAAGACAACAGTTGGACGAAGCGAGTTATTGAATGGTGACCAAGAGCAAACAAGAGAAGTGAGGTAGACCTCAAACCAGACAGACTGACGATATCAAGCGAATGGCTGGTCAAAGAATGGATGCAAACAGAAATGAGTCACATCCAACGATGGATGTAAGGGAAAAGTAGCACTAATAATGAGGTATAATTGCTTATAGAGAACTGAAAGAGAATGTCGTAGGAGCAAGAAGGCAAGGGTAATGATGATTGAAGTTCTCCCCATTTTAGATTATTACTGTTTGTGCTAATTCTAAGCATGTTTTGTTTATTTGTTTTTGTCTATTCTTTTATCAGTTTATTATATTCCATAGGTCCTGAATAGTATATTCTAATGAAGTTGCATTATCCGTTAATCCAAATTACATCTAATATCTTTATATTTTTAAGAGAGAGGTATAACCTCACGTTCAAATATTAATAAAGAAATATTTATTCAGCACTTATACACCTAGAGAATTCCAAACCACCTAAAAAAATTCAATTATTCGTTAGCTAGTTCGTGAAGGATTCAATTTATGTACGCATCTGTTCCATTTCCTTTTTTTATGAGTAAACAGGTTGATTAATCGGCTCATGTGAAGTAATTATACGTTGAAAACCTTCTAATTGTATAATTTTCAAAAGAAACGTGTAATTCCTACTTAAATCAAATTAACGGGATTAAAGGAAAATATGTATTTTGTGATCTTCCCTTAATTGAATAATTGCAGTCCTAGAGAAGTGTCAATTAAACGTTTCTAGTATACGTGGGCTTAGAAAAAAGTGCACAACAGATACCAAAAATTGAGTTTATCGAACTATGAATATTATTTTAAATATTTTTAAAGTATATTTGAGCAAAAAGAATAACATTTTAGTGATTATTAATTATGGACCGTATGTTGGTCCATCTCAAAGTTTCGCTACGCTTTTAGGTATGTTCTTCAGGGGCATATGAAGGATTTTAGTTAAGGTAGATTAGATTATGTGAGGTCGTTAAGGCCATGCGGCCTCATCGTACTTCGACCTATAGAGATCTTTTGTGCATAACTTAATCTAGTTAAACTCTAGAATGCCAATACTTCGGATAAAGTTGATTAGCTTCCTAGGTGACTTGTTTCCTATGTCAGAGTACGTCAGACTAACCTCTCCTAGGAATTTTAGTCGTTTGCAGAACAGTGCTACGCAGTTGCATAGTATATGTTCTGCTATTTCTTTTTCATTGTGACAGAAACGACAGTTCTCACTATCTGATTTGCTTATCTTCTTGAGATGATATCTCAGATGGCATTGACCAGTGACCATTTTGATATCTTTTTTGATCATTTCGAGAAAGCGGTTACATTGTTGCGTTCCGCCAGCTTCTTGAGAGATTGTTTACAGTCCCAAACCAACTTTGACTCACATGTAAATGACTTTAGAGCCTTTAAGGAGGCTTGGCTGTCTGATAAAATAAAAACTTTTGCCCTACGGGTGTCTCGGTAGAGACATTCTTGGGCACTTGTGTCTATAGCATGTATTTCTGCCTGGAAGATAGTTGGGGCGTTTCCAAGAGATTTAGATAGCTTGAAATTGGGCCCAGTAACTCCCATTCCTGCCCTTTCATCTATTTAAGATCCATCCGTATACCATACGAGTGAATCTTCTTCGACTTTTAGTTCAATTTCTTTACCCATTTCGTGGTTTTTTATGACTACTTCAAAGGGTGTTTCAAAGTCGAATTTGACTGGCATAGCATCTGTCGGCATGTCCTTAGAATCCAATGGAATTTCTTCTAAGATTTTCAGGTGGCCAACTAGATCTCCAGGTTTCATTATTTGTCTGTCGCAGTTTTAAGGCGGTAGTTACTGCCTCCCTTCTTATGCAAAGCTGTAAGCGAGGAAGGTTCAGCATCGCCTCTAGAGCTGAAGTGGGACATGTTGACATTGCCCCTGTGATTCCTAGACAAGCTAGCCGCTGCACTTTTTGCAGCTTGGCGTTAGCTGTTGTTTGTTGTGTTTTTGGCCACCATACGAATGATACGTATATAACCATGGACCTAGTTATTGTTTTATATGACCAGAGAGTCATTTTCGGTTGTAGGCCCCAAGTATTTCCAAATGTCTTGCGGCAGGTCCAACTTGCCACCAAAGCTCTGGATAAAATTTTTTCAATATGATTATTCCAGGTGAGTTTTTGATCTAGTGTTACCCCCAGATATTTTACTTCCTTGGAATAGTCTAATGTGATGCCATTCATAGTTAGAGCCTGTAAATTATATTTACGTCTCCTTGTGAAAGGTATCAAAGTCGTTTTACTGGGGTTGACACTTAAGCCCTCTTTCGAGCACCAACTTTTAATTTCGTTAAGAGCAGTTTGCATGAGATATAGTCTGTTCATGCTTGCCCCTAATTGTAACAACTAGGTCATCTGCGTAACCTTGGGTTATAAAACCAGAATCATGCAGCTTAGTGAGAAGGTCATCCATAACCAAAGACCACATCAGAGGCGATAATAACCCTCCCCCTTGAGGGCACCCCTTTACCGCTGTCACAGTCACAGATTCTCCTCCAAGACTAGCAGTCATGATTCTCGTTTTTAGCATTGACCGAATCCATTGTATTAGTGAGACTTCAATGCTCCTCTCTACTAGTGCTCTTTTTATGGATTCAAATGAGGTATTATCGAATGCTCCCTCTATGTCAATGAAAGCGCAAAGAGCTATATCTTTTGCCACTAATGTCTTTTTAATTCTGTCGACTAGCAAATTCAGAGCATTTTTAGTGGATTTGCCAGTCTGGTAGGCAAACTGCTGTTTGTGAAGTGGTTTCCTCGCTAAAGTTTGCTTCTTATGTAGTAATCTACTAGTTTCTCCATTGTTTTTAGGAGAAAGGAGTTCAGGCCGATAAGACTTCGCTTCGTCCGTAGGGCGTTTCCCCGCCTTTGGTACAAATCCAACCTTTGCGTCCCTCCAAGTTTTTGGAATGTGACCTAACATAAGGCTTGCTATGAAAAGCCGCTGTAGTTGCAGCTGTATTTGCATGAAGCCTTTTTGGAGTAAAGCAGAAAATATTCCGTCCTTACTAGGGTTTTAAAAGGTTTAAAGCTTTTAATGGCCCATTCGATTTTATTTTGTGTAAAGATTTTTTCCGCCAATTGCCTGCTGGATCTGTTGAGGCCCCTTGAAGCTTCTGCCAGCTGCATACTTTGCGGTTCATCTTCTTGTATTTGTTGAGAGCCAAGAAAATGGATCTTCAATAGCTCTCTAATAGTTTCCGTAAGACTCTCAGTATAGTCACCATTCGGCTTTTTGATCATTCTGATTTCATTTGTGTGATCTTTTGAGATAATCTTTTGGAGTCGTTGTGCAGGGGCTAATTCTGTTATCCCTTCGCGCATTTTTCTCCACGAGCTTCTCTTTGATTTTCTTAGTTCTTTGTTGTACTCAGTAAGGGCATATCTATAGGAGTCCCAACTGCCTGTAGATTTTGCCCTATTGAAGAGTTGTCTGAACTTTTTTCTAAGTTTAGTTAACTCTTTCAAGGTAACTCAAGTACTTAAAATATCCAAAGGCGAAAAACGAATCATCGGAAAGGAGGTTAGGCACAGTAGTTCAAATACCAAACTCAACCTGATCGTAAAAGTTAATAGTGAGATGAAATGTTTGGATATATAGAGTATTTGAGTTATCATGACATAAAATGCTACCTACAAGAATAACCAAGCCTTAGGATGGTTACAGAACCGCTTTATCCAAAAAAGACACGGTAAATAGAAGATAAATAACTTAAAAACTAAAATAAATTCTAACTCTGGTTATGGAAGCCTCCTATTTAATTTAAACTAGTAACTGAAAATTTAGGAAAATATTGACCATTATTAAAATATTAGTTTAACTAATTATTTACTAGTTGTCTAATTGTATGCCTTTGCCTGCATGCCTCGTGGCTCTATATGAAAATTCGCATAGTCAATTTTTATATTTTTATCTTCTTCTTAGGGTACCTGTCCGTTCCGAACGTTGACGATGAATCTGGCTATGTTGACTTTATTGGTTGCTGTACGGAATAGCTGTGTTGAGGTCTTTCTATACCATGCTCTCAGGTTAGCAGGCCAGGACATTCTTCTTCGTCCTAGGGTACTTTTTACTTCAATTTTACCTTGCAAAATGCATTGGAGTAGCTTATATCTGCCTTGATTTCTCATTATATATTTGTCGATTCAGAGCAGCAACATATGCCGCTCTGATGAGACCTAAAGAGGTTGAAATACGTAAAAGCGGCTTGCGGCTGCCCTGAATCGAAATAAAAATCTAACACCGCCATTATGTATATGTATATATTTATTACTTTACTCTGGAGTACCAGAAAAATTGCGGTTACATGAAAGTTTGTCTTGCTTGTTCGGTACGGCAATTTATTTCTTGTTGAGGATCCCATTGGTCATTTATCATCATTCAGAAATATTCAAATGTTTTCACTTGATCGATTGGAGCACTATCTTCTTGCAGTTGTATTTCCAGCATTATAGTTTTTCCAGCATTTATCTTTAAGCCATATATTTTTCCTACGGGGTTTATTTTATTTAACATCAACTGCATATCATGTTCGTTGTCTGTTATTATCGCGGTGTCGTCGGCGTAACGAATGTTATTTATCGGAAACCCGTTTACCTTTATTCCACACTCAGAGTCTACCAGGCCTCTGCAAAAATGGTCTCCACATAGAGATTAAAGAGCATAAGAGACAAAATACACCCCTGTCGCACCCCTCTTATAATTTCAAATTCTTCTGTGTTGGTTGATTTGTTCAGTCTCACTCGTGCTTTTTGATTCCAATAGTCTTGATGACTCATATCATTCTCGTCAAAGAAATTATTTTTACTAAGGCATGGATAAAACCACTGATTCTATTGGTTATATAGCTCATGTATTGTTTGGAGTTCTTAACCAGCATTCCTGCTCAAAAGCACATTTACTTGCTTGTAAACAAATCAACAAACAACAAAAAAATGAACGGTTTAATAGTTGCAAGATTTGTACAAGAAGAACTAGCAAATTTCTTTCTATCAGATCTCATTCCTTGTAAAAAGTTCTTTCTGTTCTTATCCAATGCTGCACCCTATATGGTCAAAGCAGGACAATATATGAAAATATTTTATTCAAGAGTTCAACATGTAACGTGTTTGGCGCGTGGTGTTAATTCAGAATTCTTATTCTCGTCTTCTTTTTATGTCGACATGACTTTGTCTGTTTTTCAATGAGTTTCCAGTAAGTTGTCGTCTCACAGTTAACATGGTTTTCCCACTGATCATCTTTCAATTGGGAAACCATCTCTTGTCGTCTTTACTACTCTATTTGTTGTCATTCGGCTTATATAATCGTTTCATTCTACTCTTCTGTTTCTTACCCAATTTTATCGAATGTATTTACTGAAATGTATACTTCATGATAATTCCAAAGCTTCACCCTCATTTCTGATCATCATAATTATCTGACAAGGCAATAAAATAAGAAAAAGTCTTGTTGAGAACAACTACTTGAGAATACTTGAGAATAACCTGTATTAGAAAGAAAAGAAATGGGATTCATCTATTAAAAACTAAATTATAACCATTTAAAAACCATGTTACAGGTAGATGTGAAATATATAACTAAATTTATATTTTATGTAGCAATTGGCTTGTCGTGTGATCGAATTGGATGAATATATTAAGCGTTGTGCAGGTAAATGGTCCATTATTTTTAAAATATTTTCAAGTTTGCCATTTTTCCTTTTATTCACGTAAAATTTTTCTCTAGGTGTTTATGCTTTTAGTGAGATTTACACCAAGCTTTCTAAATTTGACACTGAAAAATAAGAGCTTAAAATATTACAAAGTAAGCAATCCTTTAAGTTGCTTTTTGTTCTCCATTAAAGTGACGGCTCTCAGTTTCAGTCTACCCTACAAAAACATTGAATCCTTTCTTTCTCAAAGGAAAATACGTTGTTAGGAACAAACTGGGTCTTTATTAAACCTGTGTAGGGTGATCAGCCCACTTGATTACTTTCCGCAATCTCATTAACACTGAAAATCTTCTCACATTTTTCTTTCGGCCCTCACTTTGGAGCTTGCACATGTTTTTCGGGATATTTTCACCCTCCATGACCATAATTAATTCCCAGTGCGTAATCAATAACGCCATTTAGGATGACCGTAGGGACACACTGTGTGAAAAAGATACTAACGATATATTATCAAATAGCAAGGCCAAACACAGGCATACGTTTTGGAACACAATACGGAAAAAAATAATTATACCGGAGAACTTCTTGCTACCTATAAAAAAAATTCACTAAAAACTATGTTACCAAAGTGGACACAGGTAATCACAAATTCAATTATTTTGTAAGTAACCGGAAGTCGAGTCATTTCGGAAGTTACAATATATACCACCCCCCCCCATCATCAAGTCTAACAGTAGAAACTTTTAAAGGATAAAATTATACATACGCTAGAGGTTGTGTAAGGTGTTAATAAAACAAAGTTATCACAACAAAATTATGTTCTTCTTCTTCTTACGGTGCCTGTCAGTTCCGAACGCTGACTTTGTTGGTTGCTATACGAAATAGCTATGTTGAGGTCTTTCTATACCATGCTCTCAGGTTAGCAAGCCAGGATATTCTTCTTCGTCTTGGGGCTCTTTTTCTTTCAATTTTGCCTTGCAAAATGCATTGGAGTAGCTTATATCTGCCTTTATTTCTCATTATATGTCCCAAGTACTGCAGGGTACGGCCTTTCATGATGTTGACCAAATCCGCGGTCGTGATTTCTTCATTGGTGATTTTGTCTGTCCATGGTATCTTCAAGATCCTTCTGTATAACCATAGCTCAGAAGCCTGAAGTTTTGATAGAGTTTACGCCTTTAATGTCCACGTTTCTACTCCTTACAGAAGCACTGAGTACACGTAACATTTAAGGAGCCTTATTTTTGTTTCTAGGATGAGGTCATGGCTCTTGAACACAGAGCTCATAGTCAAGAATGCACTTTTTGCCTTTCCGATGTGACATTTAATCTCTTGGGCAGTGTTCCACTACTCATTGATGATAGTTCCCAAGTTATGTGAGATATGTTCAATTCTCATTTGGTTCTCATACAGATTTGCTCCAGTTATGTTTTCCTTGGTGAGCATCATTATCGTGGTTTTGCTGGTGTTTATATCCATTCTATATATTCTACTATGTTCAAACTTACATATCAGTATTGCAATCAGTATTATGAGTACATAATACATTCAGAGGATAAGTTCGCCCTTTTCTTCCTCTTCTTCTTCTTCTTAGGGTGCCTGTCCGTTCCGAACGTTGGCGATCATTCTGGCTATGATGATTTTATTGGTTGCTATACGAAATAGCTGTGTTGAGGTCTTTCTATACCATGTCCCTGTCCTCTTCAGCACTTCCATCATTTGTTCATGCCTGACTCTATCGAAAGCCTTCTTGTAGTCAATTAGGCATGCAAAAACATTACAGCTGACATCTCTACATTTCTGAAACAAGATCTACACGCTAAATAATGCTTCCCTCGTACCAACGGCGTTCACAAATCCAAACTGATTGGGCGCTATTTGTTCTTTCTCCACAGCATTCTATTCTCCCAGACACCTGCTCTGAGATATCTCTCTATCATTGCATTTCTTATGGACGTTTTTCTTCTTATAACAGGTCTTTCTCCCGGCGGGTCCCAGTTCCATATTCTTTTCGGACTTATTGTATACCACTTTGTACCACTGCAGGGCTCTGTTGTCTAACTTTTGTAAATGAACATTCCACTTCCATTCTGCTCCATATGTCCTCTGTTCATATTCTATCCGCTCTGGTGATTTGTAGACAACTTCCCGTGATGCCCAATTCAACTATTTTTGACTTTATCTCGTATTGTTGTTGTCATTGGCCGCACTTTTGCTTCTTATGGGATAATATTCAGCATTATGCTCTGAAATATACTTTTTTGGTTTCTTTTGTTAGATATCAAGTTCCATATCACTCCATGGAGTATTTTCTTGGCCTGTTTTCCCGGTGATATTTTAATTTCTATTTATTTCATGCAAGTACTATCTCAGCTTATTATTGACCCTGAATACTTAAAAAGTCTTACTCCTCTTCTAAACTTAAGTTTAAATCTGCAACCTATGAGCCAATACATAAGTATTCGGTTTTAAACATATTTATCTTGAGTCCCCACAGCTCATATTTTTCCTTTAATAAGCTTATCATATATTTCATGTTTATCTATCTTGTGTAAAGATGACTTAGTCATCTGCACAAAGTAGTGAATATTCTTTTTTACTGGTATACCCATTGTTCCACAATATCTAGCGAAAGAATTCAAACCGAACACACAGTGGAAATACCCTAACAAACCCAGACGGTATAGCAGAAGTGTGAAAACAATATTGCGAAATACTATTCTCTAACAACGACCTAGACAATAATACAGAGAAAAGAAGTTATAAAAGAGAACCTCAAATATTGAAATCAGAAATTGAGGCGGCAATTAAAAAGCTAAAATTCAGAAAAGCAGACGGAGAAGATGGAATAACAGCTGAAACACTCAAAGAAATGGAAGAATTAGGGACGGAAGTATGCTTAGAATTTGCAATGAGATTTGGAATACCGGAAAGTGGCCAAATGACTCACGTTTATTTCCATATATAAAAAAAAGGTTCAGCAACAGATTGCAGTAATTACCGTACAGTAGCGTTGATATCACACGTGAGTAAAGTACTTCCAATCATCATCAATAAAGGACTCAAATAAAGTATTTTACTACAAATTCCCCAAGAACAATCCGGATTCGTCCCAGGTAGAGGAACAAGAGAACATATTCTTAATATTCGTCAAATTATCGAAAAATCTCGAGAGTTTAACATAGAAACATATTTATGCTTTGTTAACTATTCCAAGGTCTTCCATACCGTAAAATGGGATAAAATCTGACATAAACTTAAAGAAATAAGTACGCCAGAACATCTAATCTATTTATTATAAAAACTATATGTAAATAATTCTGGTAATGTAAGAATTATTGATGTGGTTGATTCGAAGGTGAAGCCACAATAGAGTGAAGAAAAATCAAAATCCTACGTTATGCTGATGACACTGTTATAGTGGCGTCATCACTAGAAGAACTAGAACAAATTATGAATAGGCTAGGCACAAAGAGTAGGAATGTGGTTTGAAGATAAATATTCAGAAAACCAAAGTGATGATCCTCGATAGAATCAGAAACAACCAAGCGGAGATAAGAAACGTGGCAGATTACTAAGTGGTCAGGCAATTTAGTTACCACCTTGTTCAATCCATCTTGTTCTTCGTCATAATGGTCCATGTGTTGTTCTATATTTTTTCTTTTGTTAATGTGGAAATGATTCTTGCTGTTAAAGGCATTATTCTGATCTCGCTATAGTTATTTGTTGATATTTTGCATCTTCTTTTTTAAATGAGGATATATAATAGATTCTACTCATGTGAAATCCCCTCTCCTGCTTCGATTTTATTGAACAACACTCACAGAAAAGATACAATCCTTTCCGTTCCATTTTTATGTTTCCTGGTATACATATCAGGTATGCTTGCGTAATTATTTCTCGCAATTTCCCAAGTGAAGCAGGTTGATTTTATAAACAAGTGACTTAAAACCCATAGGAAAAAGTCAGGTGGCAGTAAGTCTGGTGACCTCGGTGGACATTCAATAGGACCTCTGCTTCCAATCCATTTGTTCGGATAATTAGTATCCAGCCAACTGGAGCTGCCTAGTAAGGAGGTGCTCGATCTTGTTGGAAGTGCAGCAAATCTTCGTTTAGAGCTAGGTTGCCTTGATCGTCCCTTTGGTTCTCTAATTCATGCACAATTAAAGGTTTGATGGTGTTTTTTAGCATATCGTGATTAAAGTCGCCACTTAAATTGCCTGGTATGAGCAAGGGGCCAATTATAGCATTGTCTAATATTTCTGTCCAAACATTCAGTTTTTTTTTCAGGATATTGAGTGTGACAGTTTTGTTTATTTACATTACCATTTAGCATAAAAGTACATTCATCAGTCAAACAAACATTTTTTGACATTCTTATTTCAATGCGAATTCATTCAGTCATGAGTTCACAAAACTCAATTTGTCTGTCTGGATCATCATCGCCTAGTTCTTGAAAAATTTGTGTTTTGTACGGATGAAACTTATGTAATTTCAACACCTTTCTAACCGACTCATGTGAAACTCCTGTCATTGCAGATACTTGTGTTAATGCAGTAGGCTCTACTGGAACATTTCCAAAGACCTCAATTAGGGATGCTTCATTCAGTAATCTTGGGCATTCCTTTTTTTATTTTGCACTGATCCCGTTTCTATAAGCTTTTTAACTAAATCGCGGACGTACACGTGACTTACATTTTTGTCGGGAAGCCTTTCATGAAATATTATTATATAATTATTAAACAATAATTATACAGGGTCATCAACAGAATCAACAAGTACATTCAACTTTCCATTTAAGCCAAAGTTTCACAATTATTGGTTCACGCTGTATAATTATTATTTATATTATTGGATAACATTTTTTATAGTATTTTCAATAACATATCGCAAGTAGGGGTTTGCAATTTAAACCTTTTTGGGTGTGGTGGGTGGGGCCTCGGTGGTTGATTTATTTATTTATTTATTAAAACTTACAAACACCACCTAGGTAGTAATTACATGTAAGAGTGCTCATTACTTGGTATAACAATATACACACAAAAAATACAATATACACACAAGTACAAAATAAAAACACACAAAATAAAACACATTAATAAGTTAATAAAATATTAGAAATTGAGTCCATTACTTATCATACTTATTTATAACATTTTTTAATATCCCTTACACTACAGGTAAAGAGGTCTATATCACAGATCTTTATTAACTCATTACACTGATATTGCATATAGTTTATTATTGCACCTGAATTATAAGGACTACAAGAAAATAGGTCATTACTGTTTACCCTTAGATTGACCTTTGGCACATGAAACCTAATAAAGTTGATCAAACCACATGTCTTATATTTAACATTGTTAATGATATTATGAATAAACACAACGCAATACATGTTTCTTCTTTGCTCTAATGACTGCAAGCCAAATATTTGAAGCAACTCTTTTGATGGCGTAAGGTGAGTATACACATTATATTTCTTAAGGTATAAATACCTTAGGATTCTTTTTTGTACCTTTTCTATATGATTAATATGAACTTTGGCTTCAGGAGTCCATACCACTGATGCATATTCCAAGTTTGGTCTGACTAAAGCGTTATATAGTCTAATGGTTGTGTTTATATTAAGTGTTTAGAATTTCTTATTACAAATCCCAATATTTTGTAGGCCTTATTAACAATATTTATATAGTGTTCAGAAAATTGCATGTTAGCCTGTAGGTATATTCCCAGATCTTTACATTTGGTTTTCCTAGATACTACACAATTGTCAATTCTATAATTATTTTCAATGTAATCAATTTTGCGAGTGAAGGATATGACTCCACACTTCGTAATATTCGAGATCATATTGTTGTCCATTCCACAACTGAGGTCAGGTCCTCCTGTAGTAACTGACAATCATTTGAAGTATGTATAGTATAGTCTTAGAAAGCTTAAAATCATCAGCATAGATCAGACTAGAAGAAAATTTAAGAGATTGTGGTAGTGAGTTGACAAAAATTAAGAAAAACAAAGGCCCTAAGCTGCTCCCTTGGGGGACACCAGATGTAGCCTGAAATTTATCTGATAAACACCTACCAAATTTGACTCGTTGAAACCTTGATTCCACATACGATTTTATAAATGTACAAGCATCATGCGAAAAACCAAACTCATTCAATCTCAATAAAAGAATGCCATGGTCAACCATATCAAATGCCTTTGAGCAGTCAGTCGTTATTAAATCTAATTGGAGTTTATTATTTATTGCCTCACTAGCAAAATTAGAAAGAATACACAGATTACTAGTTGTGGATAACCCAGGCAAAAAACCATGTTGTTCTGGAACAAATTCATTTTCAAAATTTTTCAGTATATTCATATAGAGAATAGATTCAAATATTTTAGCCAGGGAATTAAGGATACTTAGAGGACGATAGTCTTCTATATTGTTTCTATTACCTAATTTAAAAACTGGAGTAATGGTAGCCTCTTTGAGTTTGTTTGGAAAGGTGTTAGTTTTAAGAGATAGATTAAATAGATGTGATAATGGTTTTTGAAATATATCAGAACATCCTTTAAAGATATAGGCAGGGATATTATCACTACCAGTGGCCTTTTTTGGCTTTAATTTTTTTATACTAACCTTCACATCGTCTTCACTAATAACTGAAAAGTTAAAAGATCCCTGTGAACTACCCTGATGTGTAGATGATACCTGATAAATTGAGCTAAAATGGTGAGAGAAAGCCATGGCAATATCCTGAGGGCCTGTATAGGTATGATCATTTAAAGACATTTCGTGAGGAAAACCGTTGGTTTGTCTCCTACTTCTTATGAATGTCCAAAAACTATTTGGGTCATGCAAAATGTTATCTTCAATATTATTTTGATGCTGCATAAATTCATTTTTGATTTGCTTTTTAATAGTATTTCTAAGATTCCTGAATTTATTGTTATCGACAGCACTAGCTTTCCTTATTTTTATATGTTTGCTTAATTTGTTTTTTTGTCTGATTTTTTTAATAAGGTCTATACTAAAATAAGCTGGATATTTCTGTTTTTGTCTAT
Source organism: Diabrotica balteata (assembly GCA_918026665.1). Lineage (NCBI taxonomy): Eukaryota > Metazoa > Arthropoda > Insecta > Coleoptera > Chrysomelidae > Diabrotica > Diabrotica balteata. Next base: position 8,258,246 of record OU898276.1, on the reverse strand, counting down.
TTTTAATAATTTTCTTTGGGATGGCTTGATCAATGCAGTCATACAATTTATCGTTAAATTGATTAATACAATCTGTAGCAGTTATACAATTATACATATCTGACCAGTCAGTGTCTCTTATTAATTGATACAGAAGATTAAAGTCCCCCCTGGCATAATCATACCTATAAGACTGTTGTATATTACTCTTAGTGTATGAATTATCTTTATATTCTAGTAACATTTCTAGTGCCGGGTGATAATAATCTTCAGGTACCAAAGGAGACCCAGACTTAGATTGGTTGAGGGTGAGTTCTCTTTCATGTCATTTTAGTTCCCCGTAGAAACGATTTCAAGCAGTTTTCGATATCAGCTTTTGTTCGTGAGATATAGCCCATTGTAAGTTTTAAAACTGACACACTGTATATATATGTATATATATATGTTCAAAACATATAACGACTTTTCCTAACAATAGCGCAATGAAAACAATCAGGGCGTCTATTTTTGATTAGCTGCATAAAAATTTAACAGCTTTTTTTGTGTGGTAGCTAGTGTTTATAGTTTTAGTAAGATGATAATAAAAACATGTTGAATGCACTGTTCGACCTACTTGTTAGCATAAACACAGCTTTATGGGAAAATGTACATCAATCAATCAATCGTGGAGTATACTAAATATTGTTGGAGCCTATTTAAAGAGTTAAGTATAGTAAAAATGTTTCTGTATTATGTAGATATTATATACATCGTATGTATGATTTAGATATTTGTACGGTTGTGGATTTTTCAGTAATGGACTATTTTTTAACTTTGAATAATAGAAAATTGTATTGGACTGTATGGAGTACAAAATTATGACTAATGCTGAGTATAATTATTGTAGAAACTAGCAAAAAACAGCTTACGTTAATACTCATGCAACAGATATCACTACAACTGGCAATATATTTCCATTAACATAAATAATAGAGAAAAGAAATACAGTTAATTAAAAGTTAATATGGTATATATGTGGTTCGTAATAAGGCCTAAAATGACGTATCAAGCAGTAATATGTTTCGGATGAATCTCTTATTACCACTAGGTTAACAACATCTTTGAAAAATTAGTGGAAGTAACAAATAATCTTCTCAAATAGAACATGCATATTTTTTGGAAGACTTAAATGCAAATATTGATAAGGAAACGGTATACATACCAACAATAGGTACCCATAGCGTCCAGGAGGTTAGTAATGATAATGGAACAAGGTTAATAGACTTTGCAGCGGTCCCACCTGATAACAAAATCAACAATATCCGAGCATAAGAAAATTCAGCACGGAACAATGGTCTCTAACCATGGTTTCATAAAAAATAGTTAGAGGAATACGCCAAGAACGCTATGGAATAACGAAGTTATTTAGGATAATGAGATAGATAAGAAAATTCAAAACTATACATATAACGCTAACACAGACAGAGGAATATAATAACATAGTCTATGCCTGGGAGAAAATTAACTTTGGCAAGCAACAGATATAATACTAGAATATTAAAATAGAGCACCAAAAAAAATGGCTAGAAAGGACCAAAATTCGTTGGTAAACAATACTGAAAGGTATAAGTAGACAAGAACAGAGATGGGACAATTAATGAAAACAAAAACGAAGGAGTACCAGGAACTAATTAATCAGATATATAGAAGAAAATCGGAAGAACAACAATGTAAGAGAATTATTTAAAGGAGTTTCAGGCATCAAGCCCGGGTATCAAGCAAGAACAGGAAATTTCCTTTAAAAGGACAAAGGAGAGCTTATTAGTAGTAACAAGGAAATCATAAAATCCTAGAAGGAATAGTTCTCTCAACATTTAAACGACAAATCTTGTAGAAATACATCACAATAGAGGTGAATACAGCTGAAATAGAAGACCAATACCAGACATATAGGGAAGTCCTCCTCCTCATTCCTTGAGTTCTTGTCAAGACGTATCTAAATATTATTATAGAGACCAATAGAGACTTCTTGTCTCCATTAATTGTGATCCTGTGCCATATGGATGGTTTCATGTAAGTATTTTTCCACCTCTTTCTTCATTTGGTCTGCCCATCGTAGAGATCTTCCCCTTGGATTTCGGCATTCTACTTTTCATTATACTGGTTGAAGCTCTTCCCGAATCGACAGGTTGGTTCTATGTTCTATCCAGGACATGCGTAGAATTCTTCTATAGACTCACATTTCGAAAACTTGGATCTTACTCCTATCGATTTTTTGGAGTCCATGTTTTAGCTGCGTATGTAGCAATGGAAAAAATAAGGGCATTCCTTGTTATTGTTCGGTCTATTGATGTTTTAATCAATTTAGCTGTTGTTGTTCGGGCCATTATTAGTCTACTCTTAATTTTTAAGGAGCAATCGTCATTGTTGCTTATCAGGGAGCCCAACAAATCTGTCTACGAATTCAAAATTCATAAACGATGCAAAAACAACAAAGAAAATGTTACAATGAAAGCCCATAGGAAGGCGAAAAAAAGGAAGGCCCAGAACGAGATGGTTGGATGACGTGGAAGACGATCTGAAAACAATGAACATAAGACAATGAAGAAGAAGGGCACAAGAGAGATCTGAATGGAAGGACATAGCCAGACAGGCAAAGACCCATCCAGGGTTATGATGCCAAAAGAAGATGAAGAAGAATTCAAAATTCACCACCTAATGTATGTGCGCTAGATTATTATTTGCTCTGTCTACGATCATTATTTTTGTTTTTCTGGTGTTGATCTGAATTCCGAATTCTTCGCTTATCTGGCTTAGCCTTTCAGTGATGGTAATTCAATATAAAGAAGTAGCCCAGTCAGTTAAAAAATTAAAAAAAAAAATAAGGTACCAGGCAACTATGGTATAAACGTAGAGTGTCTAAAACACGAAGGAGAAAAAATGTATAAATAGTTCAAGATATTTGGCAAAAATAAACAATGCCAGAAAATGGAAAGAAGGGGTTATTGTACCAATTCACAAAAAAGGAAACAAAAAGCAATGTAAAAACTAACGGGGAAGAACACTCCTAAATATCACCTACAAACGCCTTGCAAACATACTATTAAAAAAACCAAAACATACACAGAAGTCAGTGATTATCAATGCGATTTCAGACTGGGTCTGCACTTTACTATTGACCAAATATTATAAAACTATTTTATAAAACAGATAATGAAAAATGCTGTGAAATTGATTGTAAGGTTCAACAGATGTTCATAGATTTTAAAAAGGCATTTGATAGAGTTTACAGGAGGAGACTGCGGACAGCAAAACAAGAGCTTGGCTTTCCACAAAAAATAGTTTCTTTGATTCGAATGTGTATGGAAGGGTTATAATGTAAGGTGTGAGTTGGATACCAATTCTCAGAAACGTTTGGAAAAAAACAATAAGATTTATACAGCTGCATTTACAACTACACAAGTCTTCAACATAGCTCTGGAATACATATTCAGAACTGCAGGAATCGAAAAACTGGTTTGAGAAGATAGGGCTCCAAATTAATGAAAACAATACTGAATATGTATATAGCAGCCGCAATAACCAAAACAGAGATAGAATCGGACGGATCACCATCGACGACTTTTACTTTAAGCAGGTCAGAGAATTTAAGAATATCGGAACAATATTAACTGAAGATAATAATGGATCACAAAATATAACAATATGTTACAAGCTAGAAACAAATGGCTTAGGTCCTTCAAAGCCTTATAAAATATAAACAACTAATATGACACACAAAGATAAATATATTATATAAAACAGTCAAAACACCAGTAGTGATGTATGGTAGGGAGCAACTACGTGTTTAAAAAAAATCTAAAGAAATTCTTTGGGCCGGCGCTTGGTGGGCCATATAGGATACGAACTAACAAAGAGCTGAAAGAACTATCTGCAGACGCCAACATAATAAAAGAAATAACGTCCAGAAGACGTTCAGTGGGCATTCTGGCGAAAGAATAGTTAGACTGGTATGGAAAGAAGTGCTAACTGGTAAAAGATCACGTAGACGACCTCAACTTCAGTGGAGAGATAATATAGCAAGAGATCTTAAAGCTATGGACGAGGAGAATTGGATGGAAATAAGACAGAGACGAATGGGGGCATGTTGTCAAGTTGGCTAAAACTCACGTAGGTTTATAATGCCACGGAGTCAGTAAGTAAGAGTGTCTACACTAAGACATCTTTTTAAATATCTTTAAGCTTGATTTTATGTATTGAAAATTATAAATATGTCAAGTTAAAATGGATATATACATATTATATATACACACATTCATTACTTATATGATCTGACTTAAACAAGATTTAATAATTTTAATGTCATCAAAATGTCTTCGTGTATTTAATTTCTGTTTCAGTTCTTTTTTTTGTAAGTTTCTTTGTACACTGTAAGATATAAAAAAAACCTAAACTCAGAGCTTCTGTAAATATATTATGCCCGTCACACTCTCTTGCCACTTGTAACCAAATAATAAATGTTTCCTGACATCCACTGAACTGAAATGTTTTATTAAAAAGCAAAACAAATAAGTTCGGTTTGTAGAAAAGGAATCTCTGAGAATTTTTATAAAAACGCACGTCAACAGTGTCACACTGGAATTTGCCAACTGTTTTTTGCATGAGGCAAAATGGGATTCGGAAACATGTGGTTGACTTTAGATTAAGAAGGGACAATACCAGCACCGTACGTGGTATTGCGTTTTATCAATAAAGGGGGCTAGCCAGATTTGGTTTAAACATGTTTAAGTTTAAATAAAATTTTGTAATTAAGAAAAATAATGTATATGACGAAAATAGTACCACTAGCTAGGAGGAAACCTAGAAATAAGTTTATTAAAACTGGGATCAATTATATGCTTTGTACAAATATATAAAAAATCGTTAGTATGGTTATATCATTATAATAAAACTAATTTAATGAACCAAACTGTTTGAAAAAAGTAACGGAGAAAAATTACTGTTTGCAGATTTGTGAATTGGACGATAAAGATCTACAAATAATTACAAATTTATACTGGCATCAAGTGGCAAGAATAAAGGTTAAACTGTTGGATGAAATAAATATAAAAAGAGGAGTGAGACAAGGCTGTATATTGTCGCCTTTACTTTTTAACTTATATTCGGAGGAAATATTTAAGGAAGCCTTAATGGAGACAACCGAAGGTATTATTGTGAATGGAGTAACCGTCAACAATATTAGATATGCCAACGATACCTTAGTCCTTGCCAATTGCGGAGAAGACCTTCAAAATCCAATGAACAAAATAAAACAGACTTGTGATCAGTATGGATTAAAACTCAACGTTAAGAAAACTAAATGTATGATAGGTAGCAAACAAAATTATATACAGGATGACGGTATAAAAGTCGGAGATGCCACACTGGACAGAGTAGAGAAACTCGTGTATCTCGGCAGTAATATCAATGAGAGCTGGGATCCAACCGCAGAAATTAAAAGCCGAATAGAACAAGCCCGAGCTGCCTTTGTAAAAATGAGAAACGTACTTTGCAGTCACGATCTTAGCATTGACCTTAGAGTTCGTATGACATCTTGCTACATCTTTCCTGTCCTGCTGTATGGAGTGGAAGCGTGGACTCTAACTGAGGCTATGCTTAAACGCTTGACAGCCTTTGAACGTTAAACGCTTAAAATAAACTGGGCCGACAGAGTAGAATGAGGAGGTCCTTAGACGGCTGAGCCAAACAACACAACTGGTCAATATAATAAAGAAACGCAAGCTGGAATACTTCGGTCACATTATGAGACACCCTGAAAAATATGATCTTTTACATCTGATCATTCAAGGAAATATCCAAGGTAATCGTGGTCCTGGTAGACGAAGAACATCATGGCGGAAAAATCTAAGGCAATGGTATGGAAAATCAACTAAATCGTTATTTAGAGCTGCTGTCAATAAAGTCACGATAGCGAATATGGTAGCCAACATGATATCCAACGATCGATAACGGTCATGGAACTAGAAGAAGAAGAAGAAACTGTTTGAAAAAAGTAACGGAGCAAAATTACTGATTGCTGAAAGTTGAAAAACATTTGAAGTTGTAATTAATTGTTAGCTGCAAACAAATAAAGTATAAGACCTGTATCTAACGTATTAAGTGAGAAGCAAGAGTCCTCTAAATATACCTAAATATGTACTAATAATACGAGTACTAATAATTAAAAACTTCCTTAATTGTAAGTCTTTGGAAAAAATTCTGTGATATTTATTAACCTGCATGTCAACACCATGATAATAACATTTTCTGATATGATACTCAATTACGCTTGTAATATGTTTTTAAATTTCTTTTAAGAGGTCAACTATTCAATTAATTAAACTGATTAAAAATAAGGCTAAATGTTACTAAATAAACCATCAAGATGGGTGATCCAAAGCAAGCACTACCGTGGTTCACGTAATATTTCAATTTTTTATCATAAATCACTATAATACAAGAATTTGCACAAATATTTATGCAAAAAACACAGGATATCGTGAATTCGTCCTTTATTTCGTCTGGTCAATACTGGTCAACAAAAATCAACTTTTTTTTATCACTTACACTTTATTTGCTACTAATAATTGTGCATTGTAGGGGAAGATATCAATTTTAGTATGTTCTGCGCGGTGGGCTTACCTCAAAATATTGTGGCAGATGTTTTACGGGGATTAATGTCCAGCAGTAATCTGCCTGGTCGTGGGACAATACCCAAGAGATTAAATTACGCATAGTAAAGGCAAAAAGTAAATTCTTAAATATGAGCTCTGTGTTCAAGAGTCATGACCTCACCCTAGAAACAAAAATAAATCTCCTTAAATGTTATGTATACTCAGTGCATCTGTACGGAGTAGAAACGTGAACATTGAAGGCGGAAATTCTATCAAAACTTCAGGCTTTTGAGCTGTGCCTATACAGAAGGATCCTAAAGATACCATGGACAGACAAAGTCACAAATGAATAAGTACTGCGGAGGATGAACACAACTGCGGATTTGGTCAACATCGTGAAGGTCTGTAAGCTGCAGTACTTGGGACATATAATGAGAAATCAAGGCAGATACGAACTACTTCAAGGCATTTTGCAAGGTAAAATTGAAGGAAAAAGGGCCCCAGGACGAAGATGAATATCCTGGCTGGCTAACCTGAGAGCATGGTATAGAAAGACCTCAACACAGCTATTTCATGTAGCAACCAACAAAGTCATCATAGCCAGAATGATCGCCAACGTTCAGAACGGACACCTAAGAAGAAGAAGTAATCTGCCAGCAGACTATGACTTTATTTACCTTAACGCTTTTCCATGTCTACAACGTCTTCGTGGAACCGTTCCGCATTTTCATCACTTAAGCACCTAAATTTTCTGGAAAGAAATTCAGATGAGCATCCAGGAGGAAAATTTTTAGAGACATGTTACATTCTATTTCTCTGTAGGCAGTAAGTAATTCAGTGACAAGGTCTTTGTAATTGTAAGATTTGTACACAACTAGAGAGCTTTTAAAATAGTACACAACTATTTTAAAAGCTCTCTATTAAATCATTAAATTCAGTTTTGGAAATTGGATGTAGTTTTGACGAATATTCTGTTTCTTGAAATAGTAGATTGTCTTTTTTTCCAAGTTCCTCTTCGTCCACACTCAAAGTCTTTGATGTTTTGGGATATAAATATTTTTGTTATATTCAACGGGGCGAACTATAGTTTATAGTAAATGAGGATACTACAGAAATGAGAAATAATAGAAGGAAGAGAAGGACAAGATGGTACAATAAAGTGGCAGTGAAAATGATATACTTATGAAGTTCAGTAGACCCAGTAGAAGCAGATTTGTAGCTTATGAAAAGTAGGTTCTAATTTGTCAAATTGCAAATCGAATATTTAAACGAAAAATAACCAAAAAATGAAGCACTTTTTGGGGAAAACTCCTCAAACGTTTTGAAAGTGTTTAAAAAAGCTTTATTGTTTTTTTTTCTAGGATCAACACTAAGCCAGATCAACCAACACTACGCTCAAAATAAATTTGGTCCCCTTTTTTTTGGTTAAAACATCGTGAAAATCCCCCTTAATTAGCATCCCAAATAAAATCAATGAATACTGCTTTACAATTTACTTTATTTATGTATTGTTTAGATGATCTGTACGTTTAACTGGTACTTATTTATTTGTTTTAAAGAATTTTTTTTTTTATTTTAAATGAACTTCCTTTTTTTCAAAAGAACTTAAAAAGCATTAGTGATACAGAAAAATCTTGGACATAAAAAAATTTAGGTTTTGCTTTTCTGATCATTTCGGTTTTTTTGTTTTTCTGTATGACAAAAAATTGGTTAAGATATGGCTATTCAAAAGTTGCATACACTGGTGAATAGTGACTTGTTCGAGCCCTTTTAACTACAACCCTTTAAAATATAGAGTTTAAAAAACATGAATTTAACTGATCTTATTGCCCTTAATAAAACCAACGAAACGACTTTGTTTAGTACGTCATACTTTAAAAGCTAAGGGTTGCTGTTTCAGTTGAAATATAATAAATTATTAACATTTTGATTTAAAAAATTATCGTATTTATATAACTATGCAAATTTCGTCGTAAGGGAAGGTTTTTATAGGGGGTAGAAATTGTGGTATAAATTAAAACAGTAAAGAAATATATTTTATAATATGTTGATAGCAATTTAACTTCATCTTTCCTCACTAGAAGTCTCTAGTAGCATAACTCTGGTAATTATTTTCCTATAATTGCCAGAGTAGTCGGTGCGTTTTGATTTAGTTTGAGTCTTCTTAACAAACTCTTTCTGATGACGGGTAGACTCAGAAACACGTGTTAGAGAGTGGTACGAGACTCAAATTAAATCAAAACGCAACCTTCTTTGTATCTTTTTATATTTATCGTCCTTACTCGACGCAATGAGTACAAGAATGATGGTAATTTATATGGGTAAATTGTTGATGCATAGTGGAATACAAATATTCCCAGCATCGCTCTGAATGGCTTGATTAAGCTTGGGTATATTTCTAGAAAAAGTCCTGAAGTGGTCAAAGAAAACCATTTTCATAAGTTCTGGAGCCAAAATATTCTTCTTCTTTCTGGCCCCTCCTTTCCATAGACCTTTCCCTGTAATATCAGATGCAGCAGGTTATATCTATAATTGTTTCGTATTATATGTCCAAGATATTCTAGCTTGCGCTGTTTCACTGTAGATATAATTACATATGTTTTATCCATTTGACGTAGAACCTCAGTTATTCGATCCACCCAGGAGATTTTCAGTATCCGTCGATAACACCACACCTCAAACGCCTCGAGTTTCCCATGGATGCCTCGGTTAGTGTCCATGATTCAACCCCATAGAGCAGCACTGTAAACACGTAGCATCTCAATAAACGGATTTTCGTTTTTAAGGGTAGGTCGTGGCTCTTCAATATCTTCTGATAAACATTGACCTGGCTTTTTCAATTCTTTGTTTTTTCTCAACTGAGTGGTCCCATTGGTCGTGTATGGCGGTTCCTAAATATTAGTAATGGGGCACTTGGAGTATTTGTTGCTGATCTGTCAGTAATTGACTAGGTGGAATATGCTTCTTACTGATGACCATGTACTTTGTTTTCTTGATGTTAAAATCAAGTCTGTATTCTTCACGATTCTCCACAATTGCGTTACTATTGTCTGTAAACCTTCCAAACTGACTGCAAAGAGGATGGTGTCGTCTGCGTATCTGATGTTATTCAGGTGCTCACCATTTGTACTCCTCTCTTTATTGCAACTTCCTCTGTTAGTTAATCTTTCACCCGAATGGTTGCTGATTGGTTGTCGTATATGTCGCATACATAAATATCGCAGTTGACGTCTCTGCACCTTTGAAATAATACCTAAACCGCAAACACGGCTTCTCTTGTACCTAACGCATCCCTGAATCTAAACTGTGATCATGAGACCTGTGACTCGCATTTCTGATAAATTCTTCTCTATATTGTCTTTAAGAAGGTCTTAAGAAGGCTCATTAGACTGATAATACGATGGGTATACAGTTTACCTTAATTACTATCGACACATTTAACTTAATTAAATAATTGTACTTAAACATAAATTTTTACAATGTTAATCAATTTGTTGTTAATATCCAGAAGCAAGTGTTGCGACCGAAATGATAAATAAAAAATTACCTTTGATGTTGTAATTGAACGAAAACGAATGTAAATTTTAATAAGGAGTTTTCCAAAATTAACCCTCTTGAGATTACCCTCTTTAAAAGCATAACCATAACACTAATATATAATTACCAGATTAAAAATAGATCACTCGAGAATGAACCCTATTACCTCCTCTACGAATAGAATTAAATCTGGCTCATTCATCAAGAAAGATTTTAATATCGCTACTCTACCTAAGATATTACAATATTTTTGTATAATAATACCTAATAAACTGAATTTAAAAAAGCTGATATTTTTGTTGTTCGTGCATTTATAGACCAGTAAATAAACTTTAAATACATCAATACTTATAATAGCCGATTTTTTTCCGTGTCACCACCGATCTGCATGAATATTTGTATTTAGGTTCTACTTACCTTCCACTTTACTTTTGGACTTGTGCCATTTATTACTTTTAATTTTTAAGGGGTGAAAACTACCCCTATTATAAAAAAATTGTATAGTTATAAATTAAAGCGGGTATTTGATTCAAATGTTTTTTTAATGAAGTGAATGAATGTCAATTAACATTGACATTAACATTGAATCAAAACAATGTCATTTTGATTTGAATCAATGAGATTTTGAGTTAGGCTATACTTATCCTCTACTTCATGATTGGACTTGTGCCGTTGGTTGCTTTTAGGGGTGAAAACAACTGCTATTAGAAAAAAATCAGTTAAAAATTCAAGCAATTTGGATTTATTTAATTATACAGTGACATTAAATTTATTGAACTCCCTCAAAGGGGTTTGACACTATGAATTACAGTCCTTAATGACCTGACCATGGGCTTAGAAACCAAAGAATCTTGATACAGTGTTTCGGAGACGATATTCTGATGGTGGCTACAGGAAAATTTCCCAGTACTGGTGCGGATCAAATGAGAAATGACATTCATTACATACACAATTAGAGTCTAAAAGAGAAAGCTTACTGGAGTGAGTGAGCAGTGAGAATCTAGAACGAACCAATGAAGTCAAGTATCTAAGGGATAATCCTAGATTCCAAACTCAATTGTAGCACTCATTTTAATAACAGCTAACAGACTACCCGGCTCTTCTGTGACTGCAGACAGAGTTGAAGGTAAAACCAAAGTTAATCTATTGGTTATGCACATCAATGATACGAGCGATATTTACATATGCCTTAGTACTTTGGTAAAAAAGACAATTTTGCAATCTTTTGCGACCTTTCTCATCGCTCTACAAAAACAAACGCTTGTAAATCAGACAGGAGCTTTGAATAGTACAGTGTTTGTTCCAAATTGCAGTAGCATAACTATCGACATTAAATAACAAAATTGTATATAACTACTTAACAGAATTTGTTTGGAAAAGTAACCTCAATTTGTAAGTCCAGTTAAAAAAAATAGTAACCTTTGTTTTATCCCATTGGTTCTAAATCTACTATTCGTGACCCCGTCTAGTTTGTGTTTTAATTTAATGTCTTGATGGGTCCCTAGACGAGAAGCGAGTAACCATGTTTGTTCCATGGATAACCAAATAACAACCAATAATAAATATATTGTGATAATTGTTTTCTTTTCTTTCCTTTGGGAAGAACTTAAAAAAGTTGTGACTGGCTGAATGGCAAATGCCTATGCAAAAAAAATGACTATCGATATAATATGCAACTTCATATCATTGTACCATTTGTAGTGGTGACGGATGACGGAATCAAAGGATAAAGTTGCAAAAATAATGAAAGATATATATCAGAAGAGATAAAATGTTCATTGCGCAGCTCTGAATATGAATACATAAACGAATTTTATTAATTTGGTGTAAAATTGGTGATATGGAAAAGTATTAATAAGAAAATATAATTATATCTTATATCTCTAACATTACATACTTTTGATTTCTTCAAGGCAAATCAGCAACAAACAAATTCAACAAAATTCAATGTCATAATAAAAAGAACATATTTTAACTTACATACTTTAAGATCTTGAAAATGTTACCTGTTACAGATGTAAAAACCCTCCTACTACTTGCTATTAGAATCATAATGTACAGAAATGTTTTAACAATAGATCTACCTGATCGACAAGATATTTATTCTATAAGTTATACCTACCTGAACCATTTAGTGAGTGTAACGGTTAAAGGAATGGCAGGTAAGTAGTAGGAACAAGCGGATTGACAAAAAATAAAACCCTCGGATTTGCCCATTGACACGTTTGATAGAATTATATGGAATTTCTTTAGATGGTGGGAAACTAAAATATATCTGATATAGTATAAATTGATTCCCATGAATATAAGTTCTAGAATACTTACTGTACATTTATTACATAGGCCCTAACGATGAAAACTTGATGTTAATGTAAAGGTATTAAATACTTTATTTGGAATTGTATGATAATACAGATTTGATATCAAAAGATTTCACCGGCCTTTATATAGGACTTTCCAGAGTAAAATAATTATAAATATCTGAGACCTTTCTGTCTTGTATTAAAGTAAACAGCAAAAGTATGCCAAAATATCGAAAAGAACAACAAAAGATTAAGTTTTAGATGGTGAAAGATAAAGAAGAATGTCTATTCAGGGCAAAAATAGTAAAAAAAACTTGCTAGAACATAAAATAAGTGCTATACAGTTTGGAGGAATATGGTCAGCACTATTAGACATGGTGTAAGTGAAATCATTGGAAAAACCTCAGAAAAGGAGTTTGTGTATAAAGTGGCCTGATTTTGATCAAATGAAGTTCAAGAAAAAATAAAGATGAAGAGAAAACTTGGCACTAAAAATAGGTCGAACACAGATTTTCAAAACTTATCTTCTTCTTGTAGTGCCTATCCGTTTTGGATGTTGGCGACCATCATGGCAATCTGCACTTTGCACACTGCTGCTCTAAAAAGATTTGTGGTTGTTGTGCTGAACCACGTTCGTAGATTTTTCAGCCAGGAAATCCTTCGCCTTTCTGGTCCCCGTACTCCTTCTACTTTTCCCTGCAAGATTAGTTGCAGCAGTCCATATCTTTCGCTGTTCCTCATGATGTGACCGAGGTATTCGATTTTGGCTGTTTTTATTGTGGTAAATAGCTCTTTTTCTTTTTTCATTCTCAACAGAACACCCTCATTTCAGGATGCGACGATAAAGCCACATTTCAAAAGCCTCAATTTTCTTGCAGGTGGCGTCTGTGAGAGTCCATGACTTATCTCCGTACAACAGTATAGGAAAGATGTAACATCATGACATTTGAATAACTTAGCTATTTTTTGAAATGCAGATCTTGCTTTCTCTATTCTACCTTCTCTATCCTTTGATGTATGATTTTTAGAAATAATTTTAGAATATGACTCATTAAGCTGATGGTTCGGAAATCACGGCAGGATACGGATTTTGTTTTCTTTGGTAAAGCAATAAAGGTCGACTTCAGCCATGTTCTTGGTATTACTCCGCTTAAATATATGTCATTTAATACTTTTGTTAGGTGTTGAATACCGTCGGTGTTAAATAGTTTTATGAGCTCAGCATATGCATTGTCAGGTCCAGGAGCTTTACCATCTTTTAGTTGTAATATGGCTTTTTGAATTTCATCTGATATGATTGGTAAGTGGTCATCACATATGTAGGATGGAGGTTGTTCGGATCTAGTATCATCAAAGAGTTCTTGTATGTATTTTGTCCATATGCGGATTTCTTGATTTTTGTCTGTGATGATATTCCCCTGTTGGTCTCGCAAAACTTATGGTTGCGAAAAAAGAAGTAAACGTAGCAAAAGCTAAAGCAGAAGCGTATATAAATATATACGTTAACTGTGGACCAGTGATGGTGAAGTGAGATGAAAATAATAAAATACTAGCGGATGTTAAAAACGATGGAACAAGTACCTACTTCGACAGTTTATATAATGAAGAATTTGACAGAAAACCAGGTGAGTCAACTGAGGCAGTGACAGCAATGGTCACCAAAATAACAAACGAATAAGTTGTTCAAGCACTTCAAAAAATAAACAAAGGTAAAGCAGAGATTAGCCAAAATACCATGCAACTAATGCAGAAAAGAATAGAAATAAGAAGCGAAAAGGAAACTAAAGCCGACGAACTACAAAAATTAAATAAATACCCAACAGAGAAGAAACTCTTAAAATAGTTAAAGACTTCTACAAATTGCTGTACACAAGCCAACATCAAGCAAGTAGCAGATAAGATCAAGTACCAGAAATATTAACAAGGAAACATGGCCTTCTCAACCAAGGATTAGAACTATTACCGGAAATCACAATAGACGAAATAAAACTAGCCCTAAGAAAAGCTAAGAATAACAAATCTTCAGGCGAATATTGTGTATTCTTTCCATAAGGTCTGTGACACGGTAGAATTTGACAAATTCCTGGGAGCACTACAAGCATGCCGCATTGACTACCGATATACAAGGTTATTTTCTAATACATACAAGAACGCAACTATGTAGATGAAACTACATAAAAACACGGATCATATTCTAACCGACAGGATGATACCTTATCGCCTAAACTGTTTACCGCAGTACTAGAATATTCTTGTAAAAAACTTAACTGGGGATGAGAAAGGCCTGAACATTGGCGGTAGAAAATTAACAAATTTGAAATTCGCAGACGACATAGTTTTGTTCTCGGACAACCTCAAGGAGATATGTACAATGCTATATGAACTTCAGTTAGTGTCTGCCAGTGTGGGTCTTACAATAAACATCTCCACAACAAAATTTATGATAAACCTAGTACCTAGCGAAAATATCAATATTGGAGACAACAAAGTAGAATTGGTTGAAAAATACATATACCTTGGTCACGAAATAAAGATCACCAGAGACAATCAAACATGCGAACTACGAAGAAGAATAAACCTAGCATGGGCAGCCTATGGAAAACTCTTTCTCTCTTAAAAGGAATCTTTTACAAGCGATATACCAATTTCTTTAAAACGTAAAACATTCGACCAATGTGTGTTGCCTGTGATGACCTATGATGCCAAAACTTTGACATTTCCATCTACAACTTCTAAAAAGCTGCAAATAGCTCAGAGGAAAATGGAAAGATCAATGCTAAGTAGATCGCTCCGTGACCTACGCTCCGTGAAAATACGCTATAGTGTATTTTTATGTATGAGAGAGTAATAAAACAATAAATTATGTATGCAAATCCCTAAACTGTTGATACGGGTGACTCAATAAAAAACAGATATTTGTCAACAAGTTTACAGAAGTATATAGGAAAACAATTTTAAATTGAGTATGACCACCAGGTATAAAGGTTGGAGCAGAATAGAATACAATAGTTGAAAGGGTTACTAATCCCTAAATAAGGTTGCCAGTGTCGTAGTGATGGAGGTTAACAGGTAACAATGAATTTGCAAGAAATGTAAGATGTTTATTTTATTGGTTATATATAACCAATAAAAGTTTAATAAGTACCTACCTATTTGCAAAATAAAGTTTAATTCTTTAGATAAAATAAAACCTTTTATTTTATCTGAAATGAGTGCATTCCACGAAGTAAGGGTTTCAAACAACATTTAATTCTTTAATTCCAGGAATCTACGACAGTAATTGACTAGATAATTACCTTCTAAACTTATTCCACAGAAAATGTGATAGTGGGTTTTTCCATTTTGTAGGAAGGGAAGGTCCAAGTGGCGTATTCAAAATTCTTAACAGTTCACTAAAAGTAGGTACTTCAGTTGCAAGGTGCAGTTTATTGTGTATACTAGTGTTATGGAAAATTTGGAAGTGCCGTGTAAACGCCAAAAAATTGGTCCTTTAACAGTTAATGAAAAAACATTAATATTTAATTGTTTTAAATCATTTAGAGACAAACGTTTATGTGAAAGTGTTGATGAGACCGTTGAGTTAGTTGGCAGTACACTTGGTGTTGGGAAATCTACGATTTACAGAGTTATTAAAGAAGAGAAATGTGGTAGTTTTCAAATGCCACGTAATGCTCCAGGAAAACCAAAATTTCAAATAGAATATCATTTTAAAGAAGGACTTCGACGGAAAGTGCATGAATTCTTTTTTAGACAAGAATTTCCAACATTGGATAAAGTTCTTGTCTCAGTTCTAGATGATAAGGATTACCCAGAAATGAGTCGAAGTACGTTATGGAAACTTTTAAAAGAAATAGGCTTCCGCTGGAAAAAGAATCCCAGAAAGTCTATTTTATTAGAAAGAAGCGATATTGTCATATGCAGAAGACATTTTCTAAGAACCATAAAGGAAATGAGAAACCAAAAAAAAAATATTTTATCTGGATGAAACATGGATCAACGAGGGTCATACACCAAATAAATTTTGGCAGGATGAAACTGTTACAAGTCAAAGGCACGCTTTTGTAAATAACTTATCTACTGGTTTAAACCCACCATCAGGAAAGGGACGCAGGCTGATAATAGTACACATTGGCAGTTCAGACGGTTTTGTTGAAGGTGGTTTATTAACTTTTGAATCAACTCGTACCGGTGACTATCATGAAGACATGAACGCTGATGTCTTTCAAGAATGGTTCGAACAAATGATAGATCTTCTTCCTAAGAACTGTGTAATAGTAATGGATAATGCAAGTTATCACTCCAGACTTATAGAAGGACTGCCCACAACCAAGTGGTTAAAAAAAGACTTGCAGAATTGGCTGAGTTCAAAAAATATTACGTACCATCCCGGATCTATAAGAAAGGAACTTTATTCGTTGTGTGCCCTTCATAAAGAAAAATTTAAAAAATACGAAATTGATGAAATTGCCAAAAATCGTGGAATGACAGTACTTAGATCTCCACCATATCATTGTGAATTAAACCCGATTGAACTGGTATGGGAACAGATAAAGAGCGAAGTTTCAAGAAAAAATACCACTTTTAAAATTCATGATGTTAAACAGTTGTTTTTGGAGGCCGTAAATAATGTAAAACCTGAAAACTGGGAAAAAGTAAATCACACTATTAAAGAAGAGGAAAAAATGTGGAAGCTGGACAATTGGACATTATTACTGATAAAATGATCGAGCCAGTTATTATAAATCTTGGTTCTGAAAGTTCATCTTCTGAATCTGATTTGGATTTGTAACAAGTAGCTGTAAGTTTTATATTAATATTTTTATTCATCTATTTAACATACCTTAGACGGTTTTAAAAACTCTTTATCTCTTTTGTAATTTTTAAAAATTTAAAAAAATGTGAATTTTTTAAAACCCTTTTTAATGTAGGCCAGTCAGTTCTAATATAGTGTGTGATAAAAGAGGTCACTTTTGTTTACATACACATAACACTTTATAACACTGAAATAATTCATTTATTTTTTACAATTATTCAAAGTAATTTTTCAATTAATCTTGAGCACGCCCATGGAGTGGTTGGAGATACCAGTTAAAATTATGCTAATTACTCTCTCGTTCATAAAAATAAACTATAGAAATAAAGACTTAAGACGAAGAATATAAGTTACCGATGTAACTTCCCGAATTGCCACACTAAAATGGAACTGGGCTAGACACGTCGCCCAAATCAGTGATGAAAGGAGGCCGAGGTTAGGCATAAGAAGTAAGGGAAGACCATCTACGCGTTGGACTGACAATCTCATGTCAAGAAATTGAATGAAAAGTGCTGAAGATATAGAGCACAATGGACAAAAATGGGGCCGGCCTATGTCCAGCAGTGGACGCAAAGGACGGGGTGATAATGATGATGATGTTAGTGTTTCTGCACCATTTGTAAGAACTGGTAAAATACATTGGTAAAAAACCTTTCTTTTTAAACAAACTGGAACTGGTAATTCACATTAGAATTAAAAATGTTCTTCAATCTACCAAAGGCATTCCAGCTCACGTGAGACATATCCTTTTTTGTACATAAGTTTTATATCTGACATAAATTCAAAGAAGAGGCATATGTAAACAATAAAAATATACATAAAACTCTTATATTTTTCTTGGAATAGTGTAAACCATTATTTTAGTATAAACAAAGCAATCTAAATGAAGTTTAATGCCCCAAATACAAGGTGTTTCACGTATAATTCTAGTTGTACCTAATGTATGTCTAAAACATTTATATCTTGCTAACATCCCTGTTATCTGTTATGCCATCTACTTGGCATCCAATTTGTTTTTGTTAGAGTGCCCGTTTATGCGTAACGCCCGTTTTTTTTTTTAATTTTCATATATCAAATCAAAATTTGTAACATTTATTTGAACATTTGTAACTAATTTATTTTTCACCTTAATCTTTTGAAATTAAACACAAAAAGTACTGTTTTTAGTAATGTCTGTCTGAATTCAAGTTATGTACCTTTACCTTATAAAAGTACCCAAATTACTCTGTATAATACAGCATGAACCTGATGTTTTATATTTATTTAAGTAGGTACCCTAGATTTATTGTTAACACTATTAATTTATGTAGGACTATAATATACTTCCCTTATTAATATGTATTTATGATCATCAAAACATATAAACAACCTTTTTAACCCTTTTAAAAAAGAACTACCTCGAAATCTATGCTTCACCGATTTCGACAGGTGCACACAGGTCCAATTCCGTATATAAATTAAAAAACCAGACCAACCAAGGCGGTCCATTAAAATAGATCTTGTTTAAGATAA
Source organism: Diabrotica balteata (assembly GCA_918026665.1). Lineage (NCBI taxonomy): Eukaryota > Metazoa > Arthropoda > Insecta > Coleoptera > Chrysomelidae > Diabrotica > Diabrotica balteata. Next base: position 8,239,470 of record OU898276.1, on the reverse strand, counting down.
ACAACCCATATTTTATGTATTAGATAACCTCAACCCCTATCAGGATGCTGCAACTAGTTTCAAATGTCATGTGTCAACTGGTCTTACAAAGATCCAGATGAATCCTTTGTAAATTCGCAAGTTTAAATAAATTAAAGCTTTTATTTATTATGAAATACATTTCTGAAGAGGAAATATAGGATAAAACTATAAAAATGTGTGTTTTGGTTTAAACATAGGCGCTGACATAGAAAAACATTGCAGAAAAAGCGACTCACCCTCTGAATGCTCGGCGAACTTCGCTAGGGTAAACATCCAAAAAATTTAGTCACTGTCACTGGTTACGAAAACGACACGTGCACTCACTATAGTGGAAAAATTGGCCACTAACCCCACTAGTTTCATTAGAAATACTGATGATCGTTCAGAAGGCATATGCAGCCCTTCATTTTCAAAGCCCGCTCGATGTTTACTACGTTGCGCAAAGGGATTTTACGCATACCCACGTTACTACAACAAATGATTCTGCTGCTACGTTGTCAAGTCATTGGTTTTGTATAGGGAAGATTTGTATGCAGTGATTCTCTATAAACTGAAATATACAGATTTTTTGAAGTAAAAAGGGAATCCATAAATTACTATCATTTGCAAGTATGTTTATTATTTATTTAAACACAAAACCACATCAACCGCGCAGGATGATTAGTGGATAACAAATAAAAGAACTATTACATTAAATTCAGATTGGAAATCATTAAAGGTATCCTGACCTTGTTTACAGCTAACCTAAAGAGTTCATTAGTAGTACAGCCAAAATGCCGTCAAAATGCGCAACATGACATTCTTCTACAGCCTGGATTCCGTTTTCCTTCTATTTTTCCTTGCATTAAATTTTGAAGTAATGCGTATTTATGTCCTCTCATCAGGTGACCCAAATATTTGAGTTTTCTTCGTTTGATCGTTGACACAATTTCTGGGTCTTTTCCTATCCTTTGTATTACTTCAAAGTTTGAGACTCTTTCAACCCAACTTGTCTTCAGCATTCGACGGTAGCACCACATCTCGAAACTTCCAATATTTTTTATGTTGTTAAATACGTAGCCCCTTAGCATTTTTAATCCTAGGGGGATGCTTATATCTCTGTTGCAAAACAATTTCCTCATCTTTATGAAGATGGCCCTGGCAATTTCGATACGTCTTTGTATTTCATTGTTTTGGTCTCCAGTTTCGTTTATTGAAGTCCCCAAGTATATGTAACTTGATACTTTTAAGACCATATACTTGTTTTTTTTATATTGATATTTATGCCATAATTGTTGCAGGCAATATTTATATTTGTAAGTAATCGTTGTAATTCTTCTACTGTTCTTGCAACTAATACAGAGCGTACTAGTTGCAACTCGTCTGCGTATCGAATATTATTTACAATGTCTCCATTGAGTACGATTCCTTCGTTTGCTTGCAAAAGGGTTTCCTGGCAAATGCTTTCACTATAAACAATAAATAGCAGCGGTGACAAAATGCATCCCTGTCGTACTCCTCTACGTATTTCTATTGCTTGTGATATCTCATTTTCTATTTTGATGTTAGCTTTCTGATTCAAATATAGATTGAAAATAATTCGCAGATCTTTATTATCTATGTCCTTTCTTTCAAGAATGTCGCTTAGCTCATCATAGCGTACTCTGTCAAATGCTTTTTCAAAATCGATAAAACATGCATGTACTTCCTGATTAACGTCTAGGCATCGTTGTGTGAGAACATTCAAACCGAAGAGAGCTTCTCCAGTATCTAGTCCTTTTCTGAACCCCATCTGTATATCACTAATATCTGAATCCAGCTTTTGATAAACTTGGTTGTGGATGACTTTTAGGAATATCTTTAGTAGATGGCTCATTAAAGATATTATTCGATGTTCTGAACATTTTTTTGCCACTCTTGAGGTATAATACAGTTTTGTATATTGTGTTAAATAAGTGCAATATTATACCTATTGGGTCATCATTCAAGAGCTTTAGCAATTCAGTAGGAACCTCATCAGGTTCATTTGCCTTTCCAGTTTTGGAATTTCTAAGTTCCACTTCTACTTCACATTTTATTATTTCAAGTCCTGTTTCACCATTTATCTGAACAATGTTATTTCTGTTGTCCTCAAACAATTCTCTTATGTATTCAATTCATATAATAATTTTCTCTGTTAAACCTATAATAATATTTTCGTCTTTGTTTTTAAGCAAACTTATTTGATGTCTTCTTTGAGTTCCTGTAATTTCTTTTACTTTTTTATTTACATTGAATGTGTCATATTTTCTTTTATAGTTTTCCATTTCTACACATTGTTCTTCAATTCATAATTCTTTGGCCTTTTTTATTCTTTGCTTTATGTTCTTATCAACATCTCTGTATTTTTGTGCATTATTCTTCATTTTACTTCTTTCATCCATTAGTTCTAGTATGTCTGGTGTCATCCATACCTTGTGTTTCTTTGCAGATTTGGTTAGGTGTTTTTTCCCGTAGTTCTTATAGAACCAATCAACCGCGAATTTATAAAGTACATCTTTCAGCTTTGATATTATGTTTTGGGGTCATATATTGGTCAATAACTGCCAGGTCATAGTTCTTGGTTCTAACGTTTACCACCGTTTTTGAGTACATTCAGCTTCAAATTTGACTGCTTCGTTATGTTGAAGATTTTCTCTGATTATAACGGGACTACCTCCACTTGCATTATTTTTAAGATGTATGATGTGGTAAACTTTGTATCCCTTAAATCTAATGAATTATTGTTTAGTGAGATGTGTTTCAGATATTAAACACACGTCAGTTTTGTTCATATTTATGGTTAGTTGCAATTCTTGTTGTCTTTGCAATAATCCGTTGATTAAATAACTTAATATTTTAAGACAGTTGGCCATTTATGACGGTTTGACAGACTGAGAGAGAAAAAAAGAGCAACATTTAGCTTTAAATTTTATCTGATTTGAAACATAAAGCAAAATTAGAACAGATATATACAATAAGGTAATAAATTAAATACATTAATAAAATTCCAATCAGAGATTGGAAGCTGACAGCTAAGAACAGAAAACGATGGAAATTATCCATTCAGCAATGGGCCTAAAAGCCTTGTTAAAGCTATACATATATACATATACATTAATGTATATTAAACAATTCGTCATTTTTTTTAAAGTAGCTTTTTTACTGACCAAACCAAAATAGTCTTCAGAAACAATACTAATAAAATATTGCAATCAAATATTCTAAAGAAATTAATAAGAAGTACTTGATTAATAATGATCTGCCTTGCCAATAGTACAATCTATTATGTCTATTCAGTCTCAAGAACTCGACAATATCACAATAAATTAGTAAAAAATAAATTACTTTAGACACTTCTACATTGAGCCTATCGTCAACAAAATTAAACTCCCAAATACTCTTTCTTTATATACGCCTGGCAACAGCGCTAATTGTGTCTTCGGCTGCAGTTTCCGCAAACGAAGCGAATCCGTTGGGGGCAGGAGATAGGTGTTTTTATTCACTGTGTTTACATTTCGCGATGTTTGATCGTTTGATACAGGAACTGCATCTCAATATTTTATCATTTGCTGACGAGCATTACTGACCAAGGCTGGAATGAGTTTCGCAATGGGCAGCAATATACAAAGTAGTCATATTTTATTATTTAATACTGTATTAATGGATTTTTAATAAATAAATAACAATTATAAAATGAAATAATTGTGATTACAATCAATTGTGGCGAAAAAACAGTTTCAGAACCTGATTAAAATTCTTAGTTGATTATTAAAACAATCATAGTATTTTAATTTGATTATTTTCGGGTCCCCTCCATTCTGCTTATGTGGTTATTCCATTCTTTTTTCTATTTTGTGTCTATTCATTTATACACTGTACGTTGCATTTTCTTTTAATATCAAGATTTATAATAATATCAATTTTCTTTTAATATCTTGAAATGTCAAAACTTTATACAAAGCAGGAAATATCCACAACGCAATACAGGAGATGAATAGAATTCATATTGAAATCATGGGGATAGCAGAAATGAGAAGGCCAGATTCTAGAAAAACACAAATAAAAGATCACAAGGTATATTACTCGGAAAAAAGTGATGGATCACATGAATATGGAGTCGGAATAATCGTATCACCCAAGGATGCCAAATGTGTTACTAACTTTACACCAATATCAGAGAGAGTGATGTTATTACAAGTAGAAGCCAACCCTATTAATATAAACATCATTCAAGTTTATGCTCCCACTGCAGACAAAGAGGAGGAAGAAGCAATTGAGTTCTATCAGAACATCCACAGTATCATACAAAAAATACCTCGACAGGAAGTTCTCATCATTATAGGCGATTTTAATTTCAAGATTAGAGCTGGAGATAAAACACAGTATAATAGTATATACATGGACTCAGAAACGAAAGAGGAGACCTCCTAGAAAAATTCGCAGAAGACTCAGAACTAGTTGTCACCAACACATTCTTCAAATTACCACCTCGCATGCTGTACACGTGGAAATCCCGTCAAAACAGACCCGGGAGAGTTATTTGGGATCAAATAGACTACATTTTAGTAAATAAAAGATTCCGAAACAGCTTTACATCTGTCAAGACTTATCCTGGAGCAGACTTGGAGACAGACCACGTTCCACTGGTGGAAGTATTTCGAGTCAAACTCAAAACAGTGCAGAAAAATAAAGCATAATCATACGACCTATGCATGCTGAAAGACCTTGATACGACGATTAGAACCCAAGCCACGTTAAACGAGCAAGTGACTGCAATTAGAGACGAATCGAACGAAGGACAAATTATCAAACATATTACAGAAATACTGCAAAATATAAAGGATAAACACTTAAAGACATATAGATTAATGAAGAAAAAATCATCGATGACAGATGAAATTCTGAACCTAATGGACGAAAGAAGAGAAGCCAAAAATGACCCAGACAAATGTAAAGCCATAAATATATTAAAAAACAAACGAAAATCAGAGAAGCGAAGGAAAAAAAAGCAAATGAAAGATGCGAAGAAATTAAGACTCTGCAGTTACAATAGTCAAAATGTAGGTTAAGTGGGACTAAGACGAAGGCAGAAAGAAAATGTAACTGATTCTGATGAAAACATCATCTTGGACAAACAGAGATAACAACATGGAAAGAACATCTAGAAAAACTATTTGAAGACCAAAGATATAACACCTTTAAGCTAGAAGAAGAGGTAAACGATAAACCAAGAATATTACAGCAGGAAGTTTTTTCCGCAATAACACAGTTAAAGGATGGCAAAGCGGCAGTCACTGATAATATACAAGCAGAACTACTTAAACTAATGGACAATGAATCAATAGTAGTAATCGCAAGGGTATTCAACAACATATACAACTCTGGGGAAATACCTACCAACAGAATGGCTAAAATCTGAGTTTGCACTTTCAAAAACACCAGGAGCCAAAAAATGCGAAGATTACCATACTATAAGCCTCATGAGTCATCTCCTAAAATTGTTTCTAAAGATAATTCATAAGAGAATCTACAAGGTGTGTGATAGTCAAATTTCGCCCAACCAGTTCGGATTCACAAATGCTATTGATACTAGAGAGGCTTTGTTCTCAGTACAAATCTTATTTTAAAGATGCAAAGACGTCAACTGCGACGTGTACGCATATCTGGTTGATTAAGAGAAAGCGTTTGATCGAGTACAACACGAAAAAATGATGCAAATACTACAAGAAGCAGGAATTAACAACCAAGATCTAAAAATAATTAGAAATCTGTGCTGGGATCAGACAGCAAATCTCAGAGTTGAAGCTGAAAACATTGACTATGTGAAAATCATGCGTGGAGTGAGGCAAGGCTGTATTTTGTCTCCTCTAATCTTCAATATCTACTCTGAAAGAATATTTATCGAAGCTATACATGAAATTGAAAAAGGTATTCTACTAAATGGTTAGTACTTAGAAGACCTACAAGTTCTTATGAACAAAATCACGTATTATAGTCAACAATATGGACTCAACATAAACGTTAAGAAGACAAAGCGTCTGATAATTAGCAAGAAAATAATAACAGAAGGTCAACTCTACGTTAACCTATCTTCAGGATATTGGAGCACGCATTGAAAAAGCTAGATCCACTTTTAATCGGATGGGGGCCTTCTTTAAGTATCTTCTTTTTTATGGTGTTGAATCGTGGACATTGAACGAAGATTTGTGCAGAAAACTGAAAGCATTTGAGATGTCGCTATATCGGAGAATAAGGTGGTACTTAAAATCCCGTGGACTGACCGAGTCACAAATGAGGAAATCCTCAGAAGAATGTAAAAAAAACCGAGAGGTACTGACTTCCATCAAATCTCGAAAGGTACAATTCTTCGGACATATTATACGAAATGAATCCAGATATACTCTCCTTTAAGCCATCCTGCAAGAAAAAATATTTGGAAAACTAGGTCCAGGAAGAAGAAGAACATCTTGGATGAAGAACCTCAGAATCTGGTTCAATACAACATCTGTGCAGCTTTTCCGCGCTGCTGCAGATAAGATAAAGATTGCCATGATGATCGCCAACATTCGTAACGGATAGGCACATCGAGAAGAAGATGTATTCACTTCTCTTTCGATCTCTCAGCGTATTTCCTGTAATTATTCTCAGTACTCTCATCTCTACCGCTTCCAGTAGTCTTTGCGTTGTGTCTGGTCTTGTTTCTGATGCCTCCACTACACATCGGCAGACGCGTCTACAGAAGCGTCTGCAGAGGCATCAGCACAAGCTGACCACACATCTGGACACATCTAGAATAGAATAGAATAGAAATATGCTTTATTGTCACTGAAAATTATTGAACAATTTTATGGACAAAGCTAAAAAATAAATCAGTCAAATAATACAAAAAGTATAAAACAAAAACAATATAGTTAAAAAACAGAATAACACAATTTTAAATTAGTAAAATTATTGTATAACCTACATAATTTGTACAGACAACAACAAATGAGACAAATTGTAGCCACTGCTTGAGACACCCAAATGTAATTATAAACAATACTAATTTTGTTTCTTTGTTATACATTAAGAAACTCGTCAACTGAATAATATGGTCTTTCTGAGAGATAGATTTTTGTCACCTTACGAAACTTAATGAAGGATGTTGCGGATTTAATTTCTCTTGGAAGGTGATTATAAAGTTTCTTTGCACGATATAGAATAGAATTCTTTACTAGCTGAGTGGACGGGATCGGCAAATAAACGTTACAATCCGAATTTCTAATGGAATAGCCATGGTCAGGTCTATCGGGAAAAATGTTTAGATGCTTTCGAATCAAACAAACTGTTTCCAAAATAAATAAAGAGGGAAGCGTCAAAATTCCGTGATTTTTGAAGTAGGTCTTGCAATGAGTTGTTTGTTTGAGACCAAATAGATAACGGATTGCTCTTTTTTGCAACTTAAAAATAGTATCAAATTGGGCCGCTGTACTAGAACCCCAAAATGGAAGCCCATATCGAAGATGGGGCTCGAACAATGAGAAATATGCCATTTTGGCAGAAGATAAATTTAGTTCCTTCGAAACAGATCTTATTGCAAAGCAAGCTGAGGCTAGTTTCTTCCTTAAGGAGTCAGTATGCAAGGACCATTTGAGATCACTGTCAATGAGAATACCTAGAAACTTCACGGAATTTACGATATTGATTTGGCTCTCATTCAAAAGCAAGGGTTGCATGACTCCTTTATAAGATAATGCTACAGTCTTATCCACGTTAAAGCTAAGTAAGTTGGAGTCTGACCAAGCCTTGATTATAAGTAAATCATCGGTTATAATTGAATGAAGCGTTGAAATATCAGAGCTACTCCAAGTAATACTGGTATCATCAGCAAATAGAAAAATTTTCCCTTTAATTTTCAAGTAAGTGATGTCATTAATGAAAAGTAAAAAAAGAATGGGACCTAATACTGAACCTTGCGGTACTCCACACTCAATATCTTTACAACTAGAGTCGGTATCATTTATTCTAACCAATTGTTTCCTACCTACCAAGTAAGTTTTGAACCAGTTCAAAGACACACCCCGAATTCCATAGAAACTTAATTTTTTTAATAGAATGTCGTGATTTACGCAGTCTATCAATCTACGCAATCTATCGTTCAGTCTGTGTTAATTCCCAAGAGACGCAATATCTGACGTCCGCACCGAAACCCTTTGATCTGTGCTAAAAAAAGACGCATCCGTGGACGTGATATATAAACAACAGATGATCAAATTTCTCCTTCTACACATCTCCAGATGCATACGTAGATGTCGTCTGCGGACGCGTCTGGCAATGTGTAGAGGATCCAAAGAAAACCGACACCAATCGGATATGTTGCAGACGCATCCGTGGACGTGATGTATAAACAATAGATGATCAAATTTCCCCTTCTACACATCTCCAGATGCATACGTAGATGTCGTCCGCGGCCGCGTCTGCCGAGATATAGAGGAACAATGAGGCATCTCAGTGTTAATAATATGTCTGTCTCGCAATATAGTGTTATTAAAGCATCCTGCCAGTCTATTTTCTTTTTGTACTGTATTCTTTGTCCATCCATTTGTGTAAAAATAGCTTAAACCAAAGTTAGATTCCAAAAACAAAAATAAAATGTATTTATGTCATTATATAATAATTAAATTAGATATTACAAGCAGGGAGAAGTTTACAGTCACATTACTGTGGGATCAAAATCATAAAAAAACCTTGATGAAAAATGACCAAGAAGACCTCAGTTACATGATGAAGAAACAAGAAGAATATACCAAGGCTGGCATAGATGATAACCTCGCGAAAACAGAGTACCTATCTACTACAAGTGAAGAAAACATAGAGGATCTACAGATTAACGACAACATAACAATCAAAAGAAAACAGAGGAAAAATTAGGAAAAGATTAGGACAAACAAGAACAGCAATACAACTTAACTCAGTATGGTGGGAGAGACACCTAAATATGAAAATAAAAACACAGATTTATAAAACATTAGTGCGAAGTATTATGGCATATGGGGCTGAAAATTGGATTATAAATAGGAAAGAGTAGCAGTAGGATAGTAGCAATAGAGATGGAATGCCTGCTGCAGAGTAACAAGAATCGATAGGAGAAGTAACGACGAAATAAAGCAAAAAACATTAATAGAAACAGACATACTAACATATATAGAACAAGCAAGGCTAAGGTGGTATGGAGATGTAAGAAAAACCAGCAACAGCAGATGGGTAAAGAGAATAACCGAACGGAGCCCCATAGGAAGGAGGCAAAGAGGACGACCCCGAAGATACTGGAGGAACGAAGTAGACGACGCCATGTGCAAGGTAGGCCTGAACGATGGAGAATGGGACAACAGAGAGAGATGGAAACAATTGAGCGAGGGATGGCTTATAACGATCAGATTCCGACGACCTTGTAACTAAACGTAGATTGTCGTTTGCATCTATAGCATCTTAGCGTCAGTTCTATTCTGTAATCGCTAAGCGCGAGCTGCTGCTGTTTTGCAGTTTTCATTGGTTTGTTTTTGAGAAAATTCATAATGTCCAGTGATCTTAGTGATAGTGATATATCTAATGGAAATAATCAGCCAGGAAATGTCAAAAAGTGGAGAAAAACCGGCAAAATGAGTGATATAATGAAAAAATTACGCATCAACACTTACGAGGTCGGAGAAGACTGTAAGTGTATTCGTTACAACTGTTTTCAAGTCATCCCTTTGAATGAAAGACAACGATTAATTTCTCATTTTAATGAGTTAGGGGACTACAATGTTCAAAAGAAATATTTAACAAGTCTTTTTACGGTTTTACCTGTTGGTACACGGAGAAGCCAAAACCCTGAAACTGGAGCAAGTTTTAATCAATATTCTTATAGCTATAGAGTTCGGGTAAATGTGGGTGGCTCGTTACAAGATACTGTTGTTTGCTATAAAGCACTTTTGTCTTTACACATTTGTCCTATTTTTATGTGCCAAAATGTCCTACGGCGACTAGGCCTATCAGGATTTTAAAAATAGAAAAAACCACCCACGGTTTGTGTAACACAAAGACCATTATTTTGGCCTATATCTTACAGCCGTGTTAGTTCCCTCAAAAAATCAGGCACGTAAGAGAAAATTGAAACCTGTTCTACTAAAGAAGCTATATAATAAACTTGTGCCTATTAAGATTGCTTAGTTGCATGATTTATTGCACCTAACCCAATTCCTGACAAACATTGAAGCGCATTCCTTTTACCAAGGACTAGTTTCCGATGGCGGTACGAATGAAGGTAGTGATCTGGAATTTGCCGAAGATCCACCCATCGACATTTAACGCGCAAAATAGATCAGCATCCAGCTCCTTAATTAAAAATTCGAAGATTTAAAGTACATAATTACCAAACTATTTTTTTTTTTTCATTTTTGTATTAAAAAGTCTTATAATAATAAACTGATAACTAAATATTTTGTATTTAATTTCCCTGAACCAAAATAAACGACTTAATTCGATTTGTACAAAATGAACAAAATGTGAGTCTCTGATCGTTCTTTCCCGTGGCCCTTTATATATATATATATATATATATATATATATATATATATATTGTTATGATATTTATGTAAAATCGAGAAAAATATTGGTGTGTTTAAAATTCTTCAAAGTTCAAAAAACATTAAAATAATTCAAATAAGTAGGATAATAACCAACAAACATTTCGAAGAAAGAAAGTTTTAAATTTTTGGATTACCTGTATTAAACAAAATGTAAGCTATGCATAAATTATTTCCTTTGTTATACTATATTTGAGTGACCCGCATAATTTTAAGTGAAATCCCAAAGACAATTGAACCGGGTTTTTCCAAATACATTAAGGCAGTGATTAAAGACAATACAAGAGATTTGGAAAGAGGTTTTTGTTAGTTTTTAAGAATTATAGAAAAATATTATTTGTAAATAAGATTTAGGAAATTTTATAATTATAGGTAAAAATTTGTTTGTTATCGGAATGAAAAAATGGGGAATTGTGACGAGTTTTGATTGGCGGAGATTGAAAAAGGTGGGATAGGTATGTAGGAATGAAAGTTTAGCTAGATTTCGGAGTGAGAAAAGATAGTCAGTTGGTTTCCAAGGGTGCAAGGCGAACGGCCGTTGTTCTCGGGTAGTTTCCCAGAGGTAAGAAGCAGTAGCAGTGAAAGTTTGTGAGTTTTCGTGTAGTTAGTGTATCTGACAGAAGCTGATCCAGTAAAATATTGTAAGTCATATTTTTCTACTTATATTCCAAGAGTCACTGTTCAGGCCAACGAGAGATTCAGTTTATCGTAAAGAAAAGATATTCCATCAGAGAGAGATAATTTTGTTTTCTGTTAACTTTTGTTAACTTTTGTTAACTACAATGTTCAAAAGAAATATTTAACAAGTCTTTTTACGGTTTTACCTGTTGGTACACGGAGAAGCCAAAACCCTGAAACTGGAGCAAGTTTTAATCAATATTCTTATAGCTATAGAGTTCGGGTAAATGTGGGTGGCTCGTTACAAGATACTGTTGTTTGCTATAAAGCACTTTTGTCTTTACACATTTGTCCTATTTTTATGTGCCAAAATGTCCTACGGCGACTAGGCCTATCAGGATTTTAAAAATAGAAAAAACCACCCACGGTTTGTGTAACACAAAGACCATTATTTTGGCCTATATCTTACAGCCGTGTTAGTTCCCTCAAAAAATCAGGCACGTAAGAGAAAATTGAAACCTGTTCTACTAAAGAAGCTATATAATGAACTTGTGCCTATTAAGATTGCTTAGTTGCATGATTTATTGCACCTAACCCAATTCCTGACAAACATTGAAGCGCATTCCTTTTACCAAGGACTAGTTTCCGATGGCGGTACGAATGAAGGTAGTGATCTGGAATTTGCCGAAGATCCACCCATCGACATTTAACGCGCAAAATAGATCAGCATCCAGCTCCTTAATTAAAAATTCGAAGATTTAAAGTACATAATTACCAAACTATTTTTTTTTTTCATTTTTGTATTAAAAAGTCTTATAATAATAAACTGATAACTAAATATTTTGTATTTAATTTCCCTGAACCAAAATAAACGACTTAATTCGATTTGTACAAAATGAACAAAATGTGAGTCTCTGATCGTTCTTTCCCGTGGCCCTTTATATATATATATATATATATATATATATATATATATATATATATATATATATATATATATTGTTATGATATTTATGTAAAATCGAGAAAAATATTGGTGTGTTTAAAATTCTTCAAAGTTCAAAAAACATTAAAATAATTCAAATAAGTAGGATAATAACCAACAAACATTTCGAAGAAAGAAAGTTTTAAATTTTTGGATTACCTGTATTAAACAAAATGTAAGCTATGCATAAATTATTTCCTTTGTTATACTATATTTGAGTGACCCGCATAATTTTAAGTGAAATCCCAAAGACAATTGAACCGGGTTTTTCCAAATACATTAAGGCAGTGATTAAAGACAATACAAGAGATTTGGAAAGAGGTTTTTGTTAGTTTTTAAGAATTATAGAAAAATATTATTTGTAAATAAGATTTAGGAAATTTTATAATTATAGGTAAAAATTTGTTTGTTATCGGAATGAAAAAATGGGGAATTGTGACGAGTTTTGATTGGCGGAGATTGAAAAAGGTGGGATAGGTATGTAGGAATGAAAGTTTAGCTAGATTTCGGAGTGAGAAAAGATAGTCAGTTGGTTTCCAAGGGTGCAAGGCGAACGGCCGTTGTTCTCGGGTAGTTTCCCAGAGGTAAGAAGCAGTAGCAGTGAAAGTTTGTGAGTTTTCGTGTAGTTAGTGTATCTGACAGAAGCTGATCCAGTAAAATATTGTAAGTCATATTTTTCTACTTATATTCCAAGAGTCACTGTTCAGGCCAACGAGAGATTCAGTTTATCGTAAAGAAAAGATATTCCATCAGAGAGAGATAATTTTGTTTTCTGCAGTTTTTCTTTCATTGATAACACAATTTTTTTACACTTAATTTAGAAAGGATATAAATATTTTGATTAGGAGATTTAGAGTAATACTTGGATTTTGAGATTTCAACTAATATTGTTTGTACCATTAATTTTGATTGTTCACGTACGTAGAACAAAATTTTGAGAATTATTATATGAGATTTTGTTTATTGAAAACTTTTGAGTGTGAATTATTTCATTATTTTTATTTCAATATATAGTGTTAGATCATATGTTGTTTTTTATTATTCCGGTATTCTTTGGACCTTACCTTTCACATGTAATAGCATAGATATTGAAGCACGAATTTAACCCTGAGATAAAAGAATTAAAAATTGTGATAGAGTCATAATCATATCATTTAAATAATTTTAATTAATCAAAAAATTAATTAGCTAATTATTGCTTGGCGCACCAAGACTTTAAATATTACAATAATATATATATATATATATATATATATATATATATATATATATATATATATATATATATATATGTATATTTATATATAAAATAAGGATCATTCGAAGAGTGGCGGGTTTGTTGGTCAAAAATTGGAGAAAAAAGACAAAGATGATAATATGATGGCTACTTCATCTATTTATTGAAAACGTTTCGCTATCCAATTTAATAGCATCATCAGTTCATCTAAAAAGAACAATATGAAAAACCACCCATCCAATGAAAAGCTATTAAGTATGTTACCTCAAAAAGATATGTAGCAGTCAAAGATATTCACAATTATTGTAAAGAAGCTTACGACAATGGACATTATATAATTATGTTGTATAAACAATAAATTGAACTAAATACAGTTGACAATTTTCATAAAATTAGCACAGCAAAAAAACATGTGGTAGCAGTACATGTATGTTAAAAAAATATATGTAAAAAACTTTATCATGTATAAAAAACAAAATTAGTGTAGAAAAGAACTAAAAGGTCCAAGAATGCACTTCCGACAGTAATTAAATAATTAAGATTTCATTTTAACTTTAGGTGGCATTATTCTAAAGTTTCATTAAAAATTTTAGTAATTTAAAAGTAATAATGAAGTTACCACTGAGCTTGTCGAGTACTGCCAGTGAAATGAAGGCAACAGGTGTTAAACGTCAACAACGTGAAAAGACAGATGCCAAGAGGTCAACTAGTGACAGATCAACAAGGCGTATTACTACCAACTCCAGTACACTAGAGCGGTTTATTTAAAAAGTATGACAAAATTTGGTCGACAAACTGTCTGTAAAAACCAAAAAACTGAAAGGAAAAGGTGGTTAAGAACTCCTTTAAGCTTACTAGCTTAAGTAGCTCCACTACTCATCTTTACCTTACTTTCCTCATGTTACTGATAAACTTATTAAACTGTATAAACAGAAGAACATTTCTGTTAAAATTGCGGTTAAGAATGCCAAGATTGTCAGAAATTTGTTTTCAAAAACCAAATCACCCTTGTCCCCTCTGGAACAAGTTAATGTTATTTATCATTTACCTTGTGCTGATTGTGACTCGTGCTACATCGGTCAGACGGGGAGATCACTGAGAGGGCTTCTTACGATACACCGCAGTAATATTAACTTATCTAAGCATACTTGTGCCCTTGCACAGCATGCTATTAACACTAAACACAAAGTAGATTTTAATGAAGTATCATTGCAAGGTGAGAACACGGTCTTAGAGAAGAAGATGACTGGAATGTTTGAACTATCTGCACAATCTATCTATGAAGCCCACTCCATATCTATATTTTATACTCTAACCTCCAGTCATCAACTTCTTATTTCGAAAATTGGTCATCCAAAATGAAAATACTAAATGTCGTTGTATTTAAGATTTTAGCGATAAAGGCCACCGTCGCCTTGGTGGTTGAAATTTGAGAATGATTATATTTACTAAATACGTCCCCTTAAAAATAAATATTGACGGTGGCGCACTCTGTGTGGATATGAAAAGATATTAAGCAAACAAATGAAAAAGAACCAATGCCCCAAAGAAACACTTGCCGATAGAAAATGATAAAGATAGTCAAAGCTTTTTAAAATGTTTCCTACAAAAGATATCTCTTGATAATTCTTTTAAGTCAACATAAAATCTCACTAAAGTAATTTTAGACTTTTCACATAATGAATAATAAAACTAGTCTGCTGTTGTGGTATTACCGCTTAAGCTCATAACCATAGGTATTAAAGAATTGATTACAAACACGATATCATGATACGAACTTTTAAGGGTTCTATTGATTAATTTCCTTTGCGAAGTTTCATGTTCCTTCGCCTTTCTTCCTGTTTTATGTTATATACATTAACGTTATATTGCAAGGAAGGACGCGATCAATATATGTAATATTTCAGACAATTAGGCATCCACTTTGTAAATTGATGCTAAAGTAAGTTATTTAATATAAAGGGGATGCTTCTTTTGCTTTTTGTGTAAAGATGTTTTACACTTCACTTATTAAAATGGATTACGTATTATGAAAGATAACGAAAAATATTGATAAAAGCAATTTTTTATCTTAACTGACAGTCTATAAGTTCTACAAATTTTAACAATTATGTTTAACATTAGTCTTAAAAAATAGTGTCTTATGTTAATTTATTTAAACTGTTAATTGTAGTATAGTGTACTGATACTAATTTTTCACCTGTATAATCAAGATTCGAAAACTAGAAAAGAACGAGTCAAAAATAAAATTCGTATGAGAACTGCGAGTCAAAATTTTCTTGTTGGAAACAAGTGAAAATATTTTGGTCCTAAAAGAAATACGTAAAGAAACGTTGAGAAACATGTAACAAAATAGAATGCCTATTCTTCTTCTTTGGCCTTAAGTAATCCAACTTTGAAAATAGGCGTCCCTCAAATCAATCCAGTGTTTTCTATTTTGCGCCACTTGCTTCAAGTTGTATCCTCCAATCTTCTTAATGTCATCAGATTATCGCATTTGTGCTTTTTCTCTGCTTCTCTTTCCTAACCATGGTCTCCATTGTTGTACTTCGTGGTTCCATCTTTTATCCTTTAGTCAAGCATTGTGTCCTGCGAAGCTCCATTTTAATTTGGTATGTTCTCCTATGTTTCTCAGTACTGAGAAACCTGATAGAAAATGATATTAAATATAAACAACCCGAAGAACAAGATATGCAATATATCTTTCGTACCTGTCAGATCTTCAACCGGTACGCCACTGTTTGCAGTAAATGGAAAAGCTGGCCGTAACATACCATCTAAAACCCATGGTGTATCAAAATTTTCAAAGGTGAAATCGTTCTCGTTTCGAAGATTATTATCACTATCGTCGCTACATTGGTACTCGCTGATTCATTCTGATTTGATATTTTAATCGGGATCTGAATTTTCAATAGATTCATACAATTTATTCTCGCTGTTACTATCACTAGAACTTACCATATTATACTCCAAAATCCAGCCAACATATACTGCTTCTTAAGCAAATAGATCAACTCTGGATGTGGGACTATTGGTATGTCTTACCACTCGCCTATGGGCCGGGCCTAACGGTCATTTTCTTAGTCACGCCTTTATTCTGTTGTATAGACAATATATCTATACCTGGGTTAAAAAAAATAGTTCAACGTAAATATAATGGTCTTGAACATACAAAAATTTTATTTAACTCACTGAAATATTCTCCATAGTTACTTAAGAGGTAAACACCAATGAACCAACAACGCAAGAAATAGAAATGACCATAGAAAAACTGAAAGCACAAAGCAACCGGACCTGACAATATTCTACCAGAGTGTTAAAAAGCTTGCCCAAGCACAACAACAGAGCCAATCAAATCACTTTTGCAAAGGGCCTGAAGAGAGGAAAATTTCCCCAAAGAATGGAAAATGCGACTTTATGGGATAATAAAGATATCAATAATGAGCGACAAAAGATATTGCGAAAACTGGGGAGGGATTATATTTCTGAAGACCATAAATAGATTAACAGGAATAATTATAAACAACTGATTGAAAAACAGTGGGCAAACAATGGTAAGGAAGGAACATACCGGCTTCAGATCAAACCGATCATGCATAGACTAATCAGACCATATCAGAATTAAAAAGAATATTTATGTGACATATTTATCGTAACACTAGATACAGCAAAAACGTATATTGAATAAATGTGATTTTTTTCTCTTCAGTAGTTTTGAATATATAGTAAAATTTTGAAAAACGTTCATCACTGCAAAACTAAAGCTATTTGATATAACAAAAAGAATAATACTTATAATACTTAATATTTATAAGCAATTCTGTTTGTTCATCTTATTCTGCTCCTCTATTCTGCGTATGTGGTTATTCCATTTTTTTTTTTCTAATTTGTGTCCACTCATTTATACACTGTACGTTATATTTTCTTCTAATATCTTCACTTCTCTTTCGATCTCTCAGCGTATTATCTGTAATTCTTCTCAGTACTCTGATGTCTGTTGTTTCCAGTAGCCTTTGTGTTGTGGCTGTGTCGGGTCCTGTTTCTGAGGCACAGTTATTATTGGTCTTACAGTGGCTATATAAATTCTTGACTTCATCTCAGTGTTAATATGTTTGTTTCGCCATATAGTGTTATTAAAGCATCTTGTCAGTATATTTGCTTTTTGTACTTGATCTCTCACTTCTTTCTTTAGGTCTCCATAGCTGGACAGTGTAATACCCAGGTATAGGTATTTTATTTCCATTACTTGTTCAATACTAATGCCATCAATTTCTATTTTACATCTGATTGGGTCTTTGCTGACTACTATTGTTTTACTTATTCATATTAAATATTAAAGAAAACTAAATGCATGATTATGACTAAATCTGCACATGCAAATATTAATTTGACTATTGAAGATACTGCAATTGAGAAGGTTAATAACTATAAATATTTAGGAACATGGATAACATCAGATGTAGACCAAACCAAAGAAATTAAGACACGTATTGAAATAGCATGTACATCATTTATTAAACTTAAAAAGTTTCTTTGTTGTCGGGATATAAGGTTAGAACTACGCCTGAGAATGCTTCGATGTTACGTGTTCTCTACTCTTCTTTATGGTCTGGAAGCTTGGACACTAAAACAAGTTCATCTGAATAAGCTGGCCGCCTTTGAATTTTGGTATTACAGAAGAATCCTACGAATATCATGGATTCAAAGAATGTCAAACATGGAAGTAACTAGAAGGATAGGAAATGAAGCGGAAATAATATTAACTATTAAAAGACGAAAACTTGAGTACTTGGGACATGTGATGAGAGGGCAAAAATACGCATTATTACAACTTATTATACAGGGCAAAATCCGAGGAAAGCAAAATGTGGAAAGACGAAGAATATCCTGGCTTAAGAACTTAAGGGAATAGTTTGAATGCAGTAGTGCAGAACTTTTTAGAGCGGCAGTCAACAGAGTCCACATAGCCATGATGATTTCCAACCTTCGATAGAAGATGGAACTTAAAGAAGAAGAATTAAATATTAAATTCTTTTGCTCTTATGTTAAATCTGTGGACCAGTCTTTGCAATCTATCTTCATCTTGAGCTATTAATGTTGCGTTGTCTGCGAAACAGAGTATTTTTTTTCTTTGTTTCCAATTCTGAATCCTCTTCCTTTGTTAACGCATGGGGCTCAATGAATCCCCTTGTCTTATTCCACTGCCTATTTCTATCGGTTCTGTAAATTGTCCATCTATTCTGAACTTTCCTATTATACAGAAAATGGAGTACATCTTTGAGTCTTAGTCTGTCAAATGCTTTCATCAGGTCAATCTGACACAGAGATGCTGATCTATTATACTCTAGCGATTTCTTAGTAATTTGTTTTATAACTTGCTGTTGTTCATCAGCTAAACTTATCCTCCAATTTATTAGCACATGTAAAATTTTAGTTGTAAGTTTTAGTGTAGTATTTATTTGAATAGTAGAATTAATTTTTTTCTACTAGCGTTTGTTGACTATGAAAAAACGTTTGACAGCATAGAACTATGGGCAGTGGAAGAAGCGCTAGTTAATTTTCGAATAGATTCACAGTACAGAATGTTAATCCACAATATATATCAAAATGCCACTATGAGAATTTAGCTAGACAGATTTGCAAACTCCATTAAGTAGAATTTGTAGAGGTGTCAGACAAGGGGATACAATATCACCCAAACTATTTACTCTGGCGTTGGAAGGCATTTCTAATCTATAGACTGGGACAATAAAGGGATTTGTATAAACGGGAAATATTTAAATCATCTAAGATTCACCCGATGATGTACTCCTGATAGCAACAACTATGGAACAACTACGAATAATGATTTCAGACCTAGAAAAAACATCTCTTGAGAAAGGACTAAAAATTAATCTAAAGAAAACTAAAATAATGACTAATACAGAAGACAGATCAGTAATTACCATAGGTGGAACAGACATAGAACACGTCCAAGAACATATTTACTTAGTACAAGCTATCCGAGCAGACAAAAGTAACCAGACTAAAGAAATAACCAGAAGAATAAAAATGGGGTGGGCTGCATTCGGAAAACTCTCTATACTAGCAAAACCAAGGTATTTAATGCATGCGTCCTACCTGTTCTGACATTTGGTGCTCAGACGTTGACGTGTACCAAGAGCAACTTAGATAGAATGAAGAAAACTCAAAAAGCTATGAAAAGACAAATGTTTGGAATATCGTTGAGAGATAAAAAGAGAAACGAGTGGATAAGATGCAAAACCGAAACAACAGACGCTGTTGAACATTCATTGAAATTAAAATGAAAATGGGCTGCGCATAATAAAATATATCAGGATGGAAGATGGAATAAAGAAATTGGCCGCTGGAGACCATATACTGCAAAAAGGTCAAGAGGTCAATCGCAAATGAGATGGAAAGATAACATTGAGCAAAGCGCAGGTCCAATGTGGAAAAATGTGGAAAAGACAAACAGAAGACAGAGACAAATGGAGACAAATGGAAGAGACTTTTATTCAACACATGAATAGATTTTGGGCTATAGATAGATAGATAGATAGATAGATAGAATTAATTTATTTATTCTCCATTCTTCCAATATTTTATTGTGTATTATAATTTCATTAATTAATGTTGTTAATTGTTCCGTCATTGCTGCTTTACAATATTTCAGTAATTTGATTGGTATACCGTCTTTACCTGCTGCTCTTCAGTTCCTTAGGTTCTCAAGTATTTTTCGAACTTCCTGTTCATTTCTATTAAGTTCTTTATTTGTGGTAATTTCTGGTGTTTCTGGTTCTAGCGTCATTTGTTCCTCCTCTGCATAGAGCTTTTTTGGGTAGCCAATCCACGTATACTTTTTCTATGTGTTTTGGTTCTATTAGTTTCTTTATCTTCGTTCTTTGACCTCTTATGAAGCGCCATATTTCCTTTTGCAGAGTGCGTGTGTTTGGTTTCTAAATGTCTTCTAGTTATGGTATGCCTCTTGTGTTTTGGTTAACATGTAATTCAGGTAAGCTCTTTTCTTTTCTATATACTTTCCTTCACTTCTGTACAAAACCAATGGAGTTCTTCGCCTTGGTAATAATCTATTTTTATTTATATTTCTTTAACCAAGAATTTTCTTGGCTGAGGCAAAGATATACTTATTTTTGCCCAGCTTTCTTTGAGTCCATACGTTTTATCTGAAAAGAAAACTATTTTATATATATATATATATATATATATATATATATATATATATATATATATATATATATATATATATATATAAGCGAGGTTCCTACAGCCTCTGCCGTTTCCCGCATTTCGACCGCCATCGTTTTCTGTCCATCCATTCGTCTTCTCTGATGGCTCTATCTCTCATTATGTGCCGTACATTTTCTTCCCAGGCAACTGAAGGCCTTCCCCTTCTTCTTCTTTGTTGTGGTATGTAATTTAAAGCTTTCTTTGGCCATCTATCTTCATTCATTCGTTTCACGTGACCATACCACACTAGTTGTCTCGTTTCAATTCTATCTACACTGGAATATACAGTATTTGTCCTCCTTCTAATATCTTCATTCCTGATGTGATCTTTTTTTGATATACCACACGCTCTCCTTAGAAAATCCATTTCTACTACTTCTATTCTTTTTCTATCCTTCTGCGTTATCTGCCAAACCTCTGCCCCATAAGTCATAATAGGCTCTACGAAGGTTCGATAGATTGTCAATTTCGTTTCTTGTCTAATATCTTTAGACCAAAGTAGAGAGTTTAGAATGTTTACCACTTTTTTTCCCTGCTGTGTTCTGTTTTCGATGTCTCTTTTGGTAGTGCCTTCTTTAGATATTATAGATCCGAGATATTTATATTCATTGCATGTTTTTGTGTTTCTAATTTCTAACTCTGGATCTTCTTCACCATCTCCTATTTTAAGATACTCTGTCTTTGCCATATTCATATTGAGGCCCCATTTTTCATATTCTTTCTTTAGTTTTCTAAACATGTAGTCCATGTCTTCCTCGTCATTCGCTACGACTACCTGATCATCTGCGAAAAATAAAGCTGTTAGACATTCACCACCGCCTATGTCTATTCCCATTCCGGATACTTGTTTTCTTCACTGCTCTAGCGATGATTGAATATATATTTTAAACAGGGTCGGAGACAGACAACATCCTTGTTTAAGACCCTTGGTTATTGGAAATGATTCAGATATAAAGTTTCCTTCTTTAACGACACTTCTTGCATTTTTGTATATATTTGCGATAGCATCCACATACTCTCTACTGAGACCTACTTTCGTCAATGTATAAAATAGTTTTTTCAAAGGTACCGTATCATATGCCTTCTCTAAATCTACAAACAATAGGTGGGTAGATAGATTCCTTGCCTTCCGTTTTTCGATTACCTGCTGCAGAACGAATATATTATCAATGCACGATCTTCCTGCCCGAAATCCATTTTGTTCCTCTATGTCTTCATATTCTGATTCAATTCGTTATTTTATTATTCGACCGTACAACCTCCCAACTGAGCTAGTACCAGTTATTCCTCTATAATTAGAGCAATTGCGTTTATCCCCTTTTTTGTATATTGAGCTGATGTATCCAACATTCCAATCATCAGGGATATTTTGTCCTTTTAAGCATTTATTAAATAGTTTAACCATCATCTCGTGTAATATTTTTGGTCCATACTTTACCAACTCAATTGGGATGTCTCCAGGTCCTGCTGCTTTACCGTTTTTCGATCTTTTGAGGGCATCGCTTAACTCTCCGGTTGTTATCTCAATTATTTGTGTATGTTCAGATATTTCTTCCATTTCGATATCTTGGAATTTACGTCTATCCTCTGTCAATAAGACCTCATAATGCTGTTTCCACTGTTCCAGATCTATTAATTTTAAGTTAGATTTTTCCTTTCCTTCCCTCCGGAGAGACTTTATCACCTTCCACGCTTGCCCAACTCTTGTTCCACCCATATACCTATCCACCATAATAGGTTTCATCAGAACAGTTATTCAAAGATGATCTTTCACGTTGAGAACACATTTGAATAACTGTTCTGATGAGAACTATTACGTCGAAATACGTATCAACAGATACAAAGGCGCTGTTTGCGTGAAATCAAATATTGGCTGTCTTTTTCATTTTATTCGGATCTACTCTGTACGTGTACAAGAAACCAATTCGCTAAGGATTTCTGCTTAGTTTAAAAGACGTGTCGTGGAATGCAAATTTTAGATTGCCCATGTCACTATTTTACGAAAACTATTTTATTTGTACGAAAGGATTATTCAGTTCTGGGTATTGATCAATTTAATAAAAATTTTATATTTTTTTATTAGTCAAAAATCGACTGATTTTTTTTAATGTCCCTGTACCTGATAATGCCTCTCACCATTCGGTCACACTGTATAGGTATGATGAACTAAGTATACCCTGATAAATACATCAATAATACCCCTAATATATTTGTCAAACAAATTCAAATGTCGACACTAATGTCACTAGTTATATCGTGGGAAAAGATCTGAAAGAAAATACCTTGTTAACATAAAACTTTATCACCCTTTAATCAATTATGAATAATCTTTAAACTTTTCTTCAGCTTTATCTCTGACGATTGTATTTCAATCAACCGCCAATAATTTCAATTAAGCAAGACAACCATAAAATCAATTTAAAAACTCTTTACCAATTACCACTGATGGTCAACTATATAACTTGTAAATTCTCGAAGGTATTTTTCTAACAAGAAGTTCAAGCACCTGATGCTTTCTTTCAGATCGTAATCTGGTTGTGAATGAACGTAAAAGAGAAGCCCGCATCGTCGTTGACCATTTAGTACCATTAACTCGTTATCCAATTGTTTTTGTCTGAGATTTGTATTAAATGAATTAAGAACGGTTTTATTGTGTGAACCTGTTATTCCGGCGTCCATTTACCAATGATGTGCGAAAGGTATTTATTTGTAATAAAGAATTGGACCGCGTCAGTATTTTAAAGTTTTGTTTAATAAATATTGTACGGTTTTTAAATAAAACGATCAGTTCTTAATTTATATAAATATATTTATTTATAAGTTGACAGCACGAAAATATCTTATTAACTCCTTAACTCATAGAAGGCCTCTCTCTCTTCAATCCTGACCCCCCAGGGGAAGTGTAGTGGTCGACGTGATGTCGTGTATTGTCCGTCTCCAGAGATCTCTGTCTCTGGTCATTTCTTTTAATTCATGCATAGGTCTTTGGCATATTGCTGTAATTTGATCTATCCATCTTGTAGGAGATCTTCCTCGTGATCTTCGGCTTTCTACCTTTCCTTGTATTATGAGTCTTTCCATGTGTTCTGTGTTTGCTCTCATAACATGCCCAAAATATTTTAATTGTTGGAGATGGACTTTACTAGAGAGTCGTTGGCTAACTTTTAGCTCTCTTAAAATTGAATTATTTGTTCTGCGGTCGGTCCAAGGAATTCGTAACATTCGTCTCCAACAGAACATTTCAGTGGCGTCTATCTTTCTTCTCTCCGATTGTCTCAGAGTCCAAGATTCACATCCGTAGGTCAGTATTGGGAATATTAAGCAGTTGATCAACCTCATCTTTATCGCTCTTGAAATTTGACAGTCCTTCCATATTTTGGTCATTTTTGCTGTGGCAACTTTTGCTAGATCAGATCTACGTTTAATCTCTTCTTGTAATGACCCTGTGTTTGTAATTAATGATCCCAGATATAAGTATGAGCTCACAACCTCGAACCGGTCAATTGTGGTTATGTGTGAATGATTGTTGTGTAGTCTATCCACTATCATGATCTTTGTTTTTGATATGTTTAATTGCAGACCAAATATTTGACTTTCGTTTTCGATCAGTCGTATAAGTTCTATCAGCTCTGCTTGACTATTTGCAAGAAGGGCTGTGTCATCTGCGAAACGTAGGTTGTTTAGTTTATGACCATTTATTGAGATGCCCTTTTCCCATCCTTCAAGTGCTATTCGCATAATATACTCCCCATACATGTTGAATAATTGTGGAGATAGTATACATCCTTGTCTGACACCCCGTTCTGGATGAAATTCGTTCGAAAGTGTGTCAAGTACTTTAACTGATCCAGTAGTGTGTTCATATAGTTCGGTTATAAGCGTAATTAGATGTTGTGGTACGCCTACTTCTTTTAGTATTCGCCATAAGTGTCTCCACTTGACCCTGTCGAACGCTTTACGGTAATCTATAAAACAGATGTATAGTGGGATGTTGAATTCCCTAGATTTCTCGATTATCTGTCTTATATTCAGCAGGTGTTCTCGAGTGCCTCTACCTTTGGTAAATCCAGTTTGCTCTTGTGGAATTTCTCTTTGAAGGAATGTTTTCAGTCTCTCATTGATTATATGTAGCATTATCTTGCTAGCATGGGATATAAGAGAGATAGTTTTATAATTTTTGCATTTATGGAAGCTGCCTCTTTTATGTATGGTCGTTATTGTAGATTTTGTCCAGTCTTCAGGTCATTGTTTGGAATGCCATATTTGGTTACAGAGTAGATGAAGTAACTTTACGCCGGTTTCTTCTGTGGCTTTAAGCATTTCTGCTGTTATCATATCTGGACCTGGTGCTTTGTTATATTTGAGCTTGTCGATAGCCTGTCTTACTTCATTTTCGAGTATATCAGGTTCTTCTTCCACCTCGTCAGAGATTTGGCTAACAAGCTCTTGGCGTTGATCATCTTTATATAGGTCCCTGCAATACGATCTCCATGTCTCTGCTATGTCTTCTCTGTTTGTTCTCAGGGTTCCAGTGTTATCTTCAATGGCCCAAGTTCTGGCTCTGAAGTCTCTTGTCAGGTAGCGTATTTTTCTAAATAGATCTCTCGGCTGATTATTCTGACCATGTCTCTCAATTTCTTTGCATATACTTTGATAGTACTGTTTTTTGTCGGCCTTACATCTTCGTTTTATTTCTTTATTGAGGTTTCTTAAACTAGCTTTTTCCCTTTCACTATGTACACCACTTTTACAAAGATTTCTTCTATTCTCAATTATTTTAAGAGTTTCATCTGATATCGAGTGTTTCCGTTTCACCGGATTATTTTTCTTTGAGCGATCCACTGGTGTTGTTACGCAATGTTTAACAGTCTCCCATATTTCTTGTGATGTTCCGTTACGAATAGAGGGCATACTTTTCTGTACTTCCTATAGAAGGCCTGCTTATGTATAAAACTTATTATGTACTAGAATATTCTGGAGTAGTCCACCTCTAATTCGTTTGTTTGACGGGTTGATCTCCCCTGCGCTCGATTCATCTGGAAGCTTCTCTTCGTCTCGCGATGCAACCGTTATATGAGCTACGTCGAATGTATGTTCCCCTCTTAGATCTGAGCGTTCCAATCAGCAACTCTATATGTAGGACCAGGAGGGCGGAATTTACAGGACTCTACAGTTCTACATGAACCCCTCAGAAAGAAATAACAGTGTACTAACTTTGAAGGACACGATCTCATCGGGTTAATGCAATACACAGTAATTCGTACGCCTGTTCTAGGAAGATCACTTCAAGCATGCTTCTGACAATCTTCCAATCCAGATTATCTAGCGCATGGCCTTTCTTGGGTAAGGCCAAATTCTTGATGTCATAATTGCACACGATTTTCTTCAAATTAGTTAGAGCACGCCATATATCTTCGTAGCTTGCCCTGTCTGTATACGACTTCGTGGTCACCATATACAGCAAAGATCGAGAATTATCTTCTAATCTCAGTACTCTTTCAACTTTAGGCTGCTGGTTTTTTAACTCGTCCAAACGACCGAACCTCTTATAAAATACGGATGAGATTCCTTTAGTCATCTCAAGATCTTGGGCAACACAGTGGGCTAGAGAGACCTTATAAGGAACACTAAAAAGATCCTACCGATCTTCTTTGGTCACGCCTAATTTAGCACTGGTTCTCTCTGCGTAATTTAGGTTAAATTACTAAATTCATTAAAGCTTGGTCGCCGGTTAGCTTTGATCTCATGTTGAAGGGTTCGTTTCATTTGAGACAGCTTAAGGTGCAAGATGATTTATGTGAACTACTTTTTGAATAACGACTATTCTAGTAAAATTCTCAAGCAACTAATCTACAACTCAAACTTATATGACGGGCAAGGTGATAACAGGCCAAGATATCCCGTTATTTACAAGAAGTTGCCCTACGCAAATGGCTTAATTAACAATATAATCAAGAATCTAAGTGGAACTTCTAAAATTAAAATATTTATATATCTAATTACAGCTGATTCTCGAAGCTTAAAAACCAGTCACCGCTTCTAAATAAAAGTTATCTCATTTACCAAATTTCTTGTCTTGCATGTGATGACAGTATATAGGACAAACATGGCAGTGGTTAAGACAAAGAATAACGCAGCATAAAAGTCATTAAAAAAACAGTATCTTCTAGTCATCATTCTCAACTTGATTAAGTTATGATATCTTCAAATTTTAATTTCTAATTGTTAAACTTTATGTGTGTATATAAGAAAAATATTTTACTATTATATTAATTTTATGTTTTTGTCCGTTCACTTCCACTTTTCATGACTTGGGTCTGGAATTCGGGGTGACCAGAAGCTGGATGTAATATCGATTATCTCCATGAACTCCAGAACTTCAATGATGTGGCCTCGAAACTTCTTCCATCGACGATGGAGCCGAGTACCCATTTCATCATGACAATAGCTAGTTTTTTTGTAGTTTCCAGGATCTTGGAAATGAACATTCTTCTATTTTCTTTACAATTAAATTTTTTCACATTCCATCTTTTTATATATTTTTTTTCCAGGTCAGAAAATTCCATTTTTTTAGAGACAGAATCGCCATATGGTGTTGGGCCTTACCCGGCTAGCCCACCAATTTTCCATGTTGCACTTGGAAAAATAAAGATTGTACTGTTTTCTTCTTTGTAGAAAACTCAACATTACAATCGAGTACCGTTTTTAAATAAAACGAGCGGTTCGAATTTATATAAATATATTTATTTATAACTTTACAGTTCGGTAATGTCTTCGGTAACAACTAACTAACTCATTACATCATTACATATATATACCAAAAAGTATTATTTTCGAATCTTCTGGGGTAGTCCCACCTCTAGTTCATTGTTTGACAAATGGCGCTCATATATCGCGAAGGTTCTGGAAGCTCGAGATGAAGCCGTTTAGAGATGCAACCGTTATATGGGCCATGCCGAATGCATGTTCGTAACAATAGTAACATAGGTCCGTTCGATAGTGTAAACAAAAAACTGTGTCTAAACTTTACTGCTAACTTCTTTTTATGGTGCCCTATCCAATTAGTGGATGTTGGCGACAATTCTGGCATACTTCTCTCGAGTAGTAAGTAAAGAGTGCATGGGCATCGAGGTTTATCCAATCCCTTATGTTTTTAAGACATAAGTATTGGCAACAATTCTCGTTCTCTGCCCATTCGATTTAATACTTTGACATTTGTTGTGTGATCTGTCCAGTGAATTTTACGTAGTCTTCTAAATAACCACATTTCAAGGGCCTCCAAATCGGTTCATCATATTGGCCTTTATGGTCCAGGTTTCTACACCATATAGCAGTATGGAGTAAATGTAACGTTTTACAAAGTTAAGGCTGCTGTTGCTTAGGAAGGTTCTCATATTAGTAAATACTGTTCTGGCTTGCTCAATCCTGCTACGTATTTCTAGATCTTCAGTTATCCAACTACCGAGATATCTGAACTTGGAGACCTTTTGGATGTTCTTATTGTTTACTCTTATATTCAATTGCATATTTAACCACCATTACCTTTGCCTTGTCTATATTAATCTTCAAGCCCAGTCGTTCTCCTTCAGTGTTTATTCTATCTATTAGTCATTGTAGCACTTCTTGGCTATCAGCTATTATGACTGTATCATCAGCATAGAGAAGGTTACTAATAGTCTGTCTGCTTATTTTGATTGTATCTTCAGTGTCACTTAAGGCTCTATCAAAAATCGTTTCAGAATAAAGATTAAAAAGGAGGGGTGACAAAACACAACCCTGTCGTCCACCTTTTTCGATTGAGAAATATGATGTAAATTCCAGTCCTACTTTCACAGATGCCACTTGATTTATATAAAGGTTCTTTATGATTTTAATGTCATTCTTATCTATCGAACATGTCTGGAACAATCTTACTAATTTTGAATGATTAACACAATCGAACGCTTTCTGGTAATCTATAAAGTATAGGAAGACATATTTTTGCTTATCTCTGCATTTCTGAAGTAGGACAGTTAAGCGATAAAGTGCTTCTCTTGTGCCAAATCCTTGTCTGAAACCAAACTTCTTCTTCTTCTTCAAGTTCCACTCCTATCGGAGATTGGAAATCTTTCTGGCAATTATAATTTTATTGGTTACTCGCCTGAATAGTTCAATTGAACTGCATCCAAACCACTCACGGAGATTGCGTAGCCACGAGATTTTACGTCTTCCTACGCTTCTTCTACCTTTGATTTTACCCAGCATTATATTCCCTAGTAGTTCGTACTTTTTACCTCTCATGATGTGCCCTAATTATTCCAATTTCCTGATTTTTATGGAATTTAAAACTTCGCATTGTTTTCCTAGTTGTTCGAGAACTTGTTCGTTTGTTTTGCGATCCATCCATGATATTTTCAAAATGCGTCGGTAACACCACATTTTGAATGCTTCTAGGTTTTTAATGTTGGATTTTTTAAGTGTCCAAGCTTCAACTCCATACAAAAGGGTAGAGAAAATATAACATCGAAGCATTCTTATCTGGAGCGATATATTGATATCGCGATTACAAAAAAGTTTTCTTATTCTATTAAAAGTAGACTGCGCAATTTCAATGCGGCATCTTATTTCTTTTGTCTGATCAGTATCTCCCGTGGTCCATGCTCCAAGGTATTTGTACGAAAATATTTGTTCAATTTCTGTATTATCTAGTACTAGCTTAACTTTGATGTTTTGTGCTTTTGTAAATACCATGAACTTGGTTTTCTTCAAATTGATTTTTAGTCCATGATCGTTGCAATATATATTTAGTTGTTCAACAAGGTGTTGCAGTTCTTCTAGTGTTCCTGCCAGAAGGACGGTGTCGTCAGCATATCTTATGCTATTAAGTGGCTCACGGTTTATTATATGGCCCTCATTATACACCCTTGGCGGACCCCACGGCGAATCTGGATATCCTTGGTCAGTTCGTTTTCAACTTTCACTTTTGCTGTTTGATTCCAATAGAGGTTACAGATGATTCTAATGTCTCTACTGTCTATGTTTTTATTTAATAAAATTTCTTTAAGTCGATTATGCTGCACTCTGTCAAATGCCTTTTTAAAATCAATGAAACAGGCATATACTTCCTGATTTATATCTAAGCATCTCTGCGAAAGAACACTTACTGCAAACAGTGCATCTCGTGTTCCAAGTCCTTTCCTAAATCCCATTTGTGTATTACTTATGCCTTCATCTAATTTCTTATGTATTCTATTGTGAATTACTTTTAAAAACAATTTCAAGACATGACTCATTAAGGCTATGGTGCGATGTTCATTGCACTCCTTTGCATTGGCTTTTTTGGGAAGCAGTATGAATGTTGATTGGAGCCATTCTTTAGATGTTATACCTGTTCTATATATGGTATTGAATAGATCCAAAAGAAGATCAATAGATTCAGTATTCACAATTTTAAGTAATTCGATAGGAACTTCATCAGGCCCGGGAGATTTACTACCTTTAGCTTGTTTCATTGCATATTCAATTTCTTCTCGTATAATGTCAGGCCCAGTATCATCCTTAAATTCTTTTGGTGCTTCTGTTCTCTCTTTGTCTTCAAATAGTTGTGCTATATATTGTGTCCATCTCTGCATTTTTTGGTTTATATCTGTTATAAGTGCACCCCTTTCATCTCTTAGTTGCCTAGTTTGAAGTGTTTTTCTCATTCCTGTTAATTCTCTAATTCTTTTATGAATGTTAAAAAAGTCATATTTTTTCTCAATTTCTTCTAGTTCTTGGCACTGCTCATGTAACATTCTCTCCTTAGCTTCTTTTATTCTCTTTTTTATTTATCGATCAGTTTCATTATATTTAATTGGATTTTTTGTTTTGAATGATTTTCTTTCATTCATTAATAGTAGTATTTCTTCAGTCATCCAATCTTTATGTTTTCTAT
This sequence comes from Diabrotica balteata, assembly GCA_918026665.1. Taxonomy (NCBI): domain Eukaryota; kingdom Metazoa; phylum Arthropoda; class Insecta; order Coleoptera; family Chrysomelidae; genus Diabrotica; species Diabrotica balteata. The sequence goes on along the minus strand of OU898276.1, from coordinate 8,208,838 downwards.
TCTTTGGTTTTCATTTGCTGTTTTAATTATTGCTACTTTTATATTTTCCCATTTCTGATCAATGTTATAGCTACTTTTATTCAGTTCTTGGGCATTACGTAGATTTTCAGTAAGAGTTTTTACAGTTTGTTCCTTTGTTTGTGGTTCCCTTAATCTCTTAATATCAATTCTACTTTGTGAGGGTTTTTCAACCAGTTTAAATTTGGTTCGTAATGTGACTACTATGGGGTTATGGTCTGAACCGATCTCTGCTCCAGAGTAACTTTTGGCAGACAGTATAGAATTATGAAATCTTTGTCTAATAAGGACAAAGTCAATTTGATTTCGGATTATTCTATTCGTTGTATCACCGGGAGATTTCCATGTATAAAATTTTCTTTTTGGTAGCTTAAAAAGTGTATTAGCTATTACAAATTCTTCCGTCTGGCAAAATTGTATCAAACGGTCACCACGTTCATTTCTATTTCCTAGACAATATTCCCCCACATATCCATCTACTCTTCCCTGGCCAACTTTGGCATTGAAGTCGCCCATTACTATGTGATGTTTCTTCATTTATTTTTAGACTTGTTCCAAATCATGGTAAAACAGTTCGATATCGTCATCTTTATCTGCCGTAGGAGCATAAACTTGAAACCGAACTGTGTGGGGCTAATGTCTCTTTCACATCTGTTGTATATTCTTGTGTGAATTATCTTTAAGAAGAGTTTTAGGACCTGGCTCAATAAGCTGATCATTCAGAATTGGTCGCAACTATTAGCGTTTGGCTTTTTTGGGATTGGTATAAAGGTTGATTGAAGCCAGATCATTGTTGTTAGCCTGCTGTTAACAACAATAATAATATTGCAAAACCAAAAGTAACTTTTTAACTACTAAATTTATGACACATAGTTTCTACTGACTACATTGTCGCAATAGAGGTTTTTTGACAGATAACTTATTGACACTTATTGCTTATTTGACATTTAACTGAATTACACAATGGTTTTGGTTATTACAATGTTATTTCCAACCATTTATAGTAATAATTAAATGTAACCTGAATATTAAAAAAACCCGTGCGGAATAGTCATATTTTATAGATTTTATCTAAAAAGATGTGTTGATTTCATTTGAATAATACCGAATGAGTATCAAAATTCAAATCACATCCGCTCTTCCACTAGCACTAATGCACGTCCGCGTATTTGTCTTCTACAACATGACATATACGACTTGGCACTGTAACCCATTATAACCCTTATAGCCAAATACAATTAGTAAATGTCTATGGCGCGTATAGTTGGTCGAGTGTAATATTTTACTGGATATAAAGTTTCAAAAGGGTTGATGTATAGAGGGGTGGACGATAAAAAATGGGAAGCACCCCTCGGCATGAGTCTAATGCATTTTCGGTACAATCAAAACGCTGGTTTAGAATTAAATCCGAATGGTATGAGTAAGGTGTGTATTTGCACACATAAAGGGTAATTCTAAAATACTGGGATATTGGAAATGTAATGCCAATTTATAATTTACATAAAATCGTTTTAATTGAAAGTTTAACTTAATTTAGTCTTATTATTATCATCATTACCAAAGTTTTATGGTCCCATTTCTCTTATTAACAATGCCTGTAAACTTCTTGAGAAACTAATTAATAAAATAAAGACTATGGTTTTTTGAAAAGCATCATTAAATTCCAAATTTTCAATCCGAGTTTTCACGTAATCTTGCCCTTCTACAAATTTACATTTCAACAGTATTCAACGACCAACAAGAAATAGTCGCAGCTATTATTGACATTAAAAATACTTATGACACAATCTCTAGAAAATCCATATAAAATAAACTACGTCATTGCAACCTCAACGGAAATATTTTTCACTTCATTGAAAAGTTCCTGCAACCCAGATCCTTTAAAGTCTAGGTAAATGGAAAGTCCTCTAAAATATCTATTCAGAGTCACGGAAAACCTTAAGGTTCTGTTATTAGCCCAGCCCCACCCTTTTTATTCTGGCTGTAAATGACCAATGCAATATTTTAAACTTTCCTATACAATACGTTTAATACGCCGAAGACGATTATCTACTGTCATGGGAGAAGCATTAACACTTTCTGTCAACTTTTACAGTATTCGGTCAATCTCCTTTAAAACAAAATTTAAGAACTAGGTTTATTCTTATGGCCAAACAAATGTAAATTTATTAAATCCAGCAGAACAGTCACCCTCCGCCACTATTCACTAATCTTAATCAAAAATGACTCCGTACGTCGAATGGATAACTGTAAAAGTCAGTCTCGATCTTCAACAACTTGTCACTATAATCGGAGAATACAGTAAGCGAATGGGATTAGAGAATAATACCAAAAAGACCAAATTTATGATCATCTCCATAAACTTAGATGCACTTGAAAACTCCACCATAACACTGAATACTAAGTCCATTGAAAGAGTGAGTAAATTTAAATACCTGGGATCGTGGCTTTTTGACGACTGGGCATCGGACAGGGAAGTAAAATGTCGCATTGAGCAAGCTCGACAAGCTTTCGTAAAATTCAAGAAAGTACTGACTTGTTCAGAGTTTGATCTTTAACTGAGACTAAGGTTTACTAAGTGCTACGTATGGTCAGTGCTGCTATATGCGTAGAGGGCTGGACACTCAAAACGAGAGATATAAACAGATTAGAAGCTTTCGAAATGTGGCTTTATCGCCGTATCCTAAAAATACTATGGACAGCGAAAATCACAAATATAGATGTTCTTAAAAGAATAAACCAAGAACGCCAACTTTTCGAAACCATCAAGAAAAGGAAAACGGCGTATCTAGGTCACTTTTTTTTAACCTATTCTCTATCCTTCCATTGTTGGATATAGGTCTCCCCCAGTTCTTTCCATCTTTCCCTATCTTGAGCTATTCTCTGCCATGTGGGACCTCCTTGTTTCCTGATGTCATCTTTCCACCTCATCTGTGGTCTGCCTCTGGATCTCTTTGCATTGTATGGACGCCACTTTCCGATGGCATTGTTCCATCATCCGTCTTGGAGACGTTCATTGTGTCCAGCCCATTTCCATTTCAGTTTTGCTGCTTGTTCTATCGCGTCTACCGTCTTTGTTCTGGTTCTGATCCACTGGTTACGTTTTCTATCTCTAAGTTACATCATGCGAAATGAAAAATACCAGTTCCTATAATTTATAATCGAGGGTAAAATTGAAGGCAAGAGAGGAATGGGACGCAAGAAAATGTCCTGGCTCCGAAACATAAGGTAATGGACAGGGATTAACGACATACAATCTCTGATACATATTGCAAGAAATGGAGAATTAATGGAAAATGTGATCGCTAACATCCATTAGTGGATTTGCATCTGAAGAAGAAGAAGAAAAGTCATTCAATGATCTTTCATTCTTGACTAAACCGGAAACATCACATAAATTTTACTAAAGGCTATTGCCCCAAGGAACTCAACCTTATAAAAACTCTTTCACGCTTGTGTTGGGGTGCTGATGATGCGAATGTACTTCTCACAGTCTACAGAGCTCTGATATGACCCATAATAGATTTATTTACATGTCCGCCTGCAAATCTGACCTAAAACTTTTAGATTATATCTATTAGCTATAATAGATATAGATTATGTCTATTATAGCTCGCAGATTTTTACTCCAGTCTGCAGGAAAGCCTTTACTGCGAATGTAACTAGCCGCTTCTATCCCTTAGAAGGCAACATCTGCTTTTATCATATGCTACCACTACATCAAGTTCTACTTCTACCTTCTACTTTTGTACTTGATTACTTAATTGGCAACCCCTCTCGCACAGTTATACAGCCGTGCCCGCAATTACTCCCCCTTCTAATTAAGAACAGTAACCTATCCCTTACCCTGTCCATCCTTCCTCCAGTCACTCCTCCACGGACCAAACACCTCAATTTATTTAAAACCTTCTTCACCATTTACAACAAATAAGCCTTTCCAGAAATACTAGACAAAAGACCTTTTGATTTAGTTCTTTGTCCTGATGCCAAAAATGTGTGCCAAGTAGGATGCATGGTTAGTACTTTTAAAGATACTCTTGTTCCACTCGATTATCCTATCATTCAGGCTTCAAACGGGAGAGCTGTCTCGCATCCTCCAAACCTTTAAATTCATTTCCACCTCATTAAAAATGTAGTAATTTGCACCGATTCCCTTTTTCATATTCTTATTCAAATCAATATTTACTGATTATCCACTAGAGTATACACGACAATATATGAATGTCTTCATGCTCGAGAAACAAAAGTCTCACTTATTTGGCTCCCGTCGCACATTGGCGTTGTTAGACGAAGCGGTTATCTCATCAAATAGCCAAAGAACGAGCAAAAACCTTAAATCTAAGTTTAAAAAGTCCATTCTAGAATATTGGCAAGGTCCTTGGAATAACTGATGCAGCCCTACGCAAAATTAAACCTAAACTTACAAGGCCATGTTTACTAACTTCACCCACAACGAATCATGGAAAATAAGAAGACTACGAATCGGTCATACAAGATGGACTCATGGCCACTTAATGTCCACGGATGAACGTCCAACATGTCAACAGTGCAATTGTGCCCTTACCGTAAACCATATATTAACAGACTGCCAACAGTAGACCAGTCATGCCAGGAAAAATAACTTAAAGACATATGTTACAGATATTCTAAACTATGAAAGTGAATACGCCAAAGTACTACAGTTACTCTTCTTCTTCTTCTAGTGCCGATTCCACTAATGAAAGTTGGTTATAACCATTGCAAATTCGTCTTTATTTTCTGCTTTGGAGTGTTTAACTCCGTCTAGTCGCGAACGTTTTTCGGCCAGGATATTTGTAGTTCATAATGAGCTCTAACTACCCTAAGTATATGCCTTAAACATGGTGTCTTTCTTTTTTTAATGGCGGTCGAAAGTAATTTCAGTAATCTTCAGTTGAACGTACTTCATCTTGTCCACTTGTTTAATATCTTCATTTTTTATCTGGATCCTTGTTATGACTTTATTATCCCTCTTACTAATAACCATGGTATTTGTTTTCTTTATGCTTATTGTTAAACCAAACTGTTCCCAGTATCACAAATTTTGTTAAGTGGCATCTGCAGGTCTTTTTCACTTTTAGAGATAATGAGTGGATCGTCGGCGTGCGAATGTTATTTATATTTTGTCCATTTATCTTGATCTCTTCAAGCAAGCAAGCAATAGTTTAACCCAGACTAAGAGGCTTGTACATATCTTAAATATGACATTAGGGTGATACAATTCATTGCAGCGAGGAGGAGTAACTCGCGGAAACAAGAATTACTTCACCCCGCCTCAATGCTCCAGACCGTCCACTTTCCCCCAATAGCGATCTGATGCGCTATAGAGGCTCTCTTATCAGCAGAGTGCTTGTCATATGGGAGTCTTGGGTACAAAGGTCTAAATAATGCAGGCCAACGTAACGCGCTCTAGTGACATCATCAATCTGTATTGGTTTCCTGGCCCTGCGTCCGCGCTCTGGCCTACGCCCAATTTGGAAACTCGGCGCTCGAGGATCTAGACCCTTCTTGCTTGTGGTTTGCATTTTGTTGGTATTTTTGTGGATTGCGCCTTTTATCTTGATCCCTTATGTACAATTTTCAAGTGCTTGTTTAAGTAAATTTTTTGGGTATATATTAAATAGTAATGGTGAAAGTACACAGCCTTGTCTTGCACCACTAATTATCTGTTGCGTATCCGAACTGTGGGTTCCAATAGAGATTTCTCACTATGGTATTATCATTTTTGTCAAATCCTTTTCGATTTAGACATTCCATGAGAATGTTATGTTTAACTGTTACCGTTTCTTAAAGGTTCCTAAAAAGGCTAAAGGTTCCTAAAAAGGCAAATACAAAGGAATGCAACGAATATCGTACGATAGCTTTGATGAGTCATGCTCTAAAACTGTTCTTAAAAATAATCCATAATAGGATCTATAGGAAATTAGACGTAGACATCAGTTACACTCAGATGGGATTCAGAAAAGGGCTGGGTACAAGGGAGGCTCTGTTTGCAATGAACGTTCTCTCACAGAGATGCTTAGACATGAACCAAGAAATTTACGCCCTATTTATTGATTTCGAAAAGGCCTTTGACAAAGTACAACATGAACCACTAAGACAAGTTCTAATAAAGAAAAATATAGACAGCCGAGATATTCGAATTACATGCAATCTATATTGGAATCAAACAGCAAATGTCAAGGTTGAGGGCAGACTAAAAGGAGAAATTCAAATCCGTCGAGGAGTCCGGCAGAGATGTATCTTATCGCCACTTTTATTTAATCTGTATAGTGAAGCTATGTGTGACAAGCACTCGAGGAAGAAGATCTTGGTCTGATAATAAATGGTGAGACGATCAACAATATAAGGTATTCTGACGATATAGTTCTCCTAACGGGAACGCTAGTAGAACTACAACATCTCGTTCAAAATCTCATTATATACTGTAACAGTTACGGCTTGAAAATTAATTTGAAAAAAACTAAATTTATGGTAATCACGAAATCAAAGAACATCAGAGCTAATCTGAGCGTGTGCCCTGTTATAAATATCTAGGTGCTTGGATCACAGACGATACTGATCAAACAAAAGAGATTAGATGTAGAATAGAAATCGCTAGATCAGTCTTTAATAGAATGCGCAAACTCTTTTGCAATCGTGATATCAATATAAAGTTACGAATACGAATGCTGCGGTGTTATGTCTTTTTTACCCTGTTATATGGAGTTGAGGCTTGGACACTAAAACAGTTGACCATAAAAAACATCGAAGCTTTCGAGATGTGGTGCTATAGGCACATTCTCAGAATATCATGGATGGACCGCGTCACTAACACGTAAGTACTCCAAACTTTAGACAAAAGATGCGAAATTCTAAATAAGATAAAAACTAGAAAGATGGAATACTTGGGGCACATTGTGAGAGGTGAAAAGTACGAACTTTTAAGAAACATCATGCAGGGTAAAATAAAGGGCAAAAGAAGTGTGGGAAGAAGAAAAATATCGTGTTCGTAATCTACGTGAATGGTTCGGGTGTAGTTCGATTGAACTTTTTAGGCGCGCTGCTAACACAGTCGCAGTGGCCATGATGATTTCCAATCTCCGCTAGGAGTGGCACGAGAAGAAGAAGAACTTCCTTAAAGATACTTATCTTTGTAATAAAATGTAATATCTATTGTGTGATTTCTAAAAGAATAAATCAACTACCGTACCAAAGGCCTTAGTTGTCGAGGCACTTAAACTAAATAAAAAAAAGTTAGTCTTTTCGATTTTGTATAGGTGATACATAAAAGAGAAGACAGTTAAGGTATATATAAAAATTTATAGATATCACATTTTTAAGGATTAAAATGATTTTTAAATAGCTGTCATATCGGATCATTATCAATTTTCTTCTAATAGAATTCATTATGAAAATCTCTTTTTTAGAGAACCATTATTCTTACAGCACACTTTCCTAAAGTATAGGGTTAACTTAATTTAAATCTTTCTCCTTGTGTTTTTCTTGAGTATTAGTGAAAAGTGCAAACTTTTATAAAAGTTTAGTTTTCTAATCTAATTTAATAAAAGCTTCACTTGCTGAATTATAAAAGAAAGTTTCACTCAATTTACTTTTCCCATTTCTTGGAAAATGTATTTTTTCTTAAGCAAAGTTCTCAGTAGTAACGAGTTAACTTCTGCTTAAATTAGTAGGTCAGAAGTTGAAATAGATCATCTTGAAAACTTAAATTGAAAGTCTTTTTACGAATATTTTTACAGAGTTTAAAATAATATTTTATATACATATAATAATACTTTTAGTTATTCTCTACTCATTATGGCCCTCAAGAGTCGTAAGACTATATCGTGGTAGAAGAGCTTGTCATGTTCTTTGAAAGCTTTGAGTAAAAGTCAAAGAAGTCTTAACAGGTATTAGGCTACACCGAGGTTTTAGTAGCATTCAGTAATATTCTCCAAGCAGAGGGTAAAACATCCAGCAAGGGATCATAAGCAAAGCAGCAAAGTAAAAGGTCGAAGTACCTGCTGCAGTAAGACATCTACCCTCTCCACGTTAGGAGACAATTATGGAATAGACATAGACCAGTAGGTGACAGCAGCAGCGTCCACCGTGGGAAACAAGAAAAAGAAGAGAAGAGGAACATGGTTTGATGACGAGTGCAGGCAAGCGATAGAAGAAAGAAACGAAGCGCACAAAATGTACATAACAAGAAGAACACGGGAAAGACGAACATCATTTGAAGTCGCAAGACGGAAAGCAGACAAGATATGCAGAAACAAAAAGAGAGCTTATGAAAATGGACAAATAGAAGAAATGGAACAAAACTTAAAAAAAAAACGAAATTAGAGGAGCTTACGAATACCTAAAAAAGATAAAAAGTGGATATAAACCTCAAACAAGCCTATGCAAAGATGAAAGTGGGCAAATAATCAGTGACCAACAAAAAGTCACAGAAACCTGGAAGCATTATTTTCAGACCCTACTTGGAACACAAGTAGATATGGAAGATGAAATGGGTACGAACCATGTAGAAGAGAACGAAGTTGAAGTAGAAGCTCCGACCATAGAGGAAGTTCTCGAAGCTATTAAGGCCCAGAAAAACAATAAAGCCCCGGGAGTTGACGAGATTCCAGCAGAACTGTATAAGGTAGGTGGCAACCACCTATCAAGTCATATCCACGCGCTTATCAAAGAAATATGGCAAGAAGAGAAAATACCCGACGAATGGAAGAAAAGTATAGTATGCCCAATCTATAAAAAAGGAGACAAACTCCAATGCAAAAACTACCGTGGAATTTCTCTACTATGTACAGCGTATAAAGTCCTCACGTATATTATAAACCAGCGACTCCAACCACTAGCAGAAAATATTATTGGAGAATATCAGACGGGCTTCAGACGGGGAAGGTCGACAATGGATCAAATATTTACAGTCAAGCAGGTCTTGAGCAAATCGTGGGAACACGACATTGATGTTCACAACGTGTTTGTAGTCTTCAAACAGGCATACGATTCAGTCAAAAGGGACAGACTATACTATATATTGGCAGAATTAGCAATACCACATAAGCTAATTAGACTCATTAAAGCCACAATGGATGAAACTCAGGCATGTGTACGAATACAAAACAACCGGACAGACTTTTTCAAAATCTCGCAGGGACTAAAGCAGGGAGATGGGCTGGCACCAACATTGTTTAACCTGGCACTGGAGAATGCGGTCAGGCAAATGCAAACTGGACAAGAAAACCTACTGACCAATAAAACGGTTCAACTGGCTGCCTACGCCGATGATATTAATATTATGAGTAGAACATCAACAGGAGCACAGGAAGCATACGCAGAGTTAAAAACACAAACGAAAAGGCTAGGTCTGGAAATTAACACAGAAAAAACAAAAATAATGGTACAGACGAGAAGAAATATAATCCCACAAAACATTAAACATGAAGATGACATTGAAACGGTTGGAAAGTTTACATACCTGGGAGTAGAAATATATGCCGATGGAGCAGAGGATGGAGAAATACGAAAAAGGATAACGCAGGCAAACAAAGCTTATTTTGCCCTCTCCCATATATTTCGGTCTAAAAGTGTCCACCGAAATACAAAGATGAGAATATATAAAACTTTAATTCGGCCAATAGCATGGTATGGCAGCGAAGCATGGGTCCTGAAAGAAACATCCAAAAACAAACTCGACACATTCGAAAGAAAAGTACTGATGGAGAATACTAGGACCTGTGAGGGAAAACGGAATCTTCAGAATTCGATATAACAACGAGCTCTATCAACTGTATAAGGAAACACCCCTGTCAAACTTCATTAGAATACAAAGATTGCAATGGGCCGGACATGTGATACGAATGGGAGAGGATAGGCTACCAAAACGAGCACTGAACGCCAGAATGCAGGAAAAGAGACCAGTTGGAAAGCCAAGAAAGCGCTGGGAAGACACAGTAAGCAGCGACGCACAAGCACTTTTAGGAGTCCGTGTATGGAGAAGAGCAGCCACAGACAGACAAGGGTGGAGGCCAAAAATAAAGGAGGCCAAGGCTCATTTTGGGCTGTAGTGCCGTAGAAGAAGAATAGACTAGTAAATAAATGAATATTGACCATGTTAAAACAGATTTAGTGTCAGATGTCTAGATATTAACAGAAAAATCTTAATTGAGAAACATATTTAAGTAAGAATGTTTGTTAATAATAAATCATATATAATATTAAATAAATATTGTCAGTAAGTGATTTGCAAAATATACACCTAAAACGTTCCTATAATATTCTAAAAATGTTTTCATTCTGTACACATGTCACTCTTGTTTAAATAAATTTGTAAAGGGTCACATCTCACATCTTACGACAAAGATTTTCTCGCCACAACACGCTGACACGTGCTTGAGCTCCTCACGGATGCAGCTGTTTGCCCTTTCTTATGTTCGCCCTTTTCTCCCTGTACGACAACCACACATCGCTTAACTTGTTCATTAAATAGAGTGACTACTTAACCAATCTACAGTCATACAATTTTTCACTAGGTCAAGATTAACATATATTCAAAGATGAAATAATAAAATACCTACTATACAACGATTTTGCACGAGTTGCACCGTTAATAAAAATGACATGAATTTAAAAAACACGGCTATGATGGCTAAAAATATATCGGACTCAGCAAACCCCAATTGCAGCAACAAAACAGAAATGAAGTTGACATGATGGTGGCCAAAATGTTAAAATATAATAAAGAAATTCTTGAAGTCTGTTTTACTTGTTTTCGATTGTATTTTCTTCACTTCTAAAGTCACTTATAAAATATTATAAGTTTATCGACTCTTCTGTACGTTTTTATTTTTCCAAAAACTTCAAACCCAAATTCTAGAGAAATAATATCTTTAAATGCTCACAATACGTTGCATTGTGAGACAGGAAGATTAATTTTTTCATCAAATATTGAGTTATAATATTTCGGTACTCTTGACAAAAACATATTTTTCATAGCATCTCGACGTGACACGTCCTTTACTTAAAGTTCCCCCAAACCAAAGCGAATTATTCGTACCTGTTGCGAAAAATCGCACCGCATGCGATTTGCATCAAATTATTTCAACTATGCTAAATTGACAAGTTCAGACTCGCACGAATTTTACTGTTGTAAGAGCGATTTGTCTGCATAAATATTCGTCCGAAATTTTAGTTCGCCATCGACTGCGTTTTTGACCGGGTTCGTAGTGCGGTAATAATTTATTATGGAGAAATTGATTGAATTAGTTCGACAATATCCCATTTTATATGATCTTTTCCCATGAAGATTACAAGATTGTTCGAAAAAAGGATAAGGTTTGGAGTAAAATAGGAGAAGAAATACGCGAAAATGGTATGTTATTGAATTTTATTACATTTAGTAAAATTTAAAAATTTTAATTCATAGTCCTGAATTAAAAAAAGTTGAAAATCTGTCTCGGACCGAGAATGCTAGTATCGTAGCCTTAGACCATAAAAACTCAGTTTTTATGGTCTAGATCGTAGCTCTCCTTGAGTCATTATCAAAATCTAGAAACGCTCTAACTTCAGGTTCTGATGGCTCTAAAAGTTCGATAAATCCATCATCACATTTTTTTGTTTTTTAGAAAATTATTTAAGACACATGCAGTTTTCACAATTTCAATAGTAGTGTCAACTTTTGTATAGTTTTAATACTAATTTATACACGTTTCAATAGTAGTGTCAATATTGGTCTGTAAAATATACGCCATTTTTGTGCTTACATACTGAAAGCATTTTCTACAACTCTTCTGGCTCTACAGAGCTGTAAATTATAATTTTCCTTAAAAATATCTGTTTTACTTTGGCTGAATGGAAAGGGCCTCATCAAATATGATTTTAGAGCAAATGCTTCGTCTCCGATTATGACACGAGGAGAAGGTTCATCTTGTCCAGGAAGATTTTTTGGCTCAGGAATATTCATTAAATTTGTTTCAAATCTTCTTCCCATGTTGGAAACTTCGAAAATTCCACCATTACTATTTTTACCAAAACCACCAATATCAATCATAATAAATTTATAATTGGCACAAACAATAGCCAATAATACTATTAAAAACTTTTTTAAATAACACCAGTAATTAGCTCCAGTTTTGTCTGGACATTTTATAGTAATATGCTTGCCATCGATGCTACCAATACAATTTGGAAATTGCCAAATATTTCTAAAGCCTTCTTCAGATTTTTTCCATATTTCTGTAGTTGGTTCGGGTAAATATGTTAATTGCAAATTTCTACATATTGCTTCACAAACTTCTACAACTATGGCACTTACCGTCGAGAAACCAACTCTAAAACTATGGCCAATTGTATAGAATGAATCTCCAGTTGCCAGATATCTAAAAATATTTTTTTAGGGGATGAGATAAAGAAAAAATGGAGAAATTTGCGAGATACGTATGCCAAGCATCAGAACCAGCAAAACTAAAACTTGACAGGCGGTAAATTCTACGAAAAAAAAAAATGAATATGGGCAGATCAGATGGAAGCATTCAAACCATTCTTAAGTTTTGCAAAAACTACATCTAACGTTAGCGATGTCTGAGTACCAGAATATACAGAATTGACAAATGTAGAGTCATTTGAGAATGACATTGGGAGAGCACAATCATCTAGTTCACAAGACACTCAATCAAACAATTCAGGAACATCGAACACTGATATCGTTCAGGTTCAATCCTCTGCAGTTACACCTAGGTCAAATGGGGGTCCTAAAGTTACTTCTGAGCGTAAAACTCCCATTACCACCAGAGAAAACAGAAAACGCCATTCTCAACCATCCACATCTGTGAAAGAAATGATAACTTATTTTGAATGAGGCAAAAAAAATCAGTTTTGATGCAATCGATCAACTTTTTTTGGCTCACGCTTGTACGTTAATAACTTTCTCTCCTAGAAGACAAATAGAAACAAAAATGAAAATTGCGCAAGTCATCATGGAATAGGAGCTTCTTCAATTAGAGGAATGTTCTACAAATCAATCTAGATCTGCAAGTGCAGATACTTATCCAAACGTCTCTTCCGTTGAAACAGATGTTACCGATATAAATGAAGAAAATGGTTTTATTAACCTTACCAACAAGGAAGATTATGTTAGCTACCAATCAGCGTCACTGCAGGGTCCGTCATCTGTTTCTACCAACAAGGAAGATTATGTTAGCTACCAATCAGCGTCACTGCAGGATCCATCCTCTGCTTCAAACTACCTCCACTCATTTAACCCGTACAACAAATAAATCCATTTTTTTTCCTAAATACAAGGACTGATGCTATGACTCAATATTTTGATGAGAAACGAATTTTATTATTATATGTTAATTAAATTACATTTACTTAATATTTAAAATAGTTTAATATTTTTCTTGTTCTCACCTCAATGTAATGGCTAATCGCTCTTCAGGGAAATCGCTTCTCGATAATTTGTGTCTTATTTTCGTATATCATTTTCTATAAGATGCAAAAGTTCATCAAAACAATTTATTGGCATTCTAAAATAAATATAGAATCTTTTTTCATCTCTTCGTAATTCTGGCATTAATGCATGAAATTCGCCATATTCTCTTCTTTCAAGGTTGATATCGTGAACCCATTTTCTTCTTTTCCTATAAAGTTGTAATCATAAAATTATCAATGTCGGTATTTTCAAAAAAAGCTAGTTATTACTTTACCTCAAATTTTCATCTTCTAGTGCAAACATTGCGAGTGCTTCTTCTTCATCTGATGAGGAATACATTTTTTTAACAATTGAAATTGATAATCGTTATTTGTTTTTTCACTCAACGTTTCCGATACTGGACGTGACTGATATGACGCAAATATATTCGTTTTTGGTATGGGGTCATTCACGATTCCGCTATGAATTCCGGTGCGATTTTTCCGCCATGAATCCGCTGCGAATTAATTCGCTTTGGTTTGGGGGAACCTTTAAGCACACCTTTGTTGGTGTTGGTGTTTCTTCAGAAGTTTTTGGTGTAAGCTACAATAGTTTTCTAAATTTCTGGTTTATATCTTGTTATCAAGATGATGAAACATTTCGAGCTGACACAGTGTCCCTCTTTAATGATTTCCTATAGTAGCTTGACTCCAAGCTGTAGACTTGAGTCCCAAGAAGCAGTTGCATTCAGTTATTCGTCATTAAATGAATCCGTATAGACTACAAAGATTATTATTTTTATTTTATATAATATTAGTAATTTATAAAGAAATCATCTACTTTGAATGTCATAAATAGAATTGTGGCTACTTTTTATTGGTTTTATCTCCTCTGGCCAAATTCACCTGCAAAAGTAATATTTCAATAAAGTTTACTGTATTCTTGATTTGTATAATACTTTACATACTTTATGTTACCATACACTTCCATCGGATGCGTAGTCATTTCCAGTAAAACCTGAATATCTTGGGTTGAGTTCACTCCCTTGGGGATGTCGTGTGTTAATCCAGCACGTGCTTCAAAATTAGGAACTTATCTCTGTATCAACGTTGAAAAATTGCATTACGACGCAATAAAATGCAGAATCTGGGCTTTGAATGGGCTTATCTCTACTGACAACTCGCTAGGTCCGTAAAGCAGCAAATCCTGTTCATATTGAAACGGTATAAGAATAGATTTAATATTAGTTAAGACACTTGCAAAGGCACTATAAAGAGGCATAGGTGCTTTGAAATGTGGATAGGGAGACGAATTCCATGGACGGCTCGCGCCACGAAATCCTGGTTTTAAATTAAACCCTATCATCATCTTTAAGTGTTGAAGCTCGATGATAAATCACAACAAATATGTCAAGATGTTAATGACTATGATGATGAAGAATTGGATTTACGTGAATCTGGTACAATTTAAATCTGTATTTCTAATCGAATTATAATGTCAGCATATAACATTATGATAACTCTATTCAAACTTTAATAATAATTTACAAGACTATCTTAACATATTGTTCCAGATAAACTGACTATCTCTATTTTTTCTCTGTCACATATTCCAAAATAGAGATGTTTTACTTATTTATTTATTTATTTATTACACGGACCTAACCTAACCTAACCTAACCCCATTAAAAGTTTAACACAATAATGTCCAGAAATATTTATGCTTATTTTTTTTTAATTTCTGAAAGAATTATGTTCTAAAAGTCACAAAATTAACAAAAATTTATGTTTAAAAAATGAAAAACTTTTTCTTTTTGACAATTATCTGTTGCGAAAACGCAACACTGGTCAGTTAGGATGTAAATTTTTTTTTAATAATACGTTGTTTGGCATATTTTATTAACTCATGTAAAAGAGTTTTAAATAAACTGACATGAAAATAATATAAAAAAATTATTGCGTATTGCTATGACATTTAATAAAACATTTTTCATGCAATGCAACCTTACATTTAATACATCTTTTATTGTATGTTGAGTGATCTTGGGTAGAAATAAGATGGCCGATGTTGTCGAATCGAACATCTTGTGTAATGTTGTTTATGGAAGATTGAAATGGACCAGATCTTCTTGAAGGAGTTCCGTACATCATCAACAAGGCTTTGGCTATATTTCGACGAAACTGCAGCAAATCCATTTCGGGTTGTTCGGGGATAATTTGTCCCATTCTACGGTAAATTAACCAAGTATTTTGTATGGAGACATCAAGACCCCAGATAAATAAAGGCCAATACCACTTCTTAGATCTTATATTTGTTCTGTAATAGGCAACATTTTGATATATCCGATCGACACTTTTCTATTCTATTTGATCGTATGGTTCCTACGTAACCTATTCCCTTCGATATTAAAAAATCAATTAGTTTGCTAAGTTTGATTAGTAAAATCCCTATAAAGGCTTTTAACTCGTCTACTCCAAATTCTAAAGTAGTACCTTTTTGAAGAGCATAAAAATTTTTAAACTTAAGTTAAAAACTTGAGTTAAAAATTAAAAAAAATTTTACTTACGTAGAGTCATACGCCGCCATGTTACCTATCCAACGGTAACTTAAACATCACAAATTATAACTATTAATAATGTAAAACAACTACAAATTCAAAACATTTAAAGGGTTTTGACCCACATATTTTGGTGGCTACTAGCATGTACAACCGTTTGCACTGATGATGGATTTATCAATCCGAAAACGTTTTGCAATGTGTTTGTGATAGCCCGTTTGGGGCATTTTTTATATACCTTTTATAAAGGATTTTAAACAATTTTTTGTGATATATGGTATACAGCCAGCTACAGAAACTTAGTTTCCTAGTGGAATTCAAATATTGTTCCTAGTTGAATTTTTGTATCATTATGATTAAATTTTAATCCAGCTGTTTTTGCTATGTCGTTCAACTTTTTTCAACTACAACTTGTTTGAATGATACTAATCATTGCGTTAATACTGGGTTAATATTTTCTTTAGCTAATTTAATGACACTTCCTGTAAATTTCTCAATGTTATCTAACGACATCTATTAAAAGGCATTATTTATTTTGCCTTTGTTTAATCCAAACATGATTTCTAAACTGAGGTTCTTTGTTAAATGACTTTAATTGACAGTAAAATAAGAGAAGACCTTTTATTACCTACATTTTAATTCTATTGTTAGATTTAAATACCTCATACGCCATAAAAAATGCCTTTGCTGGCTTCTGTGCGCAGCTGTTGCATTCGGCCCTTTATAAAAGTTAACTGTTGGCATCTGTGTAGTCGATCTCTTTTATCCAATATAAAGGGTACCTATAAAAGAATGATAAATCCTTGTGTTTGTTGTCTTTGATATCGATTGAAATATATATAATTCATTGTAAAAATGAATTGAATCGGTTATTTCGAAGAGGCCACAACTCCAGAAATGTTAATTTTACAGGAAAAGAAAAACATGTTTCATTTTGGTATTAATGAAGATATCTGTTTTTCGGAGTAAAGTCTCAAAATGTGATGCTTGACGAAGTTTCATTAACAAATCCAACATAAAAAAGACACAAGAGTACACTGTAAAAAATAACTTATTAACATAACTTAATAACATTTTGGAGTTGAGGCCTTTTCCAAACAAACACTGATGATTTTATGATTAATAATAGAAAACTCCAATATTATGAAGAAAAAAATTTATTACGTGGCAAAAGAACATGCTGAAGGTTAAGAAATAGTCTTTTAGTAATCTTCCTCTGGTGGTTCGTCACTATTAGTGGCCATAAAATCAGCTCACTATGAAAAAACAGTTTGTAGTCTGGCACATATTGTACAAGTGTCTTGATGTTGTACATTTTTTTTTTCGAATTAATAGGGATTTTTCTGTATAACCAGACTCTGTTGGCAAACTAGGATAAACTCCAGCTGGTTTTCGCAAGGAAAATTCATGAAGCATAAGCCCATCGATTAATGGACGTACTTTAACAATTCCCGGTTTTTTGTTGTCATATTCGAACTCATTATATTGAAAAATGTAAGAAGTTGTTTTGTCATGTCTGTTTTTTTTTCATAGGAGTCAATGGAGAGTACGGTTTTCTTATAATGCATGGGCTACAATTTTTTTAATTCCAAAATTGTTTAATTTTTACCAGTTGTATAGAAAAAGAGATTTTCTTGACTATTTTTTTTATCAATTCGTAATATTCTTCAGGAAGAAAAATTCGGTCCTGCTTGCGAATGAGTTTTTTTGCTACCCCGAAGTCTCTATCGCACGGAAGGATGAGTGGCCTCTGATTGGAAAATAATAAAAATGTGATTGAATTTTCTTGACGAAGCAAGAGCTAGAAGGAATCTTATTACTGCGTGGTATCTTCGAGACTCTTTTACATTTTTAAAAACCTTATTTTCAAAATCATTTTTCAAGAAAGTGCACACTTCATTTTCAAAAAAGCAGAATGGAAATAGAGACAGAATTACACCTGCGGAAGGCAGAAGCAGCTCGAAGTGGAATGAAGGAAGATGCAGCCAAGAATAAAGATACCACAACAGTAATTACATTTGATTTGATGAAAACTTTAGCTACTCCTAGTATTTCTACGGGAGTGGCTTATTACAAGAGACAGTTGTGGACGTATTTTTTTGGCATCAACAATCTAACGACAGGACAGATACACATGTATATGGCATGAAGGCATAGCCTCACGTAGCCCACAAGAAATTGGTTCTTGCATTTTACACTACGTAAAAACATAAATGTTAACACACCAGTTTTGGACCAATGCGGAGGTCAGAATCGAAATATTAAACTGGCATCTATTTGTACATACATGAGTGTCTCCAGTACTTTCAGTCCCACATTCATACATCACAAGTTTCTAGTTTCCGGTCACTCCTATTTGCCAAGTGACAGAGACTTTGGAGTGATCAAAAAACAAAAACGATATTTTAAAGACGTTTTTTTGCCAGACGATTGGGTGAAAGTTATTTCCAGTTCCAAAAAGAAGAACAAATTTCAGGTATTTAAAATGACCTCTGAAAGTTTTAAGTGTATTGAAAAACTCGAGAAGTTACTTACAAACCGAAAAAAAGGAGAGATATAAAAGTAGAATGGCTTAAAATACAGTGGCTAATGTTCAAATTAGAAGAGCCATTCAAAATGTATTTTAAGTATTCTAATAACGAGACTGTATTATTTAATTGTGTTGACGTCACAAAAAAAAAGAACAGACGTCTTTCAGATAAAAAGAGAATACTTCTACTTGGACATCCTCTATCCTGCTGGATGGATCTACTTGGGTATCCTGCTGGAAAACACAGGCAGTTGTGAATCCGAAATTAGAAGACGCATTCAACTAGCAAGAGCAGCAATGAGTGAACTAAACGGGGTCTGGCGTGATCGTCACATTACTATGACAAACAAAAAGAGACTCGTTTCAACTCTGGTCTTTTCCATATTTTACTATGCATGCGAGACATGGACAGTCAAAAAATCAGATCGACGACGTATAGACGCCTTTGAAATGTGGACATGGAGACGCCTGCTTCGAATTCCATGGACGGCTCGCCGTACAAATATCTCGGTTCTGGATGAAATTAAACCGGATCAGCGTCTCTCCAGTACCGTTTACTCTAGAATTTTAAAGTTCTTTGGCAATATCCATCGAAGTGATCACAAAATGGAGCGGTTGGTGGTCCAAGGAAGGCCTCAGACTCAACGCCAACGCGGAAGATCTCCACAGCGATGGGCGGACATTACTAAAAAGCTTCTCAATAAACAGTATACTGAGGCAATACATATAACTGATGACCGCGACCAGTGGAGAAATATTATCAATCAAACTGTCCGAGCTGCTGAAACCCAATTATGAACCACAACACATCTACTAAGATGTTAATGACTGTGATGATGATCCTGCTGGAAGACCCATAGAGCAACTAAAGTATAAAGACCTTCAGAGTCTTCTTCCCTACATTCCGCCGGTCTATCATGAATTTTACATAAACCTGAAGACCAACGTGGAGGCAGTAGATAATGATATTGGATCGGAAACAGATGAATAGGTGACCCAAATGAAAGTTTTATGTTTTTTCGTAAAAGCTTAATATTTGACATAGTGGCCCAACTGACTTTTTTTGTAAAAAAAAAGATTTTTTTTGTTAATTTTTGCGCATTCGACTCATATAATGTATTAGGTTCCAGAAATGTTTGTGTAAGTGAATAAAATAATGCTGGTTAATAAAAAAAAACGGTTTCATTTTTAGCTCAATTCTTTATTTGCCGATATATCAAAACATCAATTTTACACTTAGGCCACTCTACTTCTGAGCGACTTAAATATAAGTTAGTGTTTAATCTGTTTTTAATTCCAGCCCTTGGCTGGTGGTCCTTCTTCCTTCAATTCTTTAAATGGGTTATTGTTTAACCAATGTACTAACATTAAAACACCACGCTTGGCAGACGGGTTGATGATGTTCGCAGTATTATTATTATATAATACAGCCGGTTAAAGGTATCCTTCCAAAATTATTGAATGAGAAGTGCTATACTTTGCTAGACTTTAAACAAGGGTGTTAGAAAATCAAGCTCAGTGCTCTTCAGTACACCTTTTAGCGTTTACAAAAATTGTCAGAATGTCATCAATATAATTGTATGAATGTGGTTGTTCATAAACATTTAAAAACTACTGGATATTTTATTATTCCTACACAAAACATAAAACAATATTAGAGTCACTTTTGCCATAGAATTTGTAATTTAACAAATTACATAAAATATTCAAAACACAATATATATCGCATACATTAATTTATTAGATAACAATTTACAAAAACATTCTGTTTTTATGTAGATCTGGAGGCAATGGATTAGGTTCTACCTTCATCAGCTGTTGAAAAGTACCAGAGAAGGCCTCTGCTTGAGATACAAGCCTCACGTTCTCATTGAATTGTTTCAGAACCCTTTCGAAAGTCGGATACAAATGTTTTAACAGCGAATGATCTAGAGTAGGAAACAAGTGGTGCATGCAATGGTCTCCAAACGATGTTAGGACTAGAAAATCAGAACCGGTAATTTCTTTTCTTTCCATTACGGCGTCCAGTTGACTTAAACCCCAGTCATAGGTCTCTAAGGATCTACAAATATAATAATATGTTAAAATATTAAACTCCGTTGGAAAATTGTTTATAAGCAATATTTTAAATGATATATAATCACAAAACATACTCAATATTGTGTTATATAATCCACATAATAAAGTACGTTAGATAAAAAAGGTAAAATCCCGGGTCGTAAAAAAATAGTTTCTGATAAGAATAATAGAATATTAGTTTTCTTCTTCTTCAAGTGCCATCTTCGTTCCGAAGGTTGGCGATCATCAGGGCTATACGTATTTTCGAAACTGCTGACCAAAACAATTCGTTGTTGCTACAGTTATACCATTCCCGTAGATTTTTTAGCCAGGAGTTTCGTCTTCTTCCTATGGACCTGTTTCCTGCTATTTTCCCTTGCATAATTATTCGAAGCAGTTTATATCTTTCGCTTCTTGTAATGTGTCCCAGGTACTGCAGTTTTCGTTTTTTGATCGTAAATATGACTTCCTTTCTTTATTCATTCTTCTCAAGACCTCGACATTTGTGACTCTCTCGGTCCATGATATTCTCAGGATTCTGCGATACATCCACAGTTCAAATGCCTCTAATTTTTTGATATCCATATTTTTCAACGTCCATGACTTCATTCCGTAGAACAGCACAGAAAGTACGTAACATCTCATCAGGCGAAGTTTCATTTCAAGGCTTAAATCTTTTCCGCAGAACACTCTCTTCATTTTAGTGAATATGGATCTGGCTTTTTCTATTCTTATTTTGATTTCTGCTGAGCTATCGTTGTCTTCATTTATAAAAGTGCCTAAATATTTGTATTTGCTAATTCGATCGATAATTTCATTGTGTAAATATATGGACATTTTGTGTTGATTTTGATATTACCATAAATTTAGTTTTCTTTATGTTCAAAGATAGTCCATATTCTTCGCTGCAGTCTGCTATCTTATTCACCAATGTCTGTAGCTCTTCAAGTGTTTTTGCGATCAAAACGATGTCGTCGGTAAATCTCAGATTGTTTAATCTAACACCTACGGATTATTTATTTTAATACCTACGGATTGCTCAGAGAGTGTTCTATTCATTACGTCTTTGGAATAGAGATTAAACAGGGTTGATGACAGTATACACCCTTGTCTCACACCTCGCTTTATTTCAATTTCTTCAGTGGTAATATTCTCTACTCTCACTACTGCTTTCTGATTGTAGTACATATTTGCTATTAGTCGAATGTCTCGTTTATCTAAATTCTTTTCTGTCAGGTGTCTGATTAGGTGATCATGCCGCACTTTATCAAAGGACTTGTTGTAATCTATGAAACACATGAATACATCTTGATTTATGTCAAGACATCTTTGAGACATAACGTTGAGTGCAAACAACGCTTCTTTTGTTCCGAGTCCATTTCGGAATCCAAACTGGGTATTATTGATGTCCATTTCCATTTTTCTGTGTACTCTAGAGTGTATAATTTTCAGAAATATTTTCAGTACATGGCTTATCAGACTGATTGTACGGTAATCAATACATTGTTTGGCATTTATCTTTTTTGGTATAATAACAAAGGTGGATAAAAGCCATTCTTGTGGTATTTTTCCTGATGTATAAATGCTATTGAAAAGTTCAACTAAAATGTGAATCGAGTCTTTTTCGATTGTTGTCTACCATCTGCAAAGAGTTCTTCAATATAGTTTTTCAACTATTTGACTTCAACTGTTTGTTCTTCTAGTTCTGTTATTATGTTTCCGTTGACATTATACAGGGTATTTGGCTGCTTACGTTTTTGTGTACCTGCAAGTTCTTTCACTTTTTTATGTACGTTAAAAATATCATATTTTGCCTGCAATTGCTCTATTTCTGCACATTTTCTTTTATAAAAATCTTCTTTTGCTATTCTGATTTCTATTTTGATTTCTTTCTGTATTTGTTTATACCTTTGTTCGTTTTTTCCTTTCATTATTCTCCGATTTTCCATGAGAAGAAGGATCTTATCAGTCATCCACCTTTTCTTTATTTTTGGTTTTTCTTTAGTCAGAATTTTCTTCGCAGGACCTGTTATCGCCATTTTTACGTTTTGCCATTTTTTCTCTATGTTGTTCGTTGGCTGAGATGTTTCTTTTTCATGAAGTATTTTCAAATTATTATTAATACATTTTTGCAGTTTTGTCCTTTACCGCCAGGTTACATAAATGACTGACATCTATCTGATTTGCTCTTCTTTTCTGCTCCAATCTTTTTTGTTTAATACTCATTTGCGCTATTAGAGGGTTATGGTCTGAAAAGACATCTGCGCCTGGGTAAGCTTTAACGGATTTTAAGGAGTTTCTGTATCGTTCGTTTATCAGTAAAAATTCCAACACTTACCAGTGGAACAGGCAGGATTTCGGCCAAACCGCAGCTGCACAGACCAGGTACTCGCCCTGACCAATTATGTGGAATCAAACTTTCAAAAGCAATCAAAAACAACTGCTGTCTTCATCGATCTATCTGCTGCTTATGACACTGTGTGGCGACAAGGGGCAATATATAAATTAATGCGAATAATTCCATGCAGAAAGACCACTGAGGTTATTAACGCCATGCTATCCAACAGATGCTTTAAAGTTATATTGTTAGACAAGACTAGTACCCAAAGAAAACTGAATAATGGACTTCCACAAGGATCCGTGCTGGCCCCCTTGCTTTTCAGCCTCTATATAGCAGACATGCCAGAAACCACATTAAAAAAGTTTGGATACGCAGACGACTGGACGCTTGCCGCAAGTCATAAAGAATTCGAGGTCACTGAACGCATTCTAATAAACGATTTAAATGCCCTAGGGAATTATTTATGCAAATGGAGATTGCAACCCAATCCAACTAAGACAGAAGTGTCCTGCTTCCAGTTATATAACAAGATGGCCAACTATCAACCTCAAATCAATTTTGGGGATAGAATCCTTAAATATAATAAACACCCAAAATACTTAGGTATTACACTTGACAGAACGCTGAACTTTAAAGAGCATCTTACTAAGACTGCTGCAAAACTCAGAACTCGTAACAACATCCTGCAAAAGCTCTGCGGCACTACATGGGGCTCCTCAGCACCCACACTTAGATCGACAGCATTAGGACTGGTATACCCCGTAGCGGAATACTGTGCACCAGTATGGATAAACAGTCCACATACTCACCGTGTTGATGTCCAACTCAACCAAACCATGCGAACTATATCAGGCACAATCAAGGCCACGCCCACTTACTGGTTACCAGCTTTGAGTCATATAGCTCCACCACCCATCCGCCGGGAACATGCCCTTGTCAGAGAATTTACAAAAATCAATACTGATCCTGAGCTCCGCTCCCATGCCGGAACTTCCGCCAGAGACATAAATAGGCTCCGTTCAAGACACCCGCCTCTAAAAACAGCAAAAAGGCTAGTAGATCAAAACTTTAATGTAACTGAACGGTGGAGATAACAATAGGAGAATAACGCTGCACCAGCTAACTGGAACATGCCATGTATCACAAGAAAACCTGAGGGCTTCAACCAACCGAGACGAATTTGGACCACACTCAATAGAATAAGGACGAACTGTGGCAGATGTTCCGACTCACTTTTTAGATGGGGAAAAATACAATCACCAAATTGCGACTGCGGCGCCGAAAGGCAAACAGTAAAACACATGGTAGAGGAATGCCCGATTAGATCCTATAATGGCAACCCTTCAGATTTTCTGGCTGCTACAAAAGAGTCAATCGAATATATTTATAATCTAGATGTTTGTTTGTAGAATAATATTTTTATATTTACTGTTGTTTGTAATTTATATAATTTATATTTATATATTTATATTTATATGAACCTGTGATGTAGCCATACGCTAAATAAATAAAATCAGTAAAAAATCAATCTGGTTTCAAATTATTCTTTCGTCATTGTCCTGGGGTGATTTCCACGTATAAAGTCTTCTCTTTGGTAAGTTGAAGAATGTATTAGATATAATCATGTTATTCTCCTGGTAGAATTAAAGTAGTCTGTCACCTCGTTCATTTCTTTTACCGAGTCCGTATTCTCCTACATGTTTGCCACTTTTTCCTTTACCAATTTTTGAGTTAAAATCATCTAGAATTACGGTGATGCCTGGTGATTTCGTCGATTTTAATACTTGATTGATTTCTTCGTAGAATTGTTCAATTTCGTCCTCGGATTTATCTGCAGTAGGTGCATAGATATAGATCTGTATGATATTTAATTTACTTGTGTTTGTTTGTAGTTGAAGAAAAAGAAATAGAAATAGAATATCAGTATAAGGTTTAAAAAAAAGTTGGTTAAATTCTCTACTGAAATAAGCTATGAGCACGAGTGCTTAGTTGTATAGTTATTTCCAGCCTCTTCTTGTCTGTTAAAAAGTAACTAACATCGCAAAAAAATAATTACTAAATTCGCTAGACAGTTCGGACTGGGAATAGCGAACCGAGTAATACGATGATTCCCTGTAAGTTTGGTTGTGTGTATATATTTGGTAGCTATAAATACGTATACCTACCTAGTAAGTATTCAGCCATATTTTCTTTAACCTTGGTCAAAATTAAAATTTTAAGGTTTTTCTTAATTAAAGTAGTTATACTTATTTTAGATAGCAACACTGAAGATGGACTATTTAGACCGAAGATATTCTGTACCCATAAGGATTCTTTTAAATAATGGATTTTTTAATAAAAAATTTATAATTGAAATTATTTTAGGTTCTGAATATTATTCGCTCCGTGCGTGACCATGGTAGGGGTACATTGAAACGATGCCAGCGTGCGTAGCGGCGAAATATGACAAAATTGGAATATTGGACAAAATATTTTTACGCATAAGTTTTATCAAAAATGTGTGCAAATACATGTTGCGTATTTAATTCTGCTAATAATAGCAAAAACAGTGAGTGTAGTTTTTATAGGTTCCCAAAGATTACATATAAATTAGGGAAAAGAAAAAGATGAATTCGTGCTATTAATATGAAAAAGTAAATATCACATCATTTCATTTTTATGCAATTCAAATAGGAAAAATTTAAATAATTTACCTTGAATGATATTTCATAAGGTTTCAATCTAACTGCAGATGACTTTAGCTTTTATATCATAACTTTTACTATTATTGTTTTTAATTATATGCTCTTTTGCGTGAAAAACTTGATTTGCCAGTACTAGATTTTTCCCTTTCTTTTCCGTTTGGAGTTGAAAAGATATATTATGATGAATATTGAGAAACCCAGTTTTTAATACTACATTTATTTTGTACATAAACTGAAAAAATATAGTTAAAAAACTAATTTATTAATAATTGTCAATTTTGCATGTATTTAACAATGTCAAACATATGTCATATATTTAACCTGAAAATTGGGACTCCAAAATTGTCAGATGAAGGCGGTAGGTGTCGCATCAGTCACGCACGGAGCGAATTAAGTTTATTTACTTTATTTGGGAGTTCGTAAAAACCATAAAATGCGAGTTTTGAAAATATTTTATTATTTTTTATATAAAAATCTTACCTGGGAGTGTCTCCGTCATGAAAAACATCTGGATGATGATGGGCTGCATGTAGTCCGATTAATGTAAAGACGAAAGAACCCATCAACATGATGAAAGCCCATATAATCAGTGTCTGAGTTATAGTAGCTCCTCCAGTCAACGCCATAAATGCTGGTAGAATTAAATAAGTTAGGTCTGTGTAAGCAACACTTTTATAGTTGCACAACGGAGAAAGCACAATTCTGAAAATTAAATGCTACTAATTCACATGATTTAATTTCTGGTGTTTGTGGTATAATAATTTTCTCAGTGTAATTATATTGTAAGAATACTTCGTCAACATATATTAAACACCAAGACAATTTGGAATATTCCTATTATCTAAAGCAATAATGACAATATAATGGCATTACAATGTATATCACCCTAAGTGACTTTCCAGTTTGTTAAAATATTTTTATTTGTCAAATTCTGTATGATCGGTAAGAATATTGTATAAACGCTAAAAACAACATATAAAAAAGTATTACGATAACCAAACGGTTAACTGGAAAAGAAAGTATAGAGAGACGCAAATAAAGTGAAACGATACCTGAATCTACACGCTATAACTTGTGGCCAACTAAGGAAAGTATGATGCACATATATGAAAAGGAATTAAAAAGAGGAATATGAGAAATTGGTACTCGTCATAACTATAGATTAAACTGCATATAAACGTATAGCTAAAGGTCAAAAAAACCTTAAAATAAATTAATAGTGTGGAGAATGCACGTGCTTTTCTTGTATCTGGAATAGGGATAGTTTTTAAAATAGTGTTTTGTTATAAAAATTGAATGTTTATTTTAGTTATTTACACACGCACGATTCTTGTTTATTACACATCAAATATAATGACTATATGAGTGCACGAGATGCAAAACTCGCTAATCGACAAAAATTGAAAAAAGTAGTTAAGCACGCCATCTTGTTCGTACAATATTTAATTATTATTTTACACAAGTATTTGGAGCAAAACTAGCTTTTTAACACATCCGTCCCAAAAATCATGACTTGATGCAAAACTCGCTTTATGCATTGATGCGTGCGATGCAAAACTCTCTATTTGTACGGCGTTCAATAACAGCATCGGATTTTACTCACGTGGTTAGGGAAGGGCATCATGCATGTTGTTTGTTTCCTAGTGTGGTTTGACCGTTTGACTCAGACGCGTTTTAGCGGTATTCTAAATTATTTGTTTAACTGTAAGTTTCACGTTTTTAAATTATTAAAATGCAAATAGACAGTGAAATTTATGCAGCCAATGCTAGTGTTATTTCTGCAATATAACCTACTCCAAAGAACATGTGTAGAACGAAAATTACGACGGAAAGTAAAAGACAAAAGCTCAGAAGATTGAGGTAATAAAAACGGTATCAATTTGTTAAAATATTTTTTTAAAACTGTGTTATTTTAGGCACACTCCGACACATTTACCGGAGTACCCGACCTGTGAACATAACGGTCAGCCAGGTAAGCCGTACTATTGTGCCACTTTAACAATGAGCGAAATTCAAGATTTTCATAGAAAACTGTATGCTTCTAAGGAAAAATGTAGACAAGATAGTTTTATAATTGCAACTTGTGAAGGCCAGAAGTGCAAAAGATCAAAAGTGGAAAAGGAAAAAATATCCATTTTGCATTATGTAACCACTTCTGCTAAAAAAATCCGTGTTTGTCAGACGGCATTCTTAAAAATCACATTCCTTAGTAGAGATCGGATTGAGAGAGTCATGAAAAACTTTGTTTTAGAAGGGAATATACCACGAGAAACAAGATCACGGAGGTGGTCACATCCTTAATAAAAACGATGATAAAAAGTTAGCAATAAAACATTTAATTGAATCTCTCCAATGCATAGAGAGCCATTACTGTAGAAGTAGAATTAGTACTCGTCTTTATTTACCATGTGAACTTAATTTTACAAAATTATGGAAAATATACGAATCTAAAGTTCGGGATAACCAACTATATGTTAAATTGGCATTTTTTTGGACATACATAAATTCTAATTACAACATCGGATTTGGCACCCTAAAAACTGATCAAAAATATTTCTAGTTCAGAAAAGCAGATTATTATCACTGAACAACGGATACATAGACTTAAAGCAAAGGCATTTTTTGCCTTATTAAAGCAGCCGCTCGAAAATACAGCGGTTTTTTCGTTTGATTCTCAGAAAATTTGCCTTTGCCTAAGCTTCCGGATCAAGCTAGTTATTTTAGTCAACAAATTAACTATTACAACTTTACGGTAATTCATGGATCATCAGCAGCACAGTTGATTCCAGAAAATGTTTATTCTTATGTTTGGACGGAGGTGGATTTTCCCAAAAATTCTAATTCGGCAGCTTCAGCTGTTTGGGATGTACTGAATAAGTTTAACTTTCCCAATGAAATCGATACAATTCGTTTATTTTCTGATGGATGTGGGGGGCAAAATAAGAATATTATAATGATGACCATGCTTTCTGTTTGGTTGATGACGAAAGCTCCCACAAACATAAAGACCATTAACATAATATTCCCCGTAGTGGGACATTCTTTTATACCATCTAATAGGTTGTTCGGAATGATTGAAAGAGAGGTAAAAAAGAAATCCGTTATTTTAAAAACTTCTGACTACGAAGATATTATAGCAAATAAGTCGACAATTAGAAAATTGGGTTTAGATTGGCAGGTATATGACTGGAAGAATGAACAAGAATGCACAAGTAAACACCAAAGCACCATCCTCATGGCACATTTAGTTTAATAAGGCTAAAAGGTTTGTGCTTACTAAAGGGAAAACCAATGCACTAATACGAGGTGAGCCCAATTATTGTGTTGACGTCGGTGAAGCCAAGTCTGTTGTTAAGAGAGGAATAAAATTGACACCTACCAATCCTACTCAACTTCCTATTGGCTGCAAACTCAAAGGCAATAAATCGACAATAATTTCTCTTTTTAAAAACCATTATGGAAACGCTTGGGAAGAAAATCCTGATTTGGTTTTCTTCAAAGAAAATCTTGTTAACCCTCGAAGGGTGGAAAACCAGACTTCTGTAAACGATGTTGAAGCTGGCTGCAGTGGTTTAAAACCTTGCGATATTAATTTACCAATTTAAGGTAATATGTAAATAACTGTTTAATTTTTTTGTGAATAAAATTTGTTCGAAACTATTGATGTAACATTTTTTGGTGCAAAACTCGCTAAATGCATTCTTTTTTCTTCATTTATTAAAAAAATCTGCACTATTTTTTTAAAATATGTTAAAAACTATTAGAGGTGTATATGTTCTAACGGCACGCTAACATCATTAATTGGTTATTAACAAATATAATGCAAAAAACGTTTTTTGCACTTTTCTCAAATTGACTTTACATGCATTAAGCGAGTTTTGCATCTTGTGCACTCATATATTTTGATTCAAAATGACCTATACATTAAGGTATAAATTGGAAATGCGCATGAGAAGCAAGGTCAATATTTATTATTGTTGTAGGTGTATCTTCGGGCGTCCTACCCTATCCATTGTATAATAAGCATGTATTACTTAAGTTATTAATAAACCATCTTTTTTCCTTTTCCACCTGCTGCGAGATAGATAAGTCACTCTATCACCAACAAAAAGAAATAAGAATATGTGAACAGTACAAATATTTAGGGACACATTTTGGAGCAATGGATGTAAAAATTGGAAACTACAAGAAGTCATAAAAAAACTGGATACGCTCTAGATCAGTGATTCTCAACCTGTGGTCCGCGAAGTGAACAGTCATAAAATAATCAATTTAAATCTTGGTTCTTGAGACGTAAATTAATGCGCCGGCCTATCTTTTTAACTCAAAACGTTTCCAGACGACCAAGCGCGCCTGAACACAGGTTCATTCACCTCAATCTTCCGCGTATTTTCCCTCACACGCCAAATAGTTAGTTGCATTATCTTCGTTTAGTTTCGGCCGCTGTCGTGTACGTACAGGACACTGCGACCACTGCGTTTTTGATCGCGCCACTACTCAGTGCAGTGACTCAGTGCTGACTCAACTGTCAAGTGACGAGCGTGCGTCTTTTTTGGCTTGATGATTGTAGTTTACTAAAATGAGCAAACAGATGAAACTTTCGGGTTTTTTTAAGAAGACGGATAGTGAGAACGTTAAAGAAGGATGTTCTACTAGTAATATTGCCAGTGAGAGCACAATATTAACTCAAACTGGTCCTAAAAGAAAGGCTGCTAACCGTAAGTACAATCCTGACTACATAGCATGTGGATTTACATTCATTGAAGAATTTGGTGTCCAGTTACCTCAATGTGTAATTTGTGCGGAGGTATTAAGTAATGAGGCAATAAAGCCGGCAAAATTAACTAGACACTTTGAAACAAAGCATAACAATTTTGCCGGAAAACATGTAGATTTCTTTAAGAGGAAGGAGACGGAACTAAAATCGTCAAAAAGTATCCTTAAGTCATACTCAACTTATGATAAAGCTACTTTGAAGGCGTCATATCAACTTTCACTTAGAATCGTAAAAACGAAAAAACCCTTTACTGTTGGTGAGGAATTAGTTTTACCATGTATCGTAGATGCAACTAAAGCAATTTTAGGTGATAAATACGCTAAATAAATGCAAAATATTCTTCTTTCCAATGACACCGTTAGTAGGAGAATTGAAGAAATGGCATCAGATGTTGAAACCCAACTTCTAAAGAAAATTCATTCCTCAAAGATTTTTGCTGTACAACTTGATGAATCTACAGATATTACCAATAAAGCTATTCTTCTTGTTTATATACGATTCATAGATAAAGACAACAACAAATTATCTGAGGAGTTGCCTGACCTCGATTGAGTTGCAAGGTAACACAACCGGAAAAGACATTTTTAAAGCCATTGACGGATATTTCACAATTAAAAATCTTTCTTGGAAAGACTGTGTAGGACTTTGCTCTGATGGTGCCGCGGCAATGACAGGTTACAAAACAGGCTTGCCAAGTTTTGTAGGGAAAGAAGGAAACCGTGATATTGTTTTAACACACTGTATTATTCATCGCGAAATGCTTGCTGCCAAAAGATTAAGTCCCGACCTAAACAAGGTTTTGACTACTGTGGTAAAGGCCGTGAACTTTATAAAAAGTAATGCTCTTACTTCGAGATTGTTTGCTTTGTTATGCGAGGACATGGGATCCATCCATTCCAATCTCCTTCTACATAGCGAAGTTAGGTGGCTGTCCAGAGGCCGGGTTTTAGCCAGATTTTATGAACTTCGAGAAGAAGTATGTATGTATCTTGATGAAAAAAAAAACCTGATTTAGCGAAAACACTGCGTGACGGAGAATTTAGGGCCCAGTTAGCTTTTTAGCAGATATTTTTGAACAGCTCAACATATTGAATCTAAAACCGCATTTGACCTTTGGAAAAAAATTGATTCATTTAAGACAAAATTGTTGCTCTGGGAGTCCGAAGCTAGAAATGGATCGTTTGAAATGTTCAACTTGTTTTCAGATTTTATCTCTGAAAATAAAGGCTTAAATGAGGATGTTTTACATTCACTGGTTAAGTCCTACATTAAGTCGCTTCAAGATTACTTTTAAAAGTACTTCCCTGCTGATACAGATGTGAGGAAAAATAATCTGTGGGTGATTGATCCCTTTTTAGCTACCCAAAATAATAATCTGTCTATTCAGGAAAATGAACAGCTTATTGAAATTTCATCCGATGATCATTTAAAAGTGATAAAATCTCACTGCGAAAATGTTGCAGATTTTTGGATAGGACTACTTGATGAAAGTCCACTGCTAAGTAAAAAAGCTTTGGAAAAAGTTGAGAACCACTGATCTAGATAAAATAATCGGTAAGAAGTTTCTATAGAGATAGAATGCAAAAGAAGCAAAAAGAATTATCAAAATAGAAGTTTTAATAGTTGATGATATAAAAAGATATATACTGATTTGGTACCAGCACGTTAACAGAATGGATGCTGGAAGGCTGCCAAGAAAAACTTTCTTCAGTGAATTTCATCAGATTAATACAAGAGATAGAGAACGAGTATCAGTTGGATGTAAAATATCCACAAGGCAATGAGTACAAGAGACCTGAGAAAATGTGATTGGAACAACAGACAAAGATGGAAACAGGATCAGTAAGTATTTTTTAAATATTTTTAAATTACCTTCTAAGATAATATCCTGGAAATGTTATCGACCATATAACTGGTGATAATAATACTGATATATAACCTCCAACAAACTTTTTTATTGGCAAAAATGATAACATGGGTTCCGTTTGAGATATTTCTAAATCAATAATCGTGTTCGTATAGAGATGGTGGCTGAGAACGTGGCTTATCCTCCAATCCCTAAAAATAAAGTAAATAGACAAAAATTATAAATAAATTACTTTTTTATATTATTATTTAAAGTATAATAAACAAAAAAAAATAGTTAATATATTTTTTGTGCTCAGCAAGCAATAGTTTAACCCAGCCTGGGAGACTTACACACTTCTTTAATGTCATACTTAAGAAGTGTGTAAATCTCTTAGGCTGGGTACAAATACAATATCATTGGAGCGAGGAGGATTAACTCGTGTAACTAGGAAATACTCCACCTCGCCCCAATACTCCAGATCACCCACTTCCCCGATAGCTCTCTGATGCGCTATAGAGGCTTTTTTATCAGCAAATTTCTTGTCATATGAGAGTTCTGTTTACAAAGCCAGCCACATGAAATCCTACCCCGAACAATGCAGACCAGCGCTATCTCTAGTGACTTATCATCGAGCTGTATTGCTTGTTCGGCCCTCAAGTCCTTGCTCTGGACTACGCCCAGTTCAGTAACTCGGATCTCGAGAATATGAGCCCTTCTTGTCAGATTTTTGGGCTGTGTTAGTATTTCTTTTGGCTTGCGCCCTTTGTTATTTTTTATTCGTTTTTTGGACCGATTAAAGCCATTTTTGTGCTTTTTGTAGATTTTTTTAGAGCTATCTGAAACATAAAATCAACATTAGTAAATACAATGCCATAGCAAAGGTAAGCGCATTGTCTTCTTTTGATAGGGCTATGATTATCTAGACTTATTATATTTTATTTAATGCTTTCTGTAGTTTCGTCTGAATAAAAGCTAATTAGTGTTCTGGGTGTTCTTGGAACGTCTGCTGTATATATGCTACACAGAAAGGGTGATAAGACTACCTCGTACTACAGCTTGTGGGATTACGTGTTCAGATAGAACTGGTCCTATTTGGACTCTTAATCTCCGGTCTATTAGGTGTGAGGACATGAGTTTCATCATGGCTCCACTGTATCCATAATCTATTATTTTGTATGTCAGTCCTTCATGTCACGCTCTTTCAAAGGCTTTATTTACATCCAGGAAGGCTGCTTCTAAACATAGCTTGTCTATGAATCTAGCTGATATATCTTCTGTAAGTCTGAGTACTTGTAATTTGTCGGAATGTTGAGCTCTGAATCCGAATTGTGCTTTTGGGGCTTAACCCTAGTCTGTATGGGAAGCAAGGTTATCTCTGATAAGATTCTGGTTTAAATGACTCACTCTACTATCTTACTGACTGATGGAAATAAGCTAATCGGCCTGTAATTTTGCATAAATATGTGGTTCATTCCTGGCTTTGGTATCATGATTACACGGGCTTCCTTCCATCTGTTTTTGAAGAGCTTGTATCCTAGTATTGCATTTGTTATGTTCGTCAAATACACAATTGTTTTCGAAAAAAGATACTCCAAGGCTCTGTTAGTGATTTAGTCTGGACCAGGTGCTTTCTTTGGTAAAATTTATCTTATCAGATCATGTATTTCTCTTGGTGATGTAGGATATTTTCTTCTTCAAGTGCGATCTTTGCGGCTGAGGTCTGCAATCATCATAGCTATTCGGACTTTTAAGACAGCTGCTCTGAAAACTTCATTTGATGTACATCTGTACCATTCTTTCAGGTTGCGCAGCCATTACATTCTACGCCTCCCTATGCTTCTCTTTCCTTGGATGTTTTCCTGCATAATTAGTTGGAGCAAGGTGTATTTCTCTCCACGTGTAATATGTCCGAGATATTCTAATTTTCCTGTTTTAATTATAGGATATAATATGTGGGATATACTTAGTCTCAAATTAGAGCATTGTTTTAAATTGGGTAATATATCAGGACGTATATGTTTCGAATTGGGTGAAAAGTATATTTCACTATGAGTGAGTTCTCAAACATTGGCTTAACTTTTTATTAAACAATATATTAAATAAATTCAAAAAATTCAGTATTTTTCAACGTTTTTCTCTATCTCACAGCAAATATTGGTTGTAGAGCAATTTTGCTAGAGGAATAATAGTTTTGTAAATAAATTAGACATAAGATATGTAAATGACGTTGCAAATCAAAAAAATATTATTATTACTGAAAAAATACTAAAAATCACAAAAAAAGTTGTTTGTAAACTTATCGGAAATGTTTGAATCGGCCTTATAGTTTTATATGACCGCATGTCATAAGCGCGCATGTCCGTGAGTTTAAAAAAAATGGTAAAAGAGCAATCTCGGCCGGTGATTTGATTCCTATTTTTAGAAGAGAAATCGCACAGCGAACTCAAAGATCCTTGGAAGCTATATCATCATCCAGCCGAATTTTCACATCCATTGTTGGATATAGTTCTCCTCCAAACGTCTCCAGTTCTCTCTATCTCTAACTGCTGCAATCCAGTTTGTTTCTATTCTCCTTAGGTCGTCGGTCCATCGGGTGGGTGGTCTGCCTCGACTTCGCTTGTCGGCTCTTGGTCTCTACTCCAATAATCTCTTCGTCCATCTTCCGTCTTCCATTCTAGCAACATGTCCAGCCCACCTCCACTTTTGTTTATTGATTCGCAGTATAATATCGTCTACGCCAGTTCGTCGGCGTATCTCCTCATTTCTTACGCGATCTTTCAAGGTCAGGCCCAGATTTGATCTCTCCATTCGCCTTTGTGTTATCCTCAGTTTTTCGGCAGTAGCTTTAGTTAAAGTTAAGGTCTCTGCTCCGTAGGTCAAGACTGGTAAGATGCATTGGTTAAATGCCTTCCTTTTCAGGTGAATTGGGATATTTGTTTTAAAAATGTCCGTCATCCGTCCATATGCCGCCCATCCCAACATGATTCGTCTAGTTAGCTCGCAGGTTTGGTTGTCTCTGGTTATTCTAATTTCATGACCCAAGTATGTGTATTTATCGATTAATTCTACCTTGTTGTTATTGATCTGTATCTCTTCGCTGGGAACCATATTGCTCATCATTTTGGTTTTCTCGAAATTTATCTCCAGCCCAGTTTCTTGTAGTATGTCATTCAGTTCTTGGAGCATGTCTTTGATCTCTCCCAGATTATCTGACAGAAGCACGATATCGTCCGCAAAATGTAGATGGTTTAATCTTTCTCCATCGATGGATATTCCTTTCTGTTGCCATGTTAGTCTTTTAAATGCATACTCAAGAACGGTAATGAACAGCTTTGGTGACATAGTATCTCCTTGCCTGACTCCCCTTTTTATCTTTATTTTATTAGTTTCAGAATATAGACTTATGGTTGTTATGGCATTTTCATATATATTTTTAATTATATTACAATATCTGTGGTCGATCCTGCAATCTTGTAGTGCTTTTAAGATGGACGGTAGTTCCACTGTATCAAACGCCTTTTTAAAGTCTACAAATATCAATGCCAAGGGACGGTTATATTCGTTAGTTTTTTCTATTAGGGTTTTTAGGCACTGCAGGTGATCGTTTGTGCCGTAATTAGGGCGGAAACCAGCTTGTTCCCAAGGTTGGTAAAAATCCAGCTTTGTCTCTAATCTATTCGTTATTATTCGGGTGTATAATTTATAAAGATGGTTAAGGAGACTGATTGGTCTGTATCTTTCCAGATCTGCTATATCTCCCTTCTTGTGTAAGAGTACTCCCTTCTTGTGTAAGATTTATTGAATTATTCCACTTTGTTGGGATATTTTGATTCCATAGGCATAGATTAAAGAGCTTTTGAATTTTGTCTATCAGTACTGAGCCTCCTATCTTTATCGCTTCCGTGACGACACCGTCCTCCCCCGGAGCTTTGTTATTCTTCATTTTTTTTAGGGTCTTGTAAATTTCGTACAAGGAGATTTCTGGTATATCTTCGGAACCCTGATTTTGAACCTTCCTCTGTTGATATTCGACTATATCTAGAGTCGATTGGTTGCTATATAATGTCTCATAGAATGATTCCACAATTTGTAACAAATGTTCTCTGTTTGATGTGATGTTGCCACTTCTATCCTTGAGTTTGACTATTTGTGTTTGGGAGCTATATAAGGTGATTATTCTACTTCGATGGTGACCACCAAAAATTGGATTATCGACTTTCAAAGTAGTACGACTAGGTACCCCGAAAAAGGCTACCACGTTTACAACACAGACTGCCGAATAATGATGCTCGATATACCTAAGACTGCGTCCTGCGTGACATTTTGGGCATGCGAAAGCTGCCGACGGATGGGTGCTGCGTTTGCTCACTCCGAACAACAGGCGTAACCATGAGACCAATTCAGAGCAATGTTTATTATGCTGTTTAAGCCCAATCTGAACGAGTTTCTGCTTTATTTCCTGACTTTCGACCAAGTATGAATATACTGGTATTCACCCAAGACCAATAATTGTTGCCCCATCCACTGTATCCTTCAGATTTAGCCCCACGCGATTTATTTTTATTTGAGACATTTAAGTGGAATGAGGAGGTCACCACAGCCATGTAGGCATATTTTGTAGAATTCAGAAACGTTTTTTTTTCAGACAGGTTAAATAAGTTGGAGCATCGGCGAGGTCTATGTTGGAAAATGAATCACCACTTTTACAGTGTTATATAGCATATATACAGTTAACATTCAAACAATTTCTAGTATGCTGCACTAAGACATACTAACCTTACTTGAAACATCGAAAACTGGAAATAATACATGCGAAAGTTATCCCTTCGATGAATATAGTTATGTGCAGCAACAGTAAGTAAACTTAAAAATACTCCAGCTAGTGTTATTAATAAAAAACTATGGTATCTTACTGATAACGATGAAAAAAT
This sequence comes from Diabrotica balteata, assembly GCA_918026665.1. NCBI lineage: Eukaryota > Metazoa > Arthropoda > Insecta > Coleoptera > Chrysomelidae > Diabrotica > Diabrotica balteata. The sequence goes on along the minus strand of OU898276.1, from coordinate 8,171,679 downwards.
TAAAGTCGCCACTAAAAGTAGATCACTATAAAAATCTGAGATTAAATAACCGCTTCGTGGTATGTCTTTTAATTTTTTTCGTGCCTCCATTTTTAAAACTCTGTAAAATCCGTCATCTTTGAATGTAAATGGCACATTCCTCTTTGTGGTTGCTTTTTTTACGAAATATTTTTCTATCATCTTTTCAGGTACTTCAGATATGTGATGAGTCTCGAAAGCTTCCGATATATCTGTACCCTAAAAGATTAAAATTACACAATAATACTATAACTACAATATTAACAAACTAATATAAAATAAAAAGTAATTCAATTTCAAATAAATTTGTCAAAAATGTTAAAAGTGGAAATTAAGCAATGGCATTAAAAATTTCAGAACTGTTATCAGCCCATCATCATACTTCAATTGGCTGATATCAACCGTAGGGTATTTTCGAGAACTTTTCGAGAAGGGTTATTAGACCTTGGTATGGAGCTAGTTTTAGCTACTTTTAAGATGAAACTGTTGATGCTCTGATAATACCAAAAACATTCTAAAATTTTTAATCCTTTTGAATAATTTCAGTTTTATAGTTTTTATTTCATTGTAAGCTTTTTTAATCACTTATTAGTTTTTTTTTTCAAAATTACAAAATGCTTACATTCGTTAGTTTTAACCAATCTGATCCTCCAGGATGTTGATTGATAAAATTTGTAAAATCGTATAATCCATCATGAATTCTCCAAAAACCTTCTGCACCATCTGTCTGTCTTCTTTCGTCCATCCACACGTGACTCGTTAAAAACATAGGACGTTTAAGCCTTGTAGAAGAAACCTTTATTCCTAAAGATGATTTTGGAATAAATTCTCCACTTGGTTCAATCTCAAAAAAAAATAATAAAAATTTAATGAAAATTGTGTAAACGAAAATTTACAAGTAAAAGTGTAAGGTGTAGTGACAAGTGACAAGTTAGTCATCATACATCAACAATGTAAAATGTGCTGCCAACATACATATAATAATCATATTACTGAATTGTACAGCAACACCCCCTCTCAATTCTACAAAAGTACAAATGAATTAAGTACAAATTGCAAACAAAATTACAATATACTAATAAACTGTAAAATTAAACATTAGTTTTAGAAACATTCAAACAATTTCTCAATAATTCAAATTAAGTAACAGGCAATGCCTTAGTCATAATATCAGCTATAATAACTGTTTGTTTGTAGGAACATACTCAATAACAAAATTTCCTTTATTTTCCATATCTTTTACAAAATGATGTTTTACATCAATATGTTTTGAGCGCTTGGTCTCATAAGTTTGAGCCACTTTTATACAACCTTGGTTGTCCTCAAAAATTTTAATAGGATATTGAAAATCAAACATTTCTTTTAACAGTTGACCTAAAAACAAACACTCAGTCATACAAGCAGACATAGTTAAATATTCAGCTTCACTGCTACTAAGGGCAACTACAGATTTCTTTTTAGAACACCAGTTTACAACTTTATTATTACAAAGAATAACATATCCAGAAACACTATTTCTGTCATTAGCATCACTAGCAAAATCTGAGTCAGCATATGCATGAACAGAAACTTGATCATTTTTAGTAAATTTATTGTATATGAATCCCAACTCATTAGTATAGCTCAAATAACGAATTACATTTTTAAGTGCTTCCATCATTCCCATCGAAGTATCTTGGGTTTTAGTTATCTCCAAAACATTATCCCCAACTAACTGAACAATAATATCTTTTGCAGTCGAATCACTTTTAACAAAGTCTTTGTACTTATCGTCAGTCCTAGCAGGTTTCTCTTGAGAAATGACATCAAGAACACCATGTCCAATGTTCTTTCCAATCGAAACTTCCATGAATCAAAACCGGCTCCATTAAATTGTTTTAGATTAGCCATAAAAAATTGATTGTTGGAGGAAGCCATAACTAAATGAAACACGTGCAAAAATTGTAAACACAATTTTTCCTGCAAACTACACTACAAATTTTATTTTTATTTACAAGTGTAAGGTGTAGTAACAAGTGACAAGTAAGTCATCATACATCAACAATGTAAAATGTGCTGCCAACATACATATAATAATTATATTACTGAATTGTACAGCAACATCTGATGAGACCAACTAATGAAACATGCTTGTAAAGTATAATATGCTTATATATCAGTTCTACGTATCAGTGCCAAAGAATTAAACGTTGTTGATGGGTGTTTCAAGTAGTCTGAACTTGGAAATGTAAACATTTTTTAAAAGATTGTTTAAAAAAGTCAAAGATTTAAAATAGATATAAAATTCATCATCATCATTCTCCTTACTTTTGTCCTTTTTTTTTTGTCACTTGACTTATCCACCTAATCATTCTTATTTCTGCCAAATGCATTCGTTTTGCCTCTTTTTAACTGTCTAACACTCAGTTGCGTACATCGTAGCTGTCTCATTGGAGATTTATGTAATTTTTTCTTCATTTTGATTGGAACCTCTGCATGCATCTACCCCATCGAGTAAAAAGGCAAGTCTACCCATAACTTCGTAATACCAATTCTAGGAGCTTAACACTATTTCTTTTCATAATCATTTTACAGTCCAAAGTTATCGTTTTAATTGTAGTAACTCCATTATCTATATAATCAGATTGAATACATGCCAGTAAATAAGAGGTATAGGAACAACTGTACATCTGTCAAAACATACCCGGGGCAGGCATAAATTCTGTCCATGTAAAAGTTTTAGGTAATTTCAAAGTCAAAATGAAGAAGGTTAGAAGAAAGTCGATGAAGAACTATGATGTTAGAAAACTGAAAGATACCAATGTTCGACCGAAGGTGAGTGAAAACCTCAATACAAAGGTGCTAAAATGCAGAAATGCAGGAACTATAGAGGAACGTCTGACAGAGGAACACCTGAAGAAAGATACAGACAAGCGGAAATCGTGGATAACCGATGAAATACTTGAACTTAAGGATCAGAGAAAAAAAACAAAATAAATCTCTAAGAATATAAGAGAATACATGTCATCGCCAGAAGAAAGATAAGAAATGCCAAAAAGAAACAAAAAACAGAACAACGTCAAGAAATAAAGGAATACCAGAGTCGATATGATAATTTTAATGTCCATGGAAAGATGAATTAAATAGCTGGAAAGTCCTGAGAACGCAACAGCGGAAAAATAGAAGTGCTGAAGAGGACAGGGATTGATGGAAAAGACCTAAAAATAATAGCTTATTTGTATTGGTATCGATCAGCGGTGCTCCGAATAGATGGAGAATATACAGATCAGGTTCAAATCTTAAGGGAGTGAGACAGTGGTGCATTATTTTATCACTAATATTCAATCTGCACTCGGAGCACATTTTTGCAGAGGCTCTAAAAGATATTGATTAAGGCATCTTAATAAATGGAGTCAAGCTCAATAACCTGCGGTATGCAGAGGATACAATAGTGTTTTCCAATATCAAAGAAGGGCTGCAAAGGGTTTATTGAACAAAATAACGGAAACAAGTAGAACATGTGGACTGAATATAAACACCAGAAAAACCAAGCTACTGATCATCAGCAAGGATATGTTTTTCTTGCTGATGATCAGTAAATGGATCTGGAGCAAATCTGTATGCGAACCAAATGAGAATTAAATACGTATCTCACAGTACAACTACTTGGGAATTATAATCAATAAGTGGGTATTGTCGTGGGACAATACCCAAGAGACTAAATGTCGCATGAGAAAGGCAAAAACTGCATTCTCGACTATGAGCTCTATACTTAAGAGCCATAACCTCACCCTAGAAACAAAAAATAAGGCTCCATAAATGGTACGTGTACTCAGTGCTTTTGTGCGGATTAGAAAAGTGGACATTGAAGGCTGAATATCTATCAAAATTTCAGGCTGTTGAGCTATGGTTATACAGAAGGATCCTGAAGATACCATAGACAGAAAAAGTCATCAATGAAGAAGTACTACATAGGATAAACACAACAGCGGCTTTGGTCAACATCGTGAAGGGCCGTAAAGCCGCGTTTTCACGATGACAATTAGCGAGACAATTGTCATTGGACAATTGTCATCACGTGGTTTCGGATTGTCGGAGGCCAGTCCAGTTGAACGAGAAGATGTTTATACTGGGCCAACTATTGCCATGGCAGTAGACAGCTAAAACATGTCAACTATATGTTTGTGCGTCACAGTGTTGCCACATTTTTTTGTATAAAGTATAGAAGTTTTTAAAATAGAAAGATACTTTGACGAAATTGTATATAATGTTTTAAAAAACTTATACAGAAGTAAAATGCTTCACACTTGTATTTAGGTATATACTTAGGTAAATGTGAAGTGTTTTACTTCTGTATAAGTTTTTTCAACGATGGTATACAGCCAACTACTGGGATTTTCCAATTAATTTTTATATAATGTTTTGTTATGAGAAGCCACAATTTTTGAATTCAAATTAAAAAGCATTCATAAAATAGTATTTTTTACTTTAAATATAGCTAAGTATTTAGTATATTCTTATGTTTAACCTAATTTTTTTATTTTCATTTAACTTTACTTTATTCTGTACTTTTTAAAGTTTCTAAACTATCAATTTTTACCTTAAGCATAATTTTAATGGTTTTTAGTATATAAGTATTTCAAATGTAAGATATAATTTTATTTTATAATACCTATTTATAGGTATAATTTTAAGGCTTTTAATTATATATGTATTTTTCACGTTTTTGTTTAATTATATATGTATTTTTCAATTTTAAATTTTCATTTCATATATATAAATCTTGCCCATAATTTTATATATATGAGAGTGTGAAATAATTGAGTATCTGTCAACACTGACGTATATTAAACTTACATTTAACGTCAAACATATCTATAGGTTATGTTCATTGTATGAAAATTAAATTTAACCCAAATAACACAAATTACTACTGGCAGCACTACTGGAATACACCGTTCACACGGCACCAATTGTCGCGACAATTGAGATTTCGAGTGGTGGAGGGGCTAACTGGGCACAGCTCATTGTCCTCAGTCTACTCCCGGAGACAACTGAATTTTGGGCCAATTGTGAGGGCAGTTGGCAAGGCAATTGGCCTGAAGTGTTTACACGAAGACAATAATTTCATGCCAGTCAGTTGTCTTCTGACAATTGTCTCGCCAATTGCCATCGTGAAAACGCGGCTTAAGCTGCAGTACTTGAGACATATAATGAGAAATCAAGGCAGATATGAGCTACTAAAATGCACTTTGCATTTAGAAGAGAATATAGAAAGATCTCAACTTTCGGAATGGACAGGTACCCTAAGAAGAAGATGAGAGTGTTAAGTAGTCGGAACTTAGAAATGCTAACATTGTTTAAAAAGATTTTTTTTAAAAGTAAAATATTTAAAATAAACATAAAACTACATCATCATTCTCTTTGCTTTTATCCTTTTTTTGTCACTTTACTCATCCATCCAATCATTCTCATTTCCTCCACATGCATTCGTTGTGCCTCTTTTTACCTATCTAGCATTCAGTTGCGTACATCACAGCTGGTCTTATAGGAGATTTATATAATTTTTTCTTCATTATGATTGGAACCTTATCTTTAAAAGAGCTGTCTAAATACTCGGTTTTTGTCTTATTAAGCTTTAAAAATTGTTCTCCGTTTTTGTTTTATATCTAATTTACTAATTAGATATAATTAGATATAATTAGATATAATATTACTATTACTATTATATATCTTATTATATTATAATATTACTATTTTATATCTTTTTTACTAATACTACGCTTTCACCATATATTAAGTATCAAGAAGATATTGTTCTTGTCCTTGTAGTTTCACTGTTATCTAATTCAAGACTAATAAAAATAAAAAACGACTAAGCACCAAGTCCTAATGCAATCCTACTTTCACATCAAATTTATCATTTTCTCCCTCTCTCCCTCTCTCTCTCTCTCTCTCTCTCTCTCTCTTTCTCTCTCTTTCTCTCTCTGTGTCTGTCTTACATCTGAACTAACACTAGTCGTTATGAACGATTTAAAAAAAAGAGTACAGAAGAAAGTAAAAGATATTGTACGATAGAAACAAAAGTTAAAATGTTTCTACGAACATATTGTAAATAATCTTATAAAACGAAAATATATAATAATCAATTACAGTTAATAAAATCAGAATTTAAAGTACTGTTGACAACAACTGCAGTGCAATAACATTTTAAATCTTTTAAAAATGTTACAGTATTGCATATCCCTAATGCTGCGGACAACGCATGCATGTCCTTATTGCATTTATTTTTTACACTTCAAGTCTACCTTGAGTTCGTTTCATCGTTATATCAACCTTTATACTGATGTATTGATTTACTAAATCACCTCCAATAGTGCAATTAATTAATTATTCATATATGAAGATACCTGAGTGTGTTTCTAATTCGTTAATAAGATTGGAACATTATCCTGTTATATTATAAATGCAGTTTATAATTATATATCATCTTCTAGCACTAGGCGCCAGACCCAGGAAGTTATTAAAGAAACTTTCAGCTAGCGGGGACACATGTGCGGAAATCAATTTCACCTATCTCATATTTTTTCACCTTTTTGCACTAATTTATTACCACACTAATAATGTTTCACCCTTAAACCATCCTCAAGGAGAGCGATTCTGCTGACGTAAAGTTCAAACTGGCAGAATTATCAAAAACTATTTTGCCTATGGCATATTTTTTCACCCAGTTTTCACTAGTTTATTACCAACCCAATAATTGTTTATCCTTAAAGCTAGCCCTAATGTGAGCAACTTCGCTAGCAGATTAATATTTAAGCTAGCAGAAAACGAAAAAAAAAAATATTTATGATAGACCACAGTGTTCTGCAATTCAACTCAAAAGAAGAGACCGTGAAGTAAATAGCTGGGAAGATCTGGCAAATGTTTTGACAGAAATAGCTGAAGATAAACTGGGTAAAAAAGAGAAACATAGAAAAGAATGGATATCAGATGAAACTTGGAATCTTATCGAAGAAAGAAAACAGCAAAAAAAAGATATTTTGCAAGCAAGAACTGTAGAAGAAAGAGCGAACCGACAACAAGAATATGAAACAATAAATAAAGCAGTTAAAAGAAATGCAAGAAGAGACAAAAGAAGATGGGCTGAAGAACTGGCAAAACAAGCCGAAATAGCTGCACAACACAATAGAACTAGAGAGCTATACCAAATTACTAGACGTCTAACAAAAAGTGGGCCCAACTGTTCAAACGTCGTAAGATTCAAGACAGGAGAACTACTTACTACAACAAATGACCAAATAGAGAGATGGAAAGAGCATTTTCAGGAGATGCTAGGCACGCTCAGGGATAACGCAGATGAAATTGTCGAAAATCCACAGAATATAGACTTGCGTATATCTTGCGACGCCCCTTCCAAAACATAGATAATAACAGCTATCAAATCTCTGAAAAATAACAAGTCTCCGGGAATCAATAACATTGCTGCCGAAATACTTAAAACTGATCCGCATCTAACTGCTGAACTTTTGCTCCCCATAATCCGAGAGGTGTGGGAAACAAACCGCATTCCAGCGGTCTGGAAAAAAGGCATTATTACTAAGCTTCCAACAAAGGGCAACCTCACACTATGCAAAAATTAGAGAGGAATAACCTTGCTTACCACCATAAATAAAATCTTCACGACCATCATACTTAAAAGATTAACAAACAAGGTTGAATTTCGAGCTAATCAAGTAGGCTTTAGACCAGAATCCTCCTGCATAGACCACATTAATACTGTGAGGCTAATAATGGAACAATCGGTTGAATGGAACACACCCCTATACATGGTTTTTGTTGATTTCGAGCGTGCTTTTGACAGCTTATCTCATGATGCGATATGGAAAATTTTAGAGCTAAGAAACATCCCGCATAAAATAATTTCCATTATAAAGTCACTGTACACTGAAGCGAAATGCAGCGTGACACACAATGGGATCAACAGTGACGAATTTGACGTACTTACTGGAGTCAGACAGGGATGCGTGCTTTCTCCGTTTCTTTTTAACATAGCTCTAGACTATGTTCTCTCCAAACTAGACTATGACACAAGAGGGATACAATGGACGTTAACCACACGCCTAAGCGATCTAGAATACGCCGACGATATCTGCCTGTTAGGACAAAGGTTCCAAGATATGGCTGACCAATTGGAAACACTTTCCACTGAAGCCAATAAAATAGGTTTGAAAATCAATATTGGTAAAACCAAATACATGAGAATAAATGCAAGAAACAACACGCTATTCACCATTAATAACATGCAGATTGAAAATGTGGAAAACTTTACGTATCTTGGAAGTGTCATAACAGAAAGCGGAGGTACAGAAGACGATATTCGTATGAGGATACGAAAAGCGCAACAAGCTTTCAGCATGCTCAACCCTGTTTGGAGGTCTGGAGAATACACTACGAGGACAAAGATCCGCATATTCCAGTCAAATGTCATGTCTGTACTACTTTACGGATGTGAAACCTGGAAAGCGACAAAAACCCTTACAGACAAACTGCAGGTCTTTGTTAATAAATGTCTACGAAGAATTGTTCGTATTTTCTGGCCTAACATCATCAGAAACGAAGATTTACTACACCTGACCAAACAAAAGAGGGTAGTAAATGAAATAAAGTCCAGAAAGTGGGGTTGGATCGGTCACACACTCCGAAAAAATAACTCCAGTATTGCAAAGACTGGCCTAGAGTAGAATCCCCAAGGAAAACGAAAAAAAGGTCGCCCAGTACAAACTTGGAGAAGATCCATCATGGACGAGATAAGAAAACAAGGAAAGTCTTGGAATGAGGTGAAGGCCTTAGCGCAAAATAGAACCCGATGGCGCGTTTTCACTGAAGCTCTATGCTCCACTTAGGAGTTCAAGAACCTTATATATATATATATATATATATATATATATATATATATATATACAGTGTTCTGCGTTTTTACGAATTTAGTACTATCATACTACTTTTCACCCCTCTACTACCCCTTGTGGGAAGTCAATAATTCTGTTAGGTTAAAATTTAGGCAAAAAAAATCTTTGAAGCGAAGATTCCATACTGGCGTTGTATTACTTTTTTCTGCAGAGTAAAATGTTGAGACGAGCGTCACAGAACTAGCTCAATGAGGAGAAGGCGTCACGGTCATATTATTAAAAAGTCCAATAATTACATCTAAAATTTTACATTTTAAAATTTGCATAAACCATGATTACTTTGAATTTAATAATCCCATATATACACATAGCAGTGCAGGACTTATAATGGGTAATCTTCTAAGCCAACGGTCGGTCTGCGAAAGGTTAAACTGCAGACCGAACTTCGGAATATTGATTGCTGAGTCGATTGCAAGTTCCGAATAAAACTGCTGTTAATTTTTAAATAGGAAATGAAAAATAAACATAATAACAATTATGTATAAGTAATGAAATATTGTTTTATAATAATATTTATGTTTAAAATAACTGAAATATATAAATCTATTGAAGTCTGTTTAAAATCTGGCAACTTTTAAAACACAATTTGGGGAAATCCAATCATTGTTTGAACAACTTTCTGTACCTACGTTAACATGAACCCGAAAAGGAGAAAAGTGGACAATGAAAATAGGAAGCTTCTGGCAGAATGGACTGCTGTAATACTAGCGGAGTTAAGACTGCTGTAACCGCTGTACATCCTCGGTTTAAACTTTAAAGGATGCTCATCTCTGTGAACAGAGGCAAGGCTTTCTCGCTCAACTAGTTTGAATGGACGTGGTTTCTCCCTCGTGGATTTACAAGAGATTAGGAAAAAAAACAGGATAGGGGCTGAAGGATACTCCGATGCAAGTCCTGTAAGGAGTCAGAGGTTATTGGCTTACTTTAGAAGCCGGAGAAATGCATAAGCGGAAATTGTGTTATCTTCTAGTCTCTGTCTGTAACGGCGGGAAAGGAACAATAAAACCAAATTTCGAGTCTACAAATGTATTAAATAGACTGTATACTACAAAGTGTTTGACCAATGCGTATTACCGGTCATGACCTATGGGGCGGAAACTATGACTTTACAAGACCACGACTTCGAAACTGAGAGTGGCACAGAGACGAATGGAACGGTCTATGCTGGGAGTGACGTTGAGGGACCGAATAAGAAATGAAGATCTGCGAAGAAGGACGAGTATTACTGATGTTGTGAAACGCATAGCGGAACTAAAATGGAACTGGGCAGGCCATGTAGCGAGAATGCACGATTCACGATGGACGAGCAAAATTACAAATTGGAGGCCAAGAGCAGACAAACGCAGTAGAGGAAGACCACCTACACGCTGGGCCGACGACATCAGGCGTATCACTAAAAATTGGCAACAAAGAGCACAAAATCGTGAGGAATGGAGGAGTCTAAGGGAGGCCTATGTCCAGCAGTGGACGTGATAAATAGAGGCTGGATGATGATGATGATGATACTACAATTAAGTTAACAAGCTGTCAGTTATAACCAATAAAGATTCGTTCAGGCCGAAGGGAGACGAGAAGAGACCTTAGCAAGAAATTAAAGGGTGGACAATCTACGTTTTTATATATTCCTTGGGTTAGTATATAGATTTAGTTACCTTCGCGTATTTAGGCCCTAGCTAATGAATACGCCTTTCAGTCCTTCTGGAATTCAGGTTCGGTTTGATGAGGTACCACGCGCCATCATGAATTTTCGAAATACCAGGTACCGGCACTTATACGGAACTATCCCCGTCGAATTATAATAGCGCGCTCACTGGACTGCGTAATGCTGATTGCCCTAGCTTTTAGCGTGGAGCCCTCTCGGCTGTTCCGTTCTTACTGCCTCCGGCGTTTACTGGACGCTACCGCCTCCGAGCACACACGGGTGGCGGTAACTACTGCCCGCCGAGCACTCTCTGGCTCCGGTCGCCCGAATGCTACCGGTGCCTAGCGCTTACTCTACACTAGTAGCGCCGAGCGCTCCCCCGACACTGCTGCCCGGTTGACCAATTTACTTTGTTTTTATGTCCCGCGAACATTCCTAGTTTTTTTTTTGCTGATTCTGCCGTCTGTTCCGTTGTATTATTTCCAACGAAGGTCTTCACATTTCGTAATTCTTAAACATTCGGGCTTGTGTCAAACTAGGTCAAATTGTTATTCTTTGTATAATTTGAAATGTATACGTTAAACAATATCGAATTTATTCTTTATTTAATTTGGAATATACAATAATTATTCAAACAATTATTACTCTTCTCTAGGCTACTACCCCTTATTTTGTTTCTTTATTTTCTTGCTATGTTTACATTACAATGCTGAGACGAGCGTCACAGAACTAGCGCAACGAGTAGAAGGCGTCACGGTCATAATATTAAAAAGTCCAATCATTACATCTGAAATTTTACATCTTAAAATTTGCATAAACCAAGACTACTTTGAATTTATTAATCAAATATATACAAATAACAGTGCAGTACTTATAATAGGTAATCTTCTAAGCCTAAGCCGATTACTATCAGATATTTTTATGGATCATCTAGAGACGAATATTTCAAAACGCGTATTCAAACAGTTTTTGTATGGGCGGAGATACGTAGACGATGTACTAGAAGGTTTTACAGGAACTAACAGGCATCTTGACCAATTTTTATCGTATATTAATACATAGGCATATTAAATTTACAATAAAAACAGAGACTTTATTTTAGAACTAACACAATAAAATATAAATACATAATAATATGACGGTTGGCGTCCGTCCCGCTAATGTATGTTTCGCCTCGCATGATGTCAAAATACAACTTTGAGATAGAATTAAATATAATTAAGCAAATAGCAGTAAACAATGGGTACAACGAACAAACACTTAATAAAATTTCCTAGTACCTTCTGCTCGATTACATATACAGGCAAGATATCAAAAATAGCCAAACACATAAAAAAGACCAGTTTTTAACGAACAACAACTTGGGCAAATAATATTAAAACACCAAGAGCCAAAATAAAAAGCACTTACACAGGGGTGTATACAAACTTAAATGTGGCGACTGCCCAAAAACTTACACCAGTCAAACTGGTAGAGCTTTTAACAAACGTATAGTGAAACATAAAAGTGCTTTCAATAATAAACAAACAGATTCTACATACGCATTTCAACGTCTACAATATAATCATTCTTTTAATGACGAATTTGAAATTCTTCACATCCAAAATAAAGGTCATAATAAGCTCTCTTTATTAGAATCTATGGAAATTAACAAATTAAAAAATACAGACATAGTTCTAAATTAACAACTTAAGACAAACAGTTCTCCTTTCCTCAACATATTCAGTTTGTAGCGTTATAACTGCTACATTGCCTGCTTTCTTTCTTATGTTAATATATTTCGTTAATTCTATTCTCCAATTTCCATATCTTCTGTCATAATTCATATTCTTCTATATCCTCCATTGTATCTCTTATTTTTCTATATATTTTCTCGGATATAGATTGTATCAGAATTATGTCGTTACTTAATTGATTCATTATTCTCTTTTCATTTTTACTGGTATTTGGTATAAAAACCAGTTGGCGTCCAAATCTATCTTCTTTATATATATATTTTAGTATCTACCTTTCCTATTTTCTTAATAATTATCATTTTTATCTTTTACTCAAGTTTCTAAAGAGTGAATTTTATTTTCATCTCTATTTCTGTTACTTTGGAACGAGAGGTCCCATCTTTATTCTCTATCGACATATTTCTCCTTCCCGTTCGATACAAAAGTCGATATAAAGACTTCTATTTTCTAAAAATGTCGATTTTCTTCATGACTTCTTTAAGAGTAGAATAACCAATTGTTGTGTCGTCTCCAGATTTGGAGTCAACCTCCGGGATACTTTTCTCAGGTGCGGGTCAAATTCTATTAACATCCAGAAGACCAACCGGCCTGAGAATGGAACCATCATTCCAATAGGAGAGTTTACTCCGGGACAAGAAAATCCAAAACTAACAACATGGCTTGCTAACAATCCGAGCAGAAAAGACCAGGATAAAACTTAGGATTTGGTGACAAACATTGTTCTTTCATATACCTAATGTAACACTGTAGCAAGAAGTCGAATAATTTTTATTTAAATTCAATACGATACTTAACATTTCTTTTTCTGTTTCTTTTTATATTTCAATAAACATGTGTTAATTTAACTGTGTATTGTTTCTTCTTTTTACTTGTTTGTGTGTGTTGCTCCAGAGTAGGCCATATTCACGTCCTGAGTGAGCTAGCCAGGGAGTGTTTCGCATAACGTCTAATGTAGCAATTTTGCAATTGATACATTAGGGGTTATGACGTTAAAAATTGGTCCCAACGGGAAACGATTTGTCACTCCAACGTTGTTAGTGATGTTAGTCAGGTTGTAGCAGCAAACTAAGGTTTGCGGTTACAGGTTGACAGCAGCAGCTCAACGTTGGGATGTTACAAATTGAGCCTCGAAGGGTTACAAATTGGCACCCAATGAATATTTGTTGGCACGTCATAGATTGACGTCCAATGAATGTTCGTTGGAACGTTACAAGTTGTTAACACATACCAAACCAACAAGACTATAAAGTGTTAACACATAACAAAAATAGGTCCCTTGAGAAAGGCACTCTTCCGAAACAGGCATAATAAGATATTATAATAAATTTTGATTGGTGTAGGTAATGTGCAACACTCTTAAAATTTTCCTCAGAATACTTCACAACAGAATTAGACGCAAATGCGAAGAAGATCTTGAAGATACCCAATTTTGTTTTAGAAATGCTATGGGAACCAGGGAGGCACTTTTTGCGCTTAACATCCTATTACAAAAATGCCGTGACCAAAGAAAATATGTATTTGCATGTTTCGTGGACTTCAAAAAGGCATTTGATAAAGTACAGCATGTAAAATTAATGCAAATACTGAAAAATATCGGAATAGATGAAAAGGATATTCGTGTCATTAAAAATTTGTATTGGAATCAAACTGCTATCGTAAAAATTAGAGATAACTACACCGATGAAATCCCCATACAACGAAAAGTCAGATAAGGTTGCATTTTGTCGCCAACATTGTTCAATGTTTACTCGGACCAGTTATTTAAAAGGGCACTTGAGAGACAACCATATGGAATAAAATCAACGGGGAACTACTTAATGAGATTAGATTTGCAGACGATACAGTAATTCTATCAGATAATATTGACGGTCTTCAAATTCTGCTTGACCGTATTCACGAGGTAGGAGGGAAAATGGGCATTAAAATAAACTCAAACAAAACCAAATTTTTAGTGTTTATAGTGTATTTTTATGTATGAGAGAGTAATAAACCAATACATTATGTATGCAAATCCCTAAACTGTTGATACGGGTGACTCAATGAAAAACAGATATTTGTCAACAAGTTTACAGAAGTATATAGGAAAACAATTTTAAATTGAGTATGACCACCAGGTATAAAGGTTGGAGCAGAATAGAATACAATAGTTGTGAGGGTTACTAATCCCTAAATAAGGTTGCCAGTGTCGGAGTGATGGAGGTTAACAGGTACTAATGAATTTGCAAGAAATGTAAGATGTTTATTTTATTGGTTATATATAACCAATAAAAGTTTAATAAGTATCTACCTATTTGCAAAATAAAGTTTAATTCTTTAGATAAAATAAAACGTTTTATTTTATCTGAAATGAGTGCATTCCACGAAGTAAGGGTTTCAACAATCAAACATTTAATTCTTTAATTCCAGGAATCTACGACAGTAATTGACTAGATAATTACCTTCTAAACTTATTCCACAGAAAATGTGATAGTGGGTTTTTCCATTTTGTAGGAAGGTCCAAGTGGCGTATTCAAAATTATTAACAGTTCACTAAAAGTAGGTACTTCAGTTGCAAGGTGCAGTTTATTGTGTAAACTAGTGTTATGAAAAATTTGAAAGTGTCGTGTAAACGCCGAAAAATTGGTCCTTTAACAGTTAATGAAAAAACGTTAATATTTAATTGTTTTAAATCATTTACAAACGTTTTACATTTACAAATTTACATTTAGACAAACGTTTATGTGAAAGTGTTGATGAGACCGTTGAGTTAGTTAGCAGTACACTTGGTGTTGGGAAATCTACGATTTACAGAGATATTAAAGAAGAGAAATGTGGTAGTTTTCAAATGCCACGTAATGCTCCAGTGAAACCAAAATTTCAAATAGAATATCATTTTAAAGAAGGACTTTGACGGAAAGTGCATGAATTCTTCTTTAGACAAGAATTTCCAGATTTCCAGAATTTCCTGATAAGGATTACCCAGAAATGAGTCGAAGTACGTTATGGAAACTTTTAAAAGAAATAGGCTTCCGCTGGAAAAAGAATCCCAGAAAGTCTATTTTATTAGAAAGAAGCGATATTGTCATATGGAGAAGACATTTTCTAAGAACCATAAAGGAAATGAGAAACCAAAAAAGAAAAATATTTTATCTTGATGAAACATGGATCAACGAGGGTCATACACCAAATAAATTTTGGCAGGATAAAACTGTTACAAGTCAAAGGCACGCTTTTGTAAATAACTTATCTACTGGTATAAACCCACCATCAGGAAAGGGACGCAGTCTGATAATAGTACACATTGGCAATTCAGACGGTTTTGTTGAAGGTGGTTTATTAACTTTTGAATCAACTCGTACCGGTGACTACCATGAAGACATGAACGCTGATGTCTTTCAAGAATGGTTCGAACAAATGATAGATCTTTTTCCCAAGAACTGTGTAATAGTAATGGATAATGCAAGTTATCACTTCAAGTTATCAAAAGACTTGCAGAATTGGCTGAGTTCAAAAAATATTACGTACCATCCCGAATCTATAAGAAAGGAACTTTATTCGTTGTGTGCCCGTCATAAAGAAAAATTTAAAAAATACGAAATTGATGAAATTGCCAAAAATCGTGGAATGACAGTACTTAGATCCCCACCATATCATTGTAAATTAAACCCGATTGAACTGGTATGGGCACAGATAAAGAGTGAAGTTTCAAGAAAAAATACCACTTTTAAAATTCATGATGTTAAACAGTTGTTTTTGGAGGCCGTAAATAATGTAAAACCTGAAAACTGGGAAAAGGCAGTAAATCACACTATTAAAGAAGAGGAAAAAATGTGGAAGCTGGACAATATTACTAATAAAATGATCGAGCCAGTTATTATAAATCTTGGTTCTGAAAGTTCATCTTCTGAATTTGATTTGGATTTGTAACAAGTAGCTGTAAGTTTTATATTAATATTTTTATTCATCTATTTAACATACCTTAGACGGTTTTAAAAACTCTTTTTCTCTTTTGTAATTTTTAAAAATTAAAAAAAATGTGAATTTTTTAAAACCCTTTTTAATGTAGGCCAGTCAATTCTAATATAGTGTGTGATAAAAGAGGTCACTTTTGTTTACATACACATAACACTTTATAAAACTGAAATAATTCATTTATTTTTTACAATTATTCAAAGTAATTTTTCAATTAATCTTGAGCATGCCCATGGAGTGGTCGAAGGTACCAGTTAAAATTATGCTAATTACTCTCTCGTTCATAAAAATAAACTATAGTCGTGACCCACATCCCGATGCAAAGCTTCAATTGAACGGAGTCCAAGTTGAGAAAGTTCACAAAATGACATATTTGGGAACTGTGATAACGGACCAACTAGATCCAGACATAGAAATAAAATCTAGAATAGCAGTGACTAAAACTACTTTTATGAAAATGAAGTCATTTCTTTGCAATAACCATCTCAGTTTAGAATTAAGGCAAAGAATGGTTAAGTGCTATGTTAGGTCTGTACTTTTGTATAGTGCAGAAGTGTGGACGCTAAAAGTATCGATCATGAACAAAATTGAAGCATTGGAAATGTGGGTTCATAAACGAATGCTGAAAATACCTTGGATAGCAAGAAAAACTAATGAAAAAGTACTAAGGAGCGTCAAAAAAGAAAGAGAACTGCTAAAGACTGTTAAACATCGAAAAATGTCTTATCTGGGACATATAGTAAGGGAAAGTCATAATAAAATTTTACAACTGATCCTTAAAGGCAAAATAGAGGGCCGTAGAGGTGTAGGAAGAAAACAAGTTTCTTGGTTAAAAAACATTCGTGAATGGACTCAGACACCAAATGCAGGACAACTATTTCATATTGCAGAAGATCGAGAAGCCTTCACAATGGTGACCGCCAACGTCGGATAAATTTGATATGGCACGCGAAGAAGAAGAGTAAATTTTGTGGAAGTTTTGAAATCAAAATTATCAGTGTTTTCATTGTTATATTAACGTTATCAAGTCAAAATATAAAGTAGAAGTCAATTTTTTAACAAAACACGTAATATCCGCTAACCTTATACTAGTTCAGCATGCTTTCTTTCCAAAAAAATTTCCATTCAGCTAGCATGAACGTGTAGCTGGTGGAATGTTTCCCATTAATTATATTTTAGGATGTAAAAAAATATT
Source organism: Diabrotica balteata (assembly GCA_918026665.1). NCBI lineage: Eukaryota > Metazoa > Arthropoda > Insecta > Coleoptera > Chrysomelidae > Diabrotica > Diabrotica balteata. Next base: position 8,154,186 of record OU898276.1, on the reverse strand, counting down.
AGGGTTGTTAAAATTTAGTAAAAACTTGTATAAACAAAACAAAAATAATTGTTTATATTTAAAATGGAAAAAGGAAATTATTGGCTTAATATAAATGAAATATTTACCATAGACATTACCAGCGAAAATGCTGGTCTAATTAAAGATGTTATTCCATTCACAACATTCATTTTAACTAAGAAATAAGCATACGTTGGTAGTAAAAACACAATACACGATATTATGTATGCACTTTACCGGTACGTCAATGGAACAAACTGCTGCTCCTTGACCCTATCGCAATGATACTTGATAACCACACAACGCACTCCGCGATGTTTGCGTCTAACAATAATAATATAGCTCAACGCAGTTCAATGTTTACGATAATACTGAACTCTAATCCTTAATAATTTTAAAATTATAATCATTATGCTATCAGTCACTTATTGTTATGGGAACGTATAATCAATAACATTAACACTAACGATGGTTTAATTGACAAGATCCATCAACAATTCGTTTTCTAAATAAATTGATAGAAAAATTAATGACTTGCCGTAAGAAAAAACGACTTTGTGACAGTTTTTGGTAATTTCAAGTATATAGGATATTTAAATGGCCAATTTGGAAGAGATAAAAGATATTTAGGATATACAGAACAGAGTGGTAAGAAACGAAAAAAGAAAAAGGAAATAAAGAGCACAGTAAAAGAACTTGATAAATCCAATTTTTGAGAATTTTCGTTTTTAATACCACTTTATAGCTTTAATTACATAGTTTCTAAGAGTAACTCGATACAACGTAATAACTTGATAAGTTAAAAGATATAAGTGTTTGAAAAAACCCTGTACAGGGAAAGAACTTGACATGTCCATTGTATACAGCAGAAAAAGTTTGATATGTCCAGGTTAAATTTTTTTATAACATTTTATTTGATATTTTTTGCATTAAAAATATATTTGCTTTATTTCCGTTTTATTTTTTACAAAAAATAGACAGTCAATGATTTCATAGGGAAATAACGTAAACCAATATAGCAATTTTTTTTATTACTGATTAATTCTAATTTAGTTTCTAATTATACTGTTAAAATTCACTAAATTAATGTATTTTATCATAATCATAATCATAATCATATTTAATCATAATCTTAATCATATTTAAGGAAGCCTTAATAGAGACAACCGAAGGTATTATTGTGAATGGAGTAACCGTCAACAATATTAGATATGCCGACGATACCTTAGTCCTTGCCAATTGCGGAGAAGACCTTCAAAATCTAATGAACAAAATAAAACAGACTTGTGATCAGTATGGATTAAAACTCAACGTTAAGAAAACTAAATATATGATAGTTAGCAAACAAAATTATATACATGATGACGGTATAAAAGTCGGAGATGCCACACTGGACAGAGTAGAGAAACTCGTGTATCTCGGCAGTAATATCAATGAGAGCTGGGATCCAACCGCAGAAATTAAAAGCAGAATAGAACAAGCCCGAGCTGCCTTTGTAAAAATGAGAAACGTACTTTGCAGTCACGATCTTAGCATTGACCTTAGAGTTCGTATGATATCTTGCTACATCTTTCCTGTCCTGCTGTATGGAGTAGAAGCGTGGACCCTAACTGAGGCTATGCTTAAACGCTTGACAGATTTGAGATGTGGGTATACAGACGACTACTGAAAATAAGCTGGGTCGACAGAGTTAGAAATGAGGAAGTCCTTAGACGGCTGAACCAAACAATACAACTGGTCAATATAATAAAGAAACGCAAGCTGGAATACTTCGGTCATATTATGAGACACCCTGAAAAATATGATCTTTTACATCTGATCATTCAGGGAAAGATCCAAGGTAATCGTGGTCCTGGTAGAAGAAGAACATCATGGCAGAAAAATCTAAGGCAATAGTATGGAAAATCAACTACATCGTTATTTAGAGCTGCTGTCAATAAAGTCACGATAGCGAATATGGTAGCCAACATGATATCCAACGATCGATAACGGTCATGGAACTAGAAGAAGAAGAATCATAATCATAATCAGAGTTTTAATCTTTAAAAATGTTCTAAATAAAACCAAAAACGTGACGAAAAAGACTAAACCTACGAATTTTCCGCAGCAAAATGAATCGCTGTGCAACTTGTTGCCTTCGATTTGACAAAGTGCCAAGAAATTTTGTGAACAAAATTCATGGTGATAAAAAAAAATTGCATTTTTTGCATAGAAAAAATTCATTTCCAAAGTACAAAGAAAATGAAAAATTTGCAACTCAGAAAATATCGACATAAATGAGTTTAATTTTGCTACTCGGGGGTTTTCAGGGTCTCTAAATACGAATATGATCTTCAAACTTCCTGGTGCCCAGAGTGAATCTCCTCTCCTAGAGTGTTATGTTATTTTCATTCGAAATATGTCGAAAGTCATTACTCGGGGTTTTTAAAGTCGCTAAAAACCAATTTTATGACGGCGATGTTTCTCAAGCTACCTAATGGAAGGTGGGCCTTCTCTCCTGAAATTGTATGTTCTTATTTTTATTTAAAATTGGTCCAAAGTGATTACTCGGGGTTTTTTGCGGGTGTTGACTGAAAAAAAACTCAACACATTCGAAAGGAAAGTACTGAGGAGAATACTAGGACCTGTGAGGGAACTCGAAATCTTCAGAAGTCGATATAACAACGAGCTTTATCAACTTTATAAGGAAGCATCACTGTCAGACTTCATTACAATACAAAGATTGCAATGGGTCGGACATGTGTGATAAGAATGGCAGAGAATAGGCTACCAAAAAGAGCACTGAATACTAGAATGCAGGGAAAGAGACCGGTTGGAAAGCTAAGAAAGCACTAGGAAGACTCAGTAAAGAGCGACGCAGAAGCCCTCCTTTTTAGGAGTCCATGTATGGAGAAAAATTGGGAAGAAAAGGCTTGGGAAGAAAGAAGAAATCTCGGCTAAGGAATATCAGTGATTGGACTAACCTCAGTGTTAAACAGATATTTCACGTTGCAAAAGATCGAGAAGCGTTTAAAGAAGTGATCGCCAACCTTCCTTAGAAGACGGCACAAGAAGAAGAAGAAGAAGATGTATGGAGAAAATCAGCCACAGACAAGCAAGGGTGAAGGCAAAAAATAAAGGAGACCAAGGCTTAGTTTGGGCTTTACTGCCGTAGAAGATGAAGAATTTTTGAAGATTAGGCGTTCAAAATGGAAATACTATAGCGATCGGTCAATGAAAATGATACATTTTGTTGATCTCAGGAGGATTGGAAAAAACGGAAAAAATCGCGCAACGTTTATTTATTTAAAATTTATAGAAACTGACTTGCGACAAATTCAAAAATTGCATACGAAAGTTGGCTCTCTTCACCTTTAAAGCTCATTCTAATTTTTGTCAATAGGATACTCTGATCAAAATATATTGAAGTTTTTTGGGGTTCCAAAATTGAAGCCTCGGTTCTCAGCAAAATTTAGCTTGTTCGTATGCTTTTTAAAAGTCAAATCTCTGACGACTGACTATCAGTGCATATAGATTTATTGTTGTCAGTATATGCATACTATTTTTTACTTATTGGATTAAAATTCATTTTATTTTTTAGGATTTTCAAATTGTACTTAGATCTTCAAAGAAAACTACGAATGTCTAAATATAAAACTTAAAAACATTGAGATGATTTCCTTATTTATTATATTTTTAATGATAATATATTTTACTTACCAAGAATTTGATCACAGTTTTCACATTTTTAACAAAACTCACGCACGTCATTTCAAATACAACTAAGTAATCGTATTACCGGGATCTAAGATCTTTCAAAGTGTTACATGTTCTGGTTGCAACGTATTCCAAGGCAGTGGCGTCACTAAAAAGTCGATCAATGTTAAACTACAATCCTTTTTTTAACTTCTCTTCACTACGGCCTTAATTTTTCGCTATGCACTTTCCTAGTAAGCGATGACACGCTAACAGTTATAAGCGGATCATTCATAGACGCCGTAATATAAAGGAGAAATTATCCTGTTATGAGTGTATTAATGTTAGAATATAAACCATGGGTGTTTGGACGGAAAACCTACAAGCGTTAAGAAGCGTGAAATCACAAAAATTTAGTTTAAATTTTAATTTTTATAATTACACACATTAAAATAATCTAGGAGACACCCATATTAATAGCTTTAAATCAGTTTAAGCTGCAAATAAAAACATACATTTATGTTTTTAATCTTCTTCTTGTTTTGTCGATTATTGTACCAACTTTGACAGTAATGTTGATAATAGTGACTATAAAATATTTAACAAAACTTTAATATGCGTTTCAATAATTCCAAGTTAATGCCCACAATCATTTGTCATAACTAGACTTCGGCAAATATGCAAATAAAAATGTAGAAAATATGCGCATAAATATGCACGTGTTTACCCGAAAATATGCAAATATTTTACAAAATATGCATACAAAGAAATAAAAAATCGTAAAATAGTAACAATTTTATTTAAAAAAAAACTGTACATAACTAAATATTTCCTACTATTCATTAAGATTTACATTTATTAAGTAACTACATCATTTTTAAGTATGAATAAACTTATTTAGAATTATGGTAACAATAAATGACCAAGTGGTGTTCAAAATTTTCTAACAAAAACTTGTGGCTTCTGTCTGAGTACATATATTTATATATGGAAAAACTTCGTTCAACATCAACTGATGTAAGGGAGCATTTTTCAAACTAACCAAAACATTTGGTTCTAAATTAATTGTTTCCGAAATATTTCCAGCTAGAACACTGACTACTTCAGAAAGAATATGGTAACCTTTATTTTTTTCCATAGTAGCTTCAAATTTTTTTAAAATATCTTTTCCAATATTACCTCTAACGTTCCGACAACATGACGCAAATTCTTTTATTAATGCTGTACTTTCGAACAATGACAGTTTTGGTGATTCTAACTGTTAACGTATCAATTATGTTCTTTATTTTAACAAAATGATCTGCATAAAAATTAGCTGCTTCTAACCATGTTCCCCATCGCGTTAAAATAGGTTGTGGTGGAAGAGGAATGTTAGGTAGCATTTCTTTATAAAGTTGAATTCTTATAGGAGATTTAAGAAATACTTTTTTGACACTGGATATCATGGTATTTACAAGAGGAAACTTTTTTCGTATTTCCTCTGCAACTCTGTTTAATCCATGCGCTACACAAGTAACATGTATTAAATCTGGGAAAAATATTTTTAAATTTTGTCCTGCTTTTACCATATAAGGAGCAGCATCCGATAAAATAAGCAGTAATTTATTAGAAGGATTAGTTGTCGGAAGAAAAAAAGTTGCTAATGTTTCTTGTATAAAACGCAAAATTGTTAAAGCATTTGTTTTCTCAAGTTGCTGGCATGAAATAAGATGAGATTTTGGTAAGGTATCTTCTTTAAGAACACCAATCAATAAATGAGCAATATACTTTCCTGAGGAATCAGTGGTTTCGTCTACAGATATGTAAAAATAATTATCTGCAATTTCTTCCTTAATATTAATTAACACCGAGGAGTATAGCCCGTTCACATTATTTCTTCTTAGAGACCGATTACTTGGAACATTAAGTTTGCAATATTTTTTTAGAAACGAACTAAAATTTACATTTGCTAATTTTGAAAGCGGTATGTTTGCAGACACTAATGCGCGACACAAGTCTTCATTAAAAGTTTCTTGCTCATCTAATTTTTTTGAAGTAGATTGGAAACATTTAGCCATTGAAGTTTGATGTTTTCCTCCTATTTTTCCTTTTTTTGAAATGTGTGAAGCAGTTCTCACATGTTGGTCTATCTGAAATTTCTTCTCACATGCTATCTATAAATAAAAATAAAAACCTTTATTTTAACCCAACCTTTAAAATATAAAAATATACAAGGTGTTTTTGGTTAATCAAATAACTGGTTTGGAAAAAAATCACTCGCTAAGTGTTTTAAATGCAGTATTAATCCACAAATTAGTTTTTGTTACTAACCATTAGTACATCATATAACTTATTTTAAAATTCAACAAAAGTTTTTTTTTGTTAATTCAATTACAATAAAAATAATTGTGTTTTAGAATAGCTGACTTCATAAAAAAAAGTAAAGGTGAAAATTTTTTTTAAATACACACCATTGTATTGTACCATGGACAATTTTTTCTCACTAAAGGAAGCTATTTTTCATTTAAAAACAACCTACGAGTACTAAATTTTAAGTAAATACGTTTATTGGTTTTAAAGTTATTGTTGTTATTAACTAAAAGAATTTAATTTTTTTTTTAATTTTAACACCCTGTATCTCAAAAAGTAAATAAGTTTGACCCCTCATTAACTATATCGTTTTGTTCAATTTTTCGAGAAGTATCTACAGTCAAACGTTGTAAGTGTCATTTGGAAACACCCTGTATGTATGAAATATTAGATATTTAATAGAAAATATTAGATACTTACAATTTTGCCACAGACTGAACAGTAGATTTTTCCCATATCCATAGACAGCTCTTTATAAGGTTTAATCCAAGTAGAACATGGTTGTTTTAGGCATTATAAAATCACAATCTTCCTTTTTGTTACGCACAACGAGTGTTTTGAATATCAAAACAAAAATGATTTACAAATCTGAGCATCAAATTAGAAATGTTTAGGTACCTAATTCAATAAACTGGGAGATTTTGGAAAATCCCTAAATTAGGAACAAAACTATTAGCCGTTTACCTGCTGTTAAGATACAATAAATTGTAGATAGATTTGGGGATTAGATCATAAAATGCAAATGAGCGAACCCTTAGCGATTATCCAATAACTGAATGCCTCAGTGACCGAGACTTTCTAAGAATGTTGAGGGCTACTTAAATTGATCTTCTTTGAAATTGTAAATGTTTTGTACCTGTAGAGATTACGTACTTAGATCATTTCTTGATTAAAATGACTACAAAATTTTATACAAGAATTGAAATAAATTGGTATGTTTAAAAATTTTCAAATGCAGTATAAAAATCTGAACTTTTATGCACTTTATGCTAACTTTTATACAAATTTGCCAAAATATGAAATATTTGCATAAAATATGCACAATATGCAAAATATGCAATATGCATATTTGCCGAAGTCTAGTCATAACCTTTATTATAGATTGGTTTATAACTCTTTGTTTTCGCCGCTCCACCAACAAAACTGCTTTCTACTTCCTGTGGGGTCCGATCCAGCATTTTTTAAAGGTTTTATCTGAAGCTACAATATTAGCAATAAAATTACGAATTACAACCCATATTTAAATTTATTACCAAAAGCAATTAAAAGTATATTTAAAAAACATTGGACACATTCTCAATATATATTGATGAATCATTAAAAACTTTCTCCGGGTGCAAGGGTTCGATCATTAAATTTAATAATTACATCCCTGACTCTCATATTTGGTGTTAGGAAATCTTGAAGAGTGTTGACACCATCTCTAGGTTGTCTATCAAACGGATATCCCATTGATCTACGATCGGGATACAGTTTATTTTTAAGACCACAATAGCTTCCTGCATCGCCGGGATGCCCTCCAACGTCCTGGTCAATCTGAAATGATAATAATATCACAATAAATATTAAAGTATTAAAAGTTAAAAATAATATTAGATAATAATACGGCTTCAGAAGGAGAATAGGTTTAATAATCACAGTACTACAGCTAGCAGAGAAGACACTACATTACAATGATAAACTATACTCGGTTTTGTAGATCTTTAAATAGCTAAAAAGACCCACAAAAAAATTTAGATTATGAATGAATGTTTTAATAAATATATCTATCTATCCAGCCGTTGCTGTCCAATTTTTGGACATAGACCTCCTCTTCCTTCTTTCACATGTAATGTGAACTTATGTAATAAAACAAGTATAGATGACTGTAGTTGTATTACTTTATTTTGTTATATTATCAGAACGTTACATATTACTATTCCTAGGTTATATCGTTGCACCTAGCCTCATAGCATGTGGAGTGACGTTGTCAAGGAAGGCGGATGTCCCCGTTGACACTGATAGACACACACTGTTCCCAATCTTCTTATTAAAGGTCACTTCACATGCTTACATGTGACAGTATTCTGCAGGTCTGTACTTTTGTATGGAGCAGAAGGGTGAATAATAAAAGTATCACGCATGAACAGAATTGCAGCATTGGAAATGGGGATTCATTAACAGATGCTGAAGATAGGTACTTTGGACAGTAAGAAAAACTAATGAGAAGGTACTGAGGGGTAACAAAGAGAAAGAATTGTTAACGGCTGTTAAACTCCGAAAATATCTTATCAGGGACATATAGTAGGGGAAATCGATATAGAATACAACAATTGATTCTTAAAGGCAAAACGGAAGGCCGTAGAGGTATAGGAAGAAAACAGGTTCCTTGCTACTGATGCTCTTACTCTTTTTCCTTTCTATTCTTCTAAGTTCATTCCAGCACAATGTCTCTTTGTCGATCAAGGGTCTTCCTTTCTTCAGATAGTACTCCAATGAGTGGCACCCCGGCTATGACGTTTTGACGCTCCAATGGGTAGCATTTCGCACAGATACTGTGCTGAATGTGCTAGCAACTCTTAAAGTACTCAGACGATATACTGAAGCGACTTTCTTCTGTGATTCTTGGGTTCCGAGGGTGTCAGGCCAAATTGGTATTCCGTATGTTTGTGTGTGAATTCGTGATAAAGGCAGGTTTGTCATTGAAAATCAATTGTCACAGAAATGTAACCTTAAGCATCCGAATTGTTGCATCCTGTTGATGCAGCCTTTTACTGCTATTTTGTTTTATCTTCTCCTTTTTTATATACCTTGTCAACCATTTTCCATCCACTCCTGAATGTAGGTCTCACCCAATTGCTTCCATCTTTCTCTATCTTGCGCCAATCTAATCCACTGTTTACCTGCCACTGCTCTTATGTCATCTACCCATCTTTTTTAAGGTCTTCCTATGCTTTCTACAGTCTCTCTATTGTAGGCAGTTTGTATCCACGTCGGGCCTGCGTGTTTCTTCAAGTCATCTTATCATCTCATTTGTGGCTTTCCTCTTTTTGGTTTGTAGCTATATGGTCTCCAGTGTATATTCATCTTATTCCATCTGTCGTCTTTCTGTCTTATGGTATGTCCAGCGAACTTCCACTTAAGTTTTGCTATCTGCGTTGATACATCGGTCACTTTTATTTTGTTGTGGATCCAAGTATTTCTTTTCTTGTCTGATGTTCAGCATTTGCCTTTCCAGGTCTCTTTGGGTCTTTGCTATTTTTTCCATGTTTTCCTTTGTAAACGTCTAAGTTTGAGAACCGTGAGTGAGAACAGGAACTATACATTGGTTGAAGACTCTTGTTCATCATCACCCAGCCCTTCGCGTCCACTGCTGGACATAGGCCTCCCTCATTTTTGTCCATTGTGCTCTGTCTTGAGCACTTTTTATCAAATTTCTTGACATGTTCTTGAGATCATCAGTCCATCGGGTAGGGGGTCTTCCTCGACTTCTTTTGTCTGATCTCGGCCTCTCTCCGTCAAGCAATCTCTCCGTCCATCTTTCATCACTGATTCGAGCGACGTGTCCGGCCCAGTTCCATTTTAGTGTGGCAATTTGAGAAGTTACATAGGTAACTCTTGTTTTTGTGTCTTGTCTTAGGTGTTTGTTCTTCCAGATTGTGCCATTAAGAGAACCCGCCGCTTTACTTGCTTAGCAAGCCGCCGCTAGAAGATATAGACGATATAAAAAACATAAATGGATGGGTGACAAAAGGAAAACAGGAGTGGAACGAACATATCAGTAGAATGGCAGAGGATAGAATAGTACGAATAGCACGAGATAAGTCACCAAAAAAAAGAAACAGGCTTTAAAACCTACATACTAGAAGGAAGAAGAAGAAGACATCACTAACTCCTGTTCTTCGTCTTAAGTCTTCATTTCTAACTCGGTCTCAAAGCGATATACTCAGCATTGATCTTTCCATTTTCCTCTGAGCTATTTGCAGCGTTTTAGAGCTTGTAGCTGTCAATGTCAAAGTTTCGGCACCATAGGTCATCAATGTTTTTAAATATTGGGGGTATTTTCTAATTTTTAGTATATAGGAAAGTTTTTCGAAGGATACCCAAGCCAGCTGTACCCTTCTCTTTACTTCTCTGGTCTGATGTTCTTAATTTCAATTTAACTAGTTGTCCCAAATATACATATAATTTTACTTGTTCTATAGTTGTTTGTGTAATTGTAATTATTAATTATTCTAGTTGGTTGGTCATAATTTTCGTTTTATTATAATTCATTTGTAGACCTATTTTTATTGATTCGCTATTTAATTCATCCATCATATTTTGTAATTCTCACCTTTTATCTGTTATTAATGCAATGTCGTCTGCATATCTCAAGTGATTCAAGTATTGGCCATGTATGTTAAAACCCCGTTTTTCCATTGTAATTTCCTCATAAGGTCTTCCACAGCTTCATTAAATAGTTTGGGTGATATAGTGTAACCCTGTCTGACTCCTCGCCGTATCTTAAAATGGCTCCGTTTGTTCAACTATTTTAATGAATGTTATTGCTTGATCATATATCGGGTGGTGAATCGTCAAACGGGCCATAGGAAACTTAATGAGAAATTTCAAATTGTTGAATTGCTGCTTCCCTAATTATTTTAGATCAAAAGTTATAAAAAACTATTTGTAGAGGACTAAAATGTTAAAACCGTTCTACGAATTAAATGTACTTCAAAACTTTGCAAAAATGTGATACATTTTTCAGACCACCTCTAAAAGTTAGGCCACACGTAATGCAAGAAGATATATTAGGACGTGTGTGTTTTATCATATTGATGTCAGATGTTTGACAATTTGAAACAATGAATTTTACTAAATTCTACTACTACTGAACATTATTACTTTGTGAACAATAAATTATATTGTTTACAAATCGATCAATATAATGAAATGTACTCAGTTGACGAAAAATCGCATAATGTTGTATTCAGGCAATAGCGCGAACCTTTTCCTGCCACTACCGGATCTTTATTTAACGTAAGATATTCTAATTCACTAAAATTTAATTCCATGTTAAGTTAAGTTATACAACAATTCGATGAATTCCAATATACTCTTACTGTGATCTTTATTCCTAATAATAATATATGATAATTTCTAAACATAACACTATAACAAATGTTATAATAAAACATGAATAAAACATTTTTATTATTGCTTTTTTCTCCTCAACCGAGTACATTTTTAAATCAACTAAATTTTTTTTTAAACAATAAATCACAAAATTTTGGCCATTTAAATCGTAGATAAATATAATTGATTTAAATATTGTCAAATATCAGAAACAATAATATGACAAAACGCAACACGTAATACATATTTTTCACAGAAAAATGTATTATATTTTAGCAAAATTTTGGAATACGTTTAAGTCGTAGAATAATTTTAACAGTTGTTTTCGATACATATTTGAGTCCTCTACAAATAGTTTCCCATGACTTTTGGTGTAAAATAATTAGGGAAGCAGGAATTCAACAATTTAGAATTTCCCATTGAGTTTCCTATGGCCCGTTTGACGATTCACCACCCTGTATATTGGAAATTAAGTCCGTATATCAATAGTCTATTCTCCCATTTTGTAAAGAGTTCTTTACTGCCCAATGTTTCACCTTATCGAATGCTTTTTCAAAGTCTAAAAATGCCATATACATTGAGATTTGATATTCGTTGGCCTTTTCAATTAATATTTTTATCGTAAGCAGATGGTCGTTTGTACTGAATTCTTTTCTAAAACCGGCTTGATCTCTTGACTGGTAATTATCTAACTCAGTTGTTAATTTGTTTGATAGTAGTTTAGTTAACAGTTTGTACATTACATTAAGTAGCGTTATGGGCCTATAGTTTTTCAGATCTTTTCTATCGCCTTTCTGAAATAGTAATAGTGTTATTGCCTCGTTCCATGTGGTGGGTATTTTTTTGTGTTCAATATTTTATTCATTAGTACATAAAGGACTTCCACTGTAGTTTCCCCCCTTTTTTAGCATTTCCACAGTTATTCCATCTTTCCCAGGATTTTTGTTATTCTTCATTTCTTTGAGTGCCTTTTTTATTTCATTTTTACTGATTTCTGGTTGTAGGTCAGAATTAACGTTCTTTATTTTCAGTTGTATATAGAGATTTGTATAGGTTTTCAGTTTTATAGAGATTTGTATAATATTCGTGCGTTATCTGTCAAATTTCTTTTATATTGTTGGTATCTGCTCCTTCTTTGTTCTTTATGCTATTAATTTGTATGTTTCCCAGGTTCTGCTTTAAGAACTTTTTTCTATTTTTCTATTTTTTTCAATTGTTTTCTCTATCTTTTCTTCTCTTCCTGTACTCTCCTTGATATTTTTTCAAATAATTTTGTTTATTTCTTTGTATTCCATTTTATTTCTGTCCCCTTATTTTAGTAATGTTCTTCTTGTGTTCATAAGAATCTTTGTTTACTGGGATATGAAACTTCCTTTTTTTGTTGTTGTCTGTGCTATTTCTTTACCCACTTTCATTAGAGTTTCAGAGTTTTATTTCATCGATATGTTTGTGTTCTATATCTTCCTAGGTCGGTAATATTTCCTTTATTCTCTCTTCGTACGTCTGTTTTTCTTGTTTTAGTTTTTCCATGTCTAATTTCTGATTATTTTCCATTTTCTTTCTTGTTTCAAATCTACTATCAATTATCAGCTTGGCTCGGACTAGTCTATGGTCGCTACCAGTTGAGAAGCGATTTAGGGCTGTCACGTCTTTATCCATGGATTTTTGCGTTGTAAGAATATAATCAATTTCATTTTTAGTTTCACCATTGGGACTAATCCATGTCCAGTTTATTTGGGGTTTTTTCTTAAAGAAGGTATTCATTGCATATAGTTGCTTCTCCTCCAAGTAATTCATTAATATGTGACCTCTATCATTTCTGTTGCTTTATCCATGGTGTCCTACTTTGTGTTCTTCTTTATATAGTTATTCTCTTATTTTGGAATTAAAGTCCCCGATTATTACCGTTAATTTTGATTTCTTATCTTCCATAGCTGTTATGTCTTCGTAGAAATGTTCAATATCTTCATCGCTGTAGGTACTTGTTGGAGCGTACACCTGTAAGATTTTTAAGGACGTTCTTTTTAATTTAAGCATCGTGTATGCTACTCTATCTGATATGGACGATGAGGAAAGGTCGGCCACACCAAAGCGAGGGCTGCAATGGAGGTGGCTTTAAAGTATATTGAACAACAATCTGGGTCATATTCAAAGACTGAAGACTGAAGAAAGACTGCTGTAGTCACAAAAAAAGTCTGTTGTGTTAGTCCAGTGGTGAAGTGATACTTAACAAGAAGTGAGGCGGATGTAGTACTGAAGATATGCCGCCACCAGGGCGGAATCCCGGACTGCACTCGCGGATCACAAGCGTAGTTGATGCTTTTCATCAACTACGCTTGAGGATGAGCGTAGATAATGCTTTTTAAATGTCCCCAAAAAAAGAAGTCTATGGGTGTAAGATCTGAAGATCGCGCAGGCCACTTAATATCGCCTGTTCCACTGATAACTCGATTCGGGAAAGTATTGTTTAAATACTCCCTAATAATTCGAGCGTTGTGAACTGAACAGCCGTCTTGATGAAACCAAATATTCTCCAGATTTACATCAGGAAGATTGAGAATAGCGGGAAGAACATGATTCTGTAACAAATCGATGTATACTCTACTATTCAAGCTGCCCTCAATAAAAAATGGACCTATTATGTGGTCTTCTAAAATGCCAGTCCAGACGTTAACTTTTTGAGGACGTTGAGTTCGGTAAACAACACTTCTGTGCTGGTTTTTCCGCGCCCAATACCTCGTAATGGAAGGATTGTGTCTCCCTACTAACGAAACAGAAGATTCATCAGTGAATAAAATGTTTTTAATAAAATTTGGTTCACTATTAGCCTTCATTATTAGAGTTTCACAAAACTTCATTCTTCGAAAGTAATCGTCTGGATAAAGCTGCTGCGTTTTCGAATATTTAAAATTCTTGTAACAGTGCTTTTTCCATACTTTCGTTACAGTAACATTGCTAACATCTAACTCTCTAGCAACCCTTCTACTTGAACGTGTTGAATCTACCTCGATTGTTTTTTGAGGCAATAACAACTCTCAAAATTTTTAACAATATTAAAATTGACTGTACACAAGGAATTGGTCTTCCCTCAAAAAACACAGAAAATAAATCTACACACTGTTGCGCAGAATTGCCACTATAAAACCATTTTATTATTTGAGCTTTTTTCGCGGCCATATAAACAGACATGTTTACAAAAATAAATTAAAACTCTACGCTGTTATACCTTTAAACAACCACGGTATAATGACAATAGGACAAATTTGCCGACGGGCGACGTGCAACGACGAGTCAACGAAGCAGATATGTAGTGCAAGTTGACGACGCGCAGTGTTGCCATTTATAGAGTGTATACCTAATCCAAAACTTAACGCACTGTATCAGACATAAGAACTGGTATCTTACGAAGATTTCCCACCCACCTTAAAAAATATGAAAAAAAAAAGATTATTTTAGGTACTTACTCTATCACCAGCATAATCAGAAATCATAACAAATAGTTCTGCTTCGAAATTATCACATCCTTTTGGTATCAACATATTTTCTGGCCAACCACATCGACAAAAACCTTCATGATCACCTCCTTCACTTGGATTTTTATCCAAATTTCGGTAAGTTCTATCAAACGGAATAGTAACTGAAGATTCAGATGATTTTCTGGTGATAGTGTTAGTTCCAGGATCCACTAAAATTTAGAAACATCATTTGCAGATCGTTGCAATATTGTTAATAGGATTAGTAATTATATTCACTTACGGTTAACTTTAAATTTGTCCAACTCGATAAACAAATTCTTTTGATTTCTGAAGAGCCATGTTTTTCCCTTTTCGTCGAATTTGGGTGCCATGAAGATTCTACAAGTTCCAACAGTGGGACCGTTGGAGTTATTATTGACAGTTATTTTGTAGGTAAAAGGTACGTGGTTTAAATATGTCAACCTAACGAAAATAGGTCCGTGCGTTTTGATGTCCAGACCTTTTGAGAGATCAACGTCGAACTGTTGCCAATATGTTTGGAGTTTGTTAGCAGGGCCTTCTGCAGTTTGGACTTGAACATCTTGGATGGTTATGTTGTCAAAATTTAACTATAACAAAATTCATTATTATTAAACTGTATTCTAAAATAAAACAAATTATAACAACCACAGATGACCCCAAAATGTATCATATGAAGCCTACACGGCAAACACGTATCGCCTGGGCTGCTTGGCAATATCGCTGTAATCAGGGTTGCCAGATAATTTTTTTAATTCCCTAAAATGTTTGCCAACATTTCCCTAGATTTCCCTGACAACTTGACAATTATATTTAGCCTAGAATCCTAGAATGGACTACCTAAGTCTAACGTCAGAATGAGCGGGGATTTTAAAAACTTTTCCAAACATTTTTAATTTGTGTGTATTTGTCACATAAGAATTTGGAAAATATTGGTTTTTATTTGTTTGAAGAGGATTTTTTTATGAACGTTTATTCTGTACAATTAGTATTATTTGTTGTTCGTGAATTTGTGACGTTGTGAGGTAAGAATATCAAAGTATTAAAATATTTTAGCACAGGGTGATTCCCGTCATAATTCGCCGTTCGTGAAATACCAATCACTCTACTCACCGACGGGTAATTACATGATTAGTTAAAGAAAGAGAACCAAAATTCGCCCGAGGCCAAGATATACTTTTGCTCAGGTGGATCCCCGAACAGAATTCAGTGATTCCCGAATAATACAATCTCCAAGCAGATCATTATGTACATTTGTGGAAAGTTTAATAAAACCAAATTATTAAATTAAAAAATGTAAACGACTACTATACCGACAATATTTAAGCTCCAAATCATTAAAAGACAAAATAAAATATAACTAAAACGAAGCAGAAGTACAAAGGAAATCTCTAAGAAGAAGAACGAGTCTTGGGAAAGAAATTGCCAACGAATAAATACTTATCTAGGAGGAACCAGAATCATAGAAAGCAGAGCATAAAACCTGATGACTCGGTTGCTGAAGAACAAACGATCTTGACTACGAGGTCGAAATACGTGCTCGTATAGATTATGCTAGGTCCGCATTTCAACGAATGAAAAAATTCCTAGTAAACTCTACGTTATCGTTGGATATCCGATACCAATTTGTAAAAACGTTTATATATTCCATATTGCTATACGAAGTGAAAACATGGACTCTCGGAATTACAAGTATGAAGCGTATAGAAACCTTTGAGATGTAGGTGTTTCAAAGCATGCTGAAGATCTCTTGGATAGAGCACGTGAACAACAACGAGGTGCTAAGAAGAATGGGTGCTGAGAGAGATCTCCTAAATATTGTAAAAAACAGAAAAATGAGTTATCTAGGACATATTTACAAAGGAGTAAAATACAACTTCCTACGACTTATAATGGAAGGGAAAGGGGAAGGAAGAAAAGGCCCAAGAAGAAGAAAATGCTCCTAGTTGAAGAATGTAAGAGACTGGACATGCATGGACACGCATTCGATAATAAGAACAGCTCAAGATAGAGAGCAATTTGCTGTAGTTATAGCCATGATACTATGAATTACAAGATAGGATCTTCCCGTAGCTCAAAATCGGTCGGGTTCGCGCATGCCGTCATTGGAGAGTATAATTTGAAATCTTGTTAAAGTTAAATGGGATTTGTATGCATTCTGTGATGAAATTATAATCCGACTAGCGGGATCTGGCGGGTGAGCTGCGCGAAAATAAAAAAGGAATTATTTTAAGAGAGATAGGAGAGGTACTTAATCGCGATTATAGGTATATAGTATAGGTACTTAAACAGTTATACACGATGTGAACTCCTAGCCGACTGCAATAGAAATGAGCAATCCCTTCCGTGTTTCAATTTGTTCTACACGCAACCCGCCAGCTCTCGCTTGTCGGGTTATACTAGACGAAAATAAGTTAAGAGGTTTAATAATTACAATAATCGTACACATAAGGATATCTCCAAACTATTTATTAAAGATTATTTATTGATATATGCAAAAAACTGACATTTCGAACGTGCAACTCTCCAATGACGTCACAAAAACATGCGCAATATCTTATCTTATAGTCATAGTATCATGGTTATAGCCAACCTTTAGTAATGGAGAAGGCATCTTAAGAAGAAGATTGTTAAACCTTTATTCCAATCATCTTCGCCCTAATGCTTCTACTAAAACCGAAGTAATCTGTTTCCACCTAAACAACATTTTGCCTAAAACAAACACTTTACGTTCACCTTAATAATACACAACGTTAAGCTTTATATAACATTTGATTACAGTTGCTGAGAATCTAACAACCAGAAATAACATCATTCAAAAGCACTACGGCACAATATGAGAAGCATTGGCATTCACGCATATGTCTTCAAGCTTAGCACTTCTTTATTCTGTAAGTAGCTGAATATTGCGCACTAATATGGATTAAAGGAGTGCTCAAGTTTAAGAGATTTATGTCCAGCTAAATGTAACCGTGAAAATGATCGCTGGCGTAATCAAACGCGCACACACCAGCCCATTGGCTACCATTGCTAAGCATTATTCCACCTCCACACGTTCAGCGACTTAGTCTTATGACCACTTTGACACAGATTTTCCAGTAGTATATTATTATAATATAAAACAATATATAAGGGGGTTTATAATAGGTTAGAAATGTTGTTTTTTTTAACCTTTTCTCTATCCTTCCATTGTTGGATATAGGTCTCCCCCAGTTCTCTCTATATTTCCCTATCTTGAGCTGTTCTCTGCCATGTGGGACCTCCTTGTTTCCTGATGTCATCTTTCCACCTCATCTGTGGTCTGCCTCTTAATCTCTTTGCATTGTATGGACCCCACTTTTCGATGGCATTGTTCCATCGTCCGTCTTGGAGACGTTCATTGTGTCCAGCCCATTTCCATTTCAGTTTTGCTGCTTGTTCTATCGCATCTACTGTCTTTGTTCTGGTTCTGATCCACTGGTTACGTTTTCTATCTTTAAGTGATATACCCAACATTTGTCTCTCCATCGCTCTTTGTGTCTTCCTTATCCTATCCAAATTGGCCTGTGTAAATGTCCATGTCTGTGCTCCGTAGGTGAGCACCGGTATTATACAGGAGTTATATACCTTGCTTCGTAAGTATAGAGGGATTGTTTGATTTCTTAGAATGTAAGAAAGTTTGCCGAACGCTGCCCATCCCATTCTTACTCGTCTCGATATTTCGGCTGTTTGATTTTCTCTGTTAGCTCTGATTGCTTGTCCTAGATAAATATACTCATTTACTTGTTCTATTTTTTCTGTTTGTATTTTTATTGGCTCTTGGTCTTTCGTGTTTGTCCTTACTTTTGTTTTGTTGAAGTTAATTTTTAGGCCTTTTTGCAGTGATTTTTCATGAAGTTCATTCAGCATTAATTCCAGTTCTTGTCGTTGCGAGGAGAGCAGGAGTATATCATTCGCATATCTAAGGTGATTTAGGTATTTTTCGTTAATATATGTTCCTCTGTTTTCCCAATCTGTTGATTTTATTATGTCTTCGAAGGTCACGGTAAACAGTTTAGGTGAAATTATATCGCCTTGTCGGACTCCTCATTTGACTTTTATATTATCCATTATTAATTTTTCGTCCAGAATTACGGTCATGGTTGCGTTTTGCTAAATATCATGTATCGATTGTCGGTATCTTGAATCTATTCTACTATTGACCAGAGCTTCTTCAACCGCCCAGTGTTCAATGCTGTCGAAAGCCTTTTCATAATCGACGAATGCTGAGTACAGCGGAAGTTTGTATTCATTGTTTTTCTCAAGTAAGATTTAAAGCGCATGTAGATGGTCGATTGTGCTGTATCCTTTCCTGAATCTGGCCTGTTCCACTGGTTGGTAAATATCAAGTTTATAGGTCAGTCGGTTGTTTATTATTCTTGTGAAGATTTTATATAGTTGTGACAAAAAGGGAAATAGAACGGTAGTTATTTAGGTCTGTTCGGTCTCCTTTCTTATGTATTAAGATTGTGTTGGCATTTCTCCATTGTTTAGGTATTTTACCTTCAAACAGACATTTGTTGAACAGTATTTTTATCATTTTTTTATCGCGTCTCCTCCTTCTTTTAGCAGTTCCGCCAGTATTTTGTCCTCACCGGCCGCTTTATTTCTTATCATGTCGTTTATGGATTTTTCGATTTCATCTTTTATTTATTATTTTAGTTATTTCTGGTAATATCTCTGAGCTAGCATTTTGTATTTTTCTCGAGAGATTCTGTTTAGATGATAGTGGTGGGTCATTTTTAGAACTGTATAGGTCTGCGTAATATCTTTCTGTAATTTTTCCTATTTCTCCTAGATCTGTTTCTTTATTGTTCTCAGCTTTAAGCATGATTAGTTTTCTTTTTCCTATATTTGTCTTCATTGTTTTTAAACTTTTGTTTTTCTCTATGATTTTCTTAATGCGATCTTCTTGGTATTTCTTTAGGAATGTTGTTAGAGTCTTTAAATCCGTTTGCCGATAAAATGAGCAAAGTAAACAAAAAGTTTATTAGTGGCATTCCTATAAAGCTAATGCCATTTTGTTTATTTCTAGGTATCCTGTAACTGTAAATATTACTCATGTGCTACAACTATAAGACTTTGTAATTTTTTTCAATATTTTAATATTTCAGTTTTTGTATTTTATTTACATACTATTTTAACAGTACTTACTTTATCAACGGTGTAACGAGGCAACCTGTCCTTATGATTTTGGAATATATCATCGAGAGCAGCATGCCACCGATAGAAAATTGGATCTCGCACAGCAGTTGCGACATCGCCCATGACAGCAAACATTTCCTAAAGGAACAATCAAATTAAAATAAATAATAGAGCAAAAGGGATTAAATAATGGGCAGGAATTGGTAGGGGTAGGCTTTAAGAACTTACCAGATATCTATTATCAGGATCATGAATGAAGCCCAGTAAAATATGACCCATATTATGCAAATCACCATAATAATCTCGATTGGGAGACAGAATACTGGATTCTACCATGTTACCCAAAATATCGATTCCTTCGTTTTCGGTTAACTCCACCAATTCCCGATTTTCCTGGAAAATATATAATATTAATAGCAAAAATCGCATTTTTTTGTTACATGCTACAATCTACTCTATCATCACCATTAGTGCTACAGCCCTATAAAAGAGCCTCGACCTTCCCAAGACTATTGCGCTAGTCAGTTCTTCTTCTTCTTCTTCACGTGCCATCTCCGCTACGAAGGTTGGCTATCATCATGGAAATTTTGACCCTGGAGGCTGCCGCTCGGAACAATTGTATGGAAGTGCAAGCAAACCACTCCCTGAGGTTTCTCAACCATGACATTCTTCTCCTACCTATGCTACGCCTACTTTCAATCTTTCCTTGCATAATTAGTTGTAACAGTTGGTATTTATTCCCACGTGTAATATGTCCCAGGTATTGTAGTTTTCTCATTTTAACACTCAATACGACATCCTTTTGTTTGTTCATCGTGTCTAATACAACTTGGTTAGTTATCTTATCCTTCCAGGAGATTTTTAACATTCTTCGGTACGCCCACATCTCAAATGCCTCCAGCTTACCCATACATTGCTTATTTAGTGTCCACGCCTCCACCCCATATAACAGGACCGAGAAAACATAACATTTAAGCATTCGTATTTTCAGCTTTAGGCTTAGGTTTCGGCTACACAACATTTGTGTCATATTGATAAAGGCACTGAGGGCTTTCTCTATTCTTATTCTTATTTCTCTGGTGTATTCGTTTGACTCGTTAATATTTGTTCCGAGGTAATTGTAATTTTGTGCTCGTTCAATGAGATTCTGTCCTACATGTAAGTTGATATTATTGATACGTTTCTTTGAAATTATCATGAATTTGGTCTTCTTTGTATTCAGTGACAGACCAAATTCTTCACTTGCTTCTACCACTTTGTTTAGTAATCTCTGTAGGTCGTCAATATTTTCTGCTATGAGCGCGGTATCATCAGCATATCGGATATTGCAAATGGGGTGAGCGTTGATCTTTACTCCGGCTTTTTCGTTCATAAGAGCTTTTTAAATAACTTCTTCCGCGTAGACATTGAACACAAGGTTGGAGACAACACACAGCCCTGCCGAACACCTCTTTTGATCTATATTCTATCAGATATCGAGCTGTTAATTCGTACTGTAGCTTCTTGTTTGTAGTATAGATTCCTTATCACTCGCATGTCCCTTGTATCAATATTTTTATTTTCCAGTATTTGCATCAGTGGCCTATGTTTTACTGTATCAAATGCTTTGTTATAGTCTAGGAAACACACAAATATGTCCTGAGTTACGTCTAAGCATCGTTGTGTTAGAACAATAAAAGCAAACAGTGCCTCTCTAGTTCCTAGTCCGTCTCTAAAGCCAAATTGAGAGAGTCCGATGTCAACTTCCAATTTTTTATATATTCTCCGATGAATGATTTTTAAGAAGACCTTTAATATATGACACATGAGACTGATGGTGCGATGTTCCGAGCATTGTCTCGCATTAGACTTTATGGGTATGGCTATTATTGTTGTAACTAGCCATTGTCAGTTCTATTCATTGCTAAATATTGTTAGTTTGCTGCGCCTATTTTTCTACCATCCTCATCTATACCATCCCTCCGTCACAGGTTGGACAGAAGGATTCTTCTAGGAGGGTTGTTCTGCAGTGATCTTACCAGATGTCTTCTTGCTTTTAACTGTCACCTTTCTATATCAGCCATTTTTTTAATAAATATTTGAGACTGCTATTTTCTAGTTTAATTATAATATACGAATTATATAAGTGAGAAGATGACTTACACTTTTGGCATATCCAATATCAATGGCATCAAATATCCTTTCCCTCCAACGTACCATATCTTCTACATCGACTCGAATTCCGTCAGCTTCTCGTCGTAAGTTTTGCCAACGCATGTTCGGAACTCTAGCGGGATAACTTCGGCTTGCGACCATGCTGTCTAGTTTCGGATAATAAGCTTCGGGAATAACATCAATGAAATTGTAAGTTTTTTCCACTCTTTTTAGTCCGTTGCAGAGACGTTCAAAATTATATCTAAAAAGGTATCAAAATGAACGTTCAAAGATGACAATAACAAAAATAATGGCAGTGCATAGGTCGGTTTAATATATTTTTATAATAATCAATGAAATAGCAATGAAAAAAAAATAATGGATGACATAATATATCTTAAGGCTGTTTTATCGGTGCACCAAAATTTTTTCTCTGTTATTTACCGACGAAATGTCTCGAAATTTGGACATGTTATACGAAATTATGTTGCCTTTAAACTGATGGTTTTACTTTTTTTATTTTTTTGAATTTTCTGTTGAAAAATTGGATTATACTGTTTAACGTTCTATTATAACCAAACTTTTCACGCCCATCAGTTGAAAGAGTTTTTTTTTCTGTAATCGTTGATTCTTTTTTCACCTTTCTGTGTCCAGTAATAATCGAGAAAAGCGTATTCAAACTTTGAAGAAAATTGCTAAAAAATACTGAAATCTAATAGTGAAACGTGTTCCTCATCATTGTCGCTGAGCTTGGTCGTTATCGCATTAGTGACGTCAAATCTCATGAGCGTACGGTACGGTCTTATTTTTATTTCTCTATGGGTACGGTCAGTTAGTTCGCTTGAATTAGAATCCATTTTAGTTCTTTCATTCTTGTATTTTCTTTATCAACTTGCTTAGTTTTTACAGTTTACAGTATTCTTAATTATTTTGAAAACATTGAAATTATTTAGTTTACGTGTATGTTAAGTAATATATTATTAGTTTAGTGGTATAAGTTAAAAGTTCTTTAGTTTTACGCGTATTTTTAAGTATTACATTAGGTTAGTGATATAAGTTATAAGAGACAAGATAAAAAATGAGTCCCAATAAACGTCCTATGTCAAGGAAAAGGAGAGCAATTGCACTGCTTTAGTATTTATTATTTATATTACAAAGGTGAAGTAGATTCCGACGGAAATGGGTTAATAACCGTTATAGCTGATGGTGCTTGGTCAAAAAGATCATATAAAGTAAACTACGATGCTTCTTCAGGTGTAGTACCTGATGTTGTAAAATTTATTAAATTAGTACGCCTTTGATGGATAGGACATGTAATTAGGCGAGATGAAGATGAAACGATCAGAAAAATTTTCGACCGAAGAGGACGAAGACCAAAACTTGGGTATCAAGATAACATAGAGGATGATCTAAAATCCATCGGAGTTAAAGCATGGAGAAAGTTGCCAGAGGCAGGGGCGAATGGAAGATTGTTCTGAAGAAGCCTTTGGCTCATGACGAGCTGTAATGCCACTGATATGATGAAATACCTATCCACGATTTGTGTTTTATTCATCAATTGGATACTTTTCTTATGTAACTGCAACCTATAAATATATTAAAATAATGTATATTCCATTCAGAGAACATTTTCCTCGCAGTGCGTCGCCTCGAAATACTTGCCAGATAAATACATTTACTATTATGATGGTTCTGCAGGTACCAATTTTTTATAGATAAATAAAAATATTTTTTGTTTAATTTTAACTACGCTAATATCAGTTTTCTCTAACAAACATTAACAAAATATTAATTATATATTAATATTAATATAACAAAATTTAAATTTATTATAAATAAACACCATGGTGTTTTTTGCAGTCACGTTTCACAAATTTTTATTTAATACTATGTTTAGCTAAGACATATAAATTAAAAATGTGATTAATTCTTTTTAAAACATTATCTACGATAATTAATCTAAAAAAAAGTATTCCGACAAAACTAATTTGAATGGAGAATAATGCATTTATTTTAAACAACCCGTGGGCCGGCGCCACTGAATAAACATCCAAAGTATTAGGAAGTCACGTAGAGTCTGACATAGCAGTGTAGAAAAGTAAGTGATACGCCCACTTCAAATCGCAGTATGCTATAACTGCGAAAACAGCCTTAAAACTAATAGACAAATGTAAAATAGCTAAATCAAATCATCAATACTAGTTTGAAAACTCTTTTTGGATCTTGGCCTCTAACAGGATGCTTCTCCATTCCGATCTGTTTCGTACATTTTTCCAATTTTTAATGTCTATACAGTGTTATACATACATATCATTATCATCCAGTTTCAAAAGTCCACAACTGAACATAGGCCTCTTCCTCGTGTTTACAACCCCGTCTATTTTGCGTCACTCTCATCCAGTCTTATTTTCTCTTCTTAAATTATTATCTCATTATGTAAGTGGTCAAACGATGCTTCTCTTGTCTTTCCTTGATCTCCATTCCAATAACCACTTTGTTCATCGCCCATCTGTGGTTCTAACTAGGGATCCTTGCAGGTTATGTCTTTCAAAACTGATAGTTTACTTTTTGGTATTGGTATTGTAGGCAACAGCATGGTTATGGTTGAAAAATCTGAGGGTGATTTTTCATAACAACTCTAACCTATCAAAGGAAGTACCGCTTTTTGAACAAAACCCCTAAAACTAGGTAGCCTTGTGACATAAAATAACGGTAGATGGTTCATTATGCAGGCCATCTAACGTAAAAATTACTACAGTCACCTCATTCGTTAAATGCTTACGAAGGAAAAGGATAAAGATTAGCTCGCCGGTCAGAGAGGTCTTCTTTTTCGCGTGCCATATCAGAATTATCCGACGTTGGCCATTACCATTGCGAAGGCTTCTCAATCTTCTGCAATTTGATCTGTTCCTTATTTAAGAGTCTCGTTTCCTTCCTCCACCTCCACGGCCCTCTATTCTGCTTTAGGGATCAGTTGTAATATTTTATATCGACTTCCCCTTACTATATGTTCCAGATAAGACATTTTTCAATGTTTAATAGTCTTTAGTAGTTCTTTATCTTTGTTGACGCTCCTTAGAACTTCTTCATTAGTTTTCCTTGCTGTTCGAGCTATCTCTAGCATTCGTCTATGAACCCACATTTCCAATGCTTCAATTTTGTTGTTTATGATCGATACTTTTAGCGTCCACACTTCTGCACTATACAAAAGTACGGACCAAACATAACACTTAACCATTCTTTGTCTAATCCCATAGTGTGTGTGTATGTGTGTGTGTGTGTGTGTTTTGTATCATTTCGTCGTTCATTGCAAGCTGTATCTGATACTGATAAGTTTTTCTGTATTTTATTGTATAACTTAGGAATTATCTTAACTCGTTTTCTATTTCAATCGTTGATGTTTTCTGTTCTTGATTTTGCGTTAATTTTAATATGCAAGATTGGAAAAATATATGTTTCATCATTTTCTCGCTGTCTTTTTCTTGAAACTGATTATCTTCTCTGGATCCAGATAATTGTTTCGATTAGTCATTTTGTCTTTCTTTTATATATTTTGCATTACAAACAACATTGCATATTAAATAACAGAACCCATTGTACCGCTGGTAGCTTATTTGTGAATAATTTGAGGAACTGATCTGCATGTTGAACTGTTTAGAGCAATATTCTTAGACTAAATGACAGGCAAGGAAAAGGTACACCAAACACTAAATATAAATTTGGATACTCACCTCGCTATAATCTGTTGATGCATGTAATAAAACAATTCTCCCCTGCGATCCTTATTAACAACTTCCATTGGTCCCTCGAATGGATAGACTAAATGCCAGTGCCAGTGATGCAGATTTACTCCGATATCTTCTCTGAAGTATGCTAAACGCTGTTCTTCTTCCAAGTGGGAAGCCGTATAGTCCTTAGGTATTATAATCGGAGTCTATAAAAGTTTTTGCTCAATATTATTATACGTATAACTTTTTTAATAGGTATTGGATTTTACACAACGCGAAGGGAAGAGAAATATGTCTGAAAATAAATGCTTCTAAGACAAAATTTATTGAAATTATACTTCTATACGCGCGTTTGACGTTGGAAATTTGTACGGGAGTGAATCGGCAAAATCATTACATATGTAAGATATAAGTAAGAGAGAGACAGAAGATATATTTTCTCTCTCTTTCTCTCTCGAGAATAAAAATGTTCCTTTCGTAAATATATTTAATATTATTTTATTAATATTATTATCATGGTAAATAAAACATATATTTAAATACTAATATTATTGCATTTTAATTTGTATTGTATTATTATATTGAATTATGTTGCAAAAAAATAAACAATAAATTTTACTGCAGAGTATGTGTAAAAATTTTTTTTGCATTCAACTCATTTTATACATATACAAAAATAAAAATATACTTATATTTTCATTAAAATTTTGATTCAATCCTTCATTACTATACTCCTATTACAGATCAAATGTTTATATACAGCATACGATGCACCATATACCTATATACCTAATTCTTTTTCTCTTTCTGCTCTCTCTCTCTCTCTCTCTCTCTCTCTCTCTCTCTCTCTCTCTTACCTATAGCATTACATATGTAAAGATTGTGCAGATTGACTTCCATATAAATTTGTAACGGCGAACGCGTGTATAGAATTATAACTTCTACCAGCAGTCCCACCGGACTGCCACATCCGTTTTTTTTTTTATATTTAGCTGATAACCTCACGAAAATGCTCCGCTACAGATAGATCAACAAAACATTTGGGAGCGATAAATATGTGGAATGCCCAGTTTCACGGCTAGGTTATAAAGTGCCCCCTCAAAACTAATATAGGCGCCCTTCGGTGTTTGTTTATTTTTACTATATTTATTTAATATTTTGCCAACCTTACAAAATTTAGTATTTAACTTAATAAAAAGAATAAATTTAAAACCTTAATATTATGAAACCGTAAAATAGTTTCGAAACACAATTCATATTTCCGCTTTAATCTGTGCTTTCTAAAAATTGCAAAGCAAAATAGACGTTGATAAAGGTGTTAAAAGAGACGTGGGGAATCTGAAATTTGCATTCCACGACATGTCTTTTCGACTAAGCAGAAATCCTTAGCGAATTGGTTTCTAGTACTCGTACAGAGTAGATCCGAATAAAGTGAAAAGACAGCAAATATTTGATCCAAGAACACAAACAAAATTGTTGTTAATAAAACATTATTATCTACAGAAAAATACAGAATTACGAATATTCCAAACGAAGTTTCAGGAAAATATCGATAGACGGAACAACACTGTCGGTGTACAAATGTGTATATAATATAATAAAAAGCATAAATTAATGTGATAGGCAAGTTATTATTAGTTAGTAAATAGAAAAAAGGATAATTTGTCCAACAATTATTGCAGTTGTATACATGTATTTTTCATACAACGACTTCTTTCCAAATTTACAATTTACACAATTTATACAAAAATAAATAAAATTATATAAAACGTATAACTTACCCTCTCCTTTTCTGTAACAGCCGAAGCAACTTCTCTCACTACAGAAAAAGTTTTGTGATCCACGTACATGTCAGGGAACGAAAATAATGCTGACGGTAAATCTAAATCTTTGGTATCAGATCGATGTAATAAAGCTACAGAAAGTGCATAGGTGAAAAGCACAGGATTTACATATTCTCTAGCGTATGTAGCCATAGAAAGTAGGTCGTTAGTATTTTTCATTCCTAAAAATAATCAATATAAAAGATGTAAGTACAACAAATTTGTAGAGGTGTCAGACAAGGGGATACAATCTCGCCTATTTGCTCTGGCGTTGGAAGACATTTTTAAGTCTATATACTGAGACAATATAGGGATTTGTATAAACGGGAAGTATTTAAATTATCTAAGATTCGCCGATGATGTACTCCTGATAGCGACAATTATGGAACAACTACGAACAATGATTTCAGACCTAGGAAAAACATCTCTTGAGAAAGGACTAAAAATGAATCTAAAGAAAACTAAAATAATGACTAATACAAAAGACAGATTAGTAATTACCATAGGTCGAACAAAGATAGAACACGTCCAAGAATATATTTACTTAGGACAAGCTATCATAGCAGACAAAAGTAACCAGACTAAAAAAAATAACCAGAAGAATAAGAATGAGGTGAGCTGCATTCGGAAAACTCTCATATACTATCAAAAACCAAAAAATGGTATTATTCATTGGCTCCATAATTATTTGAGAACTATACGACGTTTGCGAAAAGACCATTACAATATCATATTTGGACGAATCGTGGGTTAATGTTGGCCAATCTATAAATTACGAATGATGCGATACTACGATACAAAACAGTCGTGATGCTTTTCTCAATGGTTTAAGTACTGGCTTAAAACCTAAAAACGTAAAAGCACCTACTAAACGAGGTCCACGATATGTTTTATTGCATGCAGGTTTTTTAGGAGGTTTCCTTTCTGACACACAGCGTATTTTTCTGGCAAAGAAAAATTATGGAGACTATCACGATGAAATGGATGCCGCATATTTTAAGTCGTGGTTTAAGGAGACATTAATATCAAATTTACCAAATAATGGTCGCAGGAATGTCATTGTAATGGACAATGCATCGTACCACTCCCGTAAAGAGATATTCCCTAACAATTCCTGGAATAAAGCTGCAATCAAGGAATGGCTAGTGGAAAAAGACATTTTTTTCGAGGAGTGTTATTTGAAATCCGAGCTATTAGAAGCAGCGCGTGCTTTTAAAGATCAATACGATAAGTATCATCTTGATAAGTATGCTTCACAACATAATGTTTATATTTTAAGGCTTCCTCAATATCACTGCCAATTGAATCCTATAGAAATGGTGTGGAACCAAGTTAAGCGATATGTAGGTACCGATAATACCATTTTTAAAAACGACGAGGTACGCCAGTTGATCGACGACGGTTTCGCACGCGTCACAGAGCAAAATTGGCGCAATTATGTCACTCATATTGTTGAGAAAACGGAAACTGAAATGTGGACTGCGGACAACCTGCAAGATGACGTAGACCAATTGATAATACACGCGAACACAGGGGAGAGTAGCGAAAGCGAATCCGACATCTCGGATGTAGAGTATGGGCTTTTCTGATATTGGGCTGGGTGCACGGAAATCGAGTTCCCAGAGGTTCCACCCTGTATATTTATAGCTATCAAGAAATGTATTTTAAAATATATTTGTTAGTTTTATAAATATAAATATAATATAATGTTAAATAACTTACACTATAAACCTTATACCTGCTCATCTGATCAAGTGTGGGCAAGGAAAACCATTATCCCATATGGAATAACACAAGGTTTCGCTGAAAACTATCAGGTTGCTATGCCAAGGAACTAGGTAAACATATGTTCTGTGTAAAAAATGCGAGACTGCATTATGTTTGAACAAGGACAAAAATTGCACTTCAGATTTCCACAAAAAAAATTTCATAGTTGGTGTTAAAATTTCGCAGTGATTCAAGTGCGCAACTTGTTTTTTTAATAACATCGCCGGGATTAAAAAATGTACAAAGCTTTTTCGATATTCCCGTTCCTGATAATGTTTCACATATTTACAAAAGAAAAAGTTTTTCTTGGATATTGGGCTGGGTGCACGGAAATCGAGTTACCGGAGGTTCCACCCGGTATATTTATAGCCATCAAGAAATGTAATTTAAAATACATTTGTTAGTTTAATAAAGAATACAGTTTTATAATAAAATTCTCGCTAAAAAACTTCATGTCTTTTTATTTAAATTCATGCCTCTTATTTGACTACTTGAAGTCAATTATTTTATCAATATATTATTTTATAATAAATAACAGAGCCCGGCGTAGAGATCTGGGTACGGTTCTGTGACTACCACTTGGACCTGTTTGTATCGCATTCCTATATTAGCCGTACTGCACTCTCGCTGTGACATTTTCTATAGTCCGTTTTTGAACCCAAACTGACTATCAACTACTCCTTCTTCCAGTTTTTTATTTATACGACCATGTATTATTTTAGGAATAATTTGAGAATGTGACTCATCAGTGATATTGTTCTGTATTCACTGCAATATTTAGCGTTTGTATTTTTAGGGATAGCACGAAAAGTGGAGAGTAACCATTGTTTCGGTACATGTCCTGTTTTGTATACTGAGTTAAATAAGTCTACTATAAAGTCTAAGGTTTCATCATTCATGCATTTTAAGATTTCTATAGGGATTTCATCTGGACCTAATACTTTACCATTTTTGCTGTTTTTTAATGTCATTTTAATTTCTCTTTTAATATCTTTAAAACTATTAAAGAGCATTGAGAGCACTTTTCCATAAACTTTGTGCGGGGTGCTTTGCTATTGCATGGACTGCAGTGTTGTTCCTGATATCGCCCTTTACAACACAGAGTAGGTTTCAAAAATGTACTATGTGGTGCATGAAATCGACCTTTGTTTACTCACTGCTTGGGCTAATATGGTTTTAAAACAGCTGGTTTACATTCCACAGACCCTCATACTGAAATATCCCTCTTATGCTCTTATATAATGTTTCTGTTCATTGTTTTCTTCATTTTAACGTTTATCTCTCCAGTCCTCTACCACACAGCCCTGCCCATCTTATCCTTGTTTTTCTCTCTTTCACTCAACTACTGACACTATTTCACAAGACAAGTAAAGGAAGACCGCCACAAGAAAATATTTTCAGAATTATTTAAAAAAAAATTATTGTACAGTCGAATACGTCATTCATACTTACCTATAAATAATTGAATAAGTAATCCAGCAAGCCTTCTATGTTTTGGAATAAATAACGAGAAATTTTCATCCCTCCTTAAATCGGTGATTTCACCTAATGAAGGCAAAGTGATCAACGGTACACTTATATCGCTAACCTCACCAACAAATTCACTTCTGGTCGTAACTGTTTTTTCGGGTTCTCTTTTAATATGTTGGTATTCCTCTCTCTGGAAAAGGGATATTTATGACTTTTTCTAAATGAATACCTTAAAAATACCTTTTTTAAACCAAAACTAGAAACAATTATTGTGTTAAATTAAGTAATTTGTTTATAATCCGTCTCACAGCTTAAATGATGCAGCCGCTACTCATACTTCAGTTACTGAGGCTTAAAATATGGTAATACCTCCGAATTTTTTATAACTGCATCGATTTCTTTGAAAATTTCAAATTAAGCTTATCTTACCCTCCACTTCAAAAGTTGTATACGCTCTAGGTGCGCTTTTTGTTTTTAAAGGGTGAAAACTACCCCTTATTGAAGAAACTGGAAAAACACGGATTTAATTATTTTATGCACTTATATCTTGTTTATTCGCATAAGGTAAATATTGTAATGTGTTCTCTAATATGAAAATTAATTATTTACAATTTTCAACCCTTAAAACCCTTAAAAGCTAATACTTTTTATAAAAATAATATGAAAAAAAAGTCGTAGCAGCTTGAGACATTTCAATTATGTATACAAATAAAAATTAATACCCTAGCTATACAATTATATTTTATTTATTGAAAATTGTCAACCCTTACTACCACCCTTATGACAAAAATTAATAAAAAAATATTTTTATCGGTTTGAAACATTTCTTGACGGCATTTTATTTAACGAAAATTAATTTTTTGCATATAAAATAACTTTTTATTTTAATATCAACATTTCAACTCTCACAACCACCCCCTTTGTCAAAAATTAATTAAAAAATGTTTTTTATATAACAAATATAATAACAAAATTTGTATATAAAGTTGTATACGCTCTAGGTGCGCTTTTTGTTTTTAAAGGGTGAAAACTGCCCCTTATTGAAGAAACTGAAAAAAACACGGATTTAATTATTTTATGCACTTATATCTTGTTCATTCGCATAAGGTAAATATTGCAATGTGTTCTCTAATATGAAAATTAATTATTCACAATTTTCAACCCTTAAAACCCTTTAAAAACCCTTAAAAGCTAATACTTTTTATAAAAATAATATGAAAAAAAAAGTCGTAGCAGCTTGAGACATTTCAATTATGTATTTAAATAAAAATAAAAATGAATACCCTAGCTATACAATAATATTTTATTTATTGGAAATTTTCAACCCTTACAACCACCCTTATGACAAACATGAATTAAAAAATATTTTTATCGGTTTGAAACACTTCTTGACGGCATTTTATTTAACGAAAATTAATTTTTTGCATATAAAATAACTTTTTATTTTAATTTCAACATTTCAACTCTCACAACCACCCCCTTTGTCAAAAATGAATTAAAACATGTTTTTAACGATTTGAAACATTTTTAGAGTGCACTGTTTGTAGACAAAAATTAATTTTTTACTTATAAAAGGAGCCTGCTTTTTTCAACCCTTACAAGCACCCCTTTTGATAAAAATAAAATCCTTAAATAGGTACTTAACTTAGATATGGACATAAATAGAAAAAAATTAGTTTATAATATATTACAATTTTTTTATTTTCCAAAAAACTAAAAATAAATAATATTTATATAAAATGAGGTATAAAATAAATGAATATCTATTCATCGGATACATACAGATTGAACGAAATAAATTCGGAACATACGAAATATTATGTATTTCGGCTCAATTCTGCTGTAGGTGGTTGACCAACAAAAGGTTGTCAAATAATTATATTATAAAAATCCAATACTTCAGCGGGCTGCTGGATTCTGAAATCATAAAAATTGAAAGCTACACATAAATCTACGATTTTATTATGCTGTCAAACCACTTATAGTCCAGGAAATGAAGCATTTCACCTCGCAATTTTTTCGTCCTGCGTGGATTGACTTGAAATTTTAACAGAAGGTAGGTAATAGCCAAGGATCAAAATCTATATCGAACCAAAGTGCGCCAAAGCCTTAGGGTGGTTGCCACCCCATCTCGGGGGTGAAAAATTTTTTTTACGTTTTAACTACAGGTTTCGATTAAAAAAGTGATTCTAAACAAAAAATGTTCTATACATTTTTTTTGTAAAACTGACATTTTTCAAGTTATTCGCGATTGAAAGTAACAACTTTTAGACGAAAAAATCGACGTTTTTAATCGATTTTTCGCGAATAACTCGAAAATGGTGCATTTTATCAAAAAAATTGTAGAGAACAAATTTGTAGCTTTTAAAAAGACAAATACAATTCATTTTTTAAAATGTTTTTGCGATATAACAGGAACCGAAATACGGCCTATCAATGTTCAGCGGTTTTCTTCAAATGCCAAATTTGAAAGATTCAAAGTTCAAATATCGGGAAAATGATGCATTTTTGGAAGAAAACTCACACAACCTTTTTTAAAGAGCATAAATAGACCTATCATAAAAAAAGACTCTAGCTCAAAAATTGAGTGAGTTATGATGAAAATAAGGTCAATACCCATTTCTATCTACGAAAAAATCGATGAAAACAACCCCTAACCACCTCCATAATTAAAATCGATCTTCACCCTTCTGCAATTCTCTTTGTACATGTATTGTTAATACGTCCAAGAAGTTTGACCCATTTAAAATGCTTAGTTTTAGAAAAAGTACAGCATAAAGCGAGAAACGATTTACAATTTCATATTTTTTACCCTTCTTTTTTTAAATATCCCGAAAATACTGAATATATGAAAAAAATAAAAATGTACTAAATTGTAGCTTTTTTAATGACTAAAACTTTCCTTTATTTAGATTTGTTGTACAATGAATATTTGGCGAGATATAGCCGTTTAAAGCATCGATTTACGATCAAGCACCATCTTTTTCGAGCCCTTTAAACTCACCCCATTTAAAAACCAAGGGTTCCAAAAAGATTTAATTTACAGATCCTTGTAGCTCTTAAAAACCTCTACAAAATCGTTTTTTGAAGAAACACTCTATCGTTAAAAATGAAGGAAATACGTTAAAAAAACCAATTAATTTTTTTTTCCGGAAAATTCCATTAGTATAGTACAGTACATTTCGAAGCATAATAATCTACAAAACCGGTATATTAGGTAGTGGGGCGTTATACATTCGAAATTTTAAGCGTTCTTATTTTGAAATCCCATACAACAGAATAAAACATCTGCTCATATGTCTATGGCTTGGCAATGAAAATATCAGAGCAACAGATTGGGGATGGTATTCCAAAGATAATTTGTTATTACCCATACGCATGAACAAACAACCTGCACCCAATGAACTTTTAAAAATTATTTTTTGCCAATGCAAAAAAGGATGCGGCTTTTCATGTGGGTGCAGAAAAGTTGGTTTATACTGTAACTCTACTTGTTCTGGGTGCTCAGGTGAAGGGTGCAATAATAGTCCACCAATAATTGAAGAAGATGAGGATGACATAGATCACGATGAAGATGTAATTGATGACGAATAAAATTAATTATAATTGTTTTACCTATAAATGTAAATATTTTCAACTATTTATGTAAATGTATAAGAATATATGGTGCCTTTTTATGTTAATAATTTTTTTTGTATTTAATTCTACTTTTTTACATTTATGTCTATTAAATTAGTTTATAAAAACTGCAATGTTGTAAAGGGTGATTTTCAAAAGTTGAAAAGTTGCAAAATTTTGGCAAAAAATTGTTTTCACCTATAGCACTCATAACAATTGATTTTTAAGGGTTGAAAATGTATGAAATTGTATTTTAAAGTATAAAAAAATCACTATTTAACTAATCCACACCAAATTTCACTCATCTTAAGATTTGTAATGTTATTTTACAATTTTTGAAAATTAGCGGTAGTTTTCACCCCTAAGAACAATCAGGGTTCATCGGCATGACATAAACTATATAGCAGAGGGTGAGTTGAGCTTAATTCCAAATTTTTATGCAAATCGTTCCAAGGCGAAATCATTTTCTTCGCATTACTACTTTTTTTACATTAATCTCTAACAAGGGTCGCTTTTTAAGGGTTGAAATATGATGAAACTTTATTCAAAAGCACGAAACTATCATTATTTAATTAATTCAAACCAAATTTTACCCATATTCAGGTTTAATATGTTATTTTATAATTTTTGACAATTAGGGGTAGTTTTCACCCCTAAAACTTTTTAGCGCACTTCGGTTCG
Organism: Diabrotica balteata; assembly: GCA_918026665.1. Lineage (NCBI taxonomy): Eukaryota > Metazoa > Arthropoda > Insecta > Coleoptera > Chrysomelidae > Diabrotica > Diabrotica balteata. The sequence goes on along the minus strand of OU898276.1, from coordinate 8,119,188 downwards.
ATATAGATTTTGATCCTTGGGCTATCACCTACCTTCTGTTAAACTTTAAACTCAATCCATGCAGGACGAAAAAATTGCGAAGTTTTAACTTTTTTCGAGCTTCATTTCCTGAACTAATCGCTTCCTTTACGCAAACATTCTGGCGAGACAGATAGTTGAACCATATTTTATACAATGTCCCAGGTATGGATTTATTTTTGTAAAAGTTTTATGTTGGTCCACTATTTCAAATGCAGTTCAAACAGACATATTATTAAATTGTATGATCCGTTTTAAATTTGTTCAATCTGTATCTTACATTAATATCGTTTATTTTCTTCAACAAATTTGAATTTTGGGAGATATATAAAGAGATATTTACCATTTTTTAAATATATTTTATCTTGACGTCGGTATGCAATCATCCATTTTTTTAAGACGACTTCGTTTTTTGATGGGAATCGAAAGTAACGTATGCCAGTCCCTTTTGTTTTCAATTATAATTGCCACATCCAAAAACGGCACACCCAGGCATAACTATAATTATTTGGTTTTATATACAAACGTTAATTTTAAATAAATCGCCGGCGAATTAATTATTTAAACGTTAAGAAAAGCCACGAATAGCTATCTAATGTGCTTCGCGCGGTATTCTTGCTTCGCCGTGACGTCACTGCGCCAAGCCACAGAATAATAAACAAACAGAATACCCACTGCATCGCATTAAGTACGCGCATCTCCTCCGCGCAGACGTTTCGCCATGTTTTAGGAGGATTTTAAAGAAATTAGTGTTGTTTATGTGGTGTGCATGGAAAAATTAACCAGGTTTATTTGACTTACGGCAGTCATAGACATACTATACAATTATATTAACATTGTTAAATATAATAACATAAATATAATATAATTAAACATAAATATAAACAATTACATAACCACACAAATCATATGTCTGTGTCCTCCTAAAACATGGCGGGCGTGCTGAAAAACTTCAAAGGCGGCATCTGAGAGTGGCCCTTCTGATTGTTTATTATTCTGTGGCCAAGCCGACACGTTTAGAATTTTGATCTAGCATACCGGTGTTAGTGTATCGTGGGAAAGAGAAGCAGGGGAAGACCACAAATGAGATGGGCGGATGATATTAAGAAGATCGAAGGACACAATTGGAAGCAAGTGGCGCAAAATAGAAGGCACTGGAGTGATTTGGGGTAGGCCTATGTCCAAAGTTTTATTAAGTAACTACTGCATCATTTAAGCTGTGAGTCACTGTATTTTCTCAAAAATAAAATGCCTTGAGGTTAAAAACCAGAGAAGTAAATGAAAAGCCTTTTTCATGACACTCTCTGCAAATATACAAAAGATTAAACGTCATTTTTTACTTATACTTAAGCTTCATTAATATATAAACTATGTAATATATCTATTTGATTTTAAATACTAAAGGTGACACAATTTTACAGAAAAAAACATTGAAAATCCGTTAAAGTTAAGTTCTCTCTCTCTTCAATCCTGACCCCCCAGGGGGTGTAGTGGTCGACGTGATGTCGTGTATTGTCCGTCTCCAGGATCTCTGTCTCTGGTCATTTCTTTTAATTCATGCATAGATCTTTGGCATATTCCTGTATTTTGATCTATCTATCTTGTTGTGGATCTTCCTCGCGATCTTCGGCCTTCTACCTTTCCTTGTATTATGAGTCTTTCCATATTTTCTGTGTTTGCTCTCATAACATGCCCAAAATATTTTAATTGTTGGAGATGGACTTTACTAGAGAGTCGTTGGCTAACTTTTATCTCTCTTAAAATTGAATTATTTGTTCTAACGGTCGGTCCAAGGAATTCGTAGCATTCGTCTCCAACAGAACATTTCAGTGGCGTCTATCTTTCTTCTCTCCGATTGTCTCAGAGTCCAAGATTCACATTCGTAGGTCAGTATTGGGAATATTAAGCAGTTGATCAACCTCATCTTTATCGCTCTTGAAATTTGACAGTCCTTCCATATTTTGGTCATTTTTGCTGTGGCAACTTTTGCTTAGTTAAGCAAAGTTAAGTTACTTTTGTTAATTTGTTGCTTAATTATTGAAAAAATAGCTTCTAAAGTTGATTTTTTTAAAAATCATAAAAATAAAGAAATAAATATATTAAAAAAAATGATTTATTAGCACTTACCAAATACTCTTTAGGAACCTTGAATATGACGCCGTCCGGGCCCTTTGGTAGGTCTATAGGTTCTCTAGGTCGGTCGAATAAAAGCAGTAAAGCCTCTTTTGCTGTTAAACTTTTTCTGGGCATTTCTGGAATTTAATTTAAAATCATAAAACATTTTACTACAGTGCAGGCAGCTACAAATGTTGCATGACAGAATAAGATATTGTTATTTTGCAGTACTTTGGTTTGTGGATTTCTTCGCATTTTAAAAATTCCAAAAACCTTCTTTAAATCGTTTGAACAAAAATTAATTTTTTGACATAAAATCTCATAAAATTTTTCTAGAGCGTTACTATTGATATGTGTTACATTAATGATGCCAATTAAAAATACGATGAGTAGTCACAAAATCGATGAAGCTAAGACTCCATGGATGACAGATGAGATCCGGCAGCTAATGGACAAAAGAAGATCATACAAAAACAAAAATGTAAACGAATACAAAGCCACGCACAAGGAGAGCAGGATAAAAATACGGGCAGCTAAAGAAAAGTGGTACAACGACAAATGTTTAGAGATAGAAGAACTCCAGAGAAATCATGATAGGTTTGAAGTGCACAAAAAAATTAAAGAATTAGCAGGTATAAGACGGTCCAACAATAGTAACACCCTGGTTGATACGAATGGTAAAATAATATCTGATGTAAAAGGCAAACTAAACAGATGGAAAGAATACGTCTAAGAATTGTTTGCGGATGACAGGACACAACAAGATAGCATGAACGATTGCGTGGAACATGATATAGGTCCAAATATAATTAAGGATGAAATAATACATGCAATAAATCTGGCAAAATCTAATAAAACTGCGGGACCTGACACAATTCCAACTGAAATAATTAAATTAATATCTATTAGTAGACTTATATAATACTATATATAATATGGGTTTTATTCCGAGAGATTGGCTCAAATCAACATTTATTACATTACCAGAAAAACCTAATGCAAGGGAATGTAATGATCACCGTATAATTAGTCTAATGAGTCACACACTAAAAATATTCTTAAACATTATCCATTTAAGAATTTTCAGAAAAGTGGAACAAGACATCACTGAAACCCAATTTGGATTTAGGAACGCCATGTGTACACGAGAGGCATTATTTGGATTTAACGTCCTCATGCAAAGATGTATGGATGTAAACCAACCACTCTATGTTTGTTTTATTGATTATAATAAGGCGTTCGATAAGGTCCGACACAACCGTCTTATACAGTTACTTAAAGAGAAACACATTGACAAAAAAGACTTAAGAATAATAACTCATCTCTACTTTAACTAAACAGCAAAAGTCAGAGTCGACAGAGAACTTTCGGAGGAAGTAGAGATAAAAAGAGACGTAAGGCAAGGTTGCATACTCTCCCCCTTATTGTTCAATCTATATTCGGAAGAAATAATTAAAAAATCACTCGAAAATGTAACAAGATTCATTTCTTGTTACTCTTGCAGAGAATATACAAGACCTACAGACACTTTTAGATACCGTAGTAAATGCTAGTAAGGAAAGCGGACTAACGCTTAATGCTAATAAAAAAAAATTATGACAAAATTAAACAAAATTTCCAAAACACAACAACAAGACAGTTTAAACATAAGAGGAGTTCCAATAGAAAAAGTAAAAAAAAATACAGATATCTTGGTACAATTATTAATGAAAATAACAAGTATACAGAAGAAATAAAAATGAGAATTGGACAAGCTAGAGCCACATTTAATAAAATGAGAAAAGTATTATGCAGTAGAGACATTAGTTTACAACTCAAAATAAGAATATTACGTTATTATGTGTTTTCGGTGCTGCTGTATGGGGTGGAGGGCTGGACCTTAAAGAAAGAGGTGAGCGATCGACTTGAAGCATTCGAGATGTGGACCTACCGAAGAGTATTAAATATAAGTTGGATAGACCGAACAACAAATGTTGAAGTCTTCAGAAAGATGACAAAGGAAATGGAAATCATGAATACGAATAAGATAAGAAAGTTACAGTATCTCGGCCACGTTATGAGAGGGGATAAATATGTGTTGCTACAAACCATAATGCAGGGAAAAATACAGGAAAAACGAAGTATTGAAGAAAACGCATCTCCTGGCTCAACAATCTGATAAAGTGGTATAATTGCAGTTCCTCAGAGCTGTAATCTCAAAAGTGAAAATAGCTATGATGATTACCAACCTCCTTAGAGGAGATGGTACCTAAAGACGAAGACTATTGATATGATAAAAAAACGCAACTATCTTTTACACTACACGGTCTTTTTCTTCCTCTTCTAATGACGCTACAACCCTTAGTGTGTCTTGACCTGCTTAACAACGTTCTTCCATTCTGTCCTGTCGGATACTTTCCTTTGCCACTGCCTGATGTTCATGGTTTTAAGAAATTCCTCTATATCGCCTATTCACCTTTTAGGGGGCCTTCCTCTTGTCTATTTGTTTGGAGTTTTCATCTCTCCATTACTTTTACAGCTCAAATATCTGGCATTATTTCTAAGTGGCTCAGCTTCTTCTTCTTAGAGTGCCGTCTCCCTACGGAGGTTGGCAATCATAATGGCTATTTTTATTTTAGAACTTGCTGCTCTAAACAAATCAATCGATCTGCATTGGTACCAATCACGTAGATTCTTTAACCATGAGTTCTGCCTTCGGCCAACAGATCTTCTTCCTTGAATCTTTCCCTGTATTATCAGTCTCAAAATTTCATATTTTGGTCCCCTCATCACATGGCCTAGGTATTCCAGTTTTCTGGTTTGTATAGTGGTGATTAGTTCTGTTTCTTTACCAACCCTCTCCAGTACTTCTTTATTTGTAATTCTATCAGTCCATGATATTTTCAATACTCTGCGGTATAACCAGAGTTCGAAGGCCTCGATTCTTTTTAAATTACATTTTTTTAATGTCCAAGTCTCAGCTCCATATAATAATATTGAAAATATATAACAGCGAATGGTACGTAGTCTGATCTCCAAATTTAGATTTTTGCACGTTAGGAGTGGCTTCATTCGTATAAATGCTGATCCGGCAATCTCTATTCGTCTGTTTATTTCTACAGTATGATCATTGGTTTCATTGATCAAAGTTCCCAAATACTGATATTTTTCTACTTGTTCTATCACGTTACCATTTATTGTCAATAGGTGATGTATATTTTGTGGCCTTTTTGTAATCAGCATGTACTTCGTTTTTTTGGCGTTTATAGTAATTCCCATCTCAGCACTATTTATACTCAAGCTTTCGATAAGATGTTGTAGATCCTCTATACTCGTTGCTATGATCACAGTGTCGTCTGCATATCTTAAATTATTAATTAATTTTCCGTTAACGGTGACTCCCGCTTCGATATTATTGAGCGTGTTTTGGAAAATTTCTTCAGAATATAAGTTAAACAAAAGTGGTGATAACACACATCCCTGTCTAACTCCTCTACAGATCTTCATTTCTTCTGAGTGTTGCCCATCAATTTGAACTATGGCACTTTGGTTCCAATATAATGTTTGCACTATATTTATGATTTTACTGTCAATGCGCTTGTTCATAAGTATTGATATTAGTTTTTCATGTCTTACCTTATCGAAAGCTTTTTCGTAGTCAACGAAGCACAAGTGTAGATCAACATTCACATCCCGACATCGCTGAATTAATATGTTGATGGCAAATAGTCCTTCTCGAGTACCCATTCCATTTCGGAACCCGAACTGCGTCTCGCTAATATCCTCCTCTAGCCTTTCGTATATTCTCTTATGTATTATTTTTAGCAGAACTTTTAAAGTATGACTCATGAGGCTCAGTGTTCGATAATCAGAGCACTCTTTTGCTGCTTGTTTTTTAGGGATGGTTATAAATGCTGACTTTAGCCACTCCTGTGGTATTATTCCCGTATCGTACACCGTGTTGAATAAATCTGCCAATACTTCCAAGTTGTCCTCTTCCACTAGTTTTAAGAGTTCTACTGGTATTTCATCTAATCCAGCTGCCTTATTGTCTTTAGAGTTTTTGATAGCATATTTGATTTCATCTATCGTGATCTTCTGTATCTCTAAAGGATTTAATTCTTGTATTTTCTGCATTTCACCTCTTTCATCTTGGAAAAGTTCTTTAACGTACTCCTCCCATCGCTTTAACTTCTCTGGTAAATCTACTAGTAGTACTCCTTTTTTGTCTTTTATGTGTCCTTTTATGTATCAGCTCAGCTAGTTTAGTCTTAGTTATGACTATCTAATATAAAATTAGATTGGAAATTGGTCAGTTACAGTCAATTATTAAGTTGGATGAAGTCAGTTAGTCAGTTACAATTATGTGAGATGAAGTCAGTCAGTCAGTTACAATCAAGTCATTAAATTAGATTCATCAAGAAAGTTAATTCAAGACAGTTATAATTAAATTAAGTTAGAAGAAAGGATTAACTTGGAAGAATTCCTTAAGTCAGATACAGTTGGAGAGTATGAGAGTAAATTAATTCAATTTAGATAGTTTAATACAGTGATAGTTTAATTATTAGTACAGTAATACAGTGACAGTATGGAGTTAATTCATTAAGAAGTTAAGCAGTCAATAGTACAAGAATATAGTATACAGTATATTTGAAAATATATTATATGGAGATTACAAGAATATTAAATTATAATATCTATATGAAAGCAATTTCACAAATACAAGGATAACCGAGGCTGATTAAGAAGATATTTAGTGGTGATTATAACTTGGATTTTGGAAAACTTTAGGCATTCCGTGATAGAAAGGTACCAAATTTTGTTAATATAATTTAATAATTGTAAGAATTTCAAATTTTAGATAGGTTGTTTTAAATTTATATTGTTTATATTATATATATATATATATATATATATATATATATATATATTATATATATATATATATATATATATATATATATATATATATGTCTGTTTCATACTAGTTATAATAAAGATAATTTAAAAAAGTAATTACAAACTAATTCTTTGAGAACCGCAATAAAAACCCTATACTCATATATTTTATTTTAAACACTCAGTGCTCATATACAAACAAAACATCATAACAATATATATATATATATATATATATAAATTATGAATTACTTACTAGACCGAAAACGGAGATAGTTATGAGAACAAACACCTATGCTGACTGCAATTGTCTCCAATGTAATGGTATTTATATAACATTGGCGAAAATGGCTAGGTAATCGGTATAATATTGATCTTAATTAATTGTTTACATTATTATGTTACTTGATTTACCGTTTCCTTGTTAAATTTCGATTTTTCATGTATTCCAGCCGTACAAAATTATTAATCGCTAGTCAGAGCATATAAATCCTGGCAAAGTAGCTATATACACATTTAATTATTTATTTTCAATGGGCTGCTCCCCAATGAGACCAACAATGTTTATAATAGTTATATTCCAATATATTGATTTAAAAGAAATTTTTAATGTATCTAAGTAATATATTCGACCACTTGATGGACAATATTACAACATTATATTTTATATAACAATAAAACTCTGAAAACTTTGTTTTTAAAACTTCCACAAAATTGAAATCGTAGGCTTCCACGGCCAGAGTCAGAATTATAGTTTATTCGTCTTCCGGGTTTGGACCGTGTCATTTGTGAGTGACCCAAAAGTGGGTTCATCTCGACGTTTCGCTACAATTGTATGTAGCTTCTTCAGGAGAACAAAGAAAAAGAAATCAAAAGACAGGAAGATGGGTAGTTAGCAACGGTAACTCAGTTACTCAACGCAACCAGAGGCGAATACTAACTACCAAGATGGGCATTTGGTCACAGTAACTCAACTACTTAACGCAGCCAGAGGTGAAAATAAAATGCCAGGACAGAGATTCACGTCCAACAGCTTAGAACACTAACGCGTCGAGAGGCGGGATTCGGATTCACTCGACGCCTATCGACGCGTTAGTGTTCTGAGCTGTTGGACGTGAATCCCTGTCCAGGCATTTTATTTCACCTCTGGCTGCGTTAAGTAGTTGAGTTACTGTGACCAAATGCCCATCTTGGTAGTTAGTATTCGCCTCTGGTTGCTGTGAGTAACTGAGTTACCGTTGCTAACTACCCATCTTCCTGTCTTTTGATTTCTTTCTGTTTCTTTCTTTTTTCTTTGTTCTCCTGAAGAAGCTACATACAATTGTAGCGAAACGTCGAGATGGACCCACTTTTGGGTCACTCACAAATGACACGGTCCAAACCCGGAAGACGAATAAACTATAATTCCACAAAATTTATTATAAGATCTTATCACTACAGCTGTTTTGGCAAAGTGCCTTTCTCAAGTAATCTATTTTTGGTATGTGTTTGAAATATCTATTGTAGAATAGGTTGAGGAGGAGAGAACTGTTTGTCTCAAACAGGCTAAGTGGCCAAGGGGTGCTAAGAATCTAAGCGAAAAAAAAACAATGCTAGGAACCATTCGAAAGTGGAAAAAACCCCAAAGCGAAAACTGGGTACTTGGAACGTTAAGAGTCTTTATACCGCCGGTAAACTAGATAACATAATACAAGAAATGGACCTAGACATCATAGGACTTAGCGAAATCAGGTGGCCTAGCAATGGTAAATGTACTAAAGAAAAAGCGACACTATATTACTCAAGAAATAGCCTACCCCGTCATTATAATGGAGTTGCATTTGTAGTTAACACAGCCTCAAACAAATCAGTAAGAAACCTGTTCCTGTTGACCTTAACATTATACAAATCTATACACCAACCTTGGACAAGCCTGAAAGTGAAGTAAAACAAATATATAGAGAGATTAAGTTAATGAAACTGATCAAGAAGAAGCACACTCTTATAATTATGGGAGATTTCAATGCGAAGGTAGGGCGAGGACGTCTTGAAGATGTCGTGGGTGACTTTGGTTTGGGAGATCGAAACGAGAGAGGTGATATGCTAATCCAGTTCTATCAAGAAGAAAACTTAGTCATTGCGAATACCTGGTACAAACTGCCACCTCGGATACAACATACCAGGATGGAGTGAGGAAAGCCAAAACCTCTACGAAGAATATCTTGAAACCGGTGAAAGTGACATTGCGGACGAACTTCTCCTGAGCCTTGATGTAGCAAGAAGGAAGAAATGGACAAATAAAGTCGAATCGTCAGATTTCAAAAAGTCTAGCCGTAAAGCGTGGTTGCTCCTAAGAAAACTCGGAAGTGACAAACTAGCAACACGACAAATCCACGACTTCAACCCTAATAAAATCGCATCACATATAGTTGCCACCTCCTGAGGAGCATGTGATAAAAAGTTACCACTACTATAAAAAGGGAGCTTAAACATCTAAAAGCTGCCTGTCCATCAGATACAGAGAACTCCGCACCGTTCACTCCAGAAGAAGTCTCAAACGCCATCAAAGACATTAAACCTAACAAAGCTCCTGGTACAGACGGTATACCTCCCGAATTCCTGATCCATTGTGGGAAATCTGCAAAAACCTGGCTGTCTAAATTCTATACAGATATACTCAAAACAGGTAACCTACCAAACCTCTTTAAACAAACAAAAATCATAGCCATCCTGAAACCTGGAAAACCAACAGACAACCCAGCGAGTTACCGCCCCATCGCTTTACTCAGCGCAGCTTACAAGCTCCTCGAAAGACTGGCCCTGAACAGAATCGGCCCAAAGCTACTTCAAAAAATAGCAATTGAACAAGCAGGATTCAGGCCTCAACGAACCACCACTGACCAAGTGCTCTCTATAACTACCTACATAGAGGCAGGTTACCAAAGAAAACTGAAGACGTCTGTGGCATTCATCGATTTATCGGCTGCCTATGACACGATTTGGAAAGATGGCCTCATCTATAAGCTCCTTAAAATAATCCCCTGCAAAGCAACCGCCCGACTAATAAATACTATGCTGAGCAGTAGAAACATCCGTGTAACTATGGGAACTACAGTGAGCAAACAGAGAACGCTTAATAATGGCCCCCCAGGGCTCCGTACTTGCACCGCTACTATTTAGTATGTATATAGCTGATGTGCTCCCTACCAGATCCAAAAAATTTGGATATGCAGACGACTGGGCACTTGCAACTCAAAGCTGCTTAATACAAAACTCCGAAGTAATCCTAACGGAAGATCTGGAACGCCTGGTTAAGTACTTTAAACAATGAAGACTTAAACGTAACCCCAAAAAAACCGAGGTTAGCTGTTTTCACCTGAACAACAAAATGGCCCACACAAAACTAAAAGTATACATTGATAACCAACTGCTCACGCACAACTATAATCCCAAGTACCTCGGCGTCACCCTGGATAGAACACTCTCCTTTAAGAAACATCTTGAGCACACCGCAGCAAAGCTGAGAACCCGTAACAACATCATCCAGAAGCTTTGTGGGACTACATGAGGCTCATCAGCAGGTACACTTCGGTGTTCAGCCCTTGGACTCGTATACTCCGCAGCTGAATACTGCTCTCCTGTTTGGCTGAATAGCGTTCACACAAAAATTATAGATACCTAGCTCAATGTCGCCATGCGTCTCATATCTGGAACGATCAAGTCTACACCTTTGGAGTGGCTTCCACTACTGAGCCATATACCTCCACCTAATCTTCGTCGTCAGCATGCTCTGCTTAGAGAATTCCAAAAGCTGCTTAACAACCCGCAATTACCTATACACACATATGTCGCCGACGCTAATTCACATCGATTGCGCTCCAGAAAACCTCCGACTAGAGATGCAATAAACTTGAGTTCCAACAATTTTCAAATGAACTCCCAGTGGAAGAACATGCAGAGCGACAGACCGAACCTAATAATGAGAAACACACCATGCATCACAGAAACTCCATCAGGTTTTGACCTCCCCCGAAAATCATGGTCAACTCTTAACAGGATAAGAACGGGTCATGGAGTCTGCGCAGATTCCCTTTATAAATGGAGGATGAGAACCTCTGCTGAGTGCGACTGCGGCGCCGAGAAACAGACCATCCAGCATATGATTGCCGAATGCCATCGGAGGAAGTATTATGGAGATTCTCTAGACTTCGCCTCTGCAACACCAGCGTCGATTGAATATATTAATACATTAGATGTTAGACTATAACATATATGTGATAATGTTGTGTATCAAATTGCCATACGCTAAATAAATAAACTGCCACCTCGGAGACTCTACACCTGGCAGTCTCCAAATTGATTTTTTATTGATTAATCAGAGATACAGAAATGGATTGCAAGGAGTAAAAACGGACCCTGAAACAGATATCGAATCTGATCACAATTCCGTAGTAGGAAAATTAAAATTAAGCTTAATAAAAATAATAGAAAAAGAAGCAATAGCACAGAAAAATTAAATGAGGCAATAGCGGATATTACGGCAAGATCTAAACAATCGGCCAGTATAGAAGACAAATGGAATTATATTAAAAAAGCTATTGTAACCACCACCAAGTCTCTGATTGCTTCCCAAAAATAAAAGAAGAATAATTAGATGACTGACAAAATATTATCAATTATGGACGACTCCAGTTCATTTAAAAACAAAGACGGAACCAAACATCATCAGATTAACTGACAAATACGAAAAGAGTGTCACAAAGCTAAAGAACAGTGGCTACTAAACAGGTGTGCAGAAATGGAGGAATTGGAAGAAAAACATGACCACGTTAACATACATAAACTCGTTAAAGAAGTGACAGGTCATACAAAACCTTGCAGTTTTAACAGTATTGTGAAGGACAATAAATTAATTACTGATCCTGGATCTACTTCAACATTGAAGAAACTACATACAGCAACTATACTCAGAGAACACTAGAAGAAACACTGAAAGGAAATATAAAAGTGGACCCTCCCCCAAAATATTGAAGTCAGAAGTTATAAGGGCATTCAAACGGCAAATGGGGAAAAGAACCAGGCCCAGACAACATATACATAGAGGTTTTAACAATGATACAGTCATAATAGCTGATAGCCAAGAAGCGCTACAACGACTGATAGATAGAATAAACACTGAAGGAGAACGACTGGTCTTGAAGATTAATATAGACAAGAGGAAAGTAATGGTGGTTAGTAGAACACGAAATATGCAATTAAATAGAGTTAACAATAAGAACATTAAAAAGGTCCCCAAGTTCAGATATCTCGGTAGTTGGATAACTGAAGATTTAGATCCATATATAGAGATACGTAGCAGGATTGAGCAAGCCAGAACAGCAATTACTAATATGAGAACCTTGCCAAGCAACAACAGCCTTAACTTAACGCTTCGATATCGCTTTGTAAATAATACATTTACTCCATACTGTTATATGGTGTAGAAAACTGGACCATAAAGGCTAATATATTGAATCGATTAAAGGCCTTTAGAATGTAGGTATATAGAAGACTACTTAAAATTCCCTGGACAGATCACACAACAAATGTCGAAGTATTAAATGGAATGTGCAGAGAACGAGAATTGCTGCCAATAATAAAAAGAAGAAAAACTGCTTATTTGGGTCATATATTTTAAAATTCCAACTATCAGTTCTTAAAGCTTATTATGGTTGGGAATATAAAAGGAAAACGGGGCATTGGAAGAAAGAAATACTCATGGCTTAAAAACATAAGGGATTGGACAAACCTCGATGCCCATGCACTCTTTTGAGCCACGCCAGATCGAGTGAAGTATGCCAGAATTGTCGCCAACATCCACTAATTGGATAGGGCACCCTAATAAGAGAAAAGTGTTACAAATGAAAAAATCCAAAACATTCCAATTAGCATAAATGATGCTCCAATAAAATATTCATCTTCCGCAAAATATTTAGGTATCACACTTGACTTCGCTGGTCCATATTAAAAAGAAAATGGCAGAACTAGGTACCTGTTAAAAGAAAATATATTGACTACTAGGAAGAAATTCAGCATTATTTATATATAAGAAACAATTTCTATACAAACAAATACTGAGACCAGTATGGACGTATGGTTGTCAACTATAGGGCTTTGTCAATAATTCAAGTATTATCCAGATCATCCAGAGATTCCAACATAAAGTATTAAGGAACATCGTTTTTATCGTAATTAAAAAATAAGTTTTTAAATTTTATTTTTAGATCATCCAATTTTACGCTTTTCAAAAACAAATCAATCCAAGTTTAATACTATAATCTACTTTTACATGGTTTAAAAAGCAAAATTGTGAAACGTGCAAATTCTTATGATTTAAACGAGGAAATTCGTATTATTTTTATTATTCATTATTATTATAGATTCAAGACCTATTTAGCCAATTCACTCAATTTTCTAACCTTTCCATTGAAAACACTATTGGGTGACTATACAAAAAGGATTGAACGGGAACACACGCTTCACGCTAAAGTGTCCTTCATAGCGAATTTTTTTTAACACAAACAATAGAGGCAACGGTTAAAGGTAAATGACATAAAAGGAAAGACAATGGGAAGTTTTATTTTATATAGGTAAGCATATGTCCAAAAAGGCATCAAACGTACATACAGGGTTACGCAATTGAACTATTACCTATTTAAAGACCATATTTTTTTTGTGAAATTATTTTTTATTGATGCAAATGACAAAAATGTGCGAAAACAATCAAAATTTAAGAATCCACTCACTTTAGCTCGATGTGGCCACCTTTTGCCTTGACTATGACCTTCAGACGAATAAAAAACGAGTTGTATGCAGCACAAATGTGATGTTCCGGTATTTTGACTCATTTACGTATAATCTCTGTCTTCAGCGCATCCATACTGGCAAATTTTTGAGTCCTTACCTTGCTTTCCAAAATAAACCAGATGGAATAGTCCTTCGGATTTGCGTCTGGCGAACTCGAAAGCTATTGTGTGGATGAAATGAAGTGTGAAACATGGTTTTTTAACCATTTTTGGTTCACACTAGCCTTATGAGACGGTTTCGAGTCTTGTTGGAACGTCCATGGTCTACAACTAAAATGTTTTGGTGTAAACGGCTCTAAAGCAGCTTCTAAAATATTTTCCCGATAATAAGTTGCATTGACTTTGACACCAGATTCAACAAGCAATATTATTCCAATAAGCAATATTCAACTTGTTCATAGGACAAGGTACAGTCGAGAATGTCGTGGGGTCATATGGTCTTGGCATAAGAAACGAAAGAGAAGAAAGACTAATCCAATTCTGCCAAGAGACGGATATGTTTGTAGCGAATACACTCTTTAAATTACATATAGTAAGACTTTATACATGGAAAGCCCCTCGTGATACCATAGGAAAATTCATAAGAAACCAAATTGATTTTATCAATATAAACAAAAGGTTTAGAAATTTTATTACCCCAACAAAAACATATCCAGACAGATATCTTCTCTCTTCTTTCTTCTTGAGAAAAAGAATTATTCTGGTTTCAGAATACCAGAAAACAACTCAATACAGGTAGTTGAAGGCCAAATTTTGACTACCATTGAAGATAAATTACGAAGATGGAAAGAATATATGCAAGAAGTATTCGAAGATGCACCCCGAATCCCGACTGAAATAAACAATCCCTACGGTACAGAAGTAACAAATGAAGAAGTAACTATGGCCATTAAGCGGATTAAAGATAGGAAATCACCAGGACCTGATAAGGTGTATGGTAAAATTTTAAAGCTGTTAGAGGCACACCAAATCACAGCTCTTACGAAGCTATTCAAAAACATCTACGAGACTAGTTACTTACCAAAAGACTGTCTACTATCAATATTCATTTCACTTTCTAAAAAAGCCAACGCTAGAAAAGGTGAAGAACATAGATTAATTAGTTTGATGAACCATACTCTTCACTATCATTCACTCGCGCATATACACCAAGTTATTATTATTATCCAGATTTAGCCATACGGCTCACACTCCCTCTAAGGGGAAAATTCACTCATCCCAGATACCTACGGTATCAAAAGGATTGAGCTCTGGTGGGACTCTTTCCATGTTATCGAGTCCTAGGTGACTTGGTACGTCAATGTATCTCCTAAAAATTTTCGCACGCATCTAGACGTCGAAAGTAGTACAGCTTTCTGCATGACCTTATATAGATGTTCATTTAGACCCAGCTTTTTTATGTTTTCTAGGAGGTTCTTCGGAATGACTCCAGTGGTAGAAAGAATAATCGGTATCATCTGGGTACTTTCCATTCTCCATTGTCTTCTTATTTGTATTTCCAGATCTCTGTACTTGGCGATCTTTTCGTTGTACTTAACACGCAGGTTATTGTTGTTAGGTATCGCCACATCGATTAGAGTTGTTTGTCTTGTTAGTTTATTAACTAGCACGATATCTGGTCTATTATGTGCTACAGTTTGGTCTGTGAGCACAGTACGATCCCAGTATAGCTTGTAGTTGTTATTCTTAAGCATACTCTCTGGAACGTATTGATAATATGGGAGATGGTTTGTTTGTAGAAGTCCCAGTTTAATAGCTATCTCTTGATGGAGGATCTTCCCTACTGAGTCATGCCGTTCCTTATATTCAGTTGCAGCAAATGCCTGGCAGCCTCCGGTAAGATGTTGGATCGTTTCTTGGGCTTGACATCCATATCGGCATTTGTCGTTTTGGACCTGAGGGTCTTTGACAATATATTTCAGGTAATTGTTGGTTGGTATAACCTGATCCTGAATGGCGAGTAATGAACCTTCTGTTTCAGGGAACATCTTTCCTGATGTCAGCCAATAGTTCGACGCTATATTGTCGACATAGTCTTGACTGACTTCATTCGGATGTCGCCCGTGCAGAGGTTTACCCATCCAGATGCGCATTTTGTCGTTCTTAGTAAGATGGTTTATGCGCATTTCTTGTTTCCTCAGGTTGATCGGTGTTGTGCCATCTACTGCGCAAATCGCGCGATGAAGAGTAGATGTCTCCGCCTGCACCTGAAAATAAGTTCTTAAATTATTAATCTGTTTATTATTATTATTATTATCCCAGATTTAGCCATACGGCTCACACTCCCTCTAAGGGGAAAATTCACTAATCCCAGATACCTACGGTATCAAAAGGATTGAGCTCTGGTGGGACTCTTTCCGTGTTATCGAGCCCTAGGTGACTTGGTATGTCGGAGTATCTCCCAGAAATTTTCGTACACATCTGGAGGTCGCGAGGAGTACAGCTTTCTGCATGGCCTTATAAAGATGTTCATTTAGACCCAGCTGTTTTATGTTCACTAGGAGGTTCTTGGGAATAACACCAGTAGTAGATAGAACAATAGGTACTGTCTGGGTACTTTCCATTCTCCATTGTCTCTTGATTTGTATTTCCAGATCCCTATACTTGGCGATCTTTTCGTTGTATTTAACAAGCAAATTGTTAGTGTTAGGTATCGCCACATCAATAAGTGTTGTTTGCCTGGTAATTTTATTCACTAGTATGAGATCCGGTCTATTATGGGCCACTGGTTGGTCTGTGAGCACAGTGCGGTCCCAGTATAGCTTGTAGTTGTCATTTTCAAGCATTCTGTCAGGGACATATTGATAATAAGGAAGATGGTCGGTTTGGAGAAGTCCCAGTTTGTCAGCTAGTTCTTGGTGGATAATCTTTCCTACTGAGTCATGGCGTTCTTTATAATTAGTACCGACAAATGCCTGGCAGCCACCGGTAAGATGTTGGATGGTTTCTTGGGCTTGGCATCCATATCGGCATTTGTCGTTTTGGACTTGAGGATCTTTAACAATATATTTCAGGTAATTTTTAGTTGGAATAACCTGATCTTGAATGGCAAGTAGGAAACCCTCAGTCTCGGGAAACATCTTTCCTGATGTCAACCAATAGTTCGACGCTGTATTGTCGACATATTCTTGGTTGATCTCATTGAGATGTCGCCCATGCAGAGGTTTACTCATCCAGGTGCGCATTTTTTCTTGCTTAGTCAGATGGTTTGTGCGCATTTCTTGTTCCCTCAGTTTAAGCGGCGTTGTGTCATCTACTGCGCAAATTGCTCGATGTAAAGTAGATGTCTCAGCCTGTACCTGAAAATAAGATCTTAAATTAGCAATTTGTTTTATCTAATTGCTCACCTATATCCATAAGTCCTCTTCCTCCTTGATACCGCGGTAATGTTGTTCTCTCTACTGCACTGCGTGGATGATGTTTTTGCGCCTTTGTGAGAAGTGTTCTTACTTTCCGCTGAAGACCCTCTGTATCCGTTTTTGACCACTTTATAATACCAAATGAGTAGCTCAGCGCGGAACAGGCGTACGTATTTAATGCCTTAAACAAATTTTTACTATTAAGATATGACCGATTTAGTTGTCTTATTCTTCGCACGAACTCCGAAGTTAGTTCAGTTTTCATCTGTTTATGGTCAATTTTCCGCGCCTGTTTTACTCCGAGATATTTGTAAATATCATTTTCACCCATTGCCTCGATGTTTTGGCCATCTTGCATATCGAAACCTCCGGGCTGAACCTTTCCTCTGACTATATTAAGTATACGGCACTTGTCTAGTCCAAAGTGCATACTGATATCATTTGAGAAAGTTTCTACAGTTTTTAGCATCTGATCTAAGTGATTTCGAGTGGAAGCCATTAGTTTCAAATCATCCATATACAACAGATGATTAAGCTTCGCCACAACAGTGTTGTTATTTTTGATGCTAAATCCTGAGTCACTGGAGTTCAGCAGCTGAGATAGTGGGTTCATCGCTAGGCAGAACCAAAGTGGACTCAACGAGTCCCCCTGGAAAAGGCCCCGGTTAATAGCGATATCTTCAGTTTCGATATTGGTTTCACCAGGTATTTGAAGGTAAATTTTAGTCTTCCACTTTGTCATTATATGCTTCAAAAAGGTCACGAGATTATCATCGACTTTATATATTTTCAATATATCTATAAGCCATTCATGCGGCACTGAGTCAAAAGCCTTCTTGTAGTCAATGAAGGCAGTAAACAGGTTTCGTTTTTTGGTGTATGCCTGGTTAGAGATGACTGAGTCGATAATAAGTTGTTCTTTGCATCCCATGGAGCCCTTAGCGCATCCTTTCTGTTGGGGCTCTATGATATTGTTCAGAGCACAGTGTTGGTAGATACGCCGGGCCACACAGGATGTGACCAATTTGTACAAAGTTGGAAGACAAGTAATTGGGCGGTACTTGGCTGGATCTTGGGTGTTATTTTGATCCTTCGGTATTAGATAAGTGGTTCCCTGAGTAAGAAATGATGGTATTTCCTGCAAATTAGAAATAATATTATTAATAAATACTGTTAAAAGTTCATGAACACTCCAAAACTTCTTTAACCAGAAGTTTTGAACTCCGTCTGGCCCAGGAGATTTCCAGTTATGAAGCTCTTTGATGATGTTCAAGACTTCTTCAGTGGTAAAAGGTTCATAAGGAATATTCCTATAGTGTTGACAATTGTTCTCCGTGTCTTCAATCCATCCAGCATTGTTGTTATGGGTAGCTGGCGTCGAAAGTTGATTTCCCCAAAACTCATGAATTTCTTCTTGGCTTGGGTAGGATTTATTTACATTTTCTACAGTGGAATTTAGTTTTCTATAGAAAGCCTTCTCTGAATTCTCAAAAAGTATATTGTCGCATTTACGGTTGTAACTAACTTTGTATCTCCTTAAGCGACCTGAATAAACGGAGAGTTTTTGTTTTAATGTGTCTAGGCAGTGTTGAGCTGTGTTGTTTTCTGGATCATGTTGTGAGTGTCTTGAAGTGTTCAGAATAATTTCTTCAGCTCTTTTAATTAGTTTTTGACTTCTTACTCCTCGGATGTATTCCGTAATTTGCCCAATATCCCTGCGCAATAATTCAATTTTCCTCAGCAGTCTTTTTTCCCAGGGTGCAATTCTGTTTTCAGTCCTTCCGATATTAGTTCCCCGTCGTGTTCTGATCTTAATGCCCATAACATTAGCAATTGCTGTTGCTGCACAGTAAATCAGCATATGCAAATATTCTAATGTATGTGCTTCCACGATATAATTGGGTAGGACTTCAGTGTTCATAATTTGTAACAGCGCACCTAGTTTCTTACAAGAGTTTATTTTTGGTAGCGGTGGTCGGCTAAGTGGGTTTGTACCATTAAACTCTTGTATGGCCCGTTCCATTTCTCTTACCAGTCTATTGTGCAACTCGTTGTTGTCCTGCTGGGTATTAACAGGTTGAGTGTCTTGTATAAGGGGCTCAGGAATCTGCTCATTTGGGATTTCATTATGGTCTTGATCCACAACTAGCTCTTGGTTATGAATCTCCCGTTCGACTTCGCTTCTAATGGTAGCGCGTCTAGCCTCTGGGATAAGATTATTTCTTATAATTACCCGGTATTGATCTGCTATTCGCTGTTCAGATACTTCAATCTCTGGATACTCCCTGCAAAATTCGGCATACAGTTGTTGTCTATAGCCGATCGTTTCTCGACCGAAGTTCGTCACCTTGTAATAGAAGCGCAAAATGTTTTCATTTATAGACATAGTCCATTTCATGCGCTGCCTCGGTCGACCCGCTTGTGTGAGCGCCGGCTGATGTTCCAGCGCAGCACCTTCAGCGAGTGGAGCTCTTGTTGTTGTTTGGCTCACTTGTGGTTGTTGTTGTTGTTGTTGGGCTGTAGCTGATTGTATGACAGGGGCCCGCCTCCTCAATACCCTGCCACCGACGTCCCGCATGCTGTCACGTCCAGCGCCGGCTCCAGACGTGCCCTGGCGATCCCCAGGCAGCGACCCTAAACATAAATAATTATTAGTCTCCATTTTCATGGGTGTGCATTTTATACCTACTGCCAGGTGTCAGTTTTTGTTCCACGACAGGTATTCCTGTTACCCTCTGGGTATCGGTTCTAAGAATACCCAAAGAGCATCCCCCATTCGCAGGGGGCCGCGCCTGATAGAAGAACTGATAAAAAACTCCCACAGGTTATTATTATCCAGATTTAGCCATACGGCTCACACTCCCTCTAAGGGGAAAATTCACTCATCCCAGATACCTACGGTATCAAAAGGATTGAGCTCTGGTGGGACTCTTTCCATGTTATCGAGTCCTAGGTGACTTGGTATGTTGGAGTATCTCCCAAAAATTTTCGTACACATCTGGACGTCGCGAGGAGTACAGCTTTCTGCATGGCCTTATAAAGATGTTCATTTAGACCTAGTTGTTTTATGTTCGCTAGGAGGTTTTTGGGAATAACACCAGTAGTAGATAGAACAATAGGTAGTGTCTGGGTACTTTCCATTCTCCATTGTCTCCTGATTTGTATTTCTAGATCTCTGTACTTGGCGATCTTTTCGTTGTATTTAACAACTAAATTATTGGTGTTGGGTATCGCCACATCAATAAGTGTTGTTTGTCTAGTAAGTTTATTAACTAGTATGAGATCCGGTCTATTATGGGCCACTGGTTGGTCTGTAAGCACAGTGCGGTCCCAGTATAGCTTGTAGTTGTCATTTTCAAGCATTCTATCAGGAGTGTATTGATAATAAGGAAGATGGTCGGTATGGAGAAGTCCCAGTTTGTCAGCTAGTTCTTGGTGGATAATCTTTCCTACTGAGTCATGGCGTTCTTTATAATCAGTACCGACAAATGCCTGGCAGCCACCGGTAAGATGTTGGATGGTTTCTTGGGCTTGGCATCCATATCGGCATTTGTCATTTTGTACTTGAGGATCTTTAACAATATATTTCAGGTAATTTTTAGTTGGAATAACCTGATCCTGAATGGCAAGTAGGAAACCCTCAGTCTCGGGAAACATCTTTCCTGATGTCAACCAATAGTTCGACGCTGTATTGTCTACATATTCTTGGTTGATCTCATTGAGATGTCGCCCATGCAGAGGTTTACTCATCCAGGTGCGCATTTTTTCTTGCTGGGTTAGGTGGTTTATGCGCATTTCTTGTTCCCTCAGTTTAAGCGGCGTCGTATCATCTACTGCGCAAATTGCTCGATGTAAAGTAGATGTCTCAGCCTGTACCTGAAAATAAGATCTTAAATTAGCAATTTGTTTATCTAATTGCTCACCTATATCCATAAGTCCTCTTCCCCCTTGATACCGCGGTAATGTTGTTCTCTCTACTGCACTACGTGGATGATGTTTTTGCGCCTTTGTGAGAAGTGTTCTTACTTTCCGCTGAAGACCCTCTATATCCGTTTTTGACCACTTTATAATACCAAATGAGTAGCTCAGCGCGGAACAGGCGTACGTATTTAATGCCTTAAACAAATTTTTACTATTAAGATATGACCGATTTAGTTGTCTTACCCTTCGCACGAACTCCGAAGTTAGTTCCGTTTTCATTTGTTTATGGTCAATTTTACGTGCTTGTTTTACTCCGAGATATTTGTACATATCATTTTCACCCATTGCCTCGATGTTTTGGCCATCTTGCATATCGAAACCTCCAGGCTGAACCTTTCCTCTGACTATATTTAGTATACGGCACTTGTCTAGTCCAAAATGCATACTGATGTCATTTGAGAAATTTTCTACAGTTTTTAGCATCTCATCTAAGTGGTTTCGGGTGGAAGCCATTAATTTTAAATCATCCATATACAACAGATGATTAAGCTTCGCTACAACGGTGTTGTTATTTTTGATGCTAAATCCTGAGTCAGTAGAGTTCAGCAGCTGAGATAGTGGGTTCATCGCTAGGCAGAACCAAAGTGGACTCAACGAGTCCCCTTGGAAAAGGCCCCGGTTAATAGGGATATCTTCAGTTTCGATATTAATTTCACCAGGTATTTGAAGGTGAATTTTAGTCTTCCACTCTGCCATTATATGCTTCAAAAAGGTCACGAGATTATCATCGACTTTATATATTTTTAATATATCTATAAGCCATTCATGCGGCACTGAATCAAAAGCCTTCTTGTAGTCAATGAAGGCAGTAAAAAGGTTTCTTTTTTTGGTGTATGCCTGGTTAGAAATGACTGAGTCGATAATAAGTTGTTCTTTGCATCCCATGGAGCCCTTAGCGCATCCTTTCTGTTGGGGCTCTATGATATTGTTCAGAGCACAGTGTTGGTAGATACGCCGGGCCACACAGGATGTGACCAATTTGTACAAAGTTGGAAGACAAGTAATTGGGCGGTACTTGGCTGGATCTTGGGTGTTATTTTGATCCTTCGGTATTAGATAAGTGGTTCCCTGAGTAAGGAATGATGGTATTTCCTGTGAATTAGAAATAATATTATTAATAAATACTGTTAAAAGCTCATGAACACTCCAAAACTTCTTTAGCCAGAAGTTTTGAACTCCGTCCGGTCCAGGAGATTTCCAGTTATGAAGCTCTTTGATAATGTTCGAGACTTCTTCAGTGGTAAAAGGTTCATAAGGAATATTCCTGTAGTGTTGACATTTGTTCGTGGTGTCTTCAATCCATCCAGCATTGTTGTTATGGGTAGCTGGCGTCGAAAGTTGGTTTCCCCAAAACTCATGAATTTCTTCTTGGCTTGGGTAGGATTTATTTGCGTTTTCTACAGTGGAATTAAGTTTCCTATAGAAAGTTTTCTCTGCTTGCTCAAAAAGTATATTGTCGCATTTCCGGTTGTTACTAACTTTGTATCTCCTCAGGCGGCCTGAGTAAACAGATAGTTTTTGTTTTAATGTGTCCAGGCATTGTTGAGGTGTGTTGTTTTCTGGATCATATCGTGAGTGTCTTAGAGTGTTAAACTGTATTTCTTCAGCTCTTTTGATGATTTTTCTACTTCTCACTCCTCTTATGTACTCTGTTATTTGTCCAATGTCCCTACGCAGTAATTCGATCTTATTCAGCAGTCGTTTTTCCCAGGTGCTATTCTGTTACCAGTCCTTCCGATGTTGGTACCCCCGTCGTGTTCTGATCTTAATGCCCATAACATTAGCAATTGCTGTTGCTGCACAGTAAATCAGCATATGCAAATATTCCAATGTGTGGGCTTCTGTGATATAATTGGGTAGGACTTCAGTGTTCACAATTTGTAACAGCGCTCCTAGTTTCTTGGAAGAGTTTATTTTTGGTAGCGGTGGTCTGCTAAGTGGGTTTGTTCCACTAAACTCTTGTACGGCGCGCGCCATTTCGTTTGCCAGACTATCGTGCAACTCGTTATTGTCCTGCTGTGTATTATTAGGTTGAGTTTCTTGTATGAGAATCTCAGGAATCTGCTCATTTGGGACTTCATTATGGTCTTGATTCACAACTAGCTCTTGGTTATAAATCTCCCGTTCGACTTCGCGTCTGATGGTGTCGCGTCTATTCTCTGGAATAAGATTGTTTCTTAAAATTACCCGGTATTGATCTGCTACTCTTTGTTCAGATACTTGGATTTCTGGGTACTCCCTGCAAAATTCGGCATACAGTTGTTGTCGATAGCCGATTGTTTCTTGACCGAGGTTTGTCACCTTATAATAAAAGCGCAAAATATTTTCGTTTATGGACACTGTCCACTTCATACGCTGCCTCGGTCGTCCCGCTTGAGTGAGCGCCGGCTGATGTTCCAGCGCAGCACCTTCAGCAAGTGGAGCTCTTGTTGTTGTTTGGCTCACTTGTGGTTGTTGTTGTTGGTATATGTTATTATTATTATTATTATTATTATTATTATTATTATCATCTAACAAATATGAGCAGAGGAGCGAGCTCCTATTATGCCCAAAAAGCAAAAATAAATAAAAATAAAATATATCCTTATAAAACTAATACTAATTATAAAGTTAAGTACAGTTAAACAATTAACGAAAATTGAATTGTGACACAATAAATAAATAAATAATGCTGTCCGAGAAAAAATATCCTATCCTATAAAAAAAAATAAAGCGCTATCAAGTTTATTTTTAAAGATGTTAACACTAGCTGCCGATACGGTGTCTTGATCCAAATTGTTCCAGATATTAAAGATTCTGTTTGGCAAGAAGTTCACCCTGGACCTTGCAGCAGTTTGTTCCCTCTTTAATTTGTATCGATGGTCTCTTAATCTTTCGTCTTGATTCAAAATGAATATGGTGTTTAGGTTCCCAAAATTATGTTTTAAAATACGGAAGGACATAATTAGGTCACCTCGAAGACGTCGCTGCTCGACTGTCGTAAGATGAGCCATGAATAGCCTATCTTCATAGTTAGGTCTTACACGACCGTATACCAGTCTTGTGGCTTTACGCTGAACGTTTTCAAGTAGGATTTTATCGCGACTGAGATCTGGATTCCACACTGGTCCGGCAAACTCAAGAATAGGTCTAACGTATATTGAGTAAGTTTACTAACAGAGGTTAGAGATATGCGTGCAAAACATTTACAGATCAAAAACAGTTTCGAGTTAGCACGTTTACACACCGACACTATGTGATCAGACCAATTTAAGTCACCATTAATTATCACTCCGAGATCGTTGTGTGAGGTTACAGAGTTTAAAGGATGTCCATTAACAAAGTACGGCAGTACTTTAGTACAAAGGTAAAAAAATTCAATAAATTACACAATAAAAAGCAAGGTTTAGATTTATTACAAAAAGTAATACAATAGTACGCATTTATAAAACGTTTAACAATTATCAATAAATATTATTGACTAATTAAAAGTTTTCGCCTGGTGTAAGGACTCGATTATTAAATTGAATAATTACATTTCTGACTCTCATGTTCGGTGTAAGGAACTGCTGAAGAGTATCAACGCCAGCTCTTGGTTGTCTATCAAACGGATAACCCATAGATCGACGATCGGGATACAGTTTGTCTTTAATGCCACAGAAGCTTCCCGCATCTCCCGGTTGTCCAACAACGTCTTGATCAATCTAAAATTTCGATAATAATAATAAAATTATGGTTCATACACTTTAAGTTAAATTAAGATATTGAAGAGGAATTGCGAGATTGGAATTCAAGAATAGAACCGATGATTAGGGAGTTTAGAATGAAAAAACCTAAATAGAAATAAAGTAAACAATATGTTTTGCATAACAAACAATAAAAAATTGGAAATACGTATATATATATATATATATATATATATATATATATATATATATATATACCGGTATTTAGGCGCCACGCCCTTCCGGTAGGAATCTATGGAGGAGTATCACCGAGACACAAATCCTAATCTCTTGCTGTGCTGCTCTACCGTAGGCCGATCAGACAGCAGCTATTCTAGTCTAAGCCGCAGATTCATCTAGAACTTTAAACTGCTGCGTTAGTCTTTTTATTTTTCTTTACACCGAGCTGGGGCTCGAACCCACATCCACTGAACCATTTGACAGTGAAGCGAATGAGAATCGGCCGCCTAGCCCGCTTTACTATCTGACCGGCATACCAGGAAATACGTCCTGGTACCAAAATCTTGATGTTAAATGTACATCTGTAGTAGAAGATAGAAGTACTAAAAGCATTCAAATAAAAATGCATACAAAATACAACTCTGGTAAAAGCTAAATTAAACAAATTTAAAAATCATGAAGAAAGTAAGAACTATACCAAAATGAGACTAAAAAAACTAGAAAATAACAAAAAATATTGTCTTGAAGCTAATAAAAAATTTAAAAGAACAGAATAAATTAAACAAAGTGGAACTTAGAATAGCAATGGAAGGAATATAAAAGAATTCTAATAGAATATGCAAAAAGTATTAGGAGATATTTGATGTATCTCCTGATACGTCAAGCTCCTGATAAATTAAAAATAATTAAGGCTTATAATGAGACTAGGAAAACTAGAAAATAGCGAAAAATATTGACTTTAAGCTAACGAAAATTTTAAAAGAATAGAAGAAATAAAACAAAGTGGAATTTAGAAGAGCAATGGAAAGAATTTTAATAGAATATGCAAAAATTATTAGGAAATATTTTATGTATCTCCTGATACATCAAGCTCCTGATAAATTAAAAATAATTAATACTAATAATCAGACTAAGAAAACTAGAAAATAGCAAAAAATATTGACTTAAAGCTAATGAAAAATTTAAAACAACAGAAGAAATAAAACAAAGTGGAATTTAGAAGAGCAATGGAAAGAATTCTAATGGATAATGCAAAAAGTATCAGGAGATATTTGATGTATCTCGTGATACATCAAGCTCCTGATAAATTAAAAATAATTAAGACTAATAATGAGACTAACCAAAAAATATCAAATAGCAAAAAATATTACAAATTTAAAACAACAGAAGAAATAAAACAATATAGAATTTAGAAGAGCAATAGAAATAATTTAAACGAATTCTAATAGAATATGCAAAAATTATTACGAGATATTTTATGTATCTCCTGACACATAAAGCTCCTGATACATTTAAAATAATTGTGGTAATGTTGTTCTTTTTGCTTTCCTTCTTAAAAAATTCTTATATTATTGTTTTTAGATCCTTCATGTTGTCGCCTTTTTCGCTAAATATTCTTGATTTACTTGGAAGTACCAATTACTTGTAATAATTTTCTAATGGTTTATTCCCATCTTTGTTTAACTTATTTCATAACTGTTCTATATTTCAAACTGTTTCGAAAGTCATATTTGTTTTAAGTTTTTGGTTTCTTATCGCAGTTACCAAGAATATGGTTACCATCTGCAACTATTCTTCTGTAACTTTATAACTACTCAATTCAAATACTTGTCTGGTGCCAACCGCATACTACTCTTTATGTTTTAATTAATTAATTAATTTTTGCATGATACCTTTTTTAACTTTTTTTTTATTACTTACTCTATCGTTAACATAGTCCGAAATCATAACAAACAATTCTGCTTCAAAGCGATCATTTCCCTTAGGTATCAACATATTTTCGGGCCACCCACATCCACAAAGATTGAATCTAGCCAAAGCATCTCCTCCACTTGGTCTACTTGTATTCAAGTTTCGGTAAGTTCTCTCAAACGGAATGGTCACTGAAGATAGGCTTGAGTCTCTGGATATTGCGTTACTTCCAGGTTTTACTAAAATTTAAAAAGATCTTTTACAGCATTTCAATAACAACAATAATAATAATAATGATTGTATTTTATTATACTTACGATTAACTCTAAATTTATCCAACTCGATAAACATATTCTTTTGATTTCTGAAAAGCCATGGGTTCCTTCTTTCGTCGAACCTGGGAGCCATGAAGATTCTACAAGTCCCAACAGTGGGACGGTTGGTGGCATTGTTGACAGTTATCTTGTAGGTGAATGGTCTGTGTTGCAAATGTGTAAATCTTACAAGAACAGCTCCGCGCGGTTGAAAGTCCAAGCCTCTTGAGAGATCTAAATCGGATTGTTGCCAGTATGTCTGGAGTGTATTAACAGGGGCACCCTGGGTTTGGACTTGAACGTCTTGTACGGTGACGTTAGCAAAATTCAACTATAAACCGAAATAGTCATTAAAATAAACGTATCTTAATTAATTTACAGAAGATGGTTTTTTAATTTATTAATTTAGTTTTCGTAAATTAAGAATAAATTTTTTTTTCTCGACATTTAACTGTTAGCTTAGCTACAGATTTACTGGATGTGTAGGCTAATGGTAGGTAATTTGGTTTGTTTAAAAGAAAGATCTGAATATAACCTCAAAAAAGGTAGGTGTGGTATTAGGCTTATGTATAATTAAGCTATCAAAAACACAAAAGAGGGTAAAGCTACTGGACCAGATGAGGTGCCCATCGAAATATTAAAACTCATCGATGAAGATGTTATTGATGTAATGGTTGAACGCTTTAATCTAATATATCAGACTGCCACAATCCCCAGACAATGGCTGCAATCAACCTGTGTAGCAATTCCCAAAAAACCAAGTTCAGCAACTTGCTCAGACCACAGAACAATAGCTTTAATGAGTCACACACTTAAAACATTTTTGAAAATAATTCACAGCAGAATTGTTAAAACTCTTGAATATGAGATTAGTGACACACAATTTGGTTTTAGAAATGGTATGAGTACAAGAGATGCTTTGTTCGGCTTGAATGTGCTGGCTCAGAGATGCATGGACATGAATCAGGATATGTACTTATGTTTTGTAGACTTTGAAAAGGCATTTGATAAAGTTCAACATAAAAAGCTTGTAGATATATTAAAAAGCAAAAATATTGACAGTCGTGATCTGAAAATTATATCTAATTTATATTGGAATCAAACTGCCAAGGTAAGAGTTGACAGCCAGTACACCGAAAATATCAAAATACAGAGAAGAGTCCGCCAGGGTTGCGTGCTGTCCCCACTACTTTTCAATGTCTACAGTGAAGCGGTATTTCAAGAAGCGCTCTCAGACTCAATAGAAGGTATATCTATCAATGGAGAAGTTTTGAATAACTTACGTTTTGCAGACAATACAGTAATAATTACGGATAACAACAATGATTTACAGAACCTAATGCAACGCCTTAATGAACGCTGTCATGAGTACGGACTGAAGATAAATTTAAAGAAAACTAAATGCATGATCATCAATAAATCTGCACATGCAAATATCCAATTGACTATTAAAGATACTGCAATTGAAAATGTTAATAACTATAAATATTTAGGAACATGGATAACATCAGATGTAGACCAAACCAAAGAAATTAAGACATGTATTGAAATAGCACGTACATCATTTATTAAACTTAAAAAGTTTCTTTGTTGTCGGGATATAAGGTTAGAACTATGCCTGAGAATGCTTCGATGTTACGTGTTTTCTACTCTTCTTTATGGTCTGGAAGCTTGGACACTAAAACAAGTTCATCTGAATAAGCTGGCCGCCTTTGAATTTTGGTGTTACAGAAGAATCCTACGAATATCATGGATTCAAAGAATGTCAAACATGGAAGTAACTAGAAGGATAGGAAATGAGGCGGAAATAATATTAACTATTAAAAGACGAAAACTTGAGTACTTGGGACATGTGATGAGAGGGCAAAAATACGCATTATTACAACTTATTATGCAGGGCAAAATCCGAGGAAAGCGAAATGTGGGAAGACGAAGAATATCCTGGCTTAAGAACTTAAGGGAATGGTTTGAATGCAGTAGTGCAGAACTTTTTAGAGCGGCAGTCAACAGAGTCCGCATAGCCATGATGATTTCCAACCTTCGATAGAAGATGGAACTTAAAGAAGAAGATAATTAAGCTACTAGTTTATTTTTTATTTGGGGAGGCTACAGGATTTCTCTGAAAATATATCTTCAGACAAACCTAAGGCCAACACAGCATTGGGACAGTGGTACATCAAGAAAATGCAAAATAAGGAAATCCGTGAAAATTACAAACAAGAAATTAAACAGCATCTAAATACAGTAGACTAGAGCAATGATGTCGAAAGGCTGAGGCAACAAATGGAAAAATTAATTACGGAGTCAGCAGAACTAATAATAGGAAAAAGCAGGAAGGGAACAAGGAAATTGTCTGATAGAGAATGACAAAGAAAACTATACGACAGACAGATAAAACGAAACATTATGCTTCAACAAGGAACAGGCGAAAATAAAGAAAACTATGCAACTTCACGCCGAGAAACAAGAAAATTATTTAGTGAGAAAAAAAGGAAGTACGAACAACAAAAATATAAAAAAAAATGAAAAGTAATAGGCAACAGTCAAATAGTCGAGCATTTTACAAATCAGTGTCAAACGAAAAGAAAGGATTCAGACCTAGATACATGTCTGTACTCATCTAATAAAAATGATGAATTAATATTAAATGAAAAAGAACTGCTCCAAAC
This sequence comes from Diabrotica balteata, assembly GCA_918026665.1. NCBI lineage: Eukaryota > Metazoa > Arthropoda > Insecta > Coleoptera > Chrysomelidae > Diabrotica > Diabrotica balteata. The sequence goes on along the minus strand of OU898276.1, from coordinate 8,089,454 downwards.
CTGGCAAGAATATTTCAAGACTTTACTAAACATACATCAAAAGGAAGAACATGAAGAAAATATATATTTTGAGGTGGACCTACCGGTAGAGGACCCCAAAATAGATGAAATGTTGCAAGCAATTAACAAATTTAAGGACGGAAAAGCTACAGGCTCTGACAATATACTGGCTGAGTTCCTTAAGTACGTAGGAGAAACTCCACATAGACAAAAACACAAACTAATAACACTTATATGGAACAAAGAGAAAATACCAACAAAATGGCACGAAATTGTAATAATCCTCATCCATAAAAAGGAAAGCAAAACCAAGTGATCTAATTATAGAGCATCTCCCTACTTAATACAGCGTATAAAATATTATCAAACATCCCATTAAGTAGGCTGACAACGTTTGTAGAAGATTTCAACTTGGGGGAATACCAAGCCGGCTTCAGAAAACATATCGACCATAGATCAGATCTTTACTCTAAGACGGCTGCTTGAAAAAGGATGGGAATTCAATAGAACTATCCATAATCTCTTCGTAGATTCCCGGCAAGCGTACGACATGACAGCATTAAAAGGGATCAGATGTGGAATGCAATAGCAGAACTTTCAGTTCCAAAAAAACTTATCCAGCTTGTTAAGTTATGTGTGAATAGCTATAGATCCAGAGTACAGATAGGTAACAAACTCTCGGGATCTTTTGAAATAAGCAGGGGCCTGAAACAAGGAGATGCGCTGTCACCTCTCCTTTTGAATATCATCTTGGAGAAAGTAGTGAAAGCAGCACAACTTAAAACAGAATTACTGACAGTAAAAGAACCAAAATTACTGCTAGCATACACAAATGACATTGACATTGTGGGAAACACAGTTACCAATGTGAAGGAGACTTTTAATAAATTGGAGGTAGATGCAAAGAAAACTGGTTTAAGGGTAAACGAAGAGAAAACCAAATACATGTACATCAACATAGAAAAGAGACGAGATAGAATAGGGCAACATGTTACAATAGACCCATATAACTTTGAAATAGTGGAGAGTTTTAAATATCTCGATGCAACAATCACTGCAGATAACAATATCGCGGAAGAGATTAAACGAAGAATTCAGGCAGAAAACAGATGTAGGTGCAGCCTCCACAATACTATTAAATCTAAAAGCCTAACACGAACATCAAAGATTAGAATATATAAAACGGTGATTAGACTTGTGCTCACGTATGGGTGTGCGACGTGGACCCTGAATAAAGAAACTGAAAGAAAACTTAGATGATTTAAGAGAAAAATCCTCAGAAGGATCTTTTGGCCTTATCACAACATTAATAGCAACCAATACCGAATGAGAACAAATGCTGAGGTCAAGCAGATGTATAGAGCGAGCGACATAGTCCAATAGATTAAATCCCAACGTCTATTTGGTCTGGCTTAGACTCCCTAATAACCGCCTTGTCAAGTTAATATGGGAGAAAGTCCCCACAGAAAGAATGCACTTAAGACGTCCACGAATGCGATGGAGAGACAATATATGGTCAGATCTAAGAACAATGGAGCTACCCACTGACCCAACTATTTTGGACGACCGTTCAAGATGGATGCAAGTTGTGCAGTCAGCCAAGAATCACCTCGGGTTGTAGTGCTACGAGAAGAGGAAGAAGAAGAGGCTACAGGGCTAGTGGAAAAAAATGAGTTTTTTATTGTATTTAAACTATAAAATGCCTTAAAACTCAAAACTCCAAACTACGATTTTATATTGGTCTATTGATATATTGGTATATTGGTATAAAGATAGCTCTCTGAGCTCCAAAGCAAACTTTATTAGAGAATAGTTGGCCAACCAAAATTAAACAAAGTTTCAGATCTGATTTTCCTAGTAAGAATATATATTCCTGCTGCTGGAGTGTGGCCAGAAAATCAAACCTATCATTAAGGCTTTGAATAAAATAAATTAAACGACAAATAAATAAAGACGTTTATGGTGGACCTTTTCAATATTTCAATATCGATTATGCATATGATGAGTATTCAGGAATTGGTGAGACCGATGCACAATACAGTAATTTAACAAAATGCACATTTTGAAAAAATATCCCGTAAGGTAAGTAAATCTCTATTTATGCCGACCCTTCAGAAAACGTCCAGTAATGGTACCTTTATATATTTAAATATTTTCTATAAAATTATAGAGCTACACTTCTCAAGAATAACCAACAATGAAGTTACGTTCTTTAATCATAGTGCACTGTCCATAGTCAATCATATCCTCAGTTCTTCTTCTTTATGTGCCGTCTTCTACCGAAGGTTGGCGACCATCATACGATAGGTTTCTCTGTTTTGTGCCGCATGAATTATGTTCGCAGCTTCTGGTATTTGAAACCATTCTCTCAAGTTTCTCAGCCAGGATTTCTTCTTTCTGCCCAAACCTCTTCTACCTTCAATCTTGCCTTCAACGATAAGCTGTAGCAGACTGTACTTATCATTACGGAACACATGGCTCAGGTATGACGCTTTCCTCCTTTTAACAGTTGTTAACAATTCCACCTCTTTACCCATTCGTCTTAATACCTCTGTGTTGGTCACTCTGTCTGTCCAAGGTATTCTCAGTATGCGTCGATACAGCCACATTTCTAGAGCCGCTAACTTCTTTATAGTTGCTGCTGTTAACGTCCACCCTTCTACGCCGTAAAGTAACGTAAAGAGTACGTAGCATTTCGTGGCGCGCCATCGGAGGTTAATGCTTAGGTTGCGGTTGCTTAAGAGCTTTCTTATTTTGATGAATTTTGATCTTGCTATTTCAATTTGGATCTTAATCTCTACTTCTGGGTCCCACTTGTCATTTACTGTATATACCAGATATTTAAATCGGTGTACTCTTTCAATACGTTCGTCTTCAATATGCAGGTCGATATGTTGAAATTTTTTTTTACTGATCACCATAAATTTAGTTTTCTTTCTATTGATCTTCAGTCCAAATCGGCTGCCAGTTGTATTAACTCTATGTAGCATCATCTGTAAATCTTCGATGTTATCGGCGAGTATAATAGTATCATCTGCATATCGAAAATTACTTATTCGTACGCCATTAATCTTGATGCCCTCATTGTACTCTTCTAGTGCCTCTAGAAATATTTGTTCCGTGTACAGGTTGAAAAGCAGGGGCGAAAGAATACAGCCCTGTCTTACCCCTCTAGAAATATTTATGTTTTCACTCACCATATGTCCATTCTTCATGTAGGCTGTTTGATTCCAATATAGATTTTTTATAATATGGATGTCCTTAGTGTCAAGTCCTGAAAGACGTAATAGTTCTATGAGTTTGTCATGTTTGATAGTATCGAATGCTTTCTCATAGTCGATAAAACAGACGTAAACATCTTTCTGTTGATCCAGGCATTTTTGAATCAAAACTTGTATTGCAAAGAGGGGTTCTCGAGTTCCAAAACCGCATCTAAAACCGAACTGTGTTTTACTTATGCTGTGTTCTAATTTTGCTCGTATTCTGGAATGGATAATACGCAAAAATACTTTAAGGGTGTGGCTCATTAAACTTATAAGGCGATATTCACTACACGTCTTAGAATTATATTTCTTGGGAAGGGGCACAAATGTAGATTTCAACCAGTCCGATGGAATTTGACCAGTATCGTATATCTTATTAGACAGTTCCAATACTACATTCAGGTTGTTCTCGTTAAAAACTTTTAAGAATTCGACTGGTATTTCATCGCATCCTGTTGCTTTCCCATCTTTCGTTTGATCTATAGCTTTTATCACCTCACTTTTCAATATTTTTGGTCCATTCAGATCAAGAGTGTTCGTAGAAATATGACGATAATCCGTAAACAAATCTTTTATGTAGATTGCCCAAGTCTGTAACTGTTCTTCTTTATCTACAATAAGTTTATTGTTCTCGTCTATTAACCTACCAAACTGTTTTTTCTTGTAAGTATAAGTAAACTCCTTGATTTTTTTATGCATGTTAAAACTATCGTGTCTTCGTTCTAGCTCTTCTATCTCTTGACATTTTTCTTGCAACCATTTCTCTTTGGATTCTTTTATCTTTCTGCTGACAGTTCTATCCAGTTCTTTATATTGTTCGGGATTATTCTTATTTTCCCTCCTTCTGTCCATAAGGTGTAATATTTCATCTGTCATCCACTCGTTCTTCTTCTTCCGCTCGGAGTCACCAATTACTTCTTTTGCACCGTTGCATATAGCGTCCCTTAAGCTGATCCAGTCTCTTTCAATATCATCAGTGTTGGTTGTTAAAGCAACATTACTATTAATGCTATTTGTAAGTTTGGCTTTTATCTCAGGATTTCTAAGTTGATCCATATCTAATCTTTTGTTATTCTGTTTCTGGATTATGGTTTTTAGTCTTACTCGTAATTGGGCTACAAGAGGATTATGATCAGAGTTTATATCAGCTCCAGGATATGTTTTGGCTGATATTATTGCGTTACGGAATCGTTTGTTAATTGTTATGAAGTCTATCTGATTTCTAACGATGTAACCATCCTCAGTACTGATAGAGTACTGGATACATTCGACAATGAATGTGTTATTGGCGATTCAATAACCTCTGGCCATTTGTCACTGCTAGTCAAAACTGACTTAACCTCATCTTCACAAACCATCAGTGCTACCTATAGGTAAGATTATCGTAAAGCTAATTGGGAACTATTCCAAGAACATATCAATCGTGACTTATCTGAATTATGTAGTCAACAATCAATCAAATAGACACAGAGATTGGCATTGTTTATTCGTCATTAAATCCTCACCAAACCAACGCCATTATGTCAACAGAAAGAAAAATCCTTAGAAAGTGCATGAGGAAATGTGCAGATTATCCGTCAGCACTAATTCACCAAATTGCGAATATACCACCAATAAAGGACAGAGTCTAATCTCTCAGCAAAAGATTTCGCACAATAGCTGGCACCAACAACACAGCTAAGCAAACTATAGGGACTCCTTGTCGGCGCTGACAGCACGTACTCACCAAGCTCCCCCAAACAAAAGTTCCATTCGCTCCAGCCAAGCTTCTACACTTGGCTAGAAATAAACTTTCTAATGAGTATTATGACATCCTCAAAACAACCTACCTCAAATATTGCAAATAAACTAATTGCATTTCACAAACGCTAATTCAGAGCCGTTCCTAATATGGCTGGTAACACCTTCTGCTCATGGCTAGGTTGGCTGGTCTATATTTCTATTCATAATGCTACTTTTCTTCATCACCAACATCAAAGCATCCGTTCTATAGCCACATACCAATTAGAGCACACTCACTCATAACTAATGTTTCTCATCTCTCTCAACAGCTCCAGCAAACAAAAGGAGCAGCACTTGTTGAGGAAATGCAAGCTTAAACGCTCAGATTTGATACAAAAAAGTAGACCTTTTTAATTTTAATTTAGTTTCCGTTGTACATCATCATGATTGAGTCTTAAAAGCTGTCATTATAATAAATTGCGTTGAAGTTTAGTTATCTTGGTGTGTCTACCTCCACATTTTGAATACATATCAACAGACTTTTTATGTGAGATAGCATTACCTTGCATTGGTTTGCTTCTAATATATGTAATGAAAAAATCTCCGTTTTTCTCGTATTATATTGCATAAACTCTGAATTATAAGCTACAGGACACTGCACTTTTGTTCAGAATGATTCAGACCTTTAATATAATGAAAGAAGCAAACTGTCTGGCAATTTTTTTTGTTCTTTCATTATATAATTTAAATACTTCATTCTATGTGTTTTATTGTTGTAATTATTAATGTGCAAAAGTAAACAATAAAACTACATATAATTAAAATACTTACTTGATCGACTGTGTAGCGTGGCAATCTGTCCTTTAGATTTTGGAATATGTCATCCATGTACGCATGCCAGCGGTAGAAAAATGGATCTCGCATAGCAGTTGAAGAGTCGCCTATTACAGCAAATGATTCCTACAATAACAATACATTACGATTAAAATGTATCACATATAAAAACAGAAGTGAACGATAATGAACAGAAACTAAGTATTAGAAAATCCAAGAAGTTTCTCTGATAAACTAAAATCACAATAGTCCAGACTGAATCTGATTTGAGTTGGATATGAAGCATATCGCACCTTGAAAACCATAGGGCAGTAAGTGCAAAAATCATCATGTTGAGTTATGGGCGTTTCAATTTTTTTTAAAGTTAATACTATTTACTGTAATTCCAAAAATTAAGCTACAAACCTGATATTTACCGTAATTGTCTTTAATTTTGAATATTTTTATATGCAGTAAGAAGTATGTGGGATTTCCTTCAGGAAATAGGTATTTTAGCACATACGGCCATATGGTTTTAAAAAATATAATAATTTTGGAAAATGATGCAGTAAAATTCATATCGAATAAAAGTTTTTTAATTTAGGATTGTACCTATTAATTAAAATTTTTTGGTTTTAACACTAAATCAAAGTCATGCATATTGTAATCTGTTTGTTCGGTTTCTACTGTTCCGTTGTTTACATGTAAAACTGCATAAAACCTATGGTAGTGCTATTGAATAACATTAGCCGTATAGTTAGTGCAGATCTTGTTTTTTTAGAGTAGATATTCCTGGTGGATGTGATATGCTGTACTTAGTTCCGTATTAGCCACCAACCCTCGTTGTCTTAGCCTCATAGTACTAGGTCTGAGCTCTGTATCGTGGTAGCTTGTCTTAACCTGAAACTTATTTTCAAGTGTCTTCTTCACCTTGATCATCTTAATCTCATTCCAGACGACCAGATCTCCTTCTTCGCCAATGTTATAATTGTTTCTTATTTCCTTATATAATTTTTTAAAGTAAAATATATCAGATGTAGATATTTCATTAATTTTGTAAGGTTCACCTGATTTTTTCGCAGTTTGAACTACTGTGACCCATTGCGAAAGGCATATAAATTGTTCTTCTTTTTAACGCCCCTTTTTTTTTCTTAATCAAAGAATTCATGTTTCTCCCTCATTTTGGGAGTGACCCGTTATCAAAAATTTGTGGGTAATGTTAGGTATGTTCAATTTCTGTATTGCATAGAGATAAAGACAGACAATATACTTGTTCTTATTTTGCGCACTGCAGTTATCGGAATCTAATATTATTTCCTGTTCTCTGGCATGGTTCCTCAGAAATAATAGGCACGACGCTATTTGCACGACCACGATTAACAATTCCTTCGAAACAAAGCCAGCAGTCCTGCATTTGTGGTCATGTCAAAAATTGTAAAATTAAATGTTGATAATCTCCTTTTATAATAAAATAAGGGTACATCGCCTGAAGGTGTCGGACGGCTTGTAAGTCAAAACAAGCAGTAATGCAAGTGTTGGATTTTGCAGGTTTTGATTCATTTTCTTTCTGTTTTCTACTAAGTTCCACTTCTTGACGGTGAGTATTATAGGGTGCTTCCAATGTAGATTTATCTAATAAATTTTTGTAACTTTCACATAGCGAGCAGAAGTTTTTTTGGGCTTAAAGAAGCTTATATCAAAGTCCGTGTTAAACATGGTCCCAAACGTAGTGTAATTTCCGAACATCGTACCTTTTTCTTCGCAAAATTTTATGTAATTTTATTTAATATTATATAAAAATTGTTTCAAATAGATAATGTGAGCACTTCGGTCCCGTTCTTTATTTTATTAAATAAAATTTGAATTATGGTTGTTTGGAATAATTCCTTCTGCATAATAATTATTGTTATTGTTATATATTATATTGATATTTACGTTAAGGGCTTTCACTTATGAATTGAAAATATTGCGAAAATATAACATTATGTTAGTCCATAGAATTTTTTTTTTTAATCTAGTGAAATTCTAGTGATTTTTTTCAGTCAAATGTAGACACTTTTATAAATGTGACCTGGCAACATTATGGTACTTTTAAGTATAGTCTGTCGACAAAGGGTTAATCCAACATCATTTATTACACGAAAAATATACTACAAAATTGTAGAAAATTCAATATTCTATTGTTCATGGTTCTTGAATTGCTTCTTACTACGTTTAACTTAATTAAACACGATTGTTTACTCACGAGTTTTTGTTCCTATTTTAGAACCATAGAGCAACAACTGCAGATAATGCCTGATGGTATATAAAAAAGAATCGATTTTTTAGAAAAGCCATAAGGACGTATCTTTCTGGTGCCGAATTTAAAATTTGTAGTAGATGCTGCTATATAACATTAAAAAATAGATTTGTTTTTCTATTAGACTGCATTCAAAGGTCATTTCACGAAAAAATTGCAGATATTGCCATATGGTTTTCAAGGTGCGATATACTAGCAATTTTTTGTATAAATCGCTCAAAAAATATCACTACAAATGATAATTTAAATATGCGTGAGTTTTAAAATGTGTTGTTAACATTTAAAATGTGATTCACTACAAAATGAAATTCTGTGTGATAATTAAATATAATTAAAGATTTTTGTTTCGGAATATGAAGGTCCTAAATTTGATTTTGGTCTAGAAAAGATACTTACAAAAAAATCTTTTTTTAACTATTTTTTTTTGTGCTTTCTAGTATTCTTTCAATAATAAAAATTATTTCTTAAGATGTGTTACTAGCGCCATCTTATGTAAAATGTAAATCAAACTTTTATAATCGGTACCAAATTATTCCAAATTTATTAGTTCTTTAGGTATATGCGAAAAAAGAGAAATATCAATTTTTTTAAATTTTTTTCATATTTTGATTATTAAAAAGTTAAACCCGCATTTTACAACTCGCTCATAGTAAAATTATCATTTTTAGTGATATTTTGGAGCGAATTATGCAAAAAAACTGTGATTATATGCTTCACATCCAAAAATCGTTCTTTTAAACAGATACCGGCTGGTTGGCAAAATTCGTGACCCAAAAGGTATGACCCATAGTCCAAATAGTAAAAGACTACATCGTGCTATACAGAAAATAGCAATTGTCGCGTAAATTCAGTTTATTCAAATAATAGACTGGACTTAAGGCACAAGATCTGGAATAGGTACTGAAGACAACTGATGGAAGCCTATAGTGGAGGTAACAGACTATAATAATGATAATAGTCAACCGTGTTATTCTAACATTCCAATTGTTTTGGTAAATTTGGCGAGAACTAGTATAAAGGCAGAAAAGCTTTGACTAATAATCTAAATCAACAATATTTAATAACTCACCAAATGTCTGTGATCAGGATCATGAACGTAGGAAGCCATAGTATGACCCATATTATGCAAATCACCGTAATAGTCTCGATCTGGAGAGAGAATGCTGGATTCTACCATGTTACCCAAAATGTCGATTCCTTCGTATTCGGTTAATTCGACTGGCCTGCGATTTTCCTGTAAATTAAATATAATAAAGATATTAAATTTAACAAACTTTGCAGGATATATTTATTTTAATTAACCAAATAATATATGATAATAGTTAGACATAGGCAAATATGTAAACATCATCACATCATTGCTCGAGAAAGAGTCGAACAATATACATATCTATAATAATAAAAGCAAAAGCAGCATTCGTTAGAATGAGAACCATTTTCAACAGTCGAGACATATCATTAAAAACAAAATGCTGTCTATTGAACTGCTACTTATTCACAGTTCTGCTCTACGGAATGGAAGCGTGGACACTGACTGTTGCATCTATGAATCGGCTCGAAGCTTTCGAAATGTGGTGTTATAGGCGCATCTTACGTATATCCTGGGTTGACAGAGTTACTAATGTGGAGGTCCTGTGTAGAATGGGGAAAGAATGTCAAATTTTCATGACCGTCAAAACTAAAAAGTTGGAATATCTAGGACATGTAATGAGAAATCAAGGACGTTACGGCCTTCTCCAGCTGATTCTCCAAGGGAAGGTAAATGGTAAGAGAGGACCGGGAAGAAGACGCATTTCCTGGCTTCAAAATTTACGAAAATAAAATCAATCAAAAGGGAACATTGGGCCAAATTCACTTGCGACATGGACTACGACCTATATGGTGCCCAAAAGAAAGTATGGAAAATGCTCTGCAACAGGAAAAAACCAGTTAACGAGTTCGTGCAGACCAAAGGAGTACCTATAGAGGCATGGCAACAGCATTTTAAAGAGCTATATGATGCTGAAGAAACGCTGAATATAAACGAAGGCGAAATAGATGTGAGTGCTACAATCAATGACGAAGAAGTAGAAGCAAAGATCAAAAAGCTAAAAAACAGAAAATCACCGGGAACGGATGGTATACCCAATGAACTTTTAAAATATGGAGGCCCGGAACTTGCAAGTAAACTGGCACAACTATTTAACAAAATATTAAACAAAACAGAAACACCAGAGGAATGGCATAATAGTATCACAATCCCCATATTTAAAAAAGGACAAAAAACCTGCCCACAAAACTATAGAGGAATAACCCTCTTAAATACAACAATGAAACTTTTCACGGGTATTCTCAAGGACAAATTGGAAAAGCAAATCACTAATGCTGAAGAACAACAAGGTTTTACAAAAGGGCGGTCTATAACAGACGCAGTATTTATAATAAAACAAATAAAAGAAAAAGCTATAGAGTTCGGCATGCCAGCGTATATTTGCTTCATTGATTTGACGAAGGCATTTGACAGAGTTCGCCTGGGAGACATTCTAAATATATTAATAGAAAATGAAACACCGACCAGTATAACAAAGATACTCCATAACCTAAATAACAACAACGTAACCAAAGTTAGAGCAGGAGACGAATTCACTGAAAATATTCCAACACCGGGAGGAATTAGACAAGGCGACAGTTTAAGCCCCTTCTTGTTTAATCTTCTCATGGGCAAAATTATCAACAAAGTAACATCTCTTAATCTCGGATATAGAATGGGCAACAAAAGAATTGGTATGGTGTGTTACGCAGACGATGCAGCAATTATTGCCGAATCAGAAGATGATCTCCAAAGGCAGCTCTTTCAGTTCTTTCAAACAAGCCGACTACTAAATATGAACATCTCTACCAACAAAACTAAATGTATGACAATAGCAAAAGATCCGCTCAGATGTAAGTTAGTGGTTGAGGACAACCCCATAGAACAGGTGATGCAATTCAGATATCTGGGCATAGATATATCAAGCACCCACGACCCAGTAAAGGACCTGAGGAGTCAGATCAACAAAGCATCTGCACTGTCAGGATGTCTGCGGGAGATAGTCTGGTCAAATCCGTATATGCGCACAGATAGTAAAATTAGAATCTATAAGACTTGCATACGACCGATCATGACATATGGCATAGAAGTGCGCGAAGATACCAACAAAACGAAACAGATGCTAAGGGTTGCCGAAATGAAAACCCTAAGAACAATAATGGGGAAAACAAGAAGAGACAGAGTGAGAAATACAAACATTAGAGAGCAGTGCAAAATTCAAGATATTGTAAGATGGGGAAGGCAGCGCAAGAGGATGTGGTACAACCATGTAAGACGAATGGATGAGAATAGACTCCCAAAAATTGCCCTAGAAAACAATCCGCCCGGTTCAAGACCCCCCGGAAGACCACCTAAAAGATGGAGGGATAGTTGGCAATCTACCTCCCAAGAAATTAACCAGAGGCAGCTTCAGAATTAAACAGATCGAAAGATCTACAAAAAGTAGAAGAAGAAGAAGAGAAGAAAATTTACGAAAGTGGTATAACACGACTACCACTGAACTGTTCCGCGCTGCAGTAAACAAAGTAATGATAGCCGTGATGATCGCCAACATCCGGAACGGATAGGCACTTTAAGAAGAAGATCACATCATTATTGTCTCCACAACCCATGGTAGGTCTTGGCCTTCTCAAGGATGTCTCCATTCTCTTCTATTCTTCGCCTTGGCTTTCCAGTTTCGTACTCCCAATATTCTCAAGTCTTCCTCCACCTGATCCTTAAATCGTCTTCTGGGTCTGCTTCATCTTCTCACTCCATCTATTCTTTGGTTATAAATATGTTTTAGCGGCTCCATCTCATTCATTCTCTCTATGTGACCTAACCACCGCAGTCGGTTTATTTTGGTGGACCTAATAATATCAGGTTTGTCATATAGGTAATAAAGTTCGAAATTATAGCGTCCACGCCATAATCCGCCCTCCTCTACTCTCCATAGATATGTCTATGTGACTTATAGTTCTCTAGTTCTTTTAGTTGGCTCCTTATATGCTCTTTTTTCTTTTTTTTTAAGTATTCGTTTTTCTTCTCGTCTCAGCTGCCTATACTCTTCCTCTGTTTGTCTCGTTCGTCGCCCTTGGAGTCTTCTATATTCCTCATCGTACCAGTCTGACCTTATTTTTTACGTTTTTCCTTTCCGATAACTTCAGTTCTTCTTCTTCCAATATGCCTCTACAGTGCCTCCAATAGTTGTTAATATCTGCAACTATAACATGCGTGCAGCTTTCCAGCTTGCTTTCGAGACTTTGCTCGAATCTGTTAGCTATCTCAGTATCTCTAAATATGTAAACAAAAGTACATAAATATGCACTAATTATGCATTTTTTTAGAAAATATGCATAATATCAATGGAAACATATAAATATGTAAAATTTCTAGATATTTGCATACAATATGCAATACATGCATTTTGCATACTTGACAAGCCTAATAATGATAAATGTACAAAGATCTTAGGAAGGAGGAAAAACGCATACATCGAAGGAAAAAGCGGACCTTCGAAAACCAGATTATGCAAGAGCTTCAATCCTTAAAGGGGCAAAATGAAACTAGAAAGTTCTATAATATCCTAAATAAGACAAGAAAAGAACTTAAACCACGGCTGACGATGTGTAGAGACAAAAATGGACATATAGTCAGTACCGCTGACGCAGTACAAAGCAGATGGGTTGAGCACTTCAAAGAACTACTTGGTACCGAAGTGGAAAATGATGCGTCACCCCAAAGACCAAGAAATAACACTCACGTAGAACCTTCAATATTTGAAGTGAAAGACGCAATCACACGACTCAAAAATAGCAAGTCCCCAGGAGTGGATTGTATCCCCGCAGAGCTCATCAAATATGGAGGTAACAGCATTATGCACCAAATTCACAACATAATAGTCAAAGTCTGGGAAGAAGAACAAATGCCAGAGGAATGGTGCACTGGAATCATATGTCCACTGCACAAAAAGGGAGATTTGTTGGAATGTAAAAATTATAGGGGTATAACTCTTCTGAATACAATGTACAAATATTCTCCAACACCCTGTACAGCCGTTTAAGTACGTACCTGGAAGAAATCCTTGGTGAGTATCAAAGCGGTTTTAGGCCAGATAGGTCAACAATTGACCAGATTTTTGTGCTACGTCAAATCTTAGAAAAAACCAATGAATTTAATATTGACACGTTCCATCTCTTTGTGGTCTTTAAGTCAGCGTATGATAGCGTCCTAAAAGGTAAATTACACGAAGCCATGAATGAACTTAACATTCCCCATAAATTAATAAGGCTCGTAAAAACAACTATGAGTAAAGTGATCTGCAGAGTGCAAATACAAGGCGATATGTCACAGGCGTTTGAAACATATGCAGGGTTACGGCAGGGAGACGCGCTGGCATGCCTTCTCTTTAATATAGCGTTAAAAAAGACTATAAGAGATGCCGAGTTACACAATAGGGGAATAATCTTTAATAAATCAACGCAGATTATGGCTTACGCTGACGATCTGGAATTTGATCGCACGTACTACACGAGGACTTAAAGAGATGACTTCCAGCTTCTTGACAGCCGCACAAAATATGGGCCTTAAAATAAATGAGGAAAAAACCAAAATGTTAGCATCTATTCCAAATAACAGAGATAGAGCTAGAAACGCCGAACAAAACTTCAGTATAGACCAATATAATTTTGAGGTAGTAAATAAGTTTACATATTTGGGTTCTCTCATAACAAACGATAATGACACATCTGAAGAAGTTAAACGGAGGGTACTGCTAGCTAACAAATGATATTTTGGACTAAGCAAGCAGCTAAAAAACAGAAATTTAAGCCAGAAAACCAAACTAATAATATATCGAACACTCATCATCCTACCAGTGCTGACATATGGGTCAGAAACATGGACCATCTCCAAAACAGACGCAAATCTTCTGCTCGTCTTCGAAAGGAAGATACTAAGAAGAATAATGGGCGCATTCTGTGAGAATGGTATTTGGAGAAGGCGATATAATTTCGAATTGTACGAGAAGTATAAAAAAATAGTAAATGGTAGAGATGTAATATCCTTCATAAAAATAGGTAGGCTTAGATGGGCTGGACATGTGTCAAGAGCAAATGAAAATTACCCACCCAGACAAACTCTATTATCGGTCCCAGTGGGAAATAGGAGTAGAGGCAGACCACGACTGAGATGGAGGGACGGTGTGGACGAGGACGCAAGGAAAATCGGCGCGGCAAATTGGCAACGGTTGGCGATGAAGAGAAACTACTGGCGAAATAGACTGGGGAAGGTCAAGGCTCAACTAGAGCTGTAGCACCACTGATGATGATGAATAATGATAAAAAATATATAGGTTGTAAAAATAAAATCGTGTTTAGTTATTTTATGATTCTAAAAATCCCATAGGAATTAGTTTTTGATTTGAAAATATATTTTTGTTCACTCCCTATATGAAATTTGTGTTATTTAAGGCATTTAGCAGATTAAATCACAATCCTAACACGGATTTAAATGGTTAACTCTTTTTAGTCCTTGTTTTGCAGCAACCAAAAAATACACTTTAATATCAGATTAGACCCTACACAATTCCATTATCGAATTCTTAATCTTATACGAGTAGACAAGAAACTTACATCTCTGGCGTATCCAGAATGAATGGCATCGAATAGCCTATCCCTCCAACGCTTCATCTCGTCTATATCGACATAAATCTGGTCAACTTCTCGTCGTAAATTTTGCCAACGCATATTCGGAACTCTAGCAGGATAACTTCGGTTTGCGACCAAACTGTCTAGCTTCGGAAAATATCCCTCGGGAATGGGGTCATTAAAATTGGTAAATCTTTCCACTCGTTTCATTCCGTTGGATAGGCGTTCAAAATTATATCTATATATAAATAGAAAGTTAGTGTAGCTATATATAATGGTAATGATGAATATATGGTGCTTTGCCACTTTAAATTGTAAATCGGAAATTGTAAATTGTAAAGTGGATTAGAAAAGAAGAGAATAAAACATAACAAACCTCTACTGTATACGTAGAAGAAATCAATTAATTTAGTGTAGGATATAACAAATAAAGAAAAACACTTTTAATAACACTAAATAGAATCAGAATTTCGTGGTGATATAATGGCAGATACATACTGCAAATTATTGATCCAGAAAAATTATTTAAATATTTTATAAGAATATAGCATTAGAAATTAGAGCCAGATGTCATAACGTTCATTAAAACACAGCGACTTAGATGGGCTGGACACATAATACGAATGCCAGAAAATACCATTGCTAAAAAGCTAACCACAGGAACACCTGTAGGAAAAAGAAGCAAAGGCCGACCGCCAATTAGGTGGTTAGATGGAGTAGAAACCGACTTACGAATATTAAAAATCAGAAGATGGCAACATGTTGCCAAAAACCGAACAGAATGGCGACGAATCTTAGAGCAGGCCAAGATCCACAGAGGATTGTCGAGCCAAAGATGATGATGATAGCATTAGAAATACGCAGGATTACTTGGTGGAATGGATCCAGTGTCAAAGATAAATAGTATTTTACCTTAGGTAAAAAGAAGAACAGGTTGTGTACTTCAAGCATTGTTTAAATCATTACGTTTTATAATTTAGTTTATTTCCAACATATTAAGTTCAAGTGGGGATACTCACCTTGCCATAATTTGTTGATGCATGTAGTAAAACAGTTCCCCTCTGCGATTCTTATTGACAACTTCCATTGGCCCCTCGAATGGATAGACTAAATGCCAGTGCCAGTGATGAAGATTGATTCCAATATCTTCTCTGAAGTATGCTAAACGATGCTCGTCTTCCAAATCAGATGCTGTATAATCCATAGGTATTAAAATCGGTGTCTATAAAAATTTAAGTTCTATATTATTATCAGGACAAAATAAATGTTTTTAAAAAGTTTCAAAAATCAGTAATTTTTTTCCTATTGACATATAATTTTTTCCTATTGTGGCAAAACTGTACACTCAAAAACTTTCAAAAAATTCATAAGTGATTCTTAGGATTATATCTTTATTGTAAGAAAATTAACAAAATTGTATGTTTGGTTTTCTCGCTTTATACTTGGAAGAAAGTATTTTTTAAAAACGAAAACATGAAGTTTGCTGAAAATTTGTTAAAATACTTCTAGTAATCGCATATACATTTTGAAATTTTGTTTTGAAAACGTTGAAAGGGTTTTAGAAGAAAATTTAGATCAGAATGTAGAAAATAGTTTAGTTTTAGGTGATTTTAATGCACGGTTGGGGAAGAAAGGGGTTTTAGGTGACGAGCTTGATGAAGATGGGGTATACAGAATGACAAGCCTGAGTGAAGGGAGAGTTTCTAAAAATAAGTTGATTAATCATCATTAGAAAAAGGTAATTGCGCTATGTGATAACTTTAATTTGGTTATTTTGAATAGCAGAATAAAAGGCGATATAGAGTGGGAGTATACATTCTTAGGGCTGTTAGGCAGTTCTGTCATAAGTTTTGCATGTGTATCAAGACCGATGTTAAATTTAGTAGATATTTTTTTTGGTTGTGAATATTTTTCTGACCATATGCCTCTAATAGTAGAGTTGACCTTCGACGATGGCGGTCAGAGATCAACTAGTAAAGTTTTGCCACTGCTTTCGAAAATTACTTGGACCCAAACTGATTCGGAAAAGTATAAAGAAAGAATGTCTTGTGAAATTAATAGGGTGAATGAGTGGACTGATCAACCGGAGATAACTTTAGAGTTACTACAGAAATATATAAAAAAATCAGCACACAAGAGAGAACGTAAGCTTTTTATGGCAAAGGAGGAGTGTAAACAAAGCCAGCAATGGTTTGATGGTGAGTGCTCAAAAAAAAGAAGCAAGTAATGTCATATCTCAGAGTATCTAGAAAAATTTTCTCGACTTATGCAACGAACATATTTAGGAACGTTAAACGGGAATGTAACCTTTGTGACTTTTAAGAAAGAAAGAATTTTATAAGAATGACACATTGAGTTTAAAAAATACAAAAAATTCAAAAGAATTTTGGAAGGCTGTTGGACTGTATAAGTTTGGAAATTCGGCCATTAGTAAAAGTGTTAACTTAAACAGTTTACTGCAACATTTTGCAGTAAGACATTTAAATACGGAGATAACGGAAGATCCTGTGTTGAATGCAGAACCGTATATCTTCAATGAACAATTAGACCGGCCGTTTAGTATGGAAGAACTTCAACTAGCATTGGATTCTTTAAAACCAAATAAAGCACCAGCAGTAGATAGAATTGCTGCTGATTTCTTCTTCTTTTTCGTCCAGAGAGAAATTTCTTCCAGAAGGTGGAAACGTACTTGTACTTGGGCTTGCTAATAATTTTTTCGTCAAACCAGACTTTCCTCGGGGTTTTTATGATGCAATATTTTTTCCTCTTTATAAGAAAGGAAACATGGAAAGTGCAGAAAGTTATCGAATTATAAGCTTCTTAAATGCAGTAACCAAACTCATTGCGGCATTGACTTTAACCAGACTTACCTCGTAGATACAAAACAATAACATTTGAAATAAGTTCCAGGCAGGATATAGAACCGACTATTTAGGAGGGAGAATTTTTGTGGACTTAAGTGCTGCTTTTGATACAGTTGATCGACGGACCCTTTTTTACAAGTTGAGCCACTTAGGATTATCTACTAAAGTACTGAATTTGGTAAAAAGTATGTTCGCGAATACAATATCGGCAGTCTGGTCAAGGGAAGGTCTATCTAAATGGTTTGAGTGTAATGTAGGAGTGAGACAGGGATGTCTTTTTAAGTTCATTACTTTTTGCACTTTTTTTGAATGACCTATTTGAAGCATTGGGAGGCGGTTTGAACTGGCGATACTGAAAGAAGGTTTTGCTTAATCTGTAACACTAAGAAAAGGGAAAATGTGATACATTACTCAGTACAGGCTGAGTTAGCAGGTTATTGTAGGGGATCATGGCCGTATAGATATAAGTTAGTGTCTATTATAAGTGTTAAGTTATAAAATAAATTAAAACGTACAATCCGTCTCTCTAATACGGCGAAAGCCCGGCACTACATGGGCATAAAGGGCACTATAAGCAACAAGAGGGCTGATAAACTGATCCGAGAAGACGTTGGTGCAGTAAGGCCCGCTTAGTTGTGTGTAATGTGCTGTATAAACCTTATTACCAAAAACAGTAAAAATACTTTTCTTGTATGCTCTATTATTGAAAAATAGAAGGATCTGAAGGAGTCAACTGCATTTTTGATGACTACGAAGTCCTAGATAACTTTTTTAATTAATAGTTCTTCAGAAATTCAAAAAATGCGCTCAACCTTCCATTAGTAGGAGCATCACCAGAGCGTGTGGATATGGTGTGATTTATTAAAGTCCTTAATAAACTAAAGTTGGACTTTCAAATATTGATAAAGTATAGTAATTTTTCTCTTACCCTTTGAGGCTCTGGAACAACGTTAGCAACTTCTCTCATTCTTGTAAATACTTTACCATCCATGTATCTGTCGGGAAAAGAAAACAGAACAGATGGTAAATCTAGATCTCGAGTATCTGACCGATGCATCAAAGCCACGGAAAATGCATAGTTGAAAAGAACAGGATTGACACGTTCTCGAGCGTATACTGCCACAGCCATTAAGTCGTCAGGATCTTTCATTCCTAAAATAACAAATACAGTTAATTACAAAACATTGTGCAGCCTGTGCAATTTGGAATTTTAATGCCGTTAACAAATTATCCGATGTAGATAAGATTCCACATTATTCAGGACGCAGTACTGAAGTTGATTGTTAAATGGCAACGAATCAAACTCAGTAGGCTTAAGATCGAGGCAACAAAAAAACCGCAAACACACTACACTCTTCACAATCTAATTAAAACAAAAATATCTTAAAATATACTAAATTTGATGCAAAAAAGTTCTTTTATAAAAAAAACATCATTAAGCTTACCCATAAAAATTTTGATTAGTTGTCCAGCAAGTTTTCTATGTTTAGGAATAAATAAAGAGAAATTTTCGTCCCTTCCTAAGTCAGTTATTTCTCCTAAAGAAGGCAAAGAGATATCTTTGACGGTAACTTTGTTATCATCACCTCCAAATCTGTTTTCAAATCTATTTTCAAATTCCGGTCCAAATTTTTGGTATTCATCTTTCTAAAAAACATATTATTGGTTTTTTTAGTTATGGGTGTATTTTATAAGAGTAAAGGAAATTAAAACTCTTTTAAAAAGTAGAAAATATGAATAACTGAGACTGGTCACAAAATTGATTTTGAAAACTCCAAAAATATAGCCCTCGTCCGCTTCTATAAACCAAGAATTATCCGAGCAGCCATAGAGATTTAAAAAAGGTCAAATTGTCTAAACAAAAAAGATGACGGCATCCCCCATCCAAATCACGTCCTTTTTCCGAATTCTTATATTGGAATTAAAATTTAACTAAGGATCAAATGCAAGCTGTATTACAGGCGATTGCTGATGAACATGCAAATAATTCTGATTTCGGTGGTGATTTTGATGCAGAAGATGAATTCTATGAAGACTCTTCGTCCATTTCTACATCAGAAACATCAACGCCTTTTTCAGCTCCCAAGAGGACAAGAACTCCAAGTTAAAATTTCCCAGAATAGATCTGAAAGAACAGGTTCAACCATAGAACATCAAGTAAATACTTGCAGATGCAGAATTCTATAAAGTTAGAGTGGATGAACTAAGAGAGGACAATAAAGTACTTTTAGAGACTCGGGGAATGCTGAAAACTCAGTTGGCAAAGGCGAGACAGAGAAGCAATCATATGTTGGACAGAGTTGGGTTAGAAACAGAGTTGTTGACTGCACAGCAAGCAATCAATGATATCGTGCTGGTAAGTATAAAGAATCTTTATTGTAACAATAATAATGTTTTGTTGCTTTAAAGGGGACAGATGCAGCTAAAGAAAATCTCCAGGAGCTACTAGATGAGGTAAGAAGAGCTCATTAATTATTTTAAACATTTTTTGACTAATGATTACAAGAACAATATATATAACATAATATCTGTATAACATAATCTGTATGCTGAACAAAATAATAGGCAACTTAATCTAACAACATCTGTACAATTCTTCACTTTGTCGGTAGAAATGTAATTTATTGCAATGTTACTATAATGAATTGGATTCTTACTAAACATCACATACATAGATTTTAGACATTAATCTGTATCCTGTGATTCTTGTATGTTCTGTTTGTATCTGTAGTAAAAGTTAAAGATCTTCCGATTATCTTACCAACAGCACAGTATCGTCTGCACATCGAAGAATACAACTTTTCCATTTACGATTATGCCTTCAATTACACATATTAATAAATTTTGATATATTTTGGAGTTTGGAGATAAATTTTGTATCCAAAGAAATAAATATTTTAATTAAACTACATAGTAGAACATATCAACACTAACACTGACTTACCAAATACTGCTTAGGAACTTTAAAGTTGACGCCTTCTGAGCCTTTTGGTAGGACGATAGGTTCTGTAGGTCGATCAAATAGCAAAAGTAAATTCTCCTTTTTACTCATTTTTGGAACGTAAATCTAAAACTAATATATTTCTTGATAATACACGTAATAAAATATAAATTTTTTTTGCTAGTAGCATTACCAAGATATATGTAGAATAACCACAAAACTATGTAGAAATAAAAAACAAAGGAAAAACTCTATAAAAAACAATATTCTGATACAGATAGAAGTGGCATTACTTTTTTATAAAAACTCCGGCTTCCACTCTCCGCTCCACTGCTTTAGCCCTTGTTTTCTCGACCTCTGAATATTGTGCCCCAGTTTGGCTACACAGTCCACACGTAAAAAAGGTCGACACTCAGCTGCACAGCACTATGAGGATAATAGCTGGTACAATTAAATCAACTCCCACCCAATGGCTTCCAGTATTAAGTTACATTCCACCTCTACATTTACGACGAGTTGACGCACTTACACGTGAATACAAAAAGATCATGAACAATTTAAACCTGCCGATCTACCAAGATACCGAGGATGCACGAAATACCCGTCTACGTTCTAGAAAACCACCAATGAAAACGGCAAGAATGATACATGAGGAGTTCAACATCACAAATGCATGGTCCCAAGAATGGAATGCATGGCAAAATAACATGCCCTGTATTACCCACAAGTCATCAGGTTTTGATCTTCCACGTAAAACATGGTCCACTCTAAACAGGATCCGAACATGGCAGATGTGCATACATGCTACATAAATGGGGAAAGAATCCGTCTCCTCAATGTGACTGTGGGAAGAACCAAACGATCGACCACATTATTGAAGAGTGTCCCTCAAGATCCTACAACGGTAGCCCTGAAGACTTCCTGTTTGCAACTTCAGAGTCAATTGATTATGTTAATACACTTGATGTTTGTTTGTAATTATTTAAAGTTTGTCATATACCTATATTACCAGTGTTTGTAATTTTGTTCTAAATGTGTTGTAATTGCCATACGATAAATAATTTATAAAAACTATTCTCATCATTGAAATCATTAAATAGAGTGACAATTTTGAATGTTCCACTGAAAATGGAGTTTAATAGAAGATGTTTCAAAATACTCTTAATTCTGTAGGTTTAATAATTTATAACATTGTTTTTTTCCATTAACTTTATTTAAAATTATATAGTAGTTTCTCCTGATAAAGCTAACAAACGATTAGTGAAATATAGGACGTAAAGAGAAAAAGAAGTTTAGTTACAAATATACAACAGACCACAACATCCCGATGGGATGTAAGGGATAGTGATGCGCAAGTATAACCTCTCCGATCCAAATGTCAACCTCATCTGCCCGTGTAATGTTGTTGATCCGACTATTCGGTGCATCCTGCCAGATAACAAACGAGGCTCTGACGTCCAAGAGATTGTCGGTATAAGCAATCCCCCAGTTACTGGCCAACGGCTTCGGGCGGATGAGCTGGTAAGTAGCAGGGCACTCTTTTGTAGTAGTGTTGTAAAACTGGCCCTAAAGGCGGATGAGCTAAGACATTAGCCAACGGCATAAGAATACAGAAGGCAACGAGAAGCCACTGTATTAAAGATCGTAATATATCCATAGTCAAGTCATCATGAAATAAGAAGACAGAGTAAGCAGACGTGTACTGATCATGATTATCGGAGACCAAGATCAGGCAGGAAAGAAGTCAGGGCTTTTCAGGTCGTTAACCAGCGAAATTACTGGTTAAATTACTGATTAATTAACTGATTATTATTATTACTGAATTACTGATTAAATAACTATTTAAAAAAGTTAAATATTTAGCCCGAGAGTTCAAGCCACAATTTCAAGCCATTCAAGACTCTAATGGAGAAGTAAAAACCGACATAGAGAGCATCGCAGAGACCTGGAAAAATTACTGCTCAGAATTATACAAAGACACTTCAAAAGATGACGCATCAGTCTCAGAACACAAAAAACATGCAATCAGATAGGCTGAACCAATCATTTTACGAGCAGAAGTAGAGAAGGCTCTTAACCAACTAAGAAACAAAAAAACTCCAGGAATCGATGGCATAACAGCGGAGACTCTAAAAGCAATAGGCGAAATTGGCGTAGATGTAATGCTGGATATGTGCAACATGATATAGATCACAGGTGAATGGCCTGATGAGTGGTGTGAATCAACCTTGATCCCTATCCATAAAAAAGGATCACTAACCATATGTAGCAATTACAGAACCGTTGCCCTTATCCCTCATGCAAGCAAAATCCTGCTACATATAGTCAATGAACGGCTAAAGAACTTTCTACTTTCAGAGATAGCCGAAGAACAATGTGGATTTGTACCAGGAAAGGGAACGCGTGAGCATATACTCAACACCAGACAGTAGAAAAAGCGAGAGAACATAACATACCAATGTTGCTCTGTTTTGTAGATTACACAAAGGCTTTTGATTTAGTAAAATGGCATCCTCTCTGGAGTATAATGGAAAATATGGGAGTACCTAACCACCTAGTTAACCTAATAAGAAATCTGTATAATAAAAACTCAGCCAAAGTTAAAGTACATGGAATATATTCAAATGCATTCAAAACAGAGAAAGGAACTAGACAAGGTTGCATACTATCACCATTATTGTACAACATATATTCTGAATATATAATGAGAAAAGTACTAGATGAATGGGATGGAGGAATCACTATAGGAGGCAGAAAAATCAGTAACCTGCGATACGCAGATGACACACTTATACTAGCAGCGAATGAAGTCGAAATGATTACCATCATCGAACGGCTAAGCTGAATAAGTGAAGAATTCGGACTTCAAATCAACACCGGAAAAACAAAAATAATGATTGTAGACAGAGCAAATAATAATCTACCGCATATA
This sequence comes from Diabrotica balteata, assembly GCA_918026665.1. Lineage (NCBI taxonomy): Eukaryota > Metazoa > Arthropoda > Insecta > Coleoptera > Chrysomelidae > Diabrotica > Diabrotica balteata. The sequence goes on along the minus strand of OU898276.1, from coordinate 8,065,924 downwards.
CGCCAAATAGGGATTTTCGAAGTAGTCGACAGATTTGTATACTTGGGCTCTCTGATAACCAACAATGGTGATTGTTCCTCAGAAATCAAACGTAGACTAGGAATGGCCCGAACCGCAACTGCTAAATTAATTAAAATATGGAAAGACCGAACAATAACAAGGAATACTAAGCTCAGGTTGGTCAATGCCCTTATTTTTCCCATTGCTACATATGCAGCTGAAACATGGACTCTCAAAAAAATCGATAGGAGTAAGATCGAAGCCTTCGAAATGTGGGTATATAGAAGAATTCTACGCGTGTCCTGGACAGAACATAGAACCAACCTGTCAATTCTGGAAGAGCTTCATATAAAAGACAGGCTACTAAAAAAAGTAAACCAAGTATACCTAACTTACTTCGGCCACATGGATAGAAGAACGGGCACCATGGAACTATTGGTAGTAGAAGGAAAGGTAGAAGGCCGAAGACCAAGAGAAAGATCTCTAATACGATGGGTAGACCAAATGAAGAGTTTGCTGTGAAAATCCCTACATGAAGCCGTCCATATGGCACAAGATCGCAGTTAATGGAGACAGCAGACTAGCAATATTTAGGGTGTCACTACGCCCTGACAAGGGCTAAAGGATTGAGGAGGAACCAGCGAAATCCCTACCAGAAAAAGAAAAAAGTCAATTTAAAATTGGAACGTGAAATGTGACCAGCTTGTTCGAATCCGGAAAAATATACAATGTAATCCAAGAAATAAAAAGAATTAACATTAATATTTGAGCAATGTTATTTTTTAAATTCTAAAATAAACGAATTTTGCAAAATACTTATTTTATTCCAGGGCCAATCTTCAAGAAAAATTACTATTTCTTAATTTTTAAAGGGCCAAAGTCCTTCAAAATTCAAACATACTAAACATTTGACAATATAATATTTAGTAATAGAAAATACTACCTTTATTTTACTTAAAATTTCGTTATTAGTAATCAAAAATCTATTTTATCTAAATTTAAAATTGACATTTTGATTTTCCTGAAACTTAAATTGCTTATTACTCAAAGCAAACGGAAATGAAGTTTGGCCCTTTTAATACTCAGGTCCAGATAATATAATTAAATATTAAAAAAAAATGTTAAAAGTACTTACTTGGTATACTACTCTTAAGATCACACGACCACCTATGGCGACTGTAGTTTTTCCATTTCGGATGATCTTTATATAATATTATGCAAAAACCACTAAGTGCCCGATATAATGTTGATAGGTTGTTATCTCGATACTTGGTCTACCGTTTCCTTTTAAAATTTCCATATTTCAGGTAATTCAAAACTTTCGATATTACTTACAGATTATTTATAAACATATATTATTGACACCGTTTACGTGAAGCAGAATAACAAAATTGGAAGTATCTTTAAAAAATTTAAAGAAATTTAGAGAAATATTTACAATCCGAAAAAAAAAACAAAAAACACAAAACTTATTTTTATTAGAGAAAAAATTAATAATATATTGAAAATATTGTTCCAATAATGGACACACAGGTTAGAAACATTGACATAGTGTCGTCGCAAGAGCTAGTTGTAGATCAAGTCCCTACAAGACTACTAATATCGGAAGGACTGATAACAGAATTGCACCCTGAGAAGTCCGATTGCTGAGGAAAATTTAATTATTGCCTAGGCATATTGGACAAATAATAGAGTACTTTCGAAGAGTAAGAAGTATAAAAATCTTTAAAAAAGTTGAAGAAATATTGCTGAACACTCTAATATCCTCACAACACGATGCAGAACACAACACCTCAACAATGCCTGGACACATTAATACAAAAACTCCCCGTTTATTCAGGCTGCAAGGAGATACAAAATTAGTAATGGAAATGCAATCATATATTTTTTGAGCATGCATATAAGACGTTTTATAGGAAGCTAGATTTTACTGTAGAAAATGAAAATAAATCATACCCAAGCCAAGAAGAAATTCACGAGTTTTGGGGAAATGAACTTTAAACGCCAGCTACTCATATAACCAATACTAGATAGATCAAAGACACGAGAAACAAATGTCAAGATTAAAACAATATTCCTAACGAACCTTTAACCACTGAAGAAAACTCAAATATTATCAAAGAGCTTCATAACTGGAAATCACCTGGACCAGATGGAGCTCAAAAGTTCGCAATTTTTATTTATCATGTTATTTCTAATCCGCACGAAACTCCATTATTTCTAACTTAAGTAACCACTAATTTAATACGGAAGGATTAAAATAACACCCAAGATCGAGCCAAGTACTGCCCAATTACTTGTCTTCCAACTTTGTACAAATTGGTCACATCCTGTGTAGTCCAGCGTATCTAGCAATACTGTGCTCTGAACAACATCATAGAGCCTTAACAGAAAGAATGCGCTAAGGGCATCATGGGTTGCAAAGAACAAATTACCTACTGCTTTCATAGACCACATAAGTACAAGAAAGCGTTTGATTCAGCGCCGCATAAATGACTTAAGATATGTTAAAAATATATAGTTAATGGTAACATGCTGACCTCTATGTCAAATTTGAAGACAAAAATTCCCCTTCAAATACCTGATGAAAACAATTCAACTAAAAATATTGCAATCAATAGGTACCTATGCCAAGGAGACTCGTTGAGTCCAATATCATTGTTAATGACATTTACTATTCGGAAGAGATTCCGAAATAATGGTTAATATCAATATTCATTCCAATACCCAAAAAATCAAACGCAATCAAATGTGAAGAGCACAGGATAATTAGCTTGATGAACCATATTCTAAAAGTGTTCTTACGAGTGATACATGAACGTATCTATAAAAAGCTAGATGATAAAATAGCTGAAAACCAATTGGGATTCAGAAAAGGCTTTGGCACCAGAGAAGCACTATTTACTGTACAAACACTAATCAAACGTTGTCGAGATGTCAATTGCGATGTATTCATATGTCTAGTCGACTTTGAAAAAGCTGTCGACAAAGTATTACACCGAGGAATGGCAAGAATACTGCACAAAACAGAATTAGATGACGAAGACATGAGAATCATTGCCAATCTATACCGATATCAGATAGCCATAATACGAATAGACCAACAAAAATCGAAAGAAATACCTATAAATCGTGGAGTAAGACAAGGATGTGTGCATCCCCCTTTACTTTTTAACATGTATTCAGAAGAGTTGTTTAAAGAGCCATTAGAATACGCAAATGAAGGCATATTTATTAACGAAGCACTTCTGAATAATGTTAGATACGCAGATGTCACAATAATCCTTGCAGACAGCAGAGAAGGACTACAGATCTTGGTTGATCGCATTACACAATACTGCGAAAAGTATGGAATAGCACTAAATACAAATAAAACAAAAATCATGGTGGTAAGCAAGAATAAGATTGAAGAAGACAGTGTTTATGCTAAAGGAAAACTTTTAGGCAGGGTGCACAGATATCAGTACTTAGGTTGCGAACTGGCGTATCAAACGGCGTATTGAGATAGCTAGAAAAGCTTTTAATAAGATTAAAGCAATATTATGCAATGGAAAACTCGACATTCAAATTAAAACTAGTGTATTGAGATGCTACGTGTTCTCTGTCCTGTTGTATGGAGTTGAGGCCTGGACAATTACAGAGGCGACAAAGAGAAGACTCATTAACTTTGAAATGTGGTGTTATCGAAGGATGTGGAAAATATCTTGGACACAACACATAACAAATGCGGAAACGCTACGAAGAATGAAAAAAGATAAAGAAATACTCAACACTCTAAAGAAAAGAAAAATGAGCTAGGTAAAGAAATAATAAATAAGACTTATTCACAATCAATTTAATTTAACTATTCAGACAACCGGTTTCGCTTTCTACAATATGCAAAGCATCTTCAGGTCTCGATACAAAGTTAAATAAATGCTGAAATGATAAAAACCCATATTAGGGTGTTGTGTAATAAAGATAAACAAATTAGATGTTATAAATTACAATAATTATGCCAATATTACATGTCTGTGGTTTTTTCAAAATGAATAAAAATGAATAAAAAAGTATAAAAAGTTTAAACAGACAAGGTAAGACCCACAAATTGTTATTAAATAGTCTATTAGATTGTAATAAATTAATAAATGAGCAAATAAATAAACATTACTTACATGCCGGTACTTTATTAATTGATGGATGGTAGAACATGGTTGAAACTATCATGTATTGTTGAATGGAGAACTTAAGTCTGCTATTGTAGTTGTTTGACAGTAAACAGGAAGTTCTTGAGGATATAGATTTGATCCAATGAAGTAGAGATAGGTGTGTGATTGTTTGTTAGATGAAAGTGAGGTTATATACCATTGTATTATTTAAAAGTTATTTATACTTATTCGAGAGATATATTTATGAAATGTTTGTTATTTATTGAGTATTTGTTTTATAAAGGTGACAGTTTTATGACAATAAAATTTTTATTTTATACAATAAAATTTTTGTTTTATTGTCATAAAACTGTCACCTTCATAAAACAAATACTCAATAAATAACACACATTTCATAAATATATCTCTCGAATAAATACAAATAACTTTTAAATAATACAATGGTATATAACATCACTTTCATCTAACAATCACACACCTATCTCTACTTCATTGGATCAAATCTATCTCCTCAAGAACTTCCCGTTTACTGTCAAACAACTACAATAGCAGACTTAAGTTCTCCATTCAACAATACATGATAGTTTCAACCATGTTCTACCATCCATCAATTAATACAATACCGGCATGTAAGTAATGTTTATTTATTTGCTTATTCAGTTATGAATTTATTACGGTCTAATAGACTATTTTATAACAATTTGTGTGTCTTACCTTGTCTGTTTAAACTTTTTATACTTTTTTATTCATTTTTATTCATTTTGAAAAAACCACAGACATGTAATATTGGCATAATTATTGTAATTTATAACATCTAATTTGTTTATCTTTATTACACAACACCCTAATATAGGTTTTTATCATTTCAGCATTTATTTAACTTTGTATCGAGACCTGAAGATGCTTTGCATATTGTAGAAAGCGAAACCGGTCGTCTGAATAGTTAAATTAAATTGATTGTGAGTAAGTCTTATTTATTATTTCTTTACCTATTTGAAATGGACTCACACAAGCTACACATTCATGATTTGAAAAATGAGCTACTTTGGTCACATACTAAGAAACGAGAAATGCGAATTGATGACTTTGATGATGAATTGGTGACGCACGTTCTGGTTGAAGAATCTGAGACAATGGAGTGGGAAAACGTCAATAATACTTTTCAGAACGGCTACAGATAGAGTCAAATGGGCCATGATGATCGCCAATGTCCTTAGGAATGCGAGAAAACTACAGAGATATAAACTTGGTAAATACTATGCCAAAACTTACAACTAAAATTTTAAAAGTGGTAATAAATTAGAGGATAAGTTTAGCAGATAAACAACAGGGTTTTTGTACTGCAAGATCGTGTGCAGATGCAATATTCGTTATAAAGCAAATTACTGAGAAATCACTAAAGTATAATAGACCAGGGTTTCTGTGTCTGATTGACCTAAAGAACGCGTTTAATAGAGTAAAACTCAAAGGTGTAATCCATCTTCTGTATAATAGAGAAGTTCCCTAAATGCTATAAAAACTATCGAAAACGATAAAATGGAAGTCATAATAGATAGACAACTTACAGAACCTATAGAAATAGGCAGCGGAATAACACAAATAGATTCATTGAGCCCCACGATTTTCAATTTGATTATGGATGAAATCTTTAAAAGCGTTAACAAAGAAAGACAATACAGAATGGGTAAAAAGGAAATAAAAATACTTTGTTACGCAGACGACGCAATATTGATAGGCCAACACGAAGATAGTCTACAAAGACTGGTTCACAGATTTAACATAAGAGCAAAAGAATTTAATATGACAATCTCAAATCAGAAAACCAAAACAATAGTAGTCAGCAAAGACCCAACCAGATGTAAAATAGAAATTGATGGCATTAATATTGAATAAGTAATGAAAATAAAATATCTGGGAACTACATGGTCTTGCTATGGAGACCTGGACAAAGAAGTGAGAGATCAAGTACAAAAAGCAAACAGACTGGCAAAATGGGCGACATAGACACATTAATCCTGAGATGAAGTCAAGAATTTATAAAGCCAGTGTAAGATAAATAATGACATATGCTTCAGAAACAAGACCCGAGATAGCCACAATGCAAAGGCTACTCGAAACGGCAGAGATGAGAGTACTGAGAAGAATTACAGGAAATACGCTGAGAGATCGAAAGAGAAGTGAAAACATTAGAAGAAAATATAACGTACAGTGTATAAATTAATGGACACAAAATAGAAAAAAAAATGGAATAACCACATAAGCAGAATGGAGGAGACATGTGTCGTCAAAATAGCAAGAGATAAGTTACCAGTCAGCCGACCGCGCAAAAGATGGAGTGACAACCTTCCATAGAAGTAATAATCCGACAATGAACAAGCATAATTGCTTATAAAGAGGCAGAAGAAGAAAAAAAAGAAGATGGTGCTTATTCTTTGTGTTAATAAATTTGTAGCGCAGTTTTTAAGAATCCAACAATGCATTGGCGAAATATAAAGTTGATGAGAAATTATAATTGTTTCAATTTCAAACCGACAATCCTGATATATCAAGAATATTATATATTTTATTGTCTTTATCACTCATTTTGAAGTGAGAATCACCTGGTTAGATAACTTAATGTGTTAAAAATTTCCCGGATTCACCTTACCGCAGACCATTGATAATAAAAAAAAACTCTATCCGAAAGATTTGTGGTTAGCAGACTTAAGATAAATTTATACCTTCATAAAATTATTGTTGTTGCTATAAATATGCAAAAATCTGTTTTTGTTTATTATACGAGTAATTATCTGTATAATCTATTTATTATTAAATTATTTCATATTTATTTTTAAAATTAAGTAGGTATCGGTTTTAGTACCAGTTATATAGGGTATTATTTGATGTAGGGGCTACATTAGACATAGCTCTGGAAATAATAGGATTTAAAATCTAAAAATTTCCTTTTTTTGTATTTCTGTAGGCGATATACAATTAAAACAAGAAAATTGGAATATCTCGGACATATTACACGTGGAAAGAAATACACCTTGCTCCAACTGATTATGCAGGGAAATATTGAAGGAAAGATAAGCATAGGGAGGCGTAAAATGTCATGGCTGCGCAACCTGAGAGAGTGGTACGCATGTACATCAAATGAACTTTTCAGAGCAGCCGTGTCAAAAGTCCTAATAGCTATGATGATTGCCGATCTCCGCCGCGGACATGGCACTTGACGAAAAAGACGAGTAACCGAATAGTATATCGTATAGTTTCTAACTTTATATTTTCCATTTTCCATCTATCGGGTTTTACTTATTCCTAAAATATTGATGTTAATTCTTTTCATTGCTTGGATTACATTGTGTATTTTTCCGGGTTCGAACATGCTTTTTTAAATTGACGGTCTGCTTTTTTCTTTTTCTGGTAGATATTTCGCTGGTTGACCATCTGAAACGTCCTGACTCGTTTCCTGGCAGATCTTTATTTCCGATACCCATGATCAGTACACGTCTGCTTACTCTGTCTTCTTATTTCATGATGATTCGACTAGGGATATCTTACGATCTTTAATACAGTGGTTTCGCGTTGCCTTACGTATTCTTATGCCGTTGGCTAATGTCTTAGCTCATCCTCCGCCGCGGAGATGGCACTTGAAGAAGAAGAAAGCGATATACACATTTAAAATAACGAAGTCTCTTAACGTGTTTCCTGTAATTCTTCTGAGTATTCTAATTTCAGCTGTTTCCAGTATCCTCTATTTCCATCACCTCTCACATCCAAATTAAGTCCTTTTTTCACAGATCTACCCCAATCTGTAGAGACAGACTGTCACCTTTTCGAACTCCTAATTATATTTTAATAGATTCTGTATTTCTCTCGTCTGTTATAGCTTCTGCTAGAGTTGTCCATTGTCATATTTGCTAATCTAATCAGTTTGCCTGCTTTATTAATGTTTTGAGTTTCGAGTAAGAGTTGGTGTTCATACACAGAGTCAAAGGGTTGCTGGAAGTTTATAAGGAGAAGGTGTAAATTTATGTCGCGTTCGTAGCACTTTTCAATCAGTGTTAGTAGGTTAATAGCGTCTGTGGTCGATTTTACATTTCTGAAGACTTGTTGGTCTTTCCCTAGTGTATAATTGGGGTATTTATCTATTATATTTATATATTGGTAAAATATATAATAGATAAATTATATCTAATAGATATAATTTATCTATTATATATTTTATATATGGGGTTTATCACTTAGAACGTCTAGGTTATTGACAGGGTTTAAGACTGTTAGAAAAACAAAAACACCTAATATAAGGTCAAGCAATATTTAAATTTATTTATAAAATATTACAAAGTTTGTCCAAAGCCTGCAAGTTTATTTATGCACTGATAATGTAAATAATAAATATAAAGTAAGCAATGAAAAATAAAAGCTGAATAAATATTACTGAATCCCTTCGCTGGGAGTAAACGCGGTTATCGAAATGTATGATTACATTCCTGATCCTCACAGTTGGTTTATTGGCCTGCAAATCTATGTCCATGGAATGGATGTCTATGTGGTGGAGGTCCATGTGATGGATGTCTATGTGATGGATGTGAAGGGTGGTGTGACCATGGTTCTTCAGGTTTTTCCGCCGGTGGATCTGAAACTGCATTATTAATATTAAAAATAACGATTAAATACTAAAAATAAAAATTTATTATTCTTTTTAAACAGTAAGCTACTACATTACAAACTATTCGTTTGTATAAGCTACTACATTAAGCTACAACAAACTATTCGTTGTACATTTAAAATTTACTTTTTTATATATAAACATTACATTCTGGTAGTTTTACTGGCTGAGAAGGTTCAGTTTTGAAAAAATCCGAGTTTAAAGTAAAGACACTAATTTCGGAATTTTCCAAAAAATCGCTTTATTTTCAAATTAACTCAACACTAAACAAGATACAGAAAAAAATGTTCTCATTATCATTCTCTTTGTGCCTTTATGGCCCAACAATAATGTAGCCAATTCAATACCATAAAATGCTACCCGTTTACGCTTTTCTCGGCAGGCCAGTCTCTACTATAAGAACTGTCCTGTCAGGCGGTGTATTCGTTCCACTACTAGGGATACATACCGTTAGATCCTGTAGCTATTTGATTTTTGAATTGAATAATCACATCCTTGACAAACATATTTGGTGTAAGGAACTGTTGAAGATTAGTAACATTATCTCTAGGTAATCTATCAAATGGATAACCCATAGACCGACGATCAGGATACTTTTTATCCCTAAGGCCGCAATAACTTCCTGCGTCAGTAGTTTTTCCAGTAACGCTCTGGTCAACCTAAAATTAAAATATTAATATTAAAATATGGAGTAAATCGGTTAAGGTAAAAATAACTGCTTCTTTATTACTTATGAATGAGAACAAATGACTTATCCTCATTAAAATATATATTAAGTAGATTGTTGATTGTGTTATTATAACAGTCGTTACTGAAATTACCTAGTAGTTATAATTTAATGTAAAAGTTGTAACGATGAGTCCAAGCCATCACCGTTAAACCAGCGTGCGTGCGAACCAACCCATGAAGTAGGAGTGTATCGACAGTAGAAAGGGCAAAACTAATTACAAAGCTCCGCTATATAAACCGCAACATTTCCTCATAGAGGCAGAATGGACAGGTGTTGACTGAAGGTTCTCTTCTTCCCTACCCCGGCTTGTGGACGCGTTGAGTTCACAAGTTATTCCGTCCCATACCGCCGTTACCCGAAAAGCGTGTTGAGCTCTTCACTACCCGTACTCTGAAGCAGTCGTATTGAGACTGTCGAAGAGTGTCCTGTTAACCCGAATCACTTAAGGGACGTGTTGAGTTCCTTTCCTTTCTTTGTATCTATCGTCCGCTGTTATTAAATCGATACAACGTTCCCGTAAAATTTCAAATACACACTCGCTTGCCGATAAGACTAATTTCATATGACAAGGTCAAACTTAATTTGAATAAATAGGCCAGGTACTGAGAAGACTAAACCAAATTGTAAATATGTACATAAGATTTTTGTCAATTTAATTTAAGGAAGACAATAAAGTTTTATTTTTGTTTTGAACTCTGTCTCTGACTGTCTAAAAGCTACCCGGATAGTGACTCCTACGAGAGGACATCACAAAGTATTCGAAAATGAAGGGTGTGACGTCCAGGCGCACCAATCACGCGCCTCGACTTTGCCTAGTCCTTCCCTTTTTAAACTTTTAATTATTTTAATTGGTTGAGAAATGAAAAAGTTTCACATAAAAGTTAAAATAACTTTAAATATGGGACAATTTCGGATCTCACTTCAGTAGTGGTTTTACCCTAAGCGGGTAGCCGTCGAACTCCTCACTTGAAGGACTCGGCAATTTTCCGCGAACAACTTAAGACTCTGACGTTGACCTTTTTTTTCGCTTCAGAATAGTGTGTTTTATTTCTACAACCCTAAACAAACATACAGGCATTGTCTTTTTCAAGACAATGTCCCAAAAGAGCGTCCTGGACTAACATCGCAATATTGTGGCGTTCAAGACGTTTTTCCATGGCTTATTAATTCCAGTGACGACAGGTGGCTCTGTCATTCGAATTTATGATAATCCACATGCGAATCCATAATAAAAAGTAAGGAAGCCGAAATTATCAATGAGCCGGATCAAATAATGCAGAGATGGGAGGAGAATTTTGCTGAGGAATTAAATACCAACAACCAAGAAGTGACTGACATAAATGAACACAGTGGAGACGTAGACGATGAGAGTAATACACCAACAGAAGAAGAAGTTACCAAGGCAATAAAAAGCTTAAAAAACAACAAATTTCCTGGAGAAGATGGTATACCACCTGAGCTGTTCAATTGTGGAGCAAACGTCCTAAGAAAATATATAATCAAACTTATTGCATCCATTTGGAGAGAAGGAAAACTCCCAAACAGTTGGAATGTAGGTATTATAATACCTATTCACAAGAAAGGGAATCCACTAATATGTGACAACTATCGAGGCATTACCCTCCTAAATACGGCTTACAAAGTACTGGCTTATATACTTTATGATCGTTTACTAGTATATACTGAGGATAAAATAGGCAAATACCAATGAGGATTCCGAAAAGAAAGATCAACAATTCATCAGATTCTCCTTCTTAGACAAACCTTAGAAAAGACATATGAATATGGAATTGATACCCACCACCTCTTCATAGATTTTAAAAGCGCTTATGACATTGTAGACAGAAGCGCACTTTATAATGTCATGGCAGAACTAGATATTCCGTCGCATCTAATAACATTGGTGAAGGCAACTCTTTCGAAAGTTGAGTGCAAAGTCAAGGTACAAAACAGAGTGTCAAGGTCTTTTCAAACACATACTGGGAGACGGTCTATCAAGTCTATTGTTTAACATCGCGTTAGAAAGAGCCATAGAGAAATCGTGCATAACAACCAGCGGTACGATCATCAATAGAAGTGTACAGATATTGGCCTACGCAGATGACATTGACATAGTAATACGGAGAAAAAGAGACCTGATACAGGCTTTTCAAAGATTAGAAAAAGTCGCGACGACAATGGGACTGCTCAGAGCGAACCTAGTATAATACTTACCCTGTCACCAGCATAATCCGAAATCATAACAAATAGTTCTGCCTGAAATCGGTCATTTCCCTTTGGTATCAACAAATTTTCCGGCCAACCGCATCCACAAAAGTCAAATTGAGCCAATGCATTGACTTCACTTTTGTCTGGTCTATTTTCCTCCAAATCTCGGTAAGTTCTTCCAAATGGAATCGTAACTGAAGAATCGCTTGATTTCCTGGTTATTGGGTGACTTCCGGGTTTGACTAAAAGTTGAAAATATCGAGTATTCAAATATTATTAATAGTTGTAATAAATTTATTTGTCACAATGATGGTAAATATATATAATAAAAATACTGCTAATATTTTCATAAATAAAGAGTTTTAATTGTTACAAAAAACTTTTAACTGTGAATTATCAGAAAAAAAAATTAAAATTAAATTGAGAAGGTATGGTCCTCTTCTTGCGTCACGTTATAATAGATGGAACGCTCGCTACTTTTTTGACAAACATGAACTCTCTTGGGAGACCGGCCCTGGCAAGGTGTGGTTAAGTTGTACTGATATCGTACTCCTAGTTTTTAATAAAAACAAGTGGTTTTATTAAATAGTTTTTTAAAATTAAAGTGTTTATCTACTAGATACTACTACGTAAGTCATCTATACGTAATTATTATTTTATTATTGTGAAAAGAGAACGTCAAGGTAATTTCTCACTTAGATAGTGACTCTTCTGTAGACAATTGTTCAGTATCATCTAACTCCGAATCTGTTAACAACATTCAACTCAATACTTCAATGGAACAATCTGTAGATGTTTAGCTTTGTTATTTATATTTTGTTCCGTCGCTAATAACGTTTTGGTGGATGCGACATCTTTTTCTAATAAAAAAAATGAACTCTCTTGGCAAAAACTGATTGGTGTATGTACAGATGGCGCGCCTTCAATGCTTGGTACTCGCTTAGGATTTGTGCAATTAATAAGAGAGAAAAATGTAAATAAAAGAGAGAGTAATAAAAGAGAGAGTAATTACAAAACACTGTTATTTCATGCAGAAGTACGATGGCTCTCAAAAGGAAACATGTTGGTAATATTATTTGATCTTCGAGATGCAGTGATCATCTTCTTGGAACAGCAAGAGCAAAATGAACTAAGCGTGGCCTTCAAAAAACATTGTACCCAAGTAATATTGGCTTATTTGTCAGATATCTTTGACTCGTTGAACAGTCTTAATCTAAAACTGCAGGGTGGAAACTCAAATATAATTACTCATGGTGATACGATGGAGATGTATATTGGAAAATTTCAACTTTGGAGACGTAAAATGTCAGCAAACCTATGCAATTATTTGAGTTTTTTTAAAGTAGAGTCAATCTCAGAAGAAACACGCTTTAAAGATGTTTATGAAGGACCAAGTTTGAAAATCCAAATATCAAACCATTTAATTGAAGATTACAGAAATACTTCACAAACACTTGTGACGATAGTATTTTCAGAATGTCAATTGACCCTTTCCATATCAACATAGACTTCCTCTCTGAATCACTTCAAGAAGATACTTTGCAAATAAAACATGATTCCTCTGCCAAATACAATTTTTAATATAATGGACAAACCTTCATTTTGGATAAAATATTTCAAAGTGTATCCTAGTTTATCATGGGAAACTCTTCGTTTTCAAGCACCTATGGTGTCACCACTGGTGGTAATTAAAACAAAGTATCGGAATAAACTTGATGTTCCTAGTAACTTGCGTTGTGCACTTACTAAAACTCAACCACGAATAGGCATACTAGTAAAGAAAATCCAAGCACATCGATCTCACTAACCAACCTATTCTATATTTCTTTTATTAATAATTTTTTATTTTAAAAAACTGATATTATTATATCTTATGGCAGTATAAATAAATGTTTTGTTTTCTATGTAATACTTATTTGTTTTTGTTTTGTTCCTAGGCCCATACAATTTATTGTTAAGAGGTGGATGGCACAAGAAACTTTTATTTCAACAAAAGGAGGCGTGATACAAAAAGTTTGGGAACCCCTGGTCTACAGGGACTTGTAGGTAGATAATAATCATTTCATTAATGTTCTGTGGTGTAGTCCGAAAGAGTTCTTTTCTATTATTATAACTCCCAACTAGAGACAAAGTACCAATAGCTCCCAACAGAGTAGCCTCCCACATTGTAGCAACCTCAAGAGCACCTAGAGACCGTGATCACACCACCAAAGTCAAACAAGACCTAAAAATACTAAAGACTGCATGCCCGCCTACATCTGAATACTCTGACCACCAACTCTGATTTGTACCTACTGCTCTACTCAACTCACCGTGAAGCATCTGATAGTTGACTGTCCGCAGTTCCAACCTCAGAGAACATGCCGAGGAATTAGTGGAAACCTGAGAAGTGCGCTTACGACAACTATCTCAGATTTATTGCAGTTTCTAAAGAACATAAACATTTATAATAAACTTTAATTTATCAAACTGTACTACTGTGTATGTCCCCCCACTAATAACCCTTGGTGGTTGATGTGAGTTCTGTATGTTTAAATAAAAATAAATAATACATTTTTTCTCGATTTTTTAAATAAAATTTTTTTTGAATATTTAATAATAAAATCATACTCACGATTTACTGTAAATTTGTCCAACTCAATAAACATATTCTTTTGATGTTTAAAAAGCCATGGATTGCCTTTTTCGTCGAATTTGGGTGCCATGAATATTCTACAAGTGCCAACAGTTTCACTGTTGTTGGTATTGTTGACAGTGATTGTATAGGAAAATGGTTTGTGTTGTAAATGTGTAAATCTCACGAAAACAGATCCGCGCTCTTGGAAGTCCAGGCCTCTTGAGAGATCCAAGTCAGATTGTTGCCAAAACGTTTCAAATATGTTATCAGCAGTGTTCTGCGTTTGGACTTTAACATCTTGGACAACAACATTAGCAAAGTTTAACTATAAGTAAAAATAATGTTTATTGTTATAGGTATCTTATATACTAAAACGCTAAGCCCTTTTCTTGTCCACCACTTTACTCAAAAACCATATTAGATAATTAAAATATTTTTTCGGAATATTATTAGTATTCACTTCCGGTTTTGAGATGACCGGAAGTTAAAATTTACTTTAAGTTTTAGACCCCACAATGTACCTATATATGGATCGAAAGGTCTCGTCAAGACGAATCTAAATATGTACTTCCGGTTGCGATCCGACACCGGAAGTGACCCGAAACGCACATAAAACATCAAGATAGAGCAAATCTGATACCGGATTCGTGATCAGCATGCAAAATTAACTGCTAAATGATATCCATGTCGACATTTGATGAACTAAAAATTGCATTCCGGTTTTGAGGTCAACTTCCGGTTTCGTTTTTATTAAAAAGTAAAAAGTAAAAGTTTACATAACTCCCGGTGAAAAGCAAAAGTTTTCAGAAAATGGAGACATTGTAACAAAAAACATTGTTTTCGACGAAATATTTCGTGATATTTAATACACTTTTTACTCGCATTATTATTGATGAATGTTATGTATATTCTTGCTTATATTGTTTGTATTGATCTCTTAATTTTTCTCGCAAAATAAAAATTTCATTTAAAAACTCGATGTCGAGTTGGTCCGCTAGTTACATAGTAATATAAAGTCATAGCTCAAAAAACAAAAGCAACGCTTAATAGTAATATAAATAACTGAATATTAACTACAAGTAGTCCAGTCGTGAGAGATTTCTTCTTCTTTTTCTTCTTATTCTTTTTCTTATTTTTCTTCTTTTTATATAGATATGACTCTGTCTGTCTGTTTTTCAATGTGCCTCCAGTAAGTAGTCGTTCTGTCGTTTTCGTGGTTTTCCTACTGACCGTTGTCCTATTGGAGAACCGTCTCTTGTCATCTTTACTACTCTGTTTGTTGTTATTGGGCTTATATGATCGCTCCATTCTACTCTTCTATTTCTTGCCCAGTTCTTGATGTTCTCCACCTTGCATCTACTTCGTATGTCTTTACTTCTAGCTCTGTCCCATAGAGTCTTACCATAAATTTTTCTAAGTGTTTCCATCTCTATGCATACATCCCCTCTGGATGTAAGCCGTTTCTTACATCCTTTTTGTCCTCTCTGTATCAGGTTCTGTTTCTGCCGCGTATGTCATTGTTTTTCGATATATCACCTCACTCGTTTCGATCTCCTAAACCAAAGTCACCCACGACATCTCCAACACGTCCTCGCCCTACTTTCGCATTGAAATCTCCCATGATTATAAGAGTCTGGTACTTCTGGATCAGTTTCATTACCTCCTTAATCTCTTTATACAATTGCTTTACTTCATTTTCAGGCTTGTCCAAGGTTGGTGCATAGATTTGTATAGTGTTAAGGTCAACAGGATCGGCTTGGACTTGTAATAATGCTGCTCTATCTGAGTATGCCACCAAGTTCCTTACTGATTTGTTTGAGTCTGTGTTCTGTGGAACTAGAAACCCAACTCCATTATATTGATGGGGTAGGATATTTCCTGAGTAATATAGTGTCGCTTTTTCTTTAGTACATTTACCACTGTTAGGCCATCTGATTTCGCTAAGTCCTATGATGTCTAGGGCGCATCGTTCCATTTCTTGTATTATGTTGTCTAGTTTACCGGCGGTGAAAAGACTTTTAACGTTCCAAGTACCCAGTTTTAGCTTTGGGGTTTTTCCCACTTTCCGGTGGTTCCTAGAATTGTTTTTCTTCGAGGAGATTCTTAGCACCCCTTGGCCATTTAAAGCCTCCCATGGTAGAGAACGTTGCTTGCAGTAAGTGAATAACGTCTTTTAATTTGTCAAATGCCTTATTAAGGTCCATAAAACATAGATATGCCGGTTTGTTGTATTCTAATGATTTCTCTTGCACTTGCCTCATTATTAAGTATAGCGTCAGTGCATGATCTTCCCGACCTAAAACCTTGTTGTTCTTTTTAATTAATTTTAAATTTATAAATTAATATTAGCAAAAAGTAAAACTTCTTACATACTTACTTGCTGTTCAGTATAACGAGCCAAGTTGTTTTTATGATTTTGGAATATATCATCGATATTTGCGTGCCAGCGATAGAAAAATGGATCTCGCATAGCAGTTGCGGAATCGCCCATAACACCACCGGATTCCTGCAACAATAATCCATTAGTTAAAATTTGTAACAGAATTTGACTAGACTAGGATGTTACAAGAAAGGAAAATCTTGCTAAGGACCAGAAGTCATGATAAACAAAAACCATTCTCAGTAACCGACATATTACTATTATTGATTTCCTGTGCTTTCATTTCATTAAAGTATTTAAAATTAAAGTATGTAATTGCAAATATTGCAAAAAACTTGTTGGTCTTGATTCTAGCTTCTTTTAATCTTCAAAATTTCAGCAGCTTCAAACTCGCTATATAAAATATGTATGCACCAATTACCTGGGAGCACAAGAAGATATAATTACCTGGGAACTGTTATCAACGAAAATAATGATTGCTCTGAAGAAATCAGAACCAAAATAGAGAAAGCTAGAGCCACATTTACTAAATTGAAAAAGGTGTTCTGCGGAAGAGATCTAAGTCTAAAACTTAAAATTCGCCTTTTGAGATGTTACGTTATGTCAGTTCTCCTCTACGGGATGGAAACATGGACATTGAAAAAGATCGATACCAAAAAGATAGAAGCATTTGAGTTGTGGATGTATCGTAGAATATTAAGAATACCCTGGACAGAGAAAGTAACAAATGTGGAGGTTTTGCGGAGAGTGCGGAAAGAGAAAGAGCTGATACTTACTGTTAAAAAGCGCAAACTACAATATTTGGGACAGGTTATGAGGGGAGATAAATACCAGTTGCTGCAATTGATTATACAGGGAAAGATAATGGGAAAGAGATCTATAGGAAGAAGAAGGCATTCATGGTTGAAAAACTTGAGAGAATGGTACAATTGCACCAATTACCAACTGTTTAGAACTGCAGCATCAAAAATACGCATAGCTTTGATGATAGCCAAACTTCGGAACGAAGACGGCACTTGAAGAAGAAGAAGATGCACCAATTAATCCAGTCACTGTTAGCTCAAACTCTCTTCTTCTTCTTTACGTACCATCTCCACGACGGAGGTTGGCAATTATCATGACTATTTTGATCTTACAGAACGTAACAGAAGAACTGATATTGCTGAACAAGATTAGAACCTACGTCCGAATACGTCGACGAAATTCCGTCGACCGAACCCACCTTCTATGGCCAAAAGGTATGATGGGTATGACCATCTTCATGGTAAAAGCAGACCTTGTTTAAAACCAAAAACTACTGATTTACCCGAGGGCAATAAAATGACAGTTCGAAATACAATATGTAATATGTACTAGGATAGTAAGCAAACCAACCAACCAATCGAGATAACATAAAAGTGTTCTCCTACAAACATAAGAAGAAGCAAAAAAGGTCAGTTGGTTGTCCAAGAAAAAGATGCAGAGATGCAGTCTTCGGAAAGACGAGTGATCTACGTAAGATGGAGGTACAACAAGAATAAATTGCTGCCCAAGAGTGAAGTCTTTTCTTTCACACTACCCGGCAAGTGTGGTTCAATTATTACTTAACGCAATTTACTCAGAGTTCTAGGGCCACGAAAGAAAAAGAAAACTAGGTAACTCCTAAAAAAAAGTATTCATCTACCTATGCAAACTGGTACAAGGTTTAGGTCCAAGGATAAAGTAGGTATCATGAACAAATAGAAAATGTATAATAAGTAAATTAGCTGCAATATGTCAGGTTGTAGCGTCGATGCGTAATAAACATCCCGCACACACATTAAATTCAAGGCCAGAATAGCTCAACTCGGAGAGGAATGGCGGGGTAAGGTCAATTGTATAGAAATTACATAATATCTCAAAAATCCAAACACAATCAGATAATCCGAAATTATAATTTATTATTGGACGCCACCCCTTGTTTATCATCGTAGGGGACGAGAGAGAATAAAAAAAAATAAGATATATAGAAAACTTACAGCAAAATTACACTTTATTATTTCTCAGTAATAAAAAGAAACATTAAAAGTTATGTTATTTCCAAAGGATATTAAAATACCATTTCATAATTACATTACTATAAACAAAACAACTTTATATCGTATTAAATCAAGAATTGGTTGATAAAAACAAATGAATTTATATTTTATTTCCAAATTTTGAAATTCGTTTACATTTAAAATATTATGGTAGTTATTTATTACCTAGGCATAATAGAAAAGTTAAATCTTTAAACAAAATTAAAACACTGCTATATTTTCTTTCTCTGAGTCCATAATTATTTATCGCTTTCTCGATAGGGTATAATAAAAAAAGAAAGGTACAACCTTAATCATCCAATAGCTGGCAACCATACAAAAAGGGATATGCTCTGTTTCCTCTCAACCTCCAAGCATTTCGTTAAATTAGTTATTAGGGGTCCATTTAGATCATAACGAAATATTGGGCTGCGTTTACGACAGCATATGACTTCTCAGTTAACTTCGAGCCAAATAAACATAATCAATGATCTTTTATCGTCGACAAAAAAGGCCTTTTTATTTAGCTTACCTCTATATAAAGACCACTTCACAAAAACACGTCCTAACAGTTGGATGTTTGTAAGAGAAAAGAGACAGACGCTATCATTTCCCGGTTTGAATTGGGGCGTGATTGACAAGTTAATAATCGTTCTCATCTACCGGATAGGTTTAGAATTACAGTAGAAACCTTGAGTCGGCCACAAGTACCCGGCAGATAGATGGGGTTAGCAGTTTTATTTAAAAAAAAATAATCAAATTTATAATGAATTTCCTAAAACTTTTGAAACGGTTACAAGGTTTAAAATAGATATCTTTACAAAATTACCTTTAATAACTTACCAGGTGTCGATAATCAGGATCATGAATGTAGGCAGTTAAATTGTGACCCATATTATGAAAATTACCATAAAAATCAAAATCTGGAGATAGATTATCGGATGCTTCTACCATGTTACCCAAAATGTCGATTCCTTCGGTTTCAGTAAGCTCTACCTCGTTACGATTTTTCTGAAACAAAATATTAAAATGAAAAATAATTGCAAAATATAATAATAAAATAACCAACTAATAAATTACACACATAAATAATAGATAGTATGCAATAGAGAAAAACAAGGGACGTGTATTTTCTTAAGTCTTTTCTTATTGCTTTCTTGACTTCTCTGTTTATCTTTCTCTTTTACTGTCCATTTGGATCATTTCTTTCTGTAATAAGATTTCTTTGTTTTAATAAATTCCTGGTATCAGTATAAGTTTTTCTGCGAAATTCAATACGATACTCAACAATGTTTTATTTTTGTTTAGGGCAGTACTTAAAGGCTGATATGTTATGTTCTAATTTTAAATTAATTGTGATTTGTTTAGTAAAAAAGAGAATAAATCAAACTATTACAAAAATTGTAAACCATTTTTTGTACTGCGTAAATTAACATTTTAAATAAACAAAATATGTCAATAATAATAAGTAATGTTGAACAAATTACAAACAATAGATTATTGTTTTATTAAAATTTAAACAAAATGCATCCAGAAGACTATTTTTATGGCCGGTTTAGTAGACCATGTGCGACTACTGATGAAAGTAGGATCGTTTTAGCCTGTGGCATAAGTAATAAAAGTGTTCAGATTTGCCTTAGGTAGTAAGCGGTTCTCAAATTGTACGGTTTTCTTAATTTGATAATACCACATTAGGGATTTTTTTAATAAAATATTTTTGTATTATGTTTTATAATAATTAAATATCATAATGTAAATTGATAAACATTAATTATGAAATATACAGGGTCATTCACGCAAAATGTTTGTTAAAAGTTTTCAAAGTTCTGGTCCTCACTGGTTTCTGCACTGGTTATGCAAAGCATTCTTCATTTTCGTGTGAAAGTCGCCATTAAGTTTCTTATTTTAAATAGAAACTGTGCTTTTTGTTATTTTTTTAGAATCTACGTAAAATTCTGGATAGATTTTTATTGGGGTACCATTCTCGAAAAAATAGCCGTTTTTGAGATATTTAAAGTTTTTGAAAAATTTTTCATATTACACATGCAACTTCAAAAATTAATATTGTGGTTAATATTTATGCTGAAAAAACAAAAAAAACTTTTTTCAGCGTATACTAAACTCTATTTTTGTTTAAGCATAAAAAAATTATTTGCCAATGTTAATACTGGGTGTTCAAAATTTTGTATTATATTTTTATTTTTATATATTTTATAAATATATCTATAAAAATATATATCTATATAAAACAAAGACTTATTCCTACTTCCCACACACACCTTCCCAAATCCGCCGAGTTAGGTTGTCCTCCTGCGGTACAACCAGCCCCGGCTTTCCTCCGCCCCCTGGTCCTTGGAGCCAGGTCCCGACTATTTCGCGGTATCCCCTGTCAAGCAATGGGAGATTTCCGTGTATTTACATTTAAATGGTAAGTTAGCCCATTTGGCTTTATCACTGCCGGTCAAAGCAATTGTTCGGCGATCTAATGATGGTTGTGTGTGCCGATACTTGCTTTCCCTTTTCTGTACCAAATGCAGTCGAGAGCGAGCAAGCATCGAATCCTTTCATCCGTCATCGTCTAATACTCAGTTATTCGTTTAGTCATGTCCTTAATCTACCTTACTTGCTAATCTAATTTTTTTGGTGCTTGCATTCAAGAGCGTCGTGCGGCGTGCCTCCGGCTCTCTCCTGCATGCAGTTTTTGTTTTTTTTTTTTTTTGACAAGTATCATCACTATCTGACTCGCTATCCGATTCATCTGAATCTTCATCTGTACGAATAATTAAAGGTCTTACTTCATCACTAACTTGTTCTATTTCATATGACTCTAAAATTTTTTTTTCAGAATGCTCAATACATTTCCGCCATTGTTTCTCATCGACTTTATATAGTGCATCTTGCCAGAGTTATAAAACGCTGGCTTCGTCGGTGGTCTTACATGCATGTTTATTATAGTAGTTTTTAGATATGCCCCACACCAATTGTACTGGCAGTGATATGGTGGTAGTCTGAGGACCTCTGACCATATTTTAGTGCCATTTGGTCAACGACAAATTTTTTCTCAGTAATGTGTTCTTTGCACTTATTGAATAATTCAGCTTTTAAAACTAGATGTTCGTGTTCTATATTTTTCTCAGGCAGCCACTTTCTTAAGTCTTCTTTTTTCCAGCTGCTTGTGGGAAACTTTTCCTCCTCTCTGGTGTCATACGAAGCATTGTCTAAGACTATTAATGACAGATTTTCCAGATTTTTTAATAATTTTTCTCCAAACCAATGTTCAAAAATATCGGCGTCCATCAGTAATCATCAGTTTTTTTGTCGAAGAAAATATAAGACTAGCATTGGGTATAAAACCTTCCGTATTTTTTGCCATTACTCGCACTAGTACTCGAATAGCATTTGGTAGAATCATCTTGCCAGGATGATTTGGTATTATTTCCTTTCGCAAAAATCCATGTTTCGTCAAGAAACACAAATTGTCTGGCAAATTCGGAATTCTTGTTTTTTAAATAGTTTCTTATAAATTTCCACCTTTTTCCAACAACATTGGACAACTCGCACAACACTTTACGATTATTGGTTTTTTTGTATCTAAAACCCATAGCTTTTAATACTTTTGATAAACTGGTCAAACCCATATCACAAAGTTCTCTGTCCTTTATTTTTTGAATAAGTGTTTTTCTTGTAACATGTTCTTTTGCTTTGTATGTATCATAAGTAATATTTCTGATTGAGATTTTAATACTTGTGCCAAGTCGAATGTTTTCGGATGCAAACGAATCCTTTTGTTTTCCTTACTTAATTCCTCCTAACTCATTTTGCGAACTCTTTGCAAGGTCCGTTCTGAAATTCCACAAGCTGCACTTGTCCTTTTATGAACTGCCAGTACTGATGTAATTGATCCCATGTTGATTTTTTCTAAAGTAAAATAATTTTCCACTTTCAACACAATTCGACACTCACTCGGAGATAAAAACTTCTATTTAGGTGTTCTATCGTTTTCTTGTACGTTATCCATTGTCACTATTGAAAACTAGCGATCATTGAATACTAGCGAGATTTTTCGAAGCTCTCTCAATATATACACGAGGGGGCGGGGCCTCGGTGGCAGGGCGCGTCGGTCATTGGCCGATGAGTCCGGTCAATGGAGAGCCTCGACTCCGCAGACTGTTTACTATTTTTGCAAATATAACAACTAAAATTATACAGTTATGTGACCGCAAGGACATGGATGCACTCCTCGAGAACAATTTTATTTGAAATAAAATTATAAAAATTTTTTTCAATAAATTATCATCACAAAGCATTCAATTTGCGTTTTTTCACGATTTACAAAAAATTGTTTTGATAGCGCTGATTTATATAAATACAACAGGGTAAAACGACTTCACTATACACAAAATTAAACTGCGCCTACTAAAATGCTAATATCTTGTGGTTAAAGTAACATTTTTAATATGTGTTTCAACTAACCAAAGAGTGTCTTTAATACCGGATTATCTGTTCTAATAGAAAAATAACTTACATCCCTGGCGAATCCCAAATTAATAGCATTATATATTCTATGTCTCCAACGTTCCATCTGTTCTATATCAATTGCTGTATTTCCCGCTTCATCAAAATCTCGCTGTACGTTCTGCCAACGCATATTCGGTACTCTAGCAGGGTAAGTTCGGTTTCCAACCATGCTATTTATTTTCGGATAATAAGCCTCGCGGATGGGCTCATTAAAATTAGTATATCTTTCCACCCGGTTCAATCCATTGCAAAGACGTTCAAAATTATATCTAGAAAATTAAATCAAAATGAAAGTATCAACTACTAATCAATAAGACTAATAATAATGATAGATAACGTCGAACTATTGGTTGACATCAGGAAAGATGTTTCCCGAGACTGAGAGTTTCCTACTTGCCATTCAGGATCAGGTTATTCCAACTAAAAATTACCTGAAATATATTGTTAAAGATCCTCAAGTCCAAAATGACAAATGCCGATATGGATGCCAAGCCCAAAAAACTATCCAACATCTAACCGGTCGCTGCCAGGCATTTGTCGGTACTGATTATAAAGAACGCCATGACTCAGTAGGAAAGATTATCCATCAAGAACTAGCTGACAAACTGGGACTTCTCCAAACCGACCATCTTCCTTATTATCAATATGTCCCTGACAGAATGCTTGAAAATGACAACTACAAGCTATACTGAGACCGCACTGTGCTTACAGACCAACCAGTGGCCCATAATAGACCGGATCTCATACTAGTAAATAAATTTACTAGACAAACAACAATTATTGATGGGCGATACCCAACACCAATAATATAGGTGTTAAATACAACGAAAAGAATCGCCAAGTACAGAGATCTAGAAATACAAATCAGGAGACAATGAGAATGGTGTTATCTATCTACTACTGATGTTATTCCCAAAAACCTCCTAGCGAACATAAAACAGCTGGGTCTAAATGAACATCTTATAAGGCCATGCAGAAAGCTGTACTCCTTGCGACGTCCAGATGTGTACGAAAATTTTGGGAGATACTCCAACATACCAAGTCACCTAGGCTCGATACACACGGAAAAGAGTCCCACCAGAGCTCAATCCTTTTGATACCGTAGGTATCTGGGATGAGTGAATTTTCCCCTTAGAGGGAGTGTGAGCCGTATGGCTAAATCTGGGAATGATAGATAACCTATAGAAGTTTTTGTCAGTTCTTCTATATTATATGTTATTTATATTTACCAATACCAAGAAATTACCGTTATTTTTATGTTATTAAGCACTTCCACAAAATTAATTTGAAATTATTATCACTACAGCTGTTTCGGCGAGAGTGCCTTCCTCTATTTTTGGTATGTTTTTACACTTTCTAATTATAATCTTTAACACAATAAGTTGAGGAGGGGAAAATTGTTTGTCTAAATTGGTCTTTCAGAATTATGTTTGTATTTTTTTATTTATTTCCACAGAGTTCCATAGATTCTAATAAAGATAGCTTAAGGCCTTTATTTTGAATGTGAAGAATTTGAAATTCGTCATTAAAAGAATGATTATTGTCTAGAAGGTTTGTTTTTGTATTATTGAAAGCCCTTTTATGTTCTTCTATACGTTTGATAAAAGTTCTACCAGTTTGACCGATGTAAGTTTTTGGGCCTTCGCCACATTTAAGTTTTATATACCGCTGTGTAATTGATTTTTCATTTGGCTCTTGTTGTTCTTAATATATTTCTCTAAATTGTTGTTTGTTCTAAAAGCTGATGCTATTTCTTTCTTTTTTTTATGTGTTTGGCTATTTTCGTTGATATCTTGCCTATATATATAATCGAGCAGAAGGTACGTGGTTTTTTCTCTGATGGTGAAAAAATAAATTTTATTTATTGAATGTTCGTTGTAAAAAAAAGTTATTTTTTTATTATCTCGTGCTGGACATCTAGGAAGAAGAGAAAGTGAATTGTTAATTGCCAATCAAGAGTATACAAGACAACCAGTTAAACCAAATGGACTGATGATATCCAAGTAAATAGATGCAAAAAAAACTAATGAAATAGGTGTTAATGAGTAATAAATGCTAATAATTATGAGAAGGTAGAGAGCAGACAAAAATAATAATACGAAATAAAATGAAATCTTTAAGAAACAGTGATATTACAACCTTGTCTATCAAGCCTCAAGCTTTAGAATAATTTAGTTAGTCTACAAAACACTAAATCAAAATAAAGATACTTACCTTGCTACAATCTGTTGGTGCATATAATAAAAGAGTTCTCCTCTGCGATCCTTTCTGACAATCACATCATCCCCTGTGTTGGGATACACCAAATGCCAGTGCCAGTGATGAAGATTTACTCCAATATCTTCTCTGAAGTATGCTAAACGATGTTCAACTTCCAAATTGGATGCCGTGTAACTCATGGGCATTATAATAGGAGTCTATAAAAGTTTTAGATAAATTCTATTACACATATAAATTTAGGATTGATTTTAGATTTTAAATTTATTATAAGAAGGCTGATAATTCTCAAAACTTGTAGCATTATGTAGCATGCAGAAAAATCTAAACATAATATCAAGTAAATTCCAAACTATCAATATTCAAGTAAGTTTTAAAATTATTTAGTAAGCTCTGGGCTATATATAAAATTTGGGCCCTGATTCTAATTGAGATTTCGACTTAAAACATGTCGAAATTAATATGGCGACGTCGAAATGCGACTTTGCGAGCCTAGTGGATTTCAGCTGAACTAACTAAAGGACGTCACTAATTTTCGATTTATCGAAATTAATTTCAACTTCTCAAGAAAGTGGTTGACATTTCATTTCGAGTCGAAATTAATGTGCCATGACTGGCTGGCTGGGAGAAGTGAGATTAGGTTCAGTTTAGGCGGTGTTATGTTTTGTTTGATTCTTGCAAAAAAAACTAAGGCAACAAGTATTATAATGGCTGTATTTTATGGACATTTGCTGGTTTTGGAGGAATGAGAGAGGATAGATATCAAGATGCTCACAACGGAGGATAAGAAGAATGTTACGGGATACTCAAAATCCTTTTTCACTAAGTGATGCTCAATTTAGGCAGCAATTCCGCCTTAATAAATAAGCTGCAAATTATTTGGTAAAGATATTAGAACAATATTTGGAGGAGGTTGTTTATGCCTCTAGGAGACCCAAAATATTCATGTAAGTATTATTAAGCTGCAGTAAATTAAAAAATATATTAGAATATAACCACTAAGTCAAAAGCCACCATAATTTCTTTTTGGTCCACAGACAGTTTAGTGCCTCAGATATAATAAACTCAGAGTTACACAACGAGCCATGCAACGTGTAATGCTGAACGTGAGCCTTCGAGACCACATAACAAACCAACAAATTAAGCAAAGATCAGGAGTTCAAGACGTCATCGAAAGAACCACGTCGCTTAAGTGGAACTGGGCAGGGCACTTATCCAGAGCACAAGATGGACGATGGACAAGACGTATTATGGAATGGAGGCCCAGAAACTATAAAAGAAGCCGAGGACGACCACCGACTAGATGGACCGATGATATAAAACGTGTAGCGGGAAACTGGCTACAAGCGGCCCAGTGTAGAGAGAACACTGGAAAGAACTGAGGAGGCATATGTCCAGCAGTGGACGCGATTGGCTGATTGATGATGATACTGACAATACAGTCATTATCACTCAAAGTAAGACAGACCTGCAGACGTTTCTAAACACAATTTGTGATACTGGGCAACAATTTGGTTTAAGAATAAACATAAAGAAAACAAAAACCATGGTTATCAGTAAAAGGGGCAAAGTCATTACAAAAATCCAGATAAAAAATGAAGATATTGAGCAAGTAAACAAAATAAATACTTAGGAGCCTGGATTACGAAAGATCTGAGTACGAAATCAGAAATTCGCTCAAGATAGAGCAATTAAGAGCAGCCTTTTTGATATATATATAACAAGCGAGTCTTCTACAGCTGGCGCCGCTTCTCTCATCCTAATTTCCAGCGTTTTCTGTCGAAGCAATCTTCAGTTGTTAGATCTCTGGCGGTCATTGCATCGTCGACATCGTCTCTCCAGGATCGTCTTGGTCCTACCTCGTTTTCTTCTAGTTGGCGGAGTCCATTCTTCTATTTTTTTTTGGCCATCTATTTCCGGCATTCTCTGAAGGTGTCCATACCAGTTAAGTCTTTTGCTTCGATTGTGTCTATTATGTCAAGATCGATTTCCATTTCTCTCCGAATATCTTCGTTTCTCACCCTATCTAGTCTTGAGCTGACAACATCGTCTCCAGTAGTTCATTTTCCATGGCCTTAATTTTTGATTTGTTTCTTTGGTTTATTTCCCAGAGTTCGGCGCCATACAGTCCGATACTTTCTATTATTGTTTTATAAATTCTTCTTTTATTTTCTTTTGTTATTTTTTTATTCCATAATAGTCCGTGTAGCTGTCTGGTGGCTGATCTTGCTTGGCCAATCCTGGAATGTATTTCTTCGCTACTTCCTGCTTTTGATGTTATTTGACTCCCAAGTACTTAAAATTGTCTGTTGGTTTTATAGTTCCCATTTCTATTTGTAGGCTTTCTGGTTGTTCTCCTACAACTAAGTACTCAGTTTTTGTATAATAATTGTGAGGCCCCATTTGGTGTACTCATCTTCCAGTTTTCTAAGCATGTAGCTTATATTACTCTCGTCTTCAGCTAGAATGGCTTGGTCATCAGCGAAATGTATCGTGTACAATCTATCATCTCCGATTGGATGCCCATATTGCAGCACTTTCGTCTCCACAGTGAGAGTGCCTCATTTAGATATATTTTTAAGAGTGTAGGTGCTATGCAGCAGCCTTGCTTACCCTTACTAATAGGAACTTCTCCAGTTAATCTATTTCCAGTTTAATGTTTGCCGTCATATTTTTGTAGAGCTGTTGTACTGCTTGTATATTTTTTTGCTTATTCCTTGTTTTTTCCATTGCTACCAAAGCATTGAAAGCGGTACACTATCGTATGCCTTTGTCAGATCTATAAAGACTATATGAGTTGAAAGGTTGTGGGCTAATCTTTTTTCGATAACTTGCTTTAGAGAGAATATACTGTCCATGCAGGATCTGCCTGCACGAAAGCCATTCTGTTCTTCTACATCTGTCATCTCTTTTTCAATTTTATTTTTTATTATTTTGCCATACAGTCTTGAGAGTGAATTTATGACACTTAGCCCCCTATAGTTTGAACAATTCTTTCTATCTCCTTTTTTGTATATGTTGTTTATATGTGCTTTTGTCCACTCCGGTGGTAAGTCGTGTCCATTATAGAATAAGGTGAAGACATACGCCAGTAATTCCCGTAATACTTGTGGGCTATGTTTTAGTAATTCATTTGGTATACCTTGTGGTCCGCATGACTTCCCATTTTTTAGAGTTCGTATTGCATTCTCGACTTCCTGTACTATTATTTCATCGTCTTCAGTGAATTCCAGTTCATATGTTGTTGTACTGATGTTCGTGAATTGAGGTCTTGTTTCAGTTAAAAGTTGTGAGTAGTGTTCGATCCAAGATTTTTCTTCTATTAAATCTATTCTACTCGTTTCTTTTCTGTTTGTTCTCAGATTTTTTACCATTTTCCATGCTTCTCTTGATCTTGTTGACCCTATATATTTGTTGAGTTCTTCGCGGTTCTTTGAGCAGCCTTTTTGAAGATGAGAAAATTTCTGAGTAATCAAAGGCTCAATCTGCCAATCCGATATCAGATGGTAAAATGTTATATGTCTTATGTTATGTATCTTTATGGTGTCGAAGCCTGGTCATTAGGTCATTAGTGGAGACGGCACTAGAAGAAGAAGACGCAA
This sequence comes from Diabrotica balteata, assembly GCA_918026665.1. Taxonomy (NCBI): domain Eukaryota; kingdom Metazoa; phylum Arthropoda; class Insecta; order Coleoptera; family Chrysomelidae; genus Diabrotica; species Diabrotica balteata. Next base: position 8,036,814 of record OU898276.1, on the reverse strand, counting down.
TTATATAAAAAGACAAAATCCCAAAACAGTTCGAAAATATTAAAAAAATACTCTGAAAAAGACAAAATCCCAAAACAGTTCGAAAATATTTTAAAAAATACTCTGGGTCTAAGGAAGACATAGTAGAGACAAAGTTGTCGTATTATTCTAGTGTCGCTTGTAGTACTGGTGATTAGTTTTCTATACTAGAAAAACTTTAGACTTCTAGTATTGAAAAATAATCACCACCCTATAAACAATAACTCTTACCTTTTTGTTCTGTGATGAATTCTTCTTCTGAGCTTCTGCAACTTTGGAAAAAACGTGACTGTCGATGTATTTATGAGGAAATGAAAACACTACAGATGGCAAATCCAAATCTTTGGTATCATTTCTATGTAATAAAGCCACAGATAACGCGTAGTTAAAAAGAAGAGGATTGACACGTTCTCGAGCGCATGCTGCCAAAGACAGCAGGTCATCGCAAGTTTTCATACCTAAAACAAGAAATACAGTTATACAAAAAACAAAATACTCAAGCTATTTATAAAACAGATCACAAATTATTGACATTAATCTTTGCACGATAACACCAATAGTTATTTAACCAATAATTGTATCAATAAAGGCGATTAATAACTGAGATAATGTACGAGTTTGTTAATCGCCATTTTAATTCACGAGTTCGGTACAAAACTTTTCCGTCGACCGTACTTTTTAGAAATAAAGATATCTTAGTTTAAATTTTTATTTAATTAACGATAACCAACAATTTTTTCAGCTTTCATTATGTTTATTCAAAGTTTAATTTTCCTAGTGGTAGTTTTATTATTGGGAACATTAATATTCGAAATAGTACAATTACTGAAATTAAAGGAAGGTATTGATAAATGATTATCTGTTGTATAGCATTTTGACAAATTTATATTTAAGTCTTCTTGGATGTAAATTCTGTGATAGAACAAGACACGGTGGTGCTGAAGGAAGTACTTTCACAAGGATTAGTGGTATTTTGTCCCAGAGTTTTTCAGCCGTCTCAAGTTTATTTTGCATAGAATTATGTATATAACCTTCTACTACAACAGTATATTTCCAACCACCTAGTCTTTTAATAGCTGAAAAGTCTGCACCACTATCACACAGTATTGAGGCAGAGGAACGTCTAAAACAATGCCAGTGGAGAGATGCGGGTGTTCTAATTTTAAAAATTTAGCAATAACGAAAGGAATTTCGGAAAACGTATTTATGCCAACTGGCTGTGTAGAACATTTATTATTGTTATAAAAAATGAAAAATCGTTTATGTGGTGTGTGTGCCGGTCTTAAAGAAATATAGTTTTTGATCGCATTGAGAATGGTATTTGCTTCGTTATCTACTATGGTAAATATTCTATTTGTGTGAGTTTTTGATACTTTTATTGTGACAAGAAACTTCGACATCAAGTCTTGAACGTTATTTGTTTCTAATTTCAATAGTTCGTCCTTTCTTAACGCACCAGCCAATCTGAAAATCAATGCAACCTACAAAATAAAAAGTTATGAAATATGAGTATTAAATATATAAACTTTATTTACTGCTTTACCTTTATCATTAGAAACACGTCGTCTGAAAACTCTTCCAAAAAGACTTCCCGAAAAATTTTTTTTGTTAAATAAATTAATTTAAATAAAATACTGGTTACACTTCTTCTTAAGGGTCCTTCTTCATTACGAAAGGGTGGCTATAACTACAGCAAATTGCTCTCCAGTAGCTCTTCTTAATATCGAATGTGTGTCCATGCCTGTCTAGTCTCTTACATCCTTTAGTCAGAAACATTTTCTTCTCCCTGGGCCTCTTTTTAGAGGTCCAGGAAAATATTAATATTATCATAAAAGAAGCAAGAAAAAGGATTAAAAAAAACAACGAGGATAGATGCCTTTAAACAATTAAGAACAAATGAAGAGCAATTCCGAGAGGTCTTAGCGGATAAGTTCGAATCTGATCCTTCACATAATCAAGATCAAATTGACTAGATCAATAAAAACATAAATAAAAACCTTCTCGTAGCCGGACTACAGGTCGCAAAGAAGACAAGGACTAAAGAAGATAAATTAAGCAATGAAAGTAAACAACTAATGACGAAAAGAAGACAACTACTAGCGCAAAACAAACGCTATACTTAAGAATACAGAGAATTTAATCAAAAAATTAGAAAATAACTAAAACACGACATACAAAAATGGAACGAGAACTTAATAGAGCGAATCATTGAAAAGAACAGAGGCTTAAAATATCTAAGACCCGCACTGGGAGTTCAAAAAATCATCAAAATTAAAGACGCCAACAACAAAGAAGAGAAAGATAAATATAAAATAACAAATATTGTCGAAGACTTCTACACATCCTTATACAGCTCACAAAGCCAGCCTAATGAAACAACAAAAAAAAAACATCAAAAGAAAACAAAAAAAACTTGGGATCAGAAGTACTACCAAATATAAAGGGATTCAAAATAGAAAAGCTTTAATAGAGCTTACAAATAATAAAGCTCTAGGGCACGACGGTATAATTGCCGAGCTCTTGAAAACAAACAAGACATTAACAGAGCTATTTAATAGATGTCTCCATAATAGCAAGATCCCTAAAGACTGGAACGAGAGTCTAGTAATACTCTTACACAAAAAAGGGGACAAATGTGATCTACAGAATTATGCTCAGTCAAGTATACAAACTATTTTTGAGAATAATTAACAACGGTTGACCTACAAAATGGACAATTACCAACCGGTTGAACAGACTGGCTTCCGCAAAGGATTTAGTACATCAGACCATCTGCTGACAATGAGAACATTGATAGAGAAGGCAAATGAATACCAACTACCCGTATTTCTTGCCTTCGTCGACTATGAAAACTCGTTTGATAGTATTGAGACGTGGGCCGTAGAAAACCAAAGTGCGGAAATTACTAGAAGAGCAAGACTAGCATGGGCAGGATTTGGAAAACTTAGTTGGATACATAAAAACCGCAAAATACCCCAATACTTGAGGAGCAAAGTGTTCAACCAATGCATTCTTCCTATCATGACATATGGAAGTCAAACCTGGACCCTAACCAAGGCAAACATGTATAAACTAGTCACAACAGAAAGAACAATGGAAAGAGCAATGTTAGGTATAAGACTGTCAGATAAAAAGAGAAACGACTGGGTAAGATCAAAAACAAAAGTAGAGGACATAACAACAAAAATTGACAAACTTAAATGGAGCTTCGCGGGCCACACTGCTAGACAAAAAGACCAACGTTGAAATACTACAATACAACATTGGAGACCTTACGAAAGTAAACGACCAAGAGGAAGACCACAGATGAGATGGATTGATGACATTAAAGAATAGCCGGAACAAATTGGAAATATGTTGCTCAGGATAGAGACCGATGGAAGAAGTTGGGAGAGGCATATGTCCAAACATGGACGATAAAAGGCCAAGAAGAAGAAGAAGAAGAAGAAGAAGAAGGACCCCTTTTTCCTTCTACTTTCCCTTCCATTGTGAGTCGTAGAAAGTTATGTTTTTCTCCTCTGTATATATTATCTAGATAACTCTTTTTTTCTGTAGTTTACAATATTTAGGAGTTCTTTCTCAGTCCTCATTCTTCTCAGCACCTCGTTGTTGGTCACGTGCTCTGTCTGCGAAATCTTCACCATCCTTTGAAAAACACGCATTTTAAAGGCCTTATACTTGTAATTCCGCATAATCCGAGAGGTGTGGGAAACAAACCGCTTTCCAGCGGGCTGGAAAAAAGGCATCATTATTAAGCTTCCAAAAAAGGGCAACCTCACACTATGCAAAAATTGGAGAGGAATAACCTTGCTTACCGCCATAAATAAAATCTTCACGACCATCATACTTAAAAGATTAACAAACAAGGTTGAATTTCGAGCTAATCAAGTAGGCTTTAGACCAGAATCCTCCTGCATAGACCACATTAATACTGTGAGGCTAATAATGGAACAATCGGTTGAATGGAACACACCCCTATACATGGTTTTTGTTGACTTCGAGCGTGCTTTTGACAGCTTATCTCATGATGCGATATGGAAAATTTTAGAGCTAAGAAACATCCCGCATAAAATAATTTCCATTATAAAGTTACTGTACACTGAAGCGAAATGCAGCGTGACACACAATGGGATCAACAGTAACGAATTTGACGTACTTACTGGAGTCAGACAGGGAATGCGTGCTTTCTCCGTTTCTTTACGGATGTGAAACCTGGAAAGCGACAAAAACCCTTACAGACAAACTGCAGGTCTTTGTTAATAAATGTCTACGAAGAATTGTTCGTATTTTCTGGCCTAACATCATCAGAAACGAAGATTTACTACACCTGACCAAACAAAAGAGGGTAGTAAATGAAATAAAGTCCAGAAAGTGGGGCTGGATCGGTCACACACTCCGAAAAAATAACTCCAGTATTGCAAAGACTGCCCTAGAGTGGAATCCCCAAGGAAAACGAAAAAAAGGTCGCCCAGTACAAACTTGGAGAAGATCCATCATGGACGAGATAAGAAAACAAGGAAAGTCTTGGAATGAGGTGAAGGCCTTAGCGCAAAATAGAACCCGATGGCGCGTTTTCACTGAAGCTCTATGCTCCACTTAGGAGTTCAAGAACCTTATATATATATATATATATATATATATATATATATATATATATATAATAATATAATAATATATATATAATATATATAATATAAATATATATAATATATATAAATATATATATATATATATATATATATATATATATATATATACTTGTAATTCCGAGAGTCCATATTTCCACTCCGCATACCAATAACGAATAAATGAATGTTTTTACAAATTGATATCGGATATCCAACAATAAGATAGAGTTTATTAGGAATGGAATTTTCAACTTTGATTTTGTAGAGATAGGATAGATGGATTTGAATTAATTGTCTTTAAAATACCTAGTTTAAATTAACAGTCCTTGATTTTTCAGTATTTATATTTTAATAATTTTCCTTTGGTTTAATAGTCTTGTCCACTTAATTTTACTGTCATAGAGTATATATGGGTTTAATTAAATTTTTTTTTGGTTTAAGTTTAAGACCCGTTAATGTTGTACCCTTCTTTGCACCCGTAAGGTATTTCAATAGTATCGGTATCAATACTTCTCATTGGTTTAATATATCGCTTAAAATAATTATTGAGAAAATGGTTCCCTTACATGAGGCACAAATCATATCAAAATCACCTCAAGATCCATGACCTCCCCTCCGACACAAATTTCTTGGGATATGCCACTGAAAGGTGCAAAAATCTAAATCCTATACCAAAAAATAATTTTTTAGAATCAAGAAGCCTTGATTAAAATTATGTGGCCGAAAGTATTGTTAGATATATAAAATTGTCAAAGAATAAAAATTTTTAATAATAATAATTTGTATTGTTCAGAATTCTCGCCAGAACTTTGCAATTAAAAAACAAACAAATTCCAGCATTCCGAGCATTCCAAAAATTAACCTTTTGCTTAACAATTTTTACAAAAATAAAATCAACAGCCAAATTCTGAAGCAAACTTTTCTAGAGCTGGTCAACACAAACTCGTATGACAGGATTCTATACACAGATGCATCCAAAACTAAGACAGGAGTCGGATATTCTATAACAACTTCAAATAGTATCATTCATAAGTTCTGCCTTCCACCATCCACCTCAATCCATACGGGAGAGCTGTACGCCATCCTGCAAGCATTAAAATATCTATGCAATCAAACTAAAGCCAAGAACACTGCAATATGTACAGATTGGATGTCCTTCATCGACTCAATTAAAAATATATATTCCGAACATTCATTAGTTCATGCCATACATGAAACAACAAACTGTCTCACTTCTTCTGGAACAGACGTAATATTAATCTGGATTCTTTCACACGTTGGGATTTTAGATAATGAAACTGCTACGAAGAAAGCAATTACAACCAAATCAGACATCAAATTCGTTCAACTAGCATCAGATCTAAAACTACTTTTCATATCACAAATCAAAAAGTGCTGGCAAAATTATTGGAAAAGTTCAACCTCGAAACTACACAAAATACAACCTGCCATCGAAACCTTTCAGCTGTCTAACTTAAGTAGAAAAGACAAAGTAATCGTTCGCAGGCTAAGAATTGGTCACACACGGCTGACACATGGACACCTGATGGCTTCGGAGAAATTATCTGTCTGTGAAAAGTGTAGTGAATCATTAACCGTTCAACATATCCTTACACAGTGTGTCGAGTACGAGCAAGCACAAAAAAATACTGTATGCATGGTCTTACAAATGTGATCCTCAGCCAATTGGATCTTATTCCGAATGTACTAGATTTCCTTCGAGAAACGAATTTGTATTACAACATTTAATGTTTTCTTTTCTGTTTTTACTTTGTCTTTTACTCTCTTTATTTTAATGTAATGTAAAATTAATTTATTGTAAACTATAATTATATTGTAATGTAAAATTTATAGTACCAAAATTGACCCAGTGTCAATAACCTTGTAGTTGAGACACAATAAACTCAATAAAAAAACAAACAAAAAATATAAGAAATGTACATAGAAAAGATGAAAAGTAATGTAGCTAATAATTAAAGAATTATTTCTGAACTGTTTCTAAATAATGCCTACTCTATAAATATTACACAATAACCATACGTAGAAAAAAATAATTTATGGAAAAAACATAATATTTACTTACCCATAAATAACGATGTTAGCTTGGCAGCAATCTTTTGGTGTTTCGGGATAAATAAGGAAAAATTATCGTTTTTCCCTAATTCAGTTATTTCAGTTAAGGAAGGCAATTCAATATAATTAACACGAACAGTTTTTTGTTCTTCATTTGAGTTCAAATCACTTCTGGGAGTAATGACCAACTTTTCGAATGGTTTCTGATTTTCGTCTGCAGAATGTTGGTAGTCTTCTTGCTAAAATATCATTTATATTGTATTGATAGTAAATTGAGTCAAAATATATTATTTTATAATACGTGTACTTTTATAAATATATCAACAATTAGTCAACATGAAACATGTGTCTAATGTTAAATTTTAGAATTAAACAATACACAAACTTGATACTTTTATCTGATATTAAACCTAGCCCAGCCAAGAGGCATGCACGCTGATTTCGACTACGTACTCACCTAGCAAAAAGTTTCAGAATTTAGTACTTACTTTTTCACCCGTATCTATGCATTTTCACACGAAGAAAGAGAAGATGGATCTAACACATAGCAGTAATATCAAGTGGAAGCTTTTCAAGAAACTAAACTGTGATAAAAGAGCTATGAGAACCTCTAGTTAATTTACACTAGACCAAATAAATAGCCTATCAAATAGTAGTCAATGAATAACTCAGCTGGAGATCAAAAAATGTTGCCATGCTGCATTCAAGCTTCTCAAATGTAGCTTGCGATTTCTGTTTGTATGGCTACAAAATCCATTCATACAGAGCCGGTTAGTGAGTTATCCTCTAAAGCTTTTTTTTTCTTCTTCTTTAAGTGCCATCTCCGCGATGAAGGTTGGCAATCATCATGGCTATTCTAACCTTCGAGGCAGCTGCTCTGAACAATTGCCTTGAACTGCAACCAAATCACCCTCTTAGGTTCTTCAACCAGGAAACTCGTCTTCTTCCTATGCTTCTCCTACCCTCTATTTTCCTTGAATTATGAGTCTCAAGATGTTTTTCCCTCTCTTTGCCTATTCTCATTAACACTTCTGTATTCGTGACTCTATCTACCCATGGAATCCTTAACAATCGTCTAAATGTAAACATTTTAAACGCGTTAAGTCGATTTATTGTATTTTTCGGTTAATTTCCATGATTCAGCTCCATAGTAGAGTACTCTGTGTACATAGCATGCCAATATCAGATCTTTGCTGCATAAAATCTTTTTTCATTTTCACAAAGTTGGCACGTGCTTTTTCAATTCTGACTCTTATTTCTGCAGTATAATCGTTATTTTCTGCTAATCTTGCTTTTGCTAATTTTCATGAATTTGGTTTTCTTGATATTAAGAGAGAGTCCGTATTCTCCACTATATCTTAATATTTTGTTCATTATTCTTTCTAAGTCTTCCAAGTTGTCGGCTATTATGACTGTATCATCAACATACTTAATGTTGTTAATTAAACTTCCGTTCTCTTTTATGCCGACTCTCTCGTTTACCAAAGCTTCTTATATGATGTCTTCAGAATAAGCATTAAACAATAACAGCGACAGTATGCAACTTTGCTTATCTCCACTTCTTCTGACACTTCTCTTCCAATTTTCACATTTGATCGTTAGCTGTAGTATAAATTTGATATCAGTGTTAAATCCCTCACATTTAGATTCTTATTTGATATTATACTGGGAAGAATTATGATAGAAAACACAATTATAATTATAGGGGGAGATTTCAATATCGATCTTAAGAATAACACATTAGACAAAGTAAAATTTTATATGTTAATTAACTCATATAATATTTGTCATGTAATTAAAGACTACACTAGAGTAACTGCCACATCTAAAACTTGTATAGATAACTTACTAACAAATATGCAATCATATGTGTCAGTAGAAGTCTTGCACGCTGGAATCTCAGATCATTCTGCCCAAAAATTAACTTTTCAGGTAGAGGAAGCAGAAACGAATACTCTTGAAATGAAAAGACATTTTAGTACAAATAATATTGAAACTTTTATAAGTAAATTACATAATCATGACTGGCTTAATTTAAGTTACAAATGTGTAAATGATCAATGGAATACTTCCTTAAATCAGTTTCTGTATATATTCAATCAGTGCTTTCCTTTTAAAAAGTTAGATTCTAGGCAACATAAAAAAGGCCTTAATAAAAGAGATGATCCAGAGATAATAGAATGTAAGACTCGTTTAGACATCTTATTTACAATGAGCAGAGTTAACCATAAATTCTATGATTCCTATAGACAGGTAAAAAAGAATATAATAAGAAACTAATAACAAAACGATCAAAGCTATACGAAAACAGGACGTCTGAAGCTGCCAACAAAAATAAATGCATATGGCAAATTGTTAGTGAAATTTATGGTCAATTAAAAAGTGTAAATTCAATAAAAGTAGAGGGTAGTCCTCAAGAGATTGCTGATAAATACATGATCCACTTAAATACTTTATCTCAATTACAATACACTGAATATAAAGACAACATTGCAAGTAACATAAATTCAGTGTTTGTCGCACCTGTGACAGAAACTGAAATTATGGATATAACTAAAAATTTAAAAAACAAAATGAGTTGTGGAATTGATGAAATACCCACTAAAATCCTTAAACTTTGTATAAAGGAGATAGTGAATCCTCTCACTACAATCATAAATAATTCACTAAAATCTGGTGTATTTCCTGAATGCCTGAAAACTGCCATAGTAACACCCGTTTACAAAAAGGGTGATTATAAATTAATTAATAACTATAGACCAATTAGCCTTTCATGTTCCTTTTCAAAAAACTTAGAAATGACTATGTATAGGCGGATAACAGAATTTTTAACAAAATGTCATATTATTAGTGCAAATCAGCATGGTTATCAACAGGGAAAATCAACTCAGACTGCGATTTTTCAATTTGTCTGGGATATTTTGAAATGTACTGAGATTGGTCATATGGCTTTGGGTCTCTTTTTGGACCTATCAAAGGCATATGACTGTTTAGTGCATGACATATTATTTGATAAATTGAAGAAATATGGTATACGTGGACCAGTATTGAACTGGTCCACGTATACCAGCATGAAAACGTATACTAGTATGAAAGCACTATCAATATTGGAGTACCACAAGGAAGTGTGATTGGTCCTTTACTGTTTGTGATCTATATCAATGATCTTCATGGTCTAGTGGCTAATACTACTTCCAGCATAACAAATTATGCAGATGATACAAACATTTTAGTCAGTGGTAAAGACATGTCTGTTCTAAGCGTTAATGCTAGTTTAGAGTTCCAGAAAGCTAAAGACTGGTTTTCTATGAATAGGTTGGTTTTAAATCAAAATAAAACAGATCTTCTTTTGTTTAAGACATATTATGCACATTCAGATATGCCAAACATTATTATTGTAAATAATGACACTTTAAATATTAGCAGCAGTACCAAATTTTTAGGATTATATATTGACAGTTTTTTATGTTGGGATAAACATGTTGACCAGTTATGTATGTCTTTGAGTAAAGTGATTTACAGCTTTAGAGTTCTAAAAAAATACATGAATAGTAACTCATTAAAAACAGTGTATCATGCTAATTTTGAAGCAAAATTTAGATATGGTCTAATAAATTTTGGCCACAGTAGGGACATAAATAATGTATTTCTGGTTCAGAAAAAAATAATCAGAGTTATGTTTGACTTAAAAAGTATGGAATCATGAAGAGGGCATTTTAGGAGTAATAATATTTTAACAGTTTACGCTGTATTTATTCAAGAATTCTTACTGTTTCTATATAAAAATAAAATACTCTTTAGGAACTTTGAGCCCAATAGTATAGTAAATACCAGGTTATATAATTATAAAATTCCAATATACAGGTAAAGTATAACAGAAAAAACGCTCTTTATTGCTGCATCAAATTGTTTAATAAACTGCCTGAACCTATTAAAAGGGAGGAAAGATTAAGTTTTTATAAACATCAAATATTTAAATTACTGGTAGCTCTTGAGCCATATTCTGTGGAGGACTATTTGTATATGTATTGGTTAGGAATAAGTAAATAATATTTTCGTTTGGGACACTTTTTTTTTTTAATAATTTTATGTTCACGGAATGTATATTATTTTCTAAAAATAAAGATATTGTTATGTTATGTTATGTTATGTTATTTTTGAGTACCTCTATTCGCTCCGTGCGTGACCATGGTAGGGGTACATTGAAACGATGCCAGCGTGCGTAGCGGCGAAATATGACAAAATTGGAATATTGGACAAAATATTTTTACTCATAAATTTTATCAAAAATGTATGCAAATACATGTTGCGTATTTAATTGTGCTAATAATAGCAAAAACAGTGAGTGTAGTTTTTATAGGTTCCCAAAGATTACATATAAATTAGAGAAAAGAAAAAGATGAATTCGTGCTATTAATATGAAAAAGTAAATATCACAGAATTTCATTTTATGCATGTGAAATAGGAAAAATTTAAATAATTTACCTTGAATGATATTTGATAAGGCTTCAAGCTAACTGCAGATGACTTTAGCTTTTATATCATAACTTTTACCATTATTGTTTTTAATTATATGCTCTTTTGCGTGAAAAACTTGATTTGCCAGTACTAAATTTTTCCCTTTCTTTTCCGTTTGGAGTTGAAAAGATATATTATGATGAATTTTGAGAAACTAAGTTTTTAATACTACATTTATTTTGAACATAAACTGAAAAAATATAGTTAAAAAACTAATTTATTAATAATTGTCAATTTCGCATGTATTTAACAATGTCAAACATATGTCATATGTTTAACCTGAAAATTGGGACTCCAAAATTGTCAGATGAAGGCGGTAGGTGTCGCGTCAGTCACGCACGGAGCGAATAAGTCGGTCATGTTTTACTTTATTGAATGCCTTGTTGTAGTCGATAAAGCACACATAAAAATCTCGATTAACATCCAAACATCTTTGGGTCAGCACGTTAAAAGAAAATAGTGCCTCTCTTGTGCCCACTCCATTCCGAAATTCAAACTGGGAATCACTAATATCCATCTCCAGTTTAGCGTGTATTCTATTATGGATGATTTTTAGAAGTGTTTTTAAGTTATGTAACATTAAACTGATCGATCGATAATAATCACTACATTCTTTGGCATTTACTTTCTTTGGTAGACAAATAAATGTTGATATCAGCAGTTCACGTGGAATGATTCCTATGGAATAGATTGTGTTCTACTAGTTAGTATTGAACACTTCTGGAATGAAGGACGACATATGACTATAACCAGTGCCGGATTAAGGGGGGGCTATGGGACTATTAGCCCCCGGCAGTAAATTTTGAGTGGCGGTATATCGCTCCGATCGCGTTTTAATTCTATATGAAATAGCATGGTAATAAAACTTTGTCTCTTCACTGGTAAGATCCGTGCATACGGTAACAGGTCGTACAAAAACACTTTTTATGTTTCCGGCAAATCGGGTAGGGCCACTGGGCCTGGCGGCAGCGTGTCCGCCTCCAACACGCCAAGTCGTCAGTCGTCTTAGCGCAATTTTCGAGACTAGTCTCAAATTTAACTTATTTATTAGTATTTCGTGACGTTTCTAAAAAATGAGCGGAAAGGAAGGAGGTGCATTTTGGAAACGACAAATGTTCGAAAAACAACAAAAATTAAATGCAGTATTAAAAAAACCCCCAAGATTCAGATTTTTTTAGCAAATCCAGGCAAGATAGTATACCAACAAGCATTTCTTTTCAAGAAAATCCAATTGCAATAGTATCAGATGTTTTAGAAGGTAGGTTTATTTGAATGATTTAGTTACTTTTTAATAAAATAAAATTTGCAGCTGGACCTTCATCACGTCGAGATAATTCATCCACGGCAACTTCAGACCCACTTTGTGATATCGAGTTACATCCTGAAAAGAGTTCTCCTGAACGGCAAATTCTAGTCAAAAGTGATGTTAATCGAGTTGATTTACAAGATCCAAAATTCTGACCAATAAATTGTGTAGATGAATTGTCTGAAGGAATTCAAAAAACAGGATCTTAATTCTTTAGACTTTTAATGTTCAAAAAGAAAAATAGAAAAACAAAACAGGTCCTGCACTAAATCACTATTCTGTAAAATTTTAAAGAATGGTGAAAAAAAAAGGTGAAAAAGACAGCAAATATTTGATTTCACGCAAACAGCGCCTTTGTATCTGTTGATACGTATTTCGACCTAATAGGTCTCATCAGAACAGTTATTCAAAGGTGTTCTCAACGTGAAAGATCAATATTTTCTGTCTTTTAAGAAGCAACAATAACATGGCTTCGATACGGACGCACTAGCGACATCTAATTTAACAATCGTAAAATAGTTTCGAAACACAATTCAGATTTCTGCTTTTATCTGTGCTTTCTAAAAATTGCAAAGCAAAACAGACGTTGATAAAGGTGTTAAAAGAGACGTGGGGAATCTAAAATTTGCATTCCACGACGATATTAGGTCGAAATACGTATCAACAGATACAAAGGCGCTGTTTGCGTGAAATCAAATATTTGCTGTCTTTTTCACTTTTTTTCGGATTTACTCTGTACGAGTACTAGAAACCAATTCGCTAAGGATTTCTGCTTAGTTGAAAAGATGTGTCGTGGAATGCAAATTTTAGATTCCCCACGTCTCTTTTAACACCTTTATCAACGTCTGTTTTGCTTTGCAATTTTTAGAAAGCACAGATAAAAGCAGAAATCTGAATTGTGTTTCGAAACTATTTTACGAATGGTGAAAAAATTCGGTGTGACTGGTTAGTTTATTCCAAAAGCACAGGTTTTTATTTTGCTTATATTGTCGACTCTTTTCAAGCGAAAATTGCACTTTTTTCTTTTTTACTGGGGTTGACGACTGGAAAAAGGCTAAAGAAAAATGTGATAGTCATGAAAATTCAGTCGCTCATTTAGAACATCTTAAAAATTTTATTTCAAATAATTCATTAAGTATGAGAAAGATCGATGATTCTCTGCGGCAACAGATTGAACATGAACCACATATTGGCGAAACATATTACAAAGAGTCGGCAGTGTCATAAAATTCTTAGCTAGTAGGGACTACCTTTTATAGGAACCGACAAAAAATTTGGTTCTACTAGCACTGGCAACTACATTGGATTACTAGAGTTGTTGGGGAATATGATACTCTTTTAAAAGAACATATTGAAAAATATGCTTTAAAAGGCTGTCGTTCAGTATCTTATTTATCAAAAGCGGTTTGTTTTGAATTTTTGCAAGTGCTTTCTTTTGTTTGTTTGTTTGATCAAACAAAAGAGATTAGATGTAGAATAGAAATCGCTAGGTCAGTCTTTAATAGAATGCGCAAACTCTTTTGCAATCGTGATATCAATATAAAGTTACGAATACGAATGCTGCGGTGTTATGTCTTTTCTACCCTGTTATATGGAGTTGAGGCTTGGACACTAAAACAGTTGACCATAAAAAACATCGAAGCTTTCGAGATGTGGTGCTATAGGCGCATTCTTAGAATATCATGGATGGACCGCGTCACTAACACGCAAGTACTCCAAACTTTAGACAAAAGATGCGAAATTACTAGAAAGATGGAATACTTGGGGCACATTGTGAGAGGTGAAAAGTACGAACTTTTAAGAAACATTATGCAGGGCAAAATTAAGGGCAAAAGAAGTGTGGGAAAAAGAAAAATATCGTGGCTTCGTAATCTACGTGAATGGTTCGGGTGTAGTTCGATTGAACCTTTTAGGCGCGCTGCTAACAAAGTCGCAGTGGCCATGATGATTTTCAATCTCCGCTAGGAGTGGCATGAGAAGAAGAAGAATTGCTTTCGGATCACATTTTAGAAGAAATTGTAAAACAAATTTATTGTGGCAAATATTATTCAATCAATATTGACTCTACGCCTGATATAACATGTACATATCAACTGACATTCATTATTAGGTATTGCTCAGACACCGAAACATCTGTCGAGAGGTTTATACAGTTTTTAGACAACACTGGCCACAAAGCCAAATATATAAAAGCCAGCATTGCAAAAATTTTGTCCAACCTGAATATAAATATCGATGACTGCAGGGGACAATCGTATGACAATGCGAATAATATATCTGGCGTTTATAGCGGTCTCCAAGCCCGAATAAAATCTAGGACTAGTTTGTCAAAATACGTATCATGTGCAGCCCATTCCCTAAATTTGATTGTGCAACATGCAGCAGAATGCACTATGGGAAGTATTTTTTTTTTAGTTGCTGAAGAAATTTACCCTGAGTACCCAGTACCTTCTGCTCGATTACATATACAGGCAAAATAACAACAAAAATTGCCAAACACATAAAAAAGAAAGGAATAACACCAGCTTTTTGAACAAAAAACAACCTAGGCAAATATATTAAAAATAACAAGAGCCAAAATAAAAAACACTTAAATAGTGGTGTCTACAAACTTTAATGTGGCGACTGCCCAAAAACTTACATCGGTCAAACTGGTAGAAACTTTGATAAAAGAATAGCAGAACATAAAAGGGCTGTCAAGAATAGAAAAACAGATTCGACATACGCACTTCACCTTCTTGATAAAGGCCTTAAGCTATCTTTGTTAGAATCTATGGAAATCAATAAATTAAAAAACACAGATATAATTCTGAATGAGCAACTTGAGACAAACAATTCTCTCCTCCTCAACCTATTTCATTAGAGACTATAAATTTGTAAACCCAAGACAAAAATAGATCACTTGAGAATGGCAATCAGCCGAAACAGCTGTAGTGATAAGATTTAAAATAAATTTTGTGGAAGTTTGAAAACAAAGTTTTCAGTGTATTATTGTTATATAAATTAAAACTTGTAAATATCTCAAAAAAGTTCAAATGTGTACTTATAAACACAACAAACAACATTTAAATTTTGAATCTGTCAATGTCAGACAAATTGTATTACAAAACAATATTTTTATTTTATTAGTATTATTATCATGGTAAATTAAATATATTCGTAAGTTATGTATATTGTCATTTTAAAATACTTATGAATATTGCATTTTATTATTACCATATTGAATTATGTTGCAGTGTATTGTCCAATTGTATTGTGATTTATGTTGCAGTATATTACTTTCGAAATGTGGCTTTATCGCCGTATCCTAAAAATACCATGGATAGCGAAAATCACAAATATAGATGTCCTTAAAAGAATAAACCAAGAACGCCAACTTTTTGAAACCATCAAGAAAAGGAAAACGGCGTATCTAGGTCACATCATGCGAAATGAAAAATACCAGTTCCTTCAACTTATAATCGTAGGTAAAATTGAAGGCAAGAGAGGAATAGGACGCAAGAAAATGTCCTGGCTCCGAAACATAAGGCAATGGACAGGGATTAACGACATACAAACTCTGATACATATTGCAAGAAATAGAGAATTAATGGAAAATGTGATCGCTAACATCCATTAGTGGATTTGCATCTGAAGAAGAAGAAGATTGTATTTTTATAATAATAACAAAATAAACAATGAATTTACTGCAGAGTAGGTATGTGTAAAAAAATTATTTTGCATTCAACTCCATTTATACATATATGAAAATAAAAATATACATTTTCATCAAAATATTGATTCAATCCTTCATTTACTATACTCCTGTTACAGATCAAATGTTGCTTATATATAGAAAACGATGCACCATATACCTATATACCTAATTCTGTGTCTCTTTCTGCTCTCTTTTACCTATAGCATTACATATGTAAAAATTGTAAAGATTGACTCCCATAAAAATTTGTAACGGCGAACGCGTATATAGAAGTATAACTTCTACCGGCAGTCCCACTGGACTGTCACACCCGTTTTTTTAAATAAAACTTTAAATTTTATTGTAAATTTCATTGTATCTGATATAATCGAATAAGAGCCAAAGTTAATGAAAAATTATTTTTTTTTTCTGTTGGTAAAAGGGCCGATGTCAGTTTTTTTTTTCAAGAAAGAATTGAAAAATATTGAACATTTTAGTCTATCTGTAAAAATCATTTACTTGTTAATAATTCACGTAACGGCAATTTCCAATAATGTGAAATGGGTCTACAACTCAACTCACAATTGTATGTAAATCTTTCAACTTAAATATCTCAAAAGCACTGTTTTTGACATTGGCCCTTTTAGAACCAAGCCACAGATATAATAAAATAAATAGCAAAACAGATCCAATAATTAAAAAAGTGTTAATTAAGTATTCTAACTTACCATATACTGACTAGGAACAAGAAATCGGACGCCTTCCTTTCCCTTTGGTAGTGACAGTGGTTCTCCAGGTCTGTCAAATAGCAAAGTTAAACTCTCCTTTGCATTCATTTTTCGAAGGTGAATCTAAAATGAAAGAAAAAATTCAAAACGAGTACAGTTGTCCCGAAAAATCGCTTTTTATTTTTGTTTAATACAAGAGCTCTTGAAATTGGGGCAATTGGTTGTAAATTATCACAATAATTTAAAAAAATTATAACAATATATCTTTAGGGTTTTACCAAACTTTAAAGTTTTGACAAATTTTTATTTTTATGGTAATATTCCACTATACTTAATTTCGCATCCTGAACTAAATATAAAACATTATTTAATGCAAGACCTCTTAAAATTTATGTAAGTGCCAATGATTATCACAGTATTTTTAAAAATAAAATAAAAATATATCTTAAGGGTTTTACCGATCTTCAAAGTTTGGAAAAATTGTCATTTTTGTGATAATATTGTTTCGGCTCCTGAACTAAAATAAATTGAAATTGTACTGTACTATTGTATAGTACTGCGTCGTATTATACGTTCCACTAAATTTTATAGAATTCTAATCTATATGATCTCCATAAGACCGAAGCCAATCATAATAATCCAACTGACAACTGTGTAGTGTGTGAAAACTATGTATCTCACAGAAATAAATATATTACTGCCAGGAAAGAGTATAAAAGAGTTGCAAACTCGCAACTAAAATCATCAGATCTCATAGTTTCAGCAGATCATCAGAAAATACTAATGCTTCTAAGAGCAGATATTTTTAAAGAAAAAAAATTTATTAAAAAATCCTTTATAAAATGTAATAATTTAAAAACCCAATCGGACTATATTCACAAAACGTTTTCGGAATCCATATTCCATCCTCAGTGTCTAGGTGTACATGTATTGAGCCACTAAATATCTGTGTAAAAACCCGTTAAAAATTGTTTGTTTAAATTTAGCTTACATTATATGGTATTAAATAGTATGATGTTAAAGTTACGAGTGCCATATAGAACACAAACATATCGATGAAATAAACATAATATTTACTAAAACTCTAATGAAAGTGGGTAAAGAAATAGCACAGACAACAACAAAAAAAGAAAGTTTCATATCCTAGGAAACAAAGATTCTTATAAACACAAGAAGAACATTACTAGATTAGGGGACAGAAATAAAATGGAGTACAAAGAAATAAACAAAACTATTAGAAAAAATATCAAGGAGTGTAAACGGAGAGTACAGGAAAAAAAGATGGAGAAAACAATTGAAAAAAATAGAAACATGAAGTGCTTAAAGCAGAACCTGGGAAACATACAAATTAATAGCATAAAGAACAAAGGAGGAGTAGAGACCAACAATATAAAAGACATTTTACAGATCTTCTTCTTAGAGTGCCATATCCCTACGGAACATCGGCGACTACCATGCTTATAATATTATTATACTGATCTCGGTCTTGCGCTACGTGTAGCAATTGGTCCGCTGTCAAACCTGTCCACTGCCGCAAATTCCTCAACCAAGAGAGTTTCTTTGGTCCTATCCATTTCTTTCCTTCGATTTTACCGTTGATAATTAGCCGAAGGAACTCATATCTTGGTCCTCTGATTATATGTCCAAGATATTCTAGTTTAAGCCTCTTAATAATAGCGCTTACAGATAGCGCACGAATATTATACAAATCTCTATAAAACAGAACAAAAACCAACCCGAGAAATCCGTAATCAGTTAGTTTTCAAACTGAAAATAAAGAACGTTAACTCTGGCCTACAACCAGAAATCAGTAAAAATGAAATAAAAAAGGCACTCGAAGAAATGAAGAATAACAAATCTCCTGGGAAAGATAGAATGACTGTGGAAATGCTAAAAAAATGGTGGGAAAACTACAGTGGAAGTCCTTTATGTACTAATGAATAAAATATTGAACACAAACCAAACGCCCACCACATGGAACGAGACAATATCACTATTACTATTTAAAAAAGGCGATAGAAAAGATCTGAAAAACTATAGGCCCATAACGCTACTTAATGTAATGTACAAACTGTTAACTAAACTACTACCAAACAGATTAACAAGTAAGTTAGATAATTACCAGTCAAGAGAGCAAGCCGGTTGTACAAGCGACCATCTGCTTACGATAAAAATATTAATTGAAAAGTCCAACGAATATCAAATCCAAATGTATATGGCATTTAACGATTTTGAAAAAGCATTCGATAAGGTGGAGTATTGGGCAGTAAGGAACTCTTTACAAAATGGGAGAATAGACTATAGATATACAGACATAATTTCCAATATATATGATCAAGCAACAACATCCATTAAAATAGTTAAACAAACGGAGCCTATTAAGATACGGCGAGGAGTCAGACAGGGTGACACTATATCACTCAAACTATTCAATTTAGTTTTGGAAGACGTTATGAGGAAATTACAATGGAAAAACCGGAATATTAACATAAATGGCCAATACTTGGCGAGGTGCTATATTTTTTCGACTTTATTTTATGGAATGGAATCTTGGACCTTAAATGCAACATCAATGATAAAACTGGACCTCCGCCGCGGAGATGTCATTTAAAGAAGAAGATAGAAGTCTGCAAATTGAAATTAGGGAAATCAGATATATCTTGTATTTATAGAAAGCAAATACAAAGGAGCTATAATAGACCTTAGAAACAAGTTAATTTAGAAAAAAATAAGATATAATTTTTTGTTAATAGTTAAATTGAAGCATAAATTACCCACCAAAATGGAAACAAAAACTGGAGAAAACCAAATATTTTAGGAGTCATAAAAGAACAAACAGTGAAACAGTAAACAATATCCAAAGAATGTAAAAGTCAAAACTACTTAAAATAAGACTAACTTTTACAATTGGAAAAAAAAAAAATATATAAATATATATATATATATATATATATATATATATATATATATATATATATATATCACACAAATAAAAACCTCAGAAAAGAAAAATTATTCGTCACTTACCTGTAATCTGTCAAGAACTTGAAGAATGGCAATATGCAACGAAACTGCAGTCCCGTTTTTGCATTTTGGGTTATTTATATGTACATAATATAGGCAAAAACCGATAACTAGCCGGTAGCACGTCGATAGATTATCATGATACTTGGTCTACCGTTTCCTATATAGATTTACGTATTTAAAATAAATCCAGGAATGTTATAATATGTACAGGCTAATTGTAAATAAATATATATTCAATGAAAATATTTCAGAAATCAAAGGATATAGGAAAGGCGCCAAATTCGGACCCCCAATTAGTTTTTACTTAAAAACATTTATACTAAAGTAGTTTGAATGTTTCCAAGAAATCACGTAATTGGTACAAGGTATATTCTTTATACTACCTAAATTAGTTAATAAATTCACTATTTTACAATGGAACTGCGACGGATACTATCCGCGCCTTGAACACATACAATCTTCTTCTTCTTCTTCTTAGCCTTCTATCGTCCATGTTTGGACATAGGCCTCTCCCAACTCCTTTCATCGGTCTCTATCCTGAGCAACATATTTCCAATTCGTTCCAGCTATTCTTTTAATGTCATCAACCGATCTCATCTGTGGTCTTCCTCTTGGTCGTTTACTTTCATAAGGTCTCCAATGTTGTATTGTAGTATTCCAACGTTGGTCTTTCTGTCTAGCCGTGTATTGGCGTGGAGCAAAGCTCCATTTAAGTTTGGCAATTTTTGTTGTTTTACCCTTGACTTTTGTTTTTGATCTTACCCAGTCGTTCCTTTTTTTATCTGACAGTCGTATACCTAACATTGCTCTTTCCATTGTTCTTCCTGTTGTGGCCAGTTTATCCATGTTTGCCTTGGTAAGGGTCCAGGTTTGACATCCATATGTCATGATAGGAAGGATGCATTGGTTGAACACTTTGCTCAAGTATTTTGCAGTTCTTAAGTATCCAACTAAGTTTTCCAATTCCTGCTCATGCTAGTCTTCTAGTCATTTTCGCACATTTTCGTCATTTTGGTACTCTTTGTCAAGTTTCAGGATTTGGCTAGGTAGATATATTCCTGGACTTATTCTGTCTCACTACCATTTATAGTTATAGGTCTGGGGTCTGCTAAACTCCAAAGTTATTACATTTAGCAAAAGAATGAGTTCTTTTAATCCTCAAACCACTATTAACAACTTCAAATTACCGAATGACAGATTGGAAGACTAAAATTCACCTCCAAATACCTGGTGAAAACAATATCGAAACGGAAAATATCGCAATTAACCGAGGCCTATTCCAAGGAGACTCGCTGAGTTCCTTGTGGTTCTGTCTAGCGATGAACCCACTATCCCAGCTATTGAACTCCACTGACTCAGGTTTTAGCATTAAAAACAACAACACTGTAGTGGCGAAGCGGACGGTGTTTTGCAACAACCGTCTAACCCACAAATGTTTACAAATGAGGTTAGACGTGTCAAACTGTCGATCATAATGCATACTACATCAAGCAAAAATGATATAAGCCATATCCATACTCATGGAGGCGTTTGTGAACTAAGTTCTAAACCACATTCGTCAAATAATATGAAAACAGAAATTTGTAAAAATAGTCTAACCCATGTTTTCATTATAAATATGTGGGTTAGACGCTTGTTGCAAATCTTTGTAAGGGTCTTTTCATTGTGTGCACCAGGTGCAAAATATTAAATTGAACAAATCTTTATTTTGACTTATTAAAAGACGAGAAATTTATTATTACACTAATATTACAATTTTATTTAAAAAATAAAATTGCACCAAACTAGCGGATTTATCTTTAATGGTAAAATACGAAAGTATATTATTTAAAACTGTGAATTTTCTGTGTTGTTAGTTCGGCAATTGATTTAAGAAATTTTTAAATTCCTTTTATCGCAGATAGTGTACCGAGAAGAACATAATATGTTTTGCGATTACTCGAATGTTGGTGCCATAAATGCCGACAAAAAATTGCATTTATCAAATAACGAAACCAGTTGTTCATTATATAAAATATTGGAACCTTTGCTTGATAATCAAAATTCTGTTCAGCAAAATGTTCTAAGAATATGATAGGAATATTAAAGATATGATTTGGAAGGAATTAAGTTAAATCCTGACTTCGAGATTGATTAAAATTAAATCAAGTAGGAATTTAATGAGTAACAGTTACTTACTTTTACTAATGAACTCGAATTCAAAGTTTTTTGTATATTTACCATTTGGGAGGGATAGACGGTTATTGCAAAATAACCATTTATATTTTTACAATTTTGCAAAAACCGTCTAAGGCGCTTTAAGTTATTTTGGCAATAAACTGATTTTACTTATTTTGCTTTTGTACGTTTTTTTAGATAGCCTGTAGTTATTGAAATATAAAAATGTGAAAATAAAGCCTTATTTTCTATCAGTGAATTTCTTAGAGTAGGTAGACACAATATGCTCATTTACTCTGAACCATGTATATATGGCTTAGACTATTATTGCAGAACACCATCCGTATATGGATGATTTAAAACTAATGGTTTTCAGTCGACATCACTTAGATCAAATGTTAAAAACTGTAGAAACTTTTTCAAATGATATCAGTATGCACTTTGGGTACGACAAATGTCGTGTACTAAATATAGTCAAGGGAAAGGTTCAGTCCGGGGGATTCGATATGCAAAATGGCCAAAACATCGAGGCTATGGGCGAAAATGATATGTATAAATATCTAGCAGTAAAGCAAGCGCGGAAAATTGATCATAAACAAATGAAAATCGAATTAACATCAGAGTTCATGCGAAGGGTAAAACAGCTATTCCGCTCACATCTTAATAGTAAAAATTTGTTTAAGGCATTAAACACCTACGCATTTTCCGCGCTTAGCTACTCATTCGGGATTATTAAGTGGACTAAAACGGATATAGAAACTCTTCAGAGAAAAGTACGAACACACCTCACAAAGGCACAAAAACACCATCCTCAAAGTGCAGTAGAAAGAACGACATTACCGCGGTATTTAGGAGGACGAGGACTTATTGATATAAGTGAGCATTTAGATAAACAGATTATTAATTTAAGAACTTATTTTCAGGTGCAGGCGGAGACATCTACTCTTCATCGCGCGATTTGCGCAGTAGATGACACAACACCGATCAAAATGAGGAAACAAGAAATGCGCATAAACCATCTTACTAAGAAAGAAAAAATGCGCATCTGGATGGGTAAATCTCTGCACAGGCGACCTCCGAATGAAGTCAGTCAAACTATGTTGACAATATAGCGTCGAACTATTGGCTGACATCAGGAAAGATGTTCCCTGAAACAGAAGGTTCATTACTTGGCATTCAGGATCAGGTTATACCAACCAAAAATTACCTGAAATATATCGTCAATGACCCTCAGATCCAAAACGACAAATGCCGATATGGATGTCAAGCCCAAGAAACTATCCAATATCTTACCGGAGGCTGCCAGTCATTTGCTGAAACTGAATATAAGGAAGGGCATGACTCAGTAGGGAAGATCCTTCATCAAGAGATAGCTTTTAAACTGGACTTCTACAAACAAACCATCTCTCATATTATCAATACGTTCCTGAGAGTATGCTTGAGAATGACAACTACAAGCTATACTGGGATCGCACTGTGCTCACAGACCAAACTGTAGCACATAATAGACCAGATCTCGTACTAGTTAATAAACTAACAAACAACTCTAATCGATGTGGCGATACCTTACAACAATAATCTGGGTGTTAAGTACAACGAAAAGATCGCCAAGTACAGAGATCTGGAAATACAAATAAGAAGACAATGGAGAATGGAGAGTAGCCAGACGATACCTATTATTCTTTCTACCACTGGAGTCATTCCGAAGAACCTCCTAGAAAACATAAAAAAGCTGGGTCTAAATGAACATCTATATAAGGTCATGCAGAAAGCTGTGCTACTTTCGACGTCCAGATGCGTGCAAAAATTTTTAAGAGATACACCGACGTACCAAGTCACCTAGGACTCGATAACATGGAAAGAGTCCCACCAGAGCTCAATCCTTTTGATACCGTAGGTATCTGGGATGAGTGAATTTTATCCTTAGAGGGAGTGTGAGCCGTATGGCTAAATCTGGGATAATAGTAATAACTAACCAACTAAAAATTACCTAAAGTATATTGTTAAAGATCCTCAAGTCCAAAATGACAAATGCCGATATGAATGCCAAGCCCAAGAAACCATCCAACATCTTATCGGTGGTTGCCAGGCATTTGTCGGTACCGATTATAAAGAACGCCATGACTCAGTAGGAAAGATTATCCACCAAGAACTAGCTGACAAACTTTAACTTCTCCAAACCGACCATCTTCCTTATTATCAATATGTCCCTGACAGAATGCTTGAAAATGACAACTACAAGCTACATTGGGACCGCACTGTACTCACAGACCAACCAGTGGCCCATAATAGACCGGATCTCATACTAGTGAATAAAATTACCAGGCAAACAACACTTATTGATGTGGCGATACCTAATACTAACAATTTGTGTGTTAAATACAACGAAAAGATCGCCAAGTTTAGAGATCAAGAAATACAAATCAAGAGACAATGGAGATTGGAAAGTACCCAGACAGTACCTATTGTTCTATCTACTACTGGTGTTATTCCCAAAAACCTCCTAGCGAACATAAAACAGCTGGGTCTAAATGAACATCTTTATAAGACCATGCAGAAAGCTGTACTCCAGCTTTCCATGGAAATGCTGGATGGATATGCTGGAGATACTCCAACATACCAAGTCACCTGGGGCTCGATAACACGGAAAGAGTCCCACCAGAGCTCAATTCTTTTGATACCGTAGGTATCTGGGATGAGTGAATTTTCCCCTTAGAGGGAGTGTGAGCCGTATGACTAAATCTGGGATAATAATAATAATAATAATTTATTTATCCTGAAAGATCATTTACATGATATAGGATAATTCGAATAAAAAAAATATATAAATACATTATAAAACATCACAATTTCAGAGTAAAAGGATAAAAAATACATAGAATTAGCCTGTATGGTAAATCAAAACATTCAATAACTGTTCCTTTTTAAGAAAGCTTTTTAATTGCAATATTGCGTAATAACTACTATTTATTCTTTTGCAAACATGATTTATTTGAGATTCCCACCTCATGTTACTATCAAGATACAAACCTAAAAGTTTGGTGGAAGTTGTAGAATGAACCAGGCTATGGTAAAAACTGGTAACTTGAATTTGATTTGTAGTAGAATTGAATGCTTGTGGTTTTTTAGCATTAACAATCAAAGCATTTTTTTACACCACTCTGTAAAATCTTCTGATATAACATTCAGTTGAACAGTTAATTCCTCGGCACTTGATGAAGCAGATGTAGCAATGGTTGTATCATCTGCATACATAAATATGTTATTTGAACTGACATATCTGGACATATCATTAATATAGCATAGCAATATTAATGGCCCCAATATCAATATAACCATAATCTGATCGTGTATCACTAAGTTTAACGAGGATCTTCCTAGAATGTAAATAAGATGACAGCCATAATGCAAACTGACCCCTAAAACCAAGATTTTTTAACTTTTCTATAGCAACTCTTACGTTTATGGTATCAAATACTTTTGAGAGATCAAAGAAAAGTGCCCCCACAAAATCTCCCCGATCCAGTGCGATGTGAATGAAACTAAGCAATTCAGTGGTAGCACTCTCTGTTGATCTTCCAGGTAGAAATCCGTGTTGGTTGGAACATAATATATTGTATTTACTAAGGAAACTATACATTCTTTTGTATACACATTTTTCAAAATTTTTTTTATTCAAGAGCTAACGATCGACCTATCTAACACGACATTTTTTTAACAAAACTGTTTTTTATTTCCGTTGTGTATAACCAACTTAAGATATCCCTGAATACGAAAAAGATATCCACATGCGGTTTTCGCCATTTTATTGATAAGTTATTTTTCTTTGATAATTTATATTTCAAACTGCATTCTTCTTTTATAATTTAAAAAACTAGATTTAAAAAAAAAACCGCCCTCTAGCGTTCCTTTTATTTGTTAAATTTTTTTCAAAATTGTGATCGAAAAAAACTTTGATTCAGTTTTAAACAAAACCGAGTTTGCAAAGATTAATTAAGCAACGTGTTTCTATAACCAGGTCCTGTGCTGGATGAAACATCAGGACAATATAGGATAAGAACTAACAAAGAGCTGTTTTAAGATTTTTTTCACAAAGTACATAATAACGCTAAAAATGAATTTATTATATACATATGGACCGGATGGTATGTTGGTTTCAATTTTTATTTTTTAAAGAGTTTAATTCCATCACTGAAGACGTGACTGATCAGATATTAAACTGATGACTTAGATTACAAAATTACAATGAGACAAAGTTTTCCAATTTTTGTTGTATTCCTATTATTAATAAATAAATAATATGTATGTTAAAAAGTTTGTATAATGTAGTAAAGACCGTTGTTTTTTTTTTTTTTTCTAATGTATTTGTGAATTTTTCTCTGAGAATGTTTATAATAATAAAGAAAACGAAAAAATAAAGCTTGTTCAATGTTTCGCACATTGAAATCAAAAGTGGCACTATATAGCAGCACAGTATAGCTGTTTAAAGTTTTTTAACATGATTTTTATGCCCAGACTTAAAAATAAATTGAAAACAAGCAGTGTGATTAGTTTTAGATAATAATTTAATTATCTCTTTTTCAGTATAAAATAACTTTTAAATAAATTAACTTGTGTTTGTTGAAAAAAAGGTATTTGAAAAAAAAATTCAGTATAGTGCCACTTTTGTTTTTATACAATCAATTATTTTTTGTTTAATGGCATATCTATTTAATTCATTAACTCTTCTACTATTCTACTACTCCAATTGAGTAAATGAATGTCAGGAATAAAATAAAAACTAATTTTAGATGAATAAAGTATTTGTTTGTATGTACTACAAAAGAAAGTCTTACTCGAATCAGTCACGACAATATCACGCAATGTTTTAATTAAAATAAAATATTTTAAGACTATCAAAATAAACTAAGAAAATAAACGAATCGTAACAAAAAATGCAAATAGGCATTTGTAAAAATGTGATAATACTTAAGAGCTATTACATTTTCAATTAAAAATACTTTCATAGTAGGATCGGTAATATGCAGGAATCAACCCCGTATCCACAAGACTCCTCACGTCATTTGTCTTCCTTTCAGATATATCCAATTTTTGGTGGTACAGTGGTTTAAGTTCTTGAGGTCGGCTGTTTCTGGATGTTCTTTTTGCCAAATCAAGTTCCTTGAAGTCATCAAAATAAGACGTTTTATAGAATATTTTAATCTCATTCTTTACGTTCTTTTCAATTTTAATGACTTTTATATCAGACAACTTTACAACCGCACCATCAACACTCCTATTCAGCTTAATAACTGGCAGTTGTTTCAAATCCATAAAATCTTCGTATCCCATCTCATTTACAATGTACGGCGTCCCACGTTTTTTCGAACTTCTGATGGCACATACGTATTGGGAAGGTACGT
Source organism: Diabrotica balteata (assembly GCA_918026665.1). Classification (NCBI taxonomy): domain Eukaryota; kingdom Metazoa; phylum Arthropoda; class Insecta; order Coleoptera; family Chrysomelidae; genus Diabrotica; species Diabrotica balteata. The sequence continues at coordinate 8,009,281 of OU898276.1, read as the reverse complement.
AAATGGGTTCAAATTTAAGACTTTTTTTACTTCCTTCTCAATCGTTGAATGTACTGCGTCCCCTTCATTTTGTGTGTGGCCTTGGATTAAGAACTTATGGGTTATTGATTTTACTTTGAGATTTAATACTGCACAGATGTACATTCCAATGATAAACTGGTTCTTCTGTTGGCCACAGCAGTTATCAGAATAGAACACTATATCAAGATCTTTATTAGCGAAAGAAGACTTCTTTTGCAAAAACTTCAAAACACAGCTACCTATTTCATTGGCTCCACGATTGAGTTGAGATTCATCCCAAAAGTAACATTCAACATTGTCTGTTTTCAACTCCGATATGGTAAAATTCAAACAATTTATTTTGGACTTATAATAGAATGTTGATACGTCTCCTTTAGGAACCGTCATTACCGCTTGTAAGTCATAGCATGCAACGATAAAACAATCTGCCACTTTCTCTTTGTCACTAGCTTTTTCTTCGCGACTTTTTTGTTTTTCTGCTAAACGGCGGTCATAATCTTCCTTCAAAGCTTCCTTTCTGGGATCTTCAGCCAGCTTATATATTGTGCATTGTTCACATTGGTTCTTTTTAGGTATGAACAAACTAATATTAAATTCTTCGTTGGAAATTTTTTGATACGAATGTACCATAACATAGGGTAGTCCTTGCTCTATGCGATTGTCTTTTTAGTCTGAGTAAAGATCCATTACTGTTTTTTCCACCATCGATGAATTCCTTCGAGGTTTGTTGACTGAAGTAATGGCTCTCGATTCGAGGATGCTGTTTATGTATGTTTTTACTCCTACCAAATCGATAGACAACTTTCTGTGATTTTCATGTCTTCCTCTCTTTTCACCTTCTAGAATACCAGTAAAAGAATCTTTTTTTTAAATCAGTTCTGATACATACGTCAGTTATATCTAGTGTATTTTTGTAGAATGTCTTGCATACTCTGGTTTGAGTACTATTTATTTCAAAGTAAAAAGCATTTTTTGCCTGCCTATTTAAATTCATTTTCTTGTATTGATATTTCGGGATAATATTTTGAATACTACGAGCTATGTATTCTCTTTGTCGGTCTAAGGAAGCCATAGCACAGTAAGCATCAAACAGTTTTTGCCTTGACACTCCAAATATTTTATCTGAGCATTTCAGTCGACAGCTATTTCCACAAGTTTATTTTAGAATTTTTGCCGGAAAAACCTTTTTTGTTTTGGAAGTTGAAACATATTCTTGACCGGCATTTCTTAAATTCTTCGCAATACTGGCATACTTCGGCTTCTTTTTCTTCTCCTTATTTAGTTTATCATTGCCATCAGATGCTGAATGGGCGGCATGATTGTCATCGTGAGCTTGAGTACTTTGGTCATCTAACTGAGAATTTGAAGCTGTAGAATCTACATTATCAACTCGATAATTATTGTCAAAATCTCGTTCCAAAAAATCGTCATTCAGCAGCGAGACATCATTTTCAAAATTTTCTTCGACATCATTGCCGACATAATTATGAGCAGTTTGGTCATTTGTAAGATTTTCGTCATTTTTAGTATTTTCAGGTAACTGGTAATTTAGGTCGTTATTTATCCTGCAATTAATTACTTTGGCTTCATCAGCTTTTGAAAGATTAACATTGCTTGCAGAAGTTTCGATATCATGAGTACCTTGATTAGCTTTAGAGGTTGTAGGCAAATCAGACGACGTACATGATGAAGAAGTCGAGGAACTAGAGGAAGAAGAAGAGCTGGATGAAGATGAGGATGAACTGGAGGATGATAAAGTCGAAGTAGATCGGCGGCGTTTCTTTTTTGGGGGTAAGTACGTCCTATCATCATCTGAGGCGGGAGAAAAGTCGCCATCATCACTGATTTCAGCAGGTAAAAGGTTAGAGCTGTCTCCAATTTCATGTAAATAATTTATAATATTTAAAGCAGGAGATGTTATTTCTGTAAGTGGAACATCAGGCTGTTCGAAGGTCCTGGTGGATGTAGGCACAGTATTTTGGGTATTACTGTCATTCCCAATTGCCAGTTGTAATATCTTTTTTCCTCGGCTTCTTGATTGATTCATGATAGTTCTTGTACCTTTAACAATTAGTACTTTTTTAGGTTATATTCAAAAATTAAAGTCATTGGTAGTAAATACATAGAAATCTAAAGTGATAAATTTATAAAATAATGAAATTAGCCTTTTACAAAGTTTTAGCTTTTATAAAATAATACGGAATAAACGTGATAAAAACAAAATGTCGGTGTTTAATATCCTAATTCTCTAATTAAATATACATTTTTAAATAAAACAATGACACTTTACTTAAAATGACGTCTATTTAATATGGCAAGAAATTAAAAATATTACATTTAAACCACAATAATGACACTAAGCACAATATGCCCCTTATTTATTCTATATAAACAGAGTTATCTGGAATAGTTGAGTAAAATATCAGCACTTTACAAAATATGCCAATAACGAAATCATAATTTGTTGTATTTTTACTATCAGTAATTAAAAAAAGGACATTATACAAAATATGTCACTTTTTCACTCACCTCAGCTAAGAGTCGTTGCTGCGGCTGGACCTTTACTGGTTTAGTGTCGGTTTATCGGTCACGACCCATGCTCGCGACAACAAAGTAAGAAGTGACATTAGCGACGTCTACAGAAAACCGAGCGAGCTATTACAACGGAGATCTTTGCAACATACGTAGTTTTGCTCGTAGGTTTTAGATATCGCTGTAACTAAAAACCACCGAATTTTGTATAATGCCACTTTTGATTTCAATGTGCGTTTGTTTTAAACTACTGTTTGTTTGTATTTTACATAAAAATTATTTTAAACCCCAGCAAATGTTTAAAATTGTTAATAACAACAAAATGTTTAAAACGAAATAACTCTGCCAAAAACAGATGGTATGGTAATGTGACAACAGATCTGAAATAAAAAGAAAAAACTAAAAGGTGCAGAATCATAGTTAGAGCGTCAGGTATTGATTTTACATTTTATCTAGATTTGTAGACATACAATCACCATATTTTATTATTTTTGTCATAAAGTAATGTAACGTAAAAATTAAATATCTGGGTATGTACCTATTACGTCAAAATAGACATATGATAAAGAGTTCCCTGATTTATCATGCCGCAGACAATTGATAATAAAAAAGAACTTTCCGATTGTTACGATAAATTTATACTGTTAGATAATTATTATGTATTAAATATGCTATTTACCAGTACTAGACCACATTTGTACTTAGAACTAGTTTATTTTTAATGTTTCCACTTCCCGTTCGGAAATCGCCTTTGAAAATATTAATCATGAAAAATTTAGTTTTTTGAACGTCTAATAGTAGTTTTGTCTGCCCTATTATTAAAACTCAGACCCCTAGATCCTTGTAGATAGAGGATGATACTTAATTTTATCCTTTTTGTTATTCCACTCATCCATCTAAGAATTCTTCTATTTCCGCTTTATGCATTTATTGCTATTCTTCCTTATCCTAGATGGTCTTATCGCAGTTTTAAAGAATTTTCCCTTCAGTCTTATGGGAATCTTTCTATTAAACAACACAACACTCGCCTATTTCCCGATTTTTATTTTTAAAATCTGAACAAAAATTTTTAAAGTAACTATCTTCTAATCTTCACAGTCAGGCGTGTGTAATATCTTTCGTGATTTTTACTATTTCTCCTAGATCTCTTTCTTCATTGTTCTCAGCTTTAAGCATGATTAGTTTTCTTTTTCCTATATTTGTCTTCATTGTTTTAAACTTTTGTTCTTCTCTATGATTTTCTTAATGCGATCTTCTTGGTATTTAAATCTTCCTTAATCGGTTTCTTATGGCTTTGTTCAGTTCGGTAAACTCCACTGTATTTCTTTTGTTATCATTCAGGAGTTGTCGTCGTTTTTTTAGCATATCTTGTGATTTAGCGCTAATTTTTTGTTGTTTTCGCTTTTGTTTATTAGCAATCTTCAGGCCTGCTTCTAGTAGTTCTATTGTTATTTTATCGTTTAATTCGTCTAGTTGCAAACCCTTTAGCTGTGATATGTCACTTCTTTTTTGCTGGTTTATGTATTGTTCTTTGCGTTCTTTAAGAAGTTCTGTATCTATCTCTTTTTTAGATGGTTTAAATTTTTGTCTGTCTGTTGTGGCGTTAATTTTGATTTTGGCTCTAACAATTCTGTGATCACTTCCTACGGAAATCATGTTTATGACCGTAACGTCTTGTACTATGTTCTTTTCTTTGGATAGGATGTAATCAATCTCATTTTTTGTTCAACCATTTATTTTATTAAACCATAATAATACTATTGAGATGAAGTCAAGAATTTATAAAGCCAGTGTAACACCAATAATGACACGTGTCTCAGAAACAAGACCCGATATAGCAATAACACGAAGGCTATTGGAAATGGCAGAGAGGCGAGTACTGAGAAGAATTACAGAAAATACTGAGAGTTCGAAAGAGAAGTGAAGTCATTAGAAGAAAATGTAACGTACATTCTATAAATGAATAGACAATAGAAAAAAAAGAATGGAATAGTCACATAAGTAGAATAGGGGAGACCCGTGTCGTCAAAATAGCAAGAAATAAGTCACCAATCGGTAGATGAAGTATCGATACGTAAAAGATGGAGTGACAACCTTCCATAGAGATATAAATCTGCCAGTGAACAAGTAGAATTTTTTATAAACAGAAAGAAGAAGAAGTTAATCCATCATTGCCGCTCCATTATAGTTCTACAATTTCTTTGGTATCTCATCTTCACCTGCAGCTTTTGTTCTTTAGTTTTTCAAGTATTTTTTGTACAATGTCGATACAGGGGTAATAAAAACACGTCATAGAAAGAAAAGCAATATTTGAATTTATTTTCAAAAGTAATACAAAAGTATGTAGTTAAAAATATTGCTAAATTCACGATAAATATAATTCATTCCTTTCATCGGATGTAAGGATTCACTTATTGTGTTGAATTAATCCATTTCTAACGCTTATATCTGATTTAAAATCGGCGGAAATGATCTTGGCTACAGCTGTGATTGTTCTTGGCCTAAAATTACAATAATAATATTAAAACAAGAAACAATACTAATAATAGTATATTACTTTATGAGGCGGAGAAGCATGACTTTTCTTGACGCGCCCTATATTACAATAGAGGGCAAGTCAAGAAAAGTCGCTTCTTTGCCGAATTAAGTATACTATTTTTTCTTCAAACGAAGCAATTTTCAACCATAAATAGTACAATTCATACGCTATTTTTACTCGAAATTAACTGTGACAACTATCAAAGTCGTCTAGATGTTAGAAATTAAAATAATTAAGCCGTCGGTGGGATTTGCGTCTCCCTGGTTACAGTTGTTTGACAGTTGTTTGCAATTATTAAAGACAGCTTATTGTTGTTGCAACCGCAAGCGCAAATTTAGCGCAAAAATGGAAAACCTAAACGAAATTGAGTCCGCGGCTAATGATGCAGTAGCACGTTTGGGGCCCTTCAAATCCGGAATAAAGTATCGGTTAGCGTACAAGCACTTCCAAGAGTGGTGCGATACAAGAGGAGTACGGCAAGTTACCGAAGACGTTTTTACTGGCATATTTTAATATAATGGAAAATCAAAAAAAAATAAATGGAAATCTTCTATAATTTGGTCACGATACTCTATGATAAAATCCGAGTTAGGTATTAGAAAAAATGTGGATATAAGCAAATTTTTAAAGTTACGTGCCTTTCTGAAAAACACAAGCGAAGGATATACTGCAAAGAAGTCTAAAGTTTTCACTAAAGACGAGTTTGATAAATTTTTGCGCCACATAAGTTGTATTTAGATTTAAAGGTAAAAAAAATTATATTGCAAAGCATGTAGTATACTCTACTAAATTATAAAAATATTTTAGATTGTTTTGTTAATTGGGGTTACCGGCGCCTGTCGATGCGACGAAATGGTAAAAATGAAGACTGTGGACATTGAGGATAAAGAAAATGTAATAATTATCAAAATCCTAGACAGTAAAACACGACAAATTAGATCTTTTACGATAATTGGTCAAAACTACATTAAACTGTATAAAAAGTATGCATCACTGCGGCCTGAAAATTTCACAGAAAACCGATTTTTTATCAAGTACCAAAATGGAAAGTGTTACCGAAGCGTCATGAGAATATATTCGCGCAGTAGTCCAAAAAGTAGCTAGTTATTTAAATTTAAACGATGCAAGCGCATACACGGGTCACTCTTTGCGACGAACTTCAGCAACATTTTTAATTGATGGAGGCGGAAATCTAGAATGCCTCAAACGACATGGGGGCTGGAAATCAAGCACGGTTCCCGAAGGATATATAGAGGATTCAATAAGAAATAAGAACGATAATGCTCAAAAAATTTTAAACCCTCATGATTCTCCAACATCGGGAATGATTGCTGAAAGTTGTTCTCAACCATCAGTATCATCAACAATTACCAATTTGAAAATGCCTCATTAACTAATTGTACTTTTAATATTACTATAAATAAAAATGATGTTTAATTGTTGTTAATGACATTTGTATTGTTGCTTTGTGACATGTTTCATATTGTTGCCATGACAACATTTTCCTTCCACGCCGTAAAGAAATGGGGAAAAAACTGCTGCCGGCGGAGACATCAAACTTTGACAGGATCAAGTTAGATAAGTAATGTCATCATTATTTGACGTTTGAAGAAAAACATAATTAAATACAATAAAATAAATATTCTTTCCTTTTTTTTTCACAATTTATGTTGCTCATATACACCTGTCCTAACATCAGTTGTTACAGACCAATGAAAAACACTGCGTATGATACCTAACTCCCCTTGGTATGTGAACAATGCAACCATGCACAATGACCTAGAAGCATTAACTGTAAAAGATGTCATATCACTTTAAGCCAACAAGGCCAAAATTCTTAATTCAATGCACCACAGCCAAATTATCAGTGAATTATATCAGCCACCAATAGAGAAATAGAGACTGAAGAAGACTTGGCCAAAAGATCTGGCCACATAGGTGAAAATGACGGTACCCAAATCAAGTCAATATTTTCATCACATTTATTAATTAAAAAAAGTTAAAAAAACTGCCTTGTTAGATAAAGTGTATTGTTACAATAATAAATATTATGACGTATAAAAACTGTAAATATATTTACTCATTCGCGAATGTTCTAGGTCAGATACTACCGAATTCTACAAAAGGGTCGGATAACCAGTTCAGTTACTAAGAATGCCGTCGGCGACGACCTCTGAATTTACCAGAATGCGATTGACTTTTCGAGACCTGCTGGATGAGTCACCTAATGGATGTCACGTCATCGGTGCATCCTTAGACTTTTCGAGATAACGGCATTTTATATATAAATAGCGTGGATTTTATTGAGCAGTTCGTAAGAAGATAAATTTGGGACTCGCGTATTTAAATGTACGTCGTAATAAATTATTGTAAAATAAATTAGTATTAATAAAGACTTATAAATTCGTGAGTGTTATAAATATTGAACCTTTAATAAATTAAATTAAGAACAATAAATTAGGACTAATAAAATCATTATAGTATTTTTACCTGACTCTAGAAAGACTTTATTATAAAATTGAATAACTACATCAGTAACTTTCATATTCGGTGTAAGAAAATTTTTAAGGGTATCAACACCTTTTCTGGGTAGTCTATCAAATGGATAACCCATAGACCGACGATCTGGATACTTTTTATCTTTAATGCCACAATAGCTTCCTGCGTCTCCAGGTTTGCCTATAATATCCTGGTCGATCTGAAATTATAACAATAATATTAAAATAAGAATTAAAGCGTTTAATGTAAAAATAAAAGTAAAAGTCGCCCATAACTACAGTGATTTATATCCTCTTTGTTATTTTCAGGCTTCTATATTAGGTTGGTAGAATTTAAATTTAGTTTTGTGTGATATGTCCTTATTTGTAGGAGCATCACTCTTTCTGAGATTGGGACAAAACCCTCGATGGCTCTGTTGGTTGCTGTATCAACAATAATTGCTACTCTTCGGCTATGTTAATGATCAATGTTTCCCGACTGATATAGCGTATAGGTGTTTGTCAAAAGGGTATTCTGTGTTAGACAACCATGTCCAGCTTAATTATTATAAATTTATATTCAGTCTAATTTATGCATGCATAACATCCTGCCGAATGTCGTTAGATAAGTTTGTAGTTATGTAGAACAGTTATTATAGTTTCTAGTTTATACTTACCCTGTCACCAGCAAAATCCGAAATCATCACAAATAGTTCTGCTTTAAAACGATCATTTCCTTTTGGTATCAACATATTTTCGGGCCAACCGCATCCACAAAGATTAAATTTGGCCAACCCATCTCCTTCTGTTGGTCTACTATTATACAAACTTCGGTAAGTTCTCTCAAATGGAATAGTCACTGAAGATTCGCTTGAATTTCTGGTTATTATGTTTATTCCCGGTGTCACTAAAATTGAAAAGCATGAGTGCAAAATAAATTTTTTTAACAAAAATTCGAAAGCCAGTCGATTTTAGATCGCTAAACAATTTTAGGGGAACGAGAGATTAAAATAAATTACCAACAATTCGGCAGGAGTTTTTATTACTTTACGAGTTGACTAGAACAAAAAGATGACCAGTAAAACGCCAGATGACTCAAAGAAAAAAATCAAAGGGATTGAAATCTGAAGATCTAGCTGACCATTCTATTGTCGCTCTTCGACCAATTCACCGTGCGGAAAAATGTTCATTCAAAAACTTCGAAGCTCATCATCATCATCATCATTTTTATCATCATCCAGCTTCTCATGTCTACTGTTGGATATAAGTCTCCTATATATGTTAGGTACGCTCTATTTTCCATATAATGACCCTTTACTGCATCGGTGGTCTTCCGCGGCTTCTTTTATCTTTACACAGTGTTCTTTCTAACAACTTCTTAGTTTAGCCAGAGAACTAACGAGCTATCATCTTTGAGCCTAACTACATGTTCCATTTTAGCCTTGATATGTTCCTGATGGTGTATTTAATTCCCGTCCCGTTCTTTTGCGAATCTCTTCGTTTTCAACGTGGGCTATAAGTTAAATTCCTAATATTGATTTTCCCTTCTCCCCTGTGAGCTTCTCAGTTTATTAGTGTTTTGTGTAAAACTAGAGATCATTAGTTAAATAATTTAGAAACAAAATAATGAAAGAAAAAATGCAATATTTTGACTGCAAATCAATTAGCAAAAAATAGCAACTATCAATTGTAAATAAATTACGAAAATTAGCTGGCTTTAACTCATTACTGTTATATGTACAAAGAATAGAAGACTCACCTCTGAAATATTGGTATATTAATTATTGTAGCAAGCAGTAGAACGGTACCACGTCGCGACGGACGCCCGGCGCCGAAGCTCAAAAGACGAACCGATAAACTGAATGTTTTCACTACGCTGTCTCGCTAGAAAGTGTCTATTTCTTCGTATAAAATAGTCCGAAATTCTCTGGTTATATTTCTAGGTGGTCCATAGGGTAAGAGAGTCAAGTGCACAACAATAAAACGCTCTACTGTATTACGATTTTGAATGGCAATAATTTTAACTGAATGGTCACAGAAATATAATACTTTACAGCAGTTTCTGTGTTTGCGACGTATTTCCAAAATAACAAAGAAAGTCGAATCTTTAAACTACTAAAGTGATATGTGTGGTCTCTATTACTATATGGCTATAAGACCTGGACATTAAAACATTATCACGTCAAAAAATTAAATTCATTTGAAATGTGGACGTACCGCCGAATGTTAAGAATAAGCTGGACCGTCAAAACTACGAATGAAAAAGTACTGAGAGTAATGAACACACGCCGTCATCTGGTCAATACTGTCAAAATTAGAAAGATGTTATATCTAGGACACATAATGCACCATGGGGAATTTGAGCAGCTCCAGGTAATATTAGAAGGCAAGATTGAAGGTAAAAGGGGCATAGGACGAAAGAAAAAATCTTCACTAGGCTACGAAACATCAGAGATTGAACCCACACCAAAGGGAATTAATTAATTCATCAAGAACAGAACAGAGAGAAATTTGCCATATTGATCGCCAACCTCAACAGACAAATTAGACAAAAGGCACTTAGGAAAAGAAGATCAAATTATAGTACAGGAAAAGAAAAATATTAAATGTAAAATATGAAAATAAAAACTAAATACTTTCCCAAACAATTAGCATTATTTTTAGTGATCGTTGTTTTGGATCCATGTGTTCTAACTGGAAGCAAACATTTATTGTATACCTTTCTCTTAAGGCTCACAGGGAATGTATGCTTCAATCTGGCGTATGCAGACCAACCTAAACAAGTCCAGCGTAGTCCTTGTCCTAGGCGTACCCAGCCCGGTACAAGTCAATTATTTACCCAGTTGTTACAAATGGAAGTAAAACATGGACTCTATATGAGCGGTAAATAAATAAGCTGCTGGTATTAGAAAGGAAGGTTCTTAGAATGATACTTGGACCTCAAAGAGATAAATTGACAGGAGAGTGGAGAAGGTGCCGCAATGCTGAATTGTTGACTCTGTACGGGACTGAAAACATCGTTAGACATAGATAAACTAACCACATAAGATGGGTGGGTCATGTGGTAAGATCAGAGAAAGACAGAGTTTTTGAGAGACCAGACGGTAGAAGAACAGTAAGGTGTCTCACAAAAAGATAGAAGGTTGATGTTGAAGCTAACTCTGAGATTCTGTTGAAGATCCATCCTTAGTTGTAAAGTCAGTCAAGAAAAAGAAGAAGAAGTAACTCTTCCCAACTGCTACCAGTATGTTCAATTTTTCACATACAAAATACAATATTATATTTTTCGCTGTATTAACTACTATAATTCCGAACTTTAATTCCAAAATCATCACCTAATCGTCTTAATCCAACCGCCTGACTACCGCTAGTATATACAACAGTAGTATTGGTAAGCGTTTCATAAACGTAATTCAACTATTGTTTATATTACGTTTAATTACCTATTCCAATTGTTTTAAACCAAACTTTTGACACAGTCCCATCGAGTTATAATCTATGGAGAAGCTATGATCATATTAACATGTGTATTAAAAACAGCGTAGGTGGGTGTGGTTAACGATCATACCAATATGGCGGTGGGATCAAGGCCAGACTCAATAATATTAAAACTACTATACAAATATGACTCGTTATTCAGAAGATTTAATCATAATCAAAAAAAGTGCAATATATTTTTAATAAACTATGATTTATTTATCCCGTGCTAAACACTAAAAATACGATATTCTATACATACAGATAAATTAATATAGTCAAATAAGTTATATCTGAAAGAGATAATAATATAAATAATATTTTAAATTGTAAAATGAATATACGGTAAGAAATAACAGTACATTATCGTATAACAGTTATAAGATTTTTTATGAATACTATTAATTATTTATTCTCTAATGTACGGACCATTACTTTGTTTACATATTTGTATACTAACCTGTGGAACGTTATTTCTGAAGATTTTTTATTAACATTGCTTCTGTTACTGTAACTACGTTGAGAACAAGAAACCATTATTATGCACTATCACAATATAACATTACAGTTTCTATAAAAATATTATAAAACTAAAAATATTCGAAAAACAATAAACGTAAACAATCATACACGATCTGTCAAAACGATCATACCAATATGGCCGAAGTGAGGTCATTTTTAGTCACGTGATGCCCTCTCCATAGATTCTAACTCGATGCACAGTCCTAATAAGGTATGTGCAGGTAATATGGCCACCTTAAGAACTTTTGTCCGTATTTGTGGCCAAATATAATTTTTTTAAAAAGTAACTTTTATTACAGTTACATGGGTTATCTAAATATATATTTATTGTATAATTTTGCAAAAATTGATAAAAATATGATATTTATGACTTAATTAAAAAAATATTGCTATTGGCCATATTACCAACATGGTGTCGCTAATATGGCCACTCTACAGAAAGTAAATTTTTATATCTAATTATGAAGCTTAACACAAAATAGAATAAAATAGTTTCAGATTTTTCAACAGTTTTATTACATGTTAAGCAAATACAGTACAGAAACCTAATATTGTCTTATTTTTCACAATCAGGGCATAAGAACGTATCAATTTTGTCTTTAGCTGTGAGATTCATGCACTCTTCGTGGATATAAGTGCTATACACGCTACATACTCTCATATCCACCATCCTGTCTTCCTTGCATAATTTGCAGAACCAAGATTTTTGTTGTTTTGTTACCTTTTTCTTAGCAGGCAAGGTCTTAAATTTGTTTTTTGGATTTTGTAATTTTCGTAGCATTGACGAGACTCTTTTACCATCTGTAGTATGCGTATTGGCTTCAATATTTTCTGAATCACTTTTTCCAATACATCTACCGAATAAATCTTTAGTAACAACTTGGGCTCGATTGTTGATAGCTGGTTTTCTAGGTTTTTTGTTATCGTTCTTTATTGCTGCATTTTCAGGTGTTTCGAGCATAATTGTGAATGAAGTATTTTGGATGTTTGAGAAATCACTGTGATCGTCTTCTGAATCAATAACTTCATCACTGCTAGAATCATGCAAACTAAAGTATAAGTCAGAGTTGCTACTATCAGGGTCTATAAATGGTTTTTCCGGGCGATTCTTCGGTTGAAAATCCGAAGTAGAGGGACGACAAGAGTTACTACTATCAGTGACCAGACATACTTCTTTTGAGCTATTTTTCGGTTGTAATCCCAAAGTAGAATGACAACGGTAATATTTTTGTTGAATGCCTGAAGTTGATAGCATGGATAAATCATCTGCTTTATTACATGCGTTAGTTTCTGATAATGTGACATTCTCTTTATCTTCTTGATGTTGGTATGTGATAGTACTAGGGGCAAACGCTATCTCTGGGATAGCTTCTGGGTTGAATGGATAAATTCCCGTTGAAGAAAACCCCGATTTTATATTAGATGGTGTCATTGTTTTGTCCCAAACTGTAGAAAAAATTGCCCCAAATCTCTGTCGCTATGAATAGAATAATATTTCATAACTTCATCATCCCAGTAATATTCAAAGGCTCTAAATACAGCTTTGTCCATTGGTTGGAGCTCGTGAGTAGTATTACTAGGTAAACAGTATAGAGTAATTTCGTATCTTTCGGCAGTTTCTACAATAGTGTGATCCAAATGGCATATTGCACCATCAAATATGATAATACATGGACCAGCAACCTTAAATTTTGAAAAGTGTTGAAGCCAAACTGAAAACGTTTCAATATTCATGCTACCTTTTGCAGTCATTTGAACAACAGCACCTGGAGGTAGTGAGTCAACCCATTCTGGCTTACTACTTTTACCCTTAAAAAGTACCATTGGAGGGATTGCTGTACCGAGAACATTACCACAAGAAACAATGGTAACACTTTCTCCATGTTCGTTTACAACAACATGTACTCTTCTAGCCCCTTTTTGTTAAGGTGAAGTGTTAACCTGCAACCTTTCTCGTTTACATTATATATCCGTTCGGGCTTATCAAGTATGTCAATTTCTATTAAAATACCTTCCAGCTTAGTAAAATGATCTTTTACAATAAATTTATTAAGCTTTTGTGCCCTAGCCGGATTTAAGTTTTGTGCTTTCCTAGGTCTGATTTGAGGATTGTGCTTTATAAAACCACGTAGCCAATGACGACCAGCTATTCCTTTGCTTTCTTGAAAAGGATTTGGGATATTATTGAGTTCTGTAAACCGATATACATACTTACAAAGTACCCTTGCAGTAAGTGGATATCCAATTTGCGAAAGACGGATAATACGCTGAACTAATTCTGCTTCTTGGGCATTTGTAAGTATAGTCTTTCGCCATAGACAAGACTTTACTTGTTTTCCCTCTTCTAAATATCGTCGAAGTGTCCGCCTTGGGATGTGATATGTACGACTAGCTGTGTTAACTGCGGTCCCATTTTTCACCGCTCTTAAAGCTGCTGACAAATTTTCTTCCGTCCAGTTGCCTCGTAGGCCCCTGCGCTCATACTGGGGCATTTTTTATTTCTGTAATAAAAGAAATAATAACAATACAGCAAACAAAATATGCATTGTAGAGTAATATGGCCACGTAAGATAAATATGGCCATGGCCATATAACCCTACTTTTCACCTGGCCATATTACTCAACACTGTATTTTGATATTTTGTCTAAGAAAAAATGTATTAAATCAAAATTTATACAATAAAATAAGAATATGTACATGATTTTGAAGGTATACGAAACATGTAAGTACAATTAATATATTAAAAACTTACCTATTAGATTCAGTTCAGACTTTTTTAAAAATTACGAAATTAATAACCAACTTCTGCAATGACGAGTTTTCACAACAATGATGTATGGTTCTGACGTATAGAGAATGTGGCACTATCTGTTTAACAATTTCGGCACTAAATGTGTATTACTATGCTAATATCAAGAGTTCTACGGTTTAAACATAAAAATAGTAAGAAATTTGTTGGATGGCCATATTACTGTACATGGCCATATTACCTACACCTACCTTACAATGAATAAAAAATCAAACAATCCGACGATAAAAGGCATACGGATTTACGCGAAGAAGAAGAAATATTTAATAATTAAATTAGACTCACGATTTACTGTAAATTTGTCCAGCTCAATAAACATGTTTTTCTGATTTTTGAAAAGCCAAGAGGTATGTCTTTCATCGTATTTGGGGGCCATAAAGATTCGACAAGTTCCAATAGTGGGACCGTTCGTGTCATTATTGACAGTTATTGTGTAGATGAACGGTTGGTGTTGCAGATGTGTGAACTCTACGAGAACAGCACCGTTCTGTACGAAGTCCAGGCCGCTTGACAGATCTATTTGGGATTGTTGCCAATATGTTTGAAAAGTGTTAACAGGCACATCCTCCGTTTGGACTTGGACTTCAAAATCTTCTACAGTAACATCGGCAAAATTTAACTATGGGCAAAAATATAACATTTAGCAAAAATTAACACTGTTCGTCTTATAAATAGTTCCCAAAAAATTAATTTTATATTGTAATTATTAATTTTGTAACCTTTGTGTACGAAATTTATTCCCATTAACACTAGAAAGTCGGAGGGGGCAAATTTGACCCTTGTTGCGATTTGAAGTTATTGTAGTTCTTTTAGATAGATAAATTTTGATAGATGAAATTATGTTATGTACGTTTATTCCTAGAAGGTATTTTGTTACATACTGTTTGTTCCTTGAAAGTATTGTTTGTTTATTGAGCGGTTTATTAGGTTCTGCTGACTCTCGTTTCTAGAATATTGAAACATTCGTTCAATTGTGAAAATTCAAGACGACTGTAAAAATGTCTCGTCGTGAACTATCAGAGCTTGAACTTTTTGAAGAAATACGAAAAATACAAGATGTTTCGGGAGGTGAATCTGAATTTGCAGAAAATAATGAGTCAGACGATGAACAATACGTACCACCACAAAATAATGATTCAAGTGACTCCGATGCTTCAGAGCAGTTAGAAAGCTCTATTGTACAAGACTCATCAATTTATGTAAACACTGCTTCTACAACTCAACAGCACGAGTCAGCTAATTTTATCGTGAATCCAAGTGCATCTAAGCCAAGTCACGAGAGAAAAAGAGGTCAACAAGGAAAAACTATTTCAACCGGAGACACCGAACAATCGAAAGACGGAACAACGTGGAAAGTTATTGATTCTGGATCAGTACCTGGTAAGATTATGATTTTTAGTATCTTCATATTCATTGAATGTTTGCTCATTACAGGACGCCGCGCTCAGCACAACATTTATCGAGAGGAATCAGGTCCTACGTCGTATGCAAAAAGGAACGTGAGGAACAATTGTGTGGTAAGTGCTTGGCATCTAATATTCAACGACAGTATGTTACGTCATATAAAATAATGCACTATTACAGAAGCACATCGATGTTTGAAAAATGACGCATGGACTATAACTTGGAATGGAACAGCTTGTGATCAACAGTATGAGGTCCTCAGTTTTTTAGGCAAACTATGCCACGAGACAGATTCAAGGATATTATAAAATATCTTAGATTTGACATAAAGCAAATGAGATCTGAACGATTAAAAACCGACAAATTTGCTCTGGCCTCTGCGGTTTGGAATGGATTTATAGAAAATAGTGGTGCATGTTACAAACCGGGAATAAACCTTACTATGCACGAACAACTACTGCCTTCTAAAGCCAGGTGTGCCATTCACACAGTACATATCAAATAAGCCGGATAAGTTGGGCATAAAATTTTGGCTTTTGACATGCGTTGAATCAAAATATATTGTAAATGGTTACCCTTATACTGGCACTGATCATCTACGTAAGAAAGATACAAGTGTTGGTGAACATGTTGTTTTGCGGTTAATAAAAAATCCACTGGGAAGGGCAAAAATGTAACGACATATAACTACTTTACATCGTTAAAATTGGCCAAGGCATTGCAAAAAAAATCAACAAGTCTTGTGGTACTTTGAATCGCAACAGAAAGGAAGTTCCTCTAAACGTAAAGAGTAAAAATGGAGAATTATATGTTACCCATATATTCCAGAGCGACGAAAAGATAACACTTACTGCATACCAAGGAAAGAGTCACAAAAATGTGCTTTTGTTGAGCTCATTACATCAATCAGTGGATGTTGCTGTCGATGGAAAACAACTTCCTCAAACAGTAAGTTTTTATAATTGAACAAAATACGGGGTTGATATAGTGGACTAAATGGCGCGTCTTTATACTACAAAAGTTGCTTCAAGACGATAGCCAATGCAAGTGTTTTATAACATTCTTGACTTAGGAGCAATAAATGCATGGATTATTTATAAAGAAGTTACTGGAAGTAAAATCAGTCGTCGTAAGTTTATTCTTCAGCTGTGTGAAGAATTACGGGCTCCATACCTTGCCTCCCGAAATCTGGTACTATACCCAGCACCACCGGATTTACCAACCCCCAGCACTGATACTAGCCAAAAAGAAAAAAAAGTCAGTTAAAAATGTTTTGTAAAGGAAATCATACTTACAATGAGTGCCACAGCTAAAACAAGGCAATGTGTGGCAAATGTCAAAAACTGCAAACTGTATGGTATTCCAAATATTTAAAATAAAACTAAAAAATTAAATCAAATTCTATCGTCAAGAGTTTATATAATGTCTTAAAACTGTTTATTTTTATTTTTTGGTTATTCCCAAATAAATAGTTAATTCTAAACTTGGTTTTTATTGATTTAGGAACTTAGGACCAGAATGATCCCTTTGGGCTTTCTAGGTAGGTATGCTAAGCCCGACTTTCTAGTTTTAACGGAATTAAGGATTTTGCTACAAACATATCAGCACTTATTCACATGTTAAACACAGTTTGCACCCATTTAAAAAAGAGATCAGCTAAAAGAATCATAAGTACCCTAAAAAGCAAATTCTTAGTAACATTAATTTAAAGTCCGGTAGAAACACGTCAAGTAATAACAGGTTAACGTAGAAGCTCGATAGCTTCAACTTGTAGAGCAGGCAGGATTCCGAAAGGGTTACAGTACAGCGGATCATCTTATCACGGTCAGAATTCTAATAGAGAAAGCCAAAAAATTCGCCAGGGAGATCTTATCTCACCAAAGTTATTCACACTTGGACTGGAAGACGTGGTCAAAGACATTAACTGGGCTGAATGTCTAAATATTAATGGAAGTGGGTCATTTAAGATACGCTGATGACATTGTAATATTCGCTACAAGTTTCGAAGAACTGCAGACCATGATGACGCAACTATTTCAAGCTTCGGAAAAAGTAGGTCTTAAAATGAACTTAGAAAAAACAAAAATTATGACAAATACACCGAACATTAGAGAAATAACCTTGAACGACAAAAATTTAGAAACAGTAAGCGAATACATCTACCTGGGACAAATAATGAAAGTTAGTAAAGAAAATTAAACTGCCGAAATTACCAGAAGACTATATAAGGTTAGCGTGGGCAGCATTTGGAAAACTGAGTTGGGTCTTGAAAAGCACTAAAATAGAACAATATTTGACAACATTACTCCAATGAATTATCCAATAAAAATACTCCAATTAAAATCAGACTTTGTTACGGTTTTGTTCTTGGATATCAACAACGAAGAAACACATATTTATCCTGTTCGAGGACACTCCTTTAGTCAGTTACGACAAAAATTTTGGGGTTATAAGATATGCCTAAAAAGAGTTCAAGATGTCGAGAAACCCAAAGTTTACCTAGAAAAAATCGTACAGTTCAGACAAACTCCCTCTCCCTTCTGCCTCAAACATGACTCCTCTATAATATATAACTGGGATGCAGCATTTCTTTCTTATTTTTTTTTAAGAAATTCCTGTGAATAAAGATTGTGAGTTTAAAATACAACAGTATCGCGTGCTGAAGTATAAACCTTGTAGGAGACTGGCTGCTTATAAAACCTACTTTGAAATATATACCCCTTTTAAATATGTAAAAACACATTTGCCTTGTATTGCCTGCAAATTAAACACAGAAATCCTAGAG
This sequence comes from Diabrotica balteata, assembly GCA_918026665.1. Taxonomy (NCBI): domain Eukaryota; kingdom Metazoa; phylum Arthropoda; class Insecta; order Coleoptera; family Chrysomelidae; genus Diabrotica; species Diabrotica balteata. The sequence continues at coordinate 7,990,714 of OU898276.1, read as the reverse complement.
ATACAAACTGGGTAGGATATAATGAGTCCCTCAGTAAAAATAATTTCCCTCGGGTAAAGTATGTACTTGTTTAAAGGCTCAGAGGTTATAGATTCGGCGGCAGAAACGATAAGCCAAGCTATTATGGCGGCTTACCAGGAAAACTGTCCAGAAAAAAAACAAGAAAAAGAATCGGCAGTAATACAGTCTGGTGGAACAACGACTTAAAGAAGATGAAGTTGGAAGTTCGAAGTCTATTTAATAAAGCCAAAAGTAACCAAGATTGGGATAACTATAGGTATAAGCTAACGCTATACAATAAAGAAATTTGGAAAGCTAAAAGGAATTTTGCGAGGAGATTACAGATATCCCGGCATGTTCTCAAATCCATAAAGTCCTGGCAAAGGATGGTGCTACAACGAAAGGAGTGGGTTTCCTAAGGAAAGCTAATGGCAAATTGGTGAGCAAATTTAGCATGAAATTATATTAAATATAATGTAGTGTAAACAAAATGATTCAAAGAGTGTCCAGTTTTAAATATCTTGGTTGCCATATTACTGAACAACCAGATCCAGATCAAGAGATAAAATGTAGAATCGAGATAGCCCGCACGACATTTTTAAAAATGAGGTCATTCTTCTGTAATGATAACTTGAAACTTCAACTTCGAAAGCGCATGGTTAAATGCTACATTTGGTTAGTCCTCTTATACGGTGTCGAAGCATGGACATTAAAAATATCCACCATTAATCGTCTGGACTTTATCCACCGACTTTGAAATGTGGCTGCACAGACGTATACTAAAAATTCCATGGACGGCTATGCTGACAAATGTGGCAGTCCTTGAGAGAGCAAATGCTGCTCGCGAGCTGCTTAATAACATCAAATGTAGAAAGATGGCCTATTTTGGACACGTAGACGTAGTAAGGGGAGACCGATATAATATTCTTCAACTTATTATGATGGGTAAAATCGAAGGACGCAGAGGAATTGGTAGAAAGCAGGCCTCTTGTTTGAAGAATATCAGGGAGTGGACAGGAATAAAGAAAGCTGAGCAACTATTTAAAATAGCTCGAGACAGAGACAGTTTCGCCATGTTAATCGCTAACGTCAAGGGGACTTGATAGGACACGTAAAGAAGAAGTAAACAAAATAGAAGTTTTCTTGTTGTACAAAGACTGATTATTTTAAACCTTTGTATACTATAATACATAACTGTAGTATACCTACTATAGAACAGTAAAAAGATATAATCCTTTTTTCTGCCAAAGACGTTTTATTGTGCCAAATGTGTTCTTCAGAAGAAGGGCTTATATGAACTTGTTTTAATACTCTTCATTTAAAAAGAAAAAAAGGACGTATTTTATAAAGATGTTCTTTCTTATTTTATCAATGGGTCAAAAATTCTTAAAACTAAAACACTTAAACAATGCAAGTGTTGGTTCGCCTTAGGTATTAATGTTAAATCTTTGAAAGTTTTCTCAAAATACACTTTTAACGGATAGGCAATTCTTCTAGCTACCGCCTTTATTGTCCTGACTCTGTCTATTATTTTCTTTTTTATCCAGCTTTAGTGAGATTGTAGATCATTTTATTTTTTTCTTCTTAGTACCTTTGTTGTCTATAGTTTTCCTTTGACGCAAAAGATCGAAATTTTGATATTTAAGCAAGTTTTAGTATTAAAGCGAGTTTTCTATTTACGATCCTTTACCTCTGTTCATACTTCTCTATTACATAAGCTTTTTAAGACCTTGGGCCACTTGAATAACAAATAGTATCCAAGATTTTCTAATAATTTTATTTATCCTGATATTTAGAGATTATTGTTTCTATTTTTAAATTTTTGATTCTTCTTCTTAAAGTGCCCTCTCCTCAGTGAAGGTTGGCTACTACAATTTTAAACTCTTCTCTATCTTCAGCTGTTCTTATTAGCTGTTCAAAATTTAGCCCTGTCCATTGTCGGATGTTTCTGAGCCACGATAGTCTTTTCCTTCCTAGGCCTCTCTCTCCCTCGATTTTTCCTTTCACTATAAGTTGGGCATATTGGTACTTATTATTTCTCGGTATGTGGCCTAGGTATGATGTTTTTTTAACTTTTACTGTGTTAAAAAGTTCTCTTTCCTTGCCTATTCTATTTAGCACTTCTTCGTTTGAGGTATGCGATGTCCATGAAATTTTGAGTATTTTCTAATAGATCCACATTTCAAAGGCCTCCAATTTATTTACGGTTGATGTTTTAAGGGTCCACGTTTCAACTGCATACAGAAGAGTCGACCAGACGTAGCATTTTGATAAACGAAGTCGAATTTCGAGTTTTATTCGAGAATCACAAAACAGTTTTTTTATTTTTTCGAAAGGTTTTCTGGCCTGTTCTATTCTCGATCTTATTTCTAGATCAGGATTTAGGCTGCTATCGATCCAACATCCCAGGTACTTAAATCTATTGACCTGTTCTAAAATGTGCCCACTTATTGTGCAAGGTTGAGGTACGTTTTGGTTTTTTCGGATTGACATCACTTTGGATTTTTTAATGTTTATTTTCATACCAAATTGCTCACAGGTCGAGTTGGTCTTCTCGATGAGTCGTTGTAGACCTAAGTCGGAATCCGCAATTAACACTGTATCATCGGCGTATCTGATACTGTTGATATTTACGCCATTCACATTGACTCCATCCTTGGAATCCTTCAATGCTTCTTTAAATAGAAACTCGGAGTAAAGATTAAACAGCAGAGGCGACAGAACACATCCTTGTCTAACTCCCCTCCTAATTTCTACTTCTGCGGATGTGGAACCTTCGATCCTAACTCTGGCGTTTTGGTTCCAGTACAAGTTTTTTAAGAATTTGATGTCTTTTCCATCTAAACCGACTTCTTGCAAACGTTCTAATAGTAGGTCGAGTCTTACTCTATCAAATGCTTTTTCAAAGTCTATAAAGCATATAAATATATCTTTCTGTTGGTCGTAGCATTTTTGGGCGAGAACTAGTAAACTCAACAGGGCTTCTCTCGTTCCCATGTCGGCTCTGAATCCAAACTGATCGTCTCCGATGATTATTTCGCACTTTCTATAGATACGATTATGTACGATTTTTAGTAGGACTTTTACTGCATTACTGATAAGGTTTATTAGACGGAACTCATTGCAGTGTTGTGGGTTTTGCTTTTTTGGTAGTGGGATGAATATTGACTCCAGCCAATCTTGGGGTATTTTACCTGTATCATAAATGCGATTGAATAAAAGGACAAATATTTCGATATTTTCTTCGCTGATTAATTTTAACGTTTCTGGGTATATTCCGTCTGGACCTGGGCTTTTATTTGTTTTGAGATGATTAATTGCATTTATGATTTGAGATTTCAGAATTGTTGGCCCTTCGTTTTTATTTTCCAATCTTGGTTCTTCTCGTATGCCGTGAAAAAGAATTTTAATATAGTTTTCCCATTCTTTCAGTTTATCTTCCGTTGATTCTAGCAGTTTGCAATCCGTGTTCAGGATGGTGTGAAAAATTTTTGATTAAATGTTTTTAATAATATGTAATACAATTTTGTTATAGCTAATATATAAATAATAGTAAAAAATACAAGTACTTGTGTTTACAATACTTACTTGATCAACAGTGTAGCTAGGTAATCTGTTCTTATGATTTTGGAATATGTCATCCATATAGGCGTGCCAGCGATAGAAAAATGGATCTCGCATAGCAGTTGCAGTGTCGCCAATGACACCAAACGATTCCTATAATATCAATTCATTCAATATGTTTAAATATATTATGAGTTGGACTGGACTGGGTGATGTTACCAAAACAGGAAACATTAGACAAAATTGTCAGTTTATCCGTTCAAAATCGTTTACAAAAATAATATTTTTGAATATTAAAACTTACACAGATCCATTTATTGTTGAAATCTTATTTTAAATTTCATGTTTTGTATCAAAGTATGAGTTTGTAAAAATGTTAAATATAATATCAAATTAAACAATATTTCTAACCCTCTAACAAAAAAAATGTAGCACAACCTACCAAGTATGTGTGAGCACCAGGAATTTATATGAGAGAAAACAGAGCGATAGTGTGACTATAGGTACCTTTAAAAACTTACTAGAAATCTGAGATCAGGATCATGAACGTAGGAAGTCAGAGTATGGCCCATATTATGCAAATCACCATAATAATCTTTATCTGGAGACAGAATACTGGATTCTATCATGTTACCTAAAATGTCGATTCCTTCGTTTTCGGTTAATTCGACGTGCTGACGATTTTTCTGAAAAAATAAATATTAAAAATAAAAATAGGACATGATAACGTCAGTCAATTAAATAATTCTATAATTTATGGAATATTACATCGTTTTGTAGCATTTTTTGTCCACTCGATATACCATAAAAATATTTTGGTTTTTGTTTTTTTTTGCTGTAAAAAGGATTCAGCTCCATATTTGGTAATTGTCAGAAAATTGAAGTTTTCATTTTACCCAAAGGACATATATCAATCGATTTAGTCAATACTTGAGAATATTTTCAAGTAGATAATTTTTGAAAAAATAGAGAACAAATAGAATTTCAAACATGAGAAATAATGCTTCTCTACCATCATTTAAAGAAACAAATTCTCAACAATAACTCTTTTATTCGGTTACAACAATCAAACGACTATTTTTTGTCTACTACACAAATACGAAAAAATCTGTAAAAAGAAACAGGTTGGTGTTAAAAAAACATCATTCAGAGAAAAATAAAATATTAAACACACTGGCAAACACATCCTTCATTAATTTACCTGGTCGTCATCATCCGTTCCAGATGGTTCGATTTTCTGGTTCTCTGCCATGGCTGCATCACTTGTGAGACGGGTGTAAAAAGCCATTTGGTCAATAGGAATGAATTGTGTTGCCAATTGCATTACATCTGCATATTTGGCTTTTTTGACAGGTATAGTATTGCAATAGATAGAAATATCAGAAGAAACTGAAAGGTCGCTATCAAGGTTTCTCAAGATTTGATAAGAAAATTCGGAAGTCCAGTAGATATACTGACTTTGCTGACGAAATACTCAAAACTGATCCGAATCTAACTGCTGAACTTTTGCTTCCCATAATCCAAAAGGTGTGGGAAACAAACCGTATTTCAGGTGGCTGGAAAAGGGGTAACATTATTAAGCTTCCAAAAAAGGGCAGCCTTACACTGTGCAAAAATTGGAGAGGGATAACCTTGCTTCCGGCAATAAATAGAATCTTCACGAACATCATACTTAAAAGATTAACAAACAAGATTGAATTTCGAGCTGGTCGAGCAGGCTTTAGACAAGGATCCTAATGCATAGACCACATTTATACTGTGAGGATAATGATGGAACAATCGGTTGAACCCCTATACATGGTTTTTGTTGATTTCGAGTGTGCCTTTGACAGCTTATCTCATGCTGCTTGATGGAAAGTTTTAGAGCTAAAAAACATCCCGCATAAAATAATTTCCATTATAAAGTCACTGTACACTAAAGCGAACACACAATGGAATCAACAGTGACGAATTTGACATACTTACTGGAGTCAGACAGGGATGCGTGCTTTCTCCGTCTCTTTTTAACATAGCAGTAGACTATGTTCTCTCCAAACTAGACTCAGATACAAGAGGGATACAATTGACGTTAACCACATGCCTAAGCGATCTGGAATATGCCGATGATATCTGCCTATTAGGACAAAGGTTCCAAGATGTGGCTGATCAATTGGAAATACTTTCCACTGACTGAAGCCAATAAAGTAGGTTTGAAAATCAATATTAGTAAAACCAAATCCATGAGAGTAAATGCAAGAAACAAGAAACAACAAGCTATTTACTTCCAACAACATGCAGATGGAAAATATGGAAAACTTTACGGATCTTGAAAGTGTCATAACAGAAAGCGGAGATACAATGGACGATATTCGTACAAGGATACGAAAAACTCAACAAGCATTTAGCATGCTCAGCCCTGTTTGGAGATCTGGCGAGTATACTACAAGGATAAAGATCCGCATATTCCAGTCAAATGTCATGTATATTCTACTCTACTGATGTGAAACCTGGAAATGACAAAAACAGATACAGCAGGTCTTTATTAAAAAATGTCTATGAAGAATTGTTCGTATTTTCTGGCCTAACATCATCAGAAACAAAGATCTACTACACCTGACCGAACAAAAAAGGGTAGAACATCAAATAAAACTCAGAAAGTGGGGTTAGATTGGGCACATACTCAGAAAAAATAATTCCAGTATTGCAAAGATTGCCCTAGAGTGGAATACCCAAGAGAGAAGAAAAAAAGGTCGCCTAGTACAAACTTGGAAAAGATCCATCATGGACGAGATAAGAGGTCAAGGAAAGTCTTGGAATGAGGTGAAGGTCTTGGCGCAAAATTAAACCCGATGGCATATTTTCACTGAAGCTCTATGCTCCACCTAGGAATGCAACACTCCTCTCTTTAGATCACCTCTCGTACCCAAAGTGTACTCTGTAGAATTGAGTCAACTAGTGTGTTGGACCACTCTTCCAACCGAGTAAGAAAGTACTTTAATATCGAATAATAAATATGAGTAATAAACTAACTTACATCTCTGGCGTATCCAGAATGAATAGCATCAAATATCCTATCCCTCCAACGATTCATCTCATCTATATCGATATGAAGTTCTTCAGGTTCTCGTTGTATGTTGCTCCAACGCATGTTTGGTGCTCTAGCAGGATAAGTTCTCCTTGCAATCGAAGTATCTAATTTCGGATAATACCCTTCCGGGATGGAATCATTAAAACTGCTAAATTTTTTCACCCGTTTCATTCCATTACAAAGACGTTCAAAATTATATCTATAAAGTTAAATGAAAATGAGACATTAAAAGGTGACAATAATAGGAATAATCATTAACCCTTTCTCTCCCAACGCCCCATAGGTATACATGATTTTTAAAAAGTGGGTCTGTTGTCCAAACCGCCGTATATAGACGTTCGAGATGTTATGGTCTCAATTTAATAAAGTCGGAAATATGCGGTGTATATAAAATTTTAGACTCATTGGTGTCCCAATGCCATAAAAATATGTTCGAAAATGTTAGATTATTGTTCCCAAAGCCGCAAAATGTTGGCACGTAAGACAGATCATGCGGACCCATTGCCATATATATTTGTTCACATATTTTAGATATGCTATATTGTAGCACTGATAGCAACGCTGTTACATGCATAGGTAGAAAGTGAAGCTGCAGGTCCTTCGAACGATTTCACGTGTAGAAAATCCAGTTTTAAAAATTATTTCGGGCACAACAGTCGCAATCGTGTGTGTAATATGAGTACAGCACCTGATTATAAGCGTAAAAGGTATAATGAATACTGCAACATTTGTGGGCTATCAAAACAGGAATATGACGATATTTTGGCAATGTTAGACTCCGATGAAGAGCCATGTCTCTAGTGGCAGTGAGTATAATCCCGATTAAACGGGTTAAAATGATAAACTAAACTTTTACAAGAACTAATGAATCTGAGTGTAACTTTACCAGATGAAAAACAGGGCTTTTATAGTGGAATATGCAATATTTTCTCTTAAAGCAAATTACTGAGATATCACTAGAGTATAATAGACTAGCATTTCTATGTCTGATTTGCTTAAAGAAAGTATTTGACGGAGTAAGACTCAAAGATGTAATCCATCTTCTGTTGTAGCATTTGTAAATTCCTTGATATATATATATATATATATATATATATATATACAGTGTAGGAAAAATTTTATGGTCGGTATGGTAAAATTTAACAGGATATCTAACGCAGATATAAAATCATATTTTCAGCGAATAGACAAAGATAACAATCATATTTCCCCTTGGTCTCCCCTCCTCAAATATTTTTAACACCTATTGGCCATTAGTGAGACGAATAGTTCCGATCAGAGATATTTTACATATTCTCTGGTTCCGATCCTAATATACCTAAAAAACTAGAGGTGGGTCCTCCCGTTTTTTAAATTTTTATCGGAACCGTTTTTCGTAAACTGTAACTAGTTGATTCAAATTAGCGAGTACACAAACATATTGGCTATTACCGTTTGTGTGTATAAGTATTGAAGTGAAAGAACCTAACGAAGGATATATTTATTATAACTTGAAAAATAAATTAAACAATACAAATAGTACTTAAATTTACATTAAATCGTACTTACATTTACATTACACGTTATTATTAAATCGCGAATCGTCTAAATTGACATTTAAAAACAAGTTTTTCTACTTTTCTTGTTAACCGTGTTCTTCTTTTATTTAAAATTAAACCAGATTTTAAACATGTGTTCACAAGGAAAAGATTTTGTTACAATTCTACAATATTTTATGAATATAGTGGCTAAGTTAGGATATACATGGCGATGGTTTTCCACCACGGTAATGGACAGTTCCAATCTCCGTTCGAAATTTATTGTGGGTAATATATTATCAGACAAATACATGTCGACTTCTTGTATATCTCTCGATACAGTTGTATGTTTAGATGAGTCATGTCCAATTAATTCATCAAAAATACACAATGGACTTAAGTCATCTTTATCAGTTTATTTTTCTTGACTAAAATTATTGATTTACTAAACCTATGCAAAGACTCGTTTCATCCGTTTTCTATAGGTGAAGAACCAGCTTTTAAAAAATTTGCAGGGTGGATTCCTGGATATAAACCGCCAACAAGAAAAACTGTTAGATTCATTACTTCAGGAATGTTATGTCAAAACTGATTTGATAATATATAAAATAAAAAGTCCTTTTTTCGACAATTCTGAAAAAAAACATTAAAAAAAAGTACCTTATCTTCAGAAACTCTTTTAAAGTATTAATTACAACATAACAAAGTTCCCAAACGGCCAATCCAAGACGTGGAAACTAGGTAGAACTTCACCTATTACAGGTTAAAAAGAATGACTGAGTTAGAAGAGGCAATCCGTTTCACTTCTTCTTTTTTAAGTTCCATCTTCTATCAAAGGTTGGAAATCATCATGGCTATGCGACTCTGTTGACTGCCGCTCTAAAAAGGTCTGCACTACTGCATTCAAACCATTCCCTTAAGTTCTTAAGCCAGGATATTTTTCGTCTTCCCACATTTCGCTTTTCTCGGATTTTTCCCTGCATAATAAGTTGTAATAATGCGTATTTTTGCCCTCTCATCACATGTCCCAAGTACTCAAGTTTTCGTCTTTTAATAGTTAATATTATTTCTGCCTCATTTCCTATCCTTCTAGTTACTTCAATGTTTGACATTTTTTGAATCCATGATATTCGTAGGATTCTTCTGTAACACCAAAATTAAAAGGCGTCCAACTTATTCATATGAACTTGTTTTGGTGTATAAGCTTTCAGACCATAAAGAAGAGTAGAGAACACGTAACATCGAAGCATTCTCAGGCGTAGTTCTAACCTTATATCCCGACAACAAAGAAACTTTTTAAGTTTAATAAATGATGTACGTGCTATTTCAATACGTGTCTTAATTTCTTTGGTTTGGTCTACATCTGATGTTATCCATGTTCCTAAGTATTTAAAGTTATTAACACTCTTAATTGCAGTATCTTCAATAGTCAATTGGATATTTGTGCCGATTTAGTCATGATCATGCAGTTAGTTTTCTTTAAATTTATCTTCAGTCCGTACTCATGACAGCGTTCATTAAGGCGTTGCATTAGGTTCTGTAAATCATTGTTGTTATCCGTAATTATTACTGTATCGTCTGCAAAACGTAAGTTATTCAAAACTTCTCCATTGATAGATATACCTTCTATTGAGTCTGAGAGCGCTTCTTAAAATACCGATCACTGTAGACATTGAAAAGTAGTGGGGACAGCACGCAACCCTGGCGGACTCCTCTCTGTATTTTGATATTTCGGTGTACTGGCGTGTATTTCCGTTCCACATCGGTATTAAATAATACAGACTTAGACTTAGACCAAATCTAAATAATGAAGACTGGATTATTTTTTCGTAATTGTCCCAAATTTTACGGTCTTTTAAAGAAATAACAAGTACAATGAGTGGCCAAAAATACTTGAATGATAGTTCAGTGATTGTTCTGGTACCCTGCCTGCAAAGATCTTGCAGTAAAATTTTAGCAAACAGTAACCTTACATCCATAGTATCCAACGTAGTAAGGGTTTTTATTACTAATTACGGATAATTACTAATCTCTTTTTTAGCAAAAAGATTTAGAGGGATAGAATACAGTGGCATATTGTCATTATGTACGTTTATAGATTCACGATTTAAAGTGCAGGGATTTTCTTATAAAAATGACGCTAAAAAAAAACAAAAGAAAGAGTTAAGAAGCTGGTTACTTCTATAATTAAAGAACAAGAAGATTATACTATTAAAAATCAACCAATATAAGAAAAAGAAACCGATAAAGTTGACTTAAGTCCACGGTGTATTTTTGATCAATTAATTGGACATGACTCAACTAAACGTACACCTGTAGCGAGAGTCCATTACAATGGTGGAAAAACCATCGCCATGTATCTCCTAACTTAACCACTATATTCATAAAGTATTGTAAATGTGAACACATGTACAAAATCAGGTTTAATTTTAAATAAAAAAAAAACACGGTTAATAAGAAGTAAAGTACAAAACTTATGTTTTTAAATGTCAATTTAGGCGATTCGTGATTTAATAATAACGTGTAATGTAAACGTAGGTACGATTTACTATTTTTGTATTGTTTAGTTTAGTTTTCAAATTATAATAAAATCTTTTATTAGTTTCCTTCACTTCAATAAATATACACATAAACGATAATAGCCATTATGTTTGTTTATGTAGGTAGTTTCTTACTTGAAACTACTATTAAAAAATCATAGTTACTTGTTTACGAAAATCGGTTTTGCGACGTCAATGACCCACCTCTATTCGTAAATACCTGTGTACCCCTTGATTCGGTGATTTTGACCACGCGACACGCCACGTTGGCAAATAGTTTTGTACGAAGCTTTTTTATTTATATGCAGTTTAATATTTTTATTGGAAATAAGGCATAATGTCACTTTAAAATAAGCTTATTTTGATGTTTAGATTTTTAATTCGGAAATCGTTTTTAAAATACCAAACATTAATAAATTTTATTTATATAAAACGATTTCCGAAGTATAAATCAAAATGATATATTACACTTATTGTAAAGTAAAATTGTGACATATTCCCAATAAAAAACAATAAGCTGCCATTTTAAATCCATTTCGCCCAAATTTCATTATCTTGGAGCATTGTTCAAATGCGAAAAAGACAACAGGTCAAATAAAACCAATAAGTTTGGCAACATTGAATTTCCCCTTTTTATTATATCCACTCCATATCTACTCATTTATGTTCGGTGATATAAAAGGCGGACACCTAATAAATCTCTCTCTTTTTTAAACAGTTGTTTCTCACTCCATCTCATGTAAGGTCCATACCGACCATAAACTTTTACCTATACTGTATATATATTGAAATCCCCTCGTATATGTATTAAATTGAAATCTCCTCATATTTGCATTAAAATCGTACGTATTAAAACACCGAATTCTTTCAATTCATCTTAGCGTCCCGAGGTCGAAAATAAACACATTTTTAGAGTTTGTTTATACCACGGACGCCTAATTCTATGATATTTTTTTTATCGAAAGCCGCTCGATACTGCGTTGGAAATAAACATTCATTAGATCGCTGAGAAGTTTATGCCGGCAAGATAATTGCGACACTCTCGCTGAGGCGTGGTCAAGAGCGGTGGGCTTCAGCGTTATGTCCAAATTCTACGTCGAATTTGTATTGTTTTCTTTTTCTTCGCCCTTTTCATGGAAATCTAGTGTGTAGTAAAGTAAAGTGGTAGTTTAGTGGTTCAGTTACAGTTAAATTAAATTTTAAAATGTTGCCATTGTATCCTGTTGCATCTATTCCCGTTTTGTAAGAAGCCAAGCCATAGTGTCATTTAAACCTTTGTTTTGTTTTTGTTTTGGTCGTCTTTCCAGACTGTTTGAAGCAGTCTTTTTGTTCGTGCGTAGCAGAAAATCCAGTATAATGCCAGTTCTATCCCCAGAATTTTTGTGTAAAACGCCAGTGCAATCCAGGTAACTTTTTTGGTGTTAAAATTTAAAGTAAAGATAGACATTTTTTAATAATAATAATTTGCTTTCATTAAAACAAAATTATACTTCTTGGAGCGTGGTTAGCTTTTATTTTAATTGTTCTGCTTTAAATTTAATGTTGACATATGACAGCTCGTTTTATTATTTTTGATATTAATTTGTTTTGTTTTCTTTTTAAAGATTATTAATACGCCCAGTCCTAACATATGGTTCAGAAACCTGGACTTTAACAAAAAGCAATGAAAACATGTTAGGATGTTTCGAAAGAAAAATACTGAGGCGAACCTATGGAGCGGTAAATGAAAATGGTGTCTGGAGAAGACGATACAACTTCGAACTCTATAGAATATACCAGGAACCAGATATCATAAAACACATTAAGATAGGACGTCTGAGGTGGTTAGGCCATGTAATGCGGATGGAGCAAACCGACTCAGCTAAAAAAACGCTCCTTGATAGACCTATTGGTCAAAGAAGAAGAGGAAAACCCAGAACAAGATTCCTAGATAACATAGATCAAGATATGAGAAATATGGAAATACGCGCTTGGCGGAGGAAGGCGATGGATAGGGACGACTGGAAAAGAATTATTGGGGAGGCTAGGACCCACACACGGTTGTAAAGCCAAAATGAAGATGATGATGGTAGGCAAAATAGATTCGTTACAATGTATAATAGAGAAGTTCCCGTAAATAGTAATAAAATCATTGAAAAATCTACCAAAACAACAAAATGGAAGAATAGATGTACAACTTACAGAACCCATCGAAATAGGCAGCGGAATAAGACTCATTGAACCCTATGCTCTTTAATATAATCATGGATAAAATCATCAGAAGCGTTAACAAAGGAAGAGGATATAAAATGGAAAACAAAGAAATAAAATTACTCTGCAAAGACTGGTCTACAGATTTAACACAAGAGCAAAGAATTTAATATGACAATTTCATCGAAGAAAACTAAAACAATAGTAATCAGCAAAGGACCAACCAGATGTAAAATAAAAATTAATAACCTCAGTATTGAACAAGTAATGGAAATAAAATACGTCACTAATCACCAGTCACCAATCGGCAGAAGAAGTATCGAACGACCGCGCAAAAGATGAAGTGACAACCTTTCATAGAAGTATTAATCCGCCAATAAACAAGCAGAATTTTCAATTCTAATATGTTGTAGAGGCTTGAACCTGTACAGAAGCACTAAAAAAATATCAGTTCTCACCTTGCTATAATTTGTTGATGCATATAGTAAAATAGTTCTCCTCTGCGATCTTTTTGAACAATTTCCAGTGAGCCCTCCGAGGGATATACTAAATGCCAATGCCAGTGATGAAGGTTTACTCCAATGTCTTCTCTAAAGTATGCTAAACGTTGTTCGTCTTCCATATCGGAAGCAGTATGGTTCATAGGTATTTTGATCGGAATCTATAAAAATTTTAGTTGAATATTATTTAGAGATTATACAATCTGTTAATTGATAGAAAAATTTCTAGCCCAAAAACTTAAATTTTTGAGGCTAAAGTCTTACTCAGCAGTACGTCTTAAGTCCCTAGTAGACAGCCCCTCATTACACTAAGATTAACGTGTTCACTTCCGCACTATGCTCTGTGTATGTAATATCACTTCACTACATTAACTCACATGGTTTAATTCTCTTGAGTCGTCTGATCTGGTTCATATTGTCAAGTAGCTGGAAGACCTTGACATTCACGTGATGATGGAGCATATCTTTGTGGTTCAGAATACCTCTAGACCATCTTTCTAGTGATATCAATCCCCAGATTGTGGATTTAAGTGTCTTGAACGCAACCAGGAGTATCAACAATATTTCTTCGTACCTTGTTCTGGATACGTTGGACTATGTGTATAATACTTGCACTGGCACAACTCCATAGTTGTTTGGTATAACTCTAAACAAAATTGAGGATTTAATTGTAGAGTAGCATATTATTATGAGTTAAAATTTGGTGTTCACTTGAGTCTTACCGATACACTTGAGTCTTAAATTAACCTGGACCTGATTTTCATCTTTCTTTCCTATGGCTCTATAACCCAATTTCTGCCCGGATCTCCTTTAGCAAACCTCTCCATTGATTTTGATCTGTAGGTATTCTCATCCACGATCGACTGCCAAGGAGATTCCTTGTGTCCTCATTCACATCATTCTTCCATCGCTTTCTCGGTTTTCCAATAGATCTCTTTTTTGCATTATTGCATTCAAAAGTTTTTATAAAAGCATGTTTTCTTCCATCCTAAATATATGGCCTGCCGATTGAAGACGCTCTAGGCGGACATACTGAGATACAGGTAGTTCTTTATATATATTTAATTCTAATTATTGTATCTTCTCCATAATCGGTACAACTATCATTCTTTCGTTATATTATCTTTATATTTTTATCTTGATATCTTTATTTTACGTGATCACAACGTAATATACTAACATCCATCGCATTATCCTCATTTCCATGACATGCATAACATGTTTTTGTTTTGCTGTGACTGGCCAATATTCTGTTCCCTATAGATCCACTGGGCGGACAACAGTTTTTGTATACTTTTACCTCGAGTCAATCTTGGCGCCATTTAAGTCATGTTGTCTTAATGCGAGATTGTGTGTTGGCGGTTTTGGGTCCATTGCTGCTGATTGCAGAGCCCAGATATTTAAATTCTTTGAATTTCTTAAGGTCCTCACCGTCGATGCTAATTGTGCCATTGGTTTAAGATACAGATCCTATGTACTTAGTCTTCATGATGTTTAACCGCAACCCGTAGTCGAGCTCTGTCTTCTTTGTTGACTTTGCTATTGTAATTCGTGGAGAGGAAGACGTCGTCAGTCGCACTAAACGTGTACATACATACATTGGTCGAAGCTTGTGATGTTCCAAGAGCAGCCTAGCTGCGTGAATTCCATTGTGCTGCTTTCCTTTACAAATCCACATTCGTTGGGATTGATGCAAATGATAATTCTGAGTCGAGTTTTTACAACTTATTTGAATATTTTTATAGCGTGCCATAAAAGCAGCTTTAGACGATAGTTAAAGCATTCTGGGGCATCACCTTTGCTCTTTTAGATGGCCACAGTCTTGTTAGTCCACCAGAACTTTGGAACTTCGCCTTGGGTAATGATGTTCGTCAATAGCTCGTCAAGAATAACAGCAGCGTAGTAGCCAAGTAACTTTCAGACTTCTGCTGGAATATCGTCGGACTTCGCTGCCTTATTGGTCTTGTTCTTTTTTATAGCGACACCCATATCGGCTTCACTAATGTGTAGTACCAGTACGACTATAGGTTCTATACTAATGATCGGTGCGTGTGGAAATTCGGTCTTATAGATGTTAAAGACAAAATAAGCAATGAAACTAAACAGCTAATGACGGAAAGAAGATAACTACTAGCGCAAAACAAACGCCATACTCAAGAATATAGAGAACTTAATAAAACAATTAGAAAAGAACTTAAACGCGACATAAAAAAAATGGAACGAGAACTTAATAGAGCGAGTCATTGAAAGCAACAGAGGCTTAAAATGTCTAAGACCCCCACTGGGAGTTCAAAAAATCATCAAAATTAAAGACGCTAACAATAAGGTAGAGAAGGACAAATATAAAATAACAAATATTGTCGAAGACTTCTACACATCCTTGTACAGCTCGCACGGCCAGCCTAATGAAACAACAAAGGAGAACGTCAAAAGAAAAATAAAAAACGTGAGATCAGAAGTACTACCAAATATAAAGGGATACGAAATAGAAAGAGCTTTAAAAGAACTAAAAAATAATAAAGCTCCAGGACACGACGGTATAATTGCCGAGCTCTTGAAAACAAGCAAGACATTAACAATCCCTGTACTAACAGAGCTATTTAATAGATGTCTCCATAATAGCCAGATACCTAAAGACTGGAACGAGAGTCTAATAATACTCTTACACAAAAAAGGGGACAAATGTGATCTACAGAATTATAGACCTATATCGTTGCT
This sequence comes from Diabrotica balteata, assembly GCA_918026665.1. NCBI lineage: Eukaryota > Metazoa > Arthropoda > Insecta > Coleoptera > Chrysomelidae > Diabrotica > Diabrotica balteata. The sequence continues at coordinate 7,974,618 of OU898276.1, read as the reverse complement.
CAGTCAAGTATACAAACTATTTATAAGAATTATTAATAACCGGTTAACCTACAAAATGGATAATTACCAACCGGTTGAACAGGCTGACTTCTGCAAAGGATATAGTACATCAGACCATCTGCTGACAATGAGAACATTGATAGAGAAAGCAAATGAATACCAACTACTCGTATTTCTTGCCTTCGTCGACTATGAAAAGGCGTTTGATAGTTTCGAGATATCGGCCATAGAACAAGCTGTTAATAATTGTAGAATAGACTCGAGATATAGGCAACTAATACATAATATATGAAACTGCAACTATGATAGTACAACTAGATGAAAATACAAATCTCATCCCCATTAAGAGAGGAGTGAGACAAGGGGACGTAATATCGCCAAAGCTTTTTAACCTAGCCCTAGAAGACGTCTTCAAAACTACAAATTTATCAACCTATGGGATTAACGTTAATGGCAACAAGTTAAACCACGTCAGATTCGCTGACGACATAGTGATTATAGCGAGCACATTCGAGGAACTGCAAATTATGTTGGGGGAACTAGCAGCCAGCTCCCAATACGTCGGCCTAAAAATGAATATGAAAAAAAAAATAATGACAAACACAGAAGACCCCAGACATATAACTATAAACGGCAGTGAGATAGAACAAATCCAGGAATATATCTACCTAGGCCAAATCCTGAGACTTGACAAAGAGAACCAAAGTGCGGAAATTACTAGAAGAGCAAGACTAGCATGGGCAGGATTTGGAAAACTTAATTGGATACTTAAGAACCGCAAAATACCCAAATACTTGAGGAGCAAAGTATTCAAGCAATGCATCCTTCCTATCATGACATATGGATGTCAAACATGGACCCTAACTAAGGCAAACATGAATAAACTAGCCACAACAGAAAGAACAATGGAAAGAGCAATGTTATACAACTGTCAGATAAAAAGAGGAACTACTGGGTAAGATCCAAAACAAAAGTCGAGGACATAACAATAAAAATTGCAAAACTTAAATGGGCTACACTGCTAGACAGAAAGACCAACGTTGGAATACTACAACATTGGAGACCTTACGAAAGTAAACGACCAAGAGGAAGACCACAGATGAGATGGGTTGATGACATTAAAAGAATAGCTGGAACAAATTGGAAATATGTTGCTCAGGATAGAGACCGATGGAAGAAGTTGGGAGAGGCCTATGTCCAAACATGGACGACAGAAGTCTAAGAAGAAGAAGAATATTACAGAGAACTGTTCACTCCAGCGCCGAAGGATGACAAAAGGTCCCATATCATCCAATGGTTTTCGCTCTTAATGTACTTTGCCTGATCTAAGTCCTGGGTTGGTCGATGTCAAGACTTTGTGAGGCGTAGTTTGAAATTCTCTAAATCTTCTAAACTTATATAACGCTTTAAACAAAGTTTTCACATTTTTTTTATTACAGTTTTATGAATTAATTGTTGTACCTGATTCTAAATATAGAAACATGACTACATATAAAAAGTGACACCCATATGAATAATATAACTCACCCTCTGAGATTCTGGAACATAGTAAGCTACTTCCTTTACTTTGGAAAAAACTTGACTTTCTACATATCTATCGGGAAATGAAAACATTACAGATGGCAAATCTAGGTCGTTAGTATCAGTCCGATGCAGTAGAACTACTGAGTATGCATAGACAAAGAGGATAGGATTGACACGTTCCCGTGCGTACACTGCCACAGACAGCAACTCATCGTTATCCTTAGTATCTTAAAATAACAAAAACAGTTACAAAATAGTCAAGTTTTGTATACAAAAAAAGCATAAAATATTGTTTTGACACTACTTTCTCATGTTATCGTAACTTTTACTATTCGGCAAGGGAGGGTTAAACTCGGCATTTGGCAAACTAAGCTACATTCTTAAAAACAAAAGATATCCACAGCATCTTAAGACCAAAGTATACAATCAATCTTCTTCTTCTCGTGCCACTCCTAGCGGAGATTGGAAATCATCATGGCCACTGCGACTTTGTTAGCAGCGCGCCTAAAAAGTTCAATCGAACTACACCCGAACCATTCACGTAGATTACGAAGCCACGATATTTTTCTTCTTCCCACACTTCTTTTGTCCTTAATTTTTGCCCTGCATGATGTTTCTTAAAAGTTCGTACTTTTCACCTCTCACAATGTGCCCCAAGTATTCCATCTTTCTAGTTTTTATCTCATTTAGAATTTCGCATCTTTTGTCTAAAGTTTGGAGTACTTGCGTGTTAGTGACGCGGTCCATCCATGAAATTCTGAGAATGCGCCTATAGCACCACATCTCGAAAGCTTCGATGTTTTTTTATGGTCAACTGTTTTAGTGTCCAAACCTCAACTCCATATAACAGGGTAGAAAAGACATAACACCGCAGCATTCGTATTCGTAACTTTATATTGATATCACGATTGCAAAAGAGTTTGCGCATTCTATTAAAGACTGATCTAGCGATTTCTATTCTACATCTAATCTCTTTTGTTTGATCAGTATCGTCTGTGATCCAAGCACCTAGATATTTATAACAGGGCACACGCTCAATCGTTGTATTGTCTATTACAAGATTAGCTCTGATGTTCTTTGATTTCGTGATTACCATAAATTTAGTTTTTTTCAAATTAATTTTCAAGCCGTAACTGTTACAGTATATATTGAGACTTTGAACGAGATATTGTAGTTCTACTAGCGTTCCCGCTAGGAGAACTGTATCGTCAGCATACCTTATATTGTTGATCGTCTCGCCATTTATTATCAGACCAAGATCTTCTTCCTCGAGTGCTTGTTCACAGATAGCTTCACATACAATCAATCACATACAATCAATGCGTACTTTCAAACGTGGATATTTACAAAAGCAAACATGGACAAAATCATAAAAACCCAAAGATCAGTGGAAAGTTAAATGTTGCACATAAGACTAATGGATAAAAGAGAAACAAGTAGATAAGAGAGAAAACAAAAGTGAGGGATGTTAGACAAGAAGTTGCAAAATTGAAAGAGATTTGCCGGACACAATATAAGACAAAAAGAAGGCCGATGGAACAAAGTTCTTATAAGTTGGAGACCTTTCAAATATCGAGAAGCACGTGGGCTCTAAGTGGATAACTGTAGCGACAGACAGAGAAGAATGGAAAAGGATTGGGGAGGCCTATGTCCAAAGATGGACCGAAGAAGGCTAATTAGTTAGTTAGTTAGTTACTTTTCGCCAGTTGTTAAAGCATTCTTTTAATAAATCGAGGTGGCTCTGCAAGTCTTTATATGGCATGAGTGGATTTGCCTTAGCTGGGAGTTTGCCGTTTCCCCTGCGAATATTACTACCATAATATGGTCGGTGTCAGGTAAGTGTGCAGTAAATAGAATCAGAGAGATGCTCTGTAGAACTTTCGATTTAATTAGGTGATAAGTAGGCATGGGATTGTTTAATTTGCTTGAAAATATCTCTGTGTTAGATAAGATTTTAGTATTAATGTTTGTAATTCCAAATATAAAATAAGCTTACTGAGGACTCTTCAATAGTCAAAATATTAAAGCAAGGAGGCGGGCTAGCACCGACACTATTCAACCTGACTCTTGAATATGTGTTAAGACAGCTAAATATAGGAAGATTTGTCTCTTAACAAATAAATCAACGCAGATTACAGGCTATGCCGATGATATCAGCATTATGTCTCGCCTAACCTAAGAGGCGGCAGATCAAATTTAAAAAACGGGGGCAAAAGATAAAGAAGCTAATCTAAACAAGTGTTAAGGGAAGCAGAAGCACAGTTAAATTAAAGGAACTGAATAAACTGTAAAAAGTTTCACATATCTGGGAGTTACATTAAGCACGGATGAAACAGATGAATCAGTAATTCAAAGAGTAATTCAAAGAGAAAACAAAGCTTATTTTTGACTTGAACATGTATTCTGCTCCAAAAACACACAGTAAAGATTCAAAATCAGGATCTACAAAATTAGTATAAGACCAACAGTATGTTATGGATGCGAGATATGTGTGACAACAGAAAACTCAAAAAGAAACCTAAAATTTTTTGAAAGCAAAGTCCTTAGGAAGATATTTGGACTTATTAACGAAAACAAAGTCTGCAGATCCAGGTACAACCATGAACTCTACCAAGTGTTCAAATTGGCACCGATCTCAGAATTCGTTAAACTTTAGAGAATTCGATGGAATGGTTATGCAGTGAGAATATAGGCCAAAAGACTACCGAAAACAGCCCTAGATAGTAAAATGCAAGGGGCAAGACCAAAAGTAAGGCCCCGGAAAAGGTAAAAGGATGAATTGACAAAGAAGGCGCAAAATTTGCTAGACGTAAGAACCTGGATTGGTTTAAAACCATCCATGAATGGACTTGGATATCTGGTGACTCCTGGAGAAGCCTTCGAAATGCTGATCGCCAACATCGGATAATTCTGATGTGACACGTGAAGAAAAAGGAGGGAAACTGAGAAGATCGGAGCGGGCCTAGCAAAGTTGGGAGTATAAGTTGGAGAAGGCAAGGCTTGATTTACGCTGTAATGTCAATGAAGAAAGAGAACGACTTTGATATTTGTTTGCACTTTTGACTTCGACATATTGTTTATGTGTTGTTTCTTTACTACGTATTTAGTAACAACTAATCAGAGATGTTCTTTGTTTGTAGGTCATCAGCTTTGTTGGCAGCAAGGATTAGTGTAAAAATTACAGAGGAATTGCGGTAAACAGCACAATAAGTAGGATGTATGGGAAACTTATTAAGAACACAATAGAAAATGACTATAGAGATTACGAAGCAGAGGAGCAAGCTGGTTTTAGAGCTGGGCGATCCACAGTAGACCACATGTACTCTATTACGCAAGTTATTGAGAAAAAACAGCCTTCAATAAAGAAGTTCACCTGGTGTACGTAGACTTACAAAAAGCATATGACAGTGTACCCATAAGTAAACTATAGTCAACCCTACAGCAAACCAACATTAAGCATGGTCTTATCAAAGCAGTCCAAAGTCTGTATAATGGAACGACTGCAAAATTAAAACTGGATCAAGGATATCTGAAGGATTTAAGGTCACGAAAGGACTAAAGCAGGGTTGCTGTATTTCGCCTACCCTTTTCAAAATTTATCTGGAACAAGCACTCAAGCTATGGAAAATCTATGGGAATCCCTCTCAATGACAAAACTACACTGTACACCTTATATTTCGCTGATGACCAAATACTGATTGCCCAGGATCATGACGACTTGAGTTACATGACTCGAAAGCTAATAAAAGAATATAACAAATGGGGTCTCGAAGTCAACATTAAGAAAATTGAAGCCATGTGTATTGGAGGGACAAAACAATCCATTATATTAGACGATGGGGTAGAAATTAGAAACTGTGATGAATACAAGTACGTGGGTATGAAGATAACTCAAGATGGAATACTCGATGCTGCTATAAGACAGAAACATACAGGGTAGAAAAGTTATATCCATGATGTACGGCATTCTGTGGGACCAAACAATATCTAAAGTGAACAAACAACTCATATACAACACCATACTTAAAAGTATAATCACAGTAATCACATATGGCAGTGAAGTTTGGCCAATGAAACAAAGAACAGATAAACTGTTACTAGCAACAGAAATGGACTTCTGGAGAAGAGCAGCAGGCAAATCAAAAAGAGATCGGGAGATCGGATACCAAATGAGAGAATACGAGAAATGATGGGAGTCAAGCATACAATAGTTGATGACATAAAAACAAAACAGTTAATATGGTACGACCATGTACAGAGAATGCCAGATAACATGATTTCAAAACAGATTTTGACGTGGACACCACAAGGGAGAAGGAAAAGAGGAAGACCGAGAAGAAGCTGGAGGGAGGGAATTGAAAAAGAACTAAAGGAAAGAGAAATCCCTCCAGGCCTATGGTTGAATAGAGAAGATTGGAAGATTGGCGGTTAGGAGTCGGAAGGCATCAGAGAACGTTGTAAACCGATAGTAGTAGTAGTAAAAGTATGTAACATACTAATTAACTTATAGGTTGCTAGATATGTTTAAACTCGATTTGCAGAGTATCGAAAAATATGTCTGTATACTATGATAGCTTAGCCTCGAATTTTAAATAAATAATAAACTTAATGAGACAAGGGTGCATAATTTCACTACTGATATTTAATCTATACTCGGACCATATTTTTGAAGAGGCTCTAAAAGATATTGATGAAGGTATCTCAACAAATGGAGTCAAGCTCAATAACCTGCGGTGTGCAGATGATACAATAGTGTTTTCCAATACTAAAAAAGGGCTGCAAAACTTAATGAACAAAATCACGGAAACAAGTAGAAAATATGGACTGGACATAAACACCAGCAAAACCAAGTTAATGATCATCAGCAAGGAAAACATAACTAGAGCAAATCTGTATGTGAAACAAATGAGAATTGAACGAGTCTCACAATACAATTACTTGGGAACTATAATCAATGGGTGGAATGCATAAAACGTAGTATCTGCTAATGTTTCAAGTAATTCTACATTTTCTCCTTCCTTCGTAGTATTTGATACTATTTACCATACATAGAAGGATGTACTACACTTTTGATACTAGTTTAGTAGAATGTGCTTCAGTTTAGGTGAAGTTGGTGGATAAACGACTTCGGCGTAGGTGTTTTATGTTAAAAAATGGCAGCATTTATGAATGAATTGGAGTAAAATAACGTTTTCATCATTTTTTTTTGTGATGAAATCCCAATCTACTCTGTTACACCGGCCTAAAAAGCACCTCATACCTTGTGAAAGACTGGATTTTCTCCAATCTTCCATACCTCATAAAATTTTCTTTGCCAGTCAGTACGATTTTTTTGTTACCAGTTTTTTTACGTCAGCAATTTTTTAACCTTTGTTTTCATGTTGTTGAATTTCTTCATAATTTGTTTTGAATCCAGGTTTTTTCGATAATTTCAGTAAAGGCAGCAGTTAATTTATTCAATGCAGATTCCTTTTCATGTTTAATTTTTGGGATCAGTCTTTTATCAAATAAAATGTGATAATTTTTAAGGACATTAACAAACAATACTTGTTTATTTTTGTCGCTTCGGAATCGGAACCACTCACTTTTACTCACTACTCACTTATTCTGATACTAATTATTTATAAAACACAAGCATTTGAAAAACCACATGAAAAACTAGTTCTAATACGATTGGTGTGATGCGCACAAGGGCACTACGGCTGGCGCTACGTTTAATAGTAGATCTTTCAGATCAGTAGCAAGTACTTTGGTTGTGTAGTACGTTCTTTTCAATAAAGCACCTCCTTTTATGTAAAAGAAAATGTTACAAACTAGATACTATTTGTTGAAGCAATAGCATCTACTACGTTTTATGCATTCCACCCAATGAGTCGTGGGACAATACCCAAGAGATTAAATGTCGCATCGGAAAGGCAAAGAGTGCATTCTTGACTATGAGCTCTGTGTTCAAGAGTCATGACCTCACCCTAGAAACAAAAAGAAATCTCCTTAAATCATATGTGTACTCAGTGGTTTTGTACGGAGTAGAAACGTAGACATTAAAGGCTGACACTCTATCAAAACTTCAGGCTTTTGAGCTATGGTCATACAGAAGGATCTTGAAGATACCATGGACAGACAAAGTCACCAATGAAGAAGTACTGCGGAGAATGAACACAACAGCGGATTTGGTCAACATCTTGAAGGAGGTAAGCTGCAGTACTTGGGCCATATAATGAGAAATCAAGGCAGATACGAGCTACTTCAATGCATTTTACAAGGTAAAATTTAAGGAAAAAAGGTCCCAGGACGAAGAAGAATATCCTGGCTTGCTAACCTGGTAGCATGGTAAAGAAAGACCTCAACACAGCTCTTTCGTATAACAACCAACAAAGTCATCACAGCCAGAATTATTTCCAATGTTAGGAATGGACAGGCACCCTAAGAAGAAGAATAAACTTAATTGGATTGAATTTTAAGTAATTATTCACAAAACAATACCAACTCTTTGGATCCAACTATTTTGTAGGATAAAAACATTATTTTACATAAAAAACATCATTTTGCTTACCCATAAAGATCGAAATTAAACGTGCAGCAAGTTTTCTATGTCTTGGAATAAATAAAGAGAAATTTTCGTCTATCCCTAAATCGAGAATTTCACCTAGGGGAGGTAAAGAGAATTGCTCTATTTCGAAATATGGTGTAACATCATCATGCATCATCATACTGTCAATAGAGGCTGTTGCCGCCGGTTCTCTTTGAATATGTTGATATTCGTCTTTCTAAAAAAAATCTTGTTGAATTTATATACGAGCAATAGCTTAAAGGTTATTCCAAATGTTTATAAATCAAAAATAATAGTAATTTTGCAGAAGGTTAATGCGTTTTAAAAATTTTTTGTCATTTTTTTGATACATTTGATTGTTTAATCTTTCTCTTAATCTTTCATTTGATATGCGTAGAGTTTTGTAGTAATATTAGTCATTTGTTGACTAATATTATTGCATACAAAAGGTCTCTGCGATAAACAAATAAAATAAATTTAAAAAAATTGATGGATCGATCTCAGTCCACCAGCTAGAGATGATACGAAATACTAGGAACAAGTATTTGGTAATTGGTGATGTCAAACGAAAGAGGCGGCACGGCGCGGTAAAATTTTGAACTGGTGCACGTAGGATAACAAAACATTTTGTATTTAGTTCTACACACATAACATAGTTATAAACAGTTTAAATATTATTAAATAAAGCACAATAAGGTAACAAAATGTTAAAAAGTAAATGTAAACCGTATTGCTTTGCACCGCAATGCAGTAATTATCGATCGGAAGGAATAACTATGCACTTTTTTCCTCGTGACAAAAATCTATAAGATCGTTGTGCACAGGAATTAAAAATTGGGAAATCGATATCAAGTGATATGATGGTGTGTTCACAGCATTTTTTATCAACAGCTTTTTTTTCAATTAAATTTTCTGAACAGAATTGCAACATTTATTATATATAATGTGCCTACCTAACCTAACCAAATATATACACTAAAATAGATCTTAATTCAAATTTTTCTGCAGCAGGGCAAAAGAAATTTCAAAGAAAGGTGTTGTTCCCTCTCAATGCCTTCTTAAAGGAAAACACGAAAGAAAAATCAATGAGGAACTAGTGAATGCTAGACTAATGCGTAATAAAATACGCACATTCCTCACTGGCGGGCTTTACAAGTTCATTTTGCCACCCATACTCGTCTCTTAACACATCCACAGTGATTTCATGTGGGGCACAATTTAAATTAGTCGTTTGCACACACAAACCTACTAATTTGTTATTATATTTGCCACACAACACAACGTGGCCAGCCTTTAACAAGGCCTCGCTTTCTTTTAAAGGTCTTTTTGTGTCTCTTATATATTTCAAAATATGGAGCAGACTAACTTTAATTTCTATATTTGCCATTGCGTTAATAAAAAAAATAAATGGAAGGTAATAAATACGGATAATTTTTAGACACAGCAATCATTCACCTACAAAGATTATGGTAGCTCCGTTTTGTTTTCCTACGTGCGTGATCAGCTGATCATCTGTCAAAGCGCCCCCTATAGTTCGTTGACATCGCCAATAGGTATGAGCATATAACGTAACGTAACAGTTACCGGTTTTCTAAAATACTAGTTCCAGTTCCATCTAGATCTTTTCAACGACACGACGGACACACGGAATGAATCAAGCCTGGTAACTGTATGTAACTGGTACTGTTACTGTGGCGATACTGTTACTGTATTCGATACCTTGCGCTGCGCTTTGATATCGATATTTTGGTATTGGTATTTTGGATACCGATACGCACCGGGACCAGTTATATTTTTTGGGTAGGTACATGATACTAAGACAAACAGGTATTTGTGTTTGTCTTAGTATCATGGGTAGGTAAAAGTTCTAGTCAGGATTATTACGGTGGTATATGCAAGATGTGAAATTATACGTATTAAATCTGTCATAATATTGGTCCCTTGTTGTTACTATATTATTTTAGAAGTTTTTAAATTTGATTTTGTTTGAGCGTAAAACATTTTCCATGAAACTAAAATAAAAGAATATATAAATTATTATTTACTATTTACTAAAATAAACTAGATAAGTGTACCTAACACAAAAATTAAAACAAAAAAAAACAATGAGATCGTTTTGAAAAAATAATACACGACTAGTTAACAAAATACACAATATAACTTTATGTAAAACATTCAGAAAACATTAGAAAAAAGACATGGCGCGGCGTATAAATGTAAAAATACTAGGTTAAAAAGTAACACGTATTTGGAACAGGTACGAATATGGAACCGGAACGTAACGTAACAGTTACCGAAAAATACTCATTTGTATCATCTGGAAGGAAATATGCTGCTCTTTAAGTATGAACATTTACAACCATTGTCATCGACCTAGGGTTGCATTATATTTTAAATTTAATTATGTAAACCATATATTGATGTCTCCACTGCAATTTTAGTGTTAGCTACCAAAAGAAAGCACTGAGGATGATCTGAGCTAGATCGAAAACGTTAAGTATCTATAAATTTTGGACGACACTTTTAACAACTCTGTCTGAGGTAGGGTGAGGAACGGGCTCGAAAATTTGGAACGGGCCAGTTCCAAGCCCGGATAAAAGAGGAGGGTTGAGCGGAGGGTTAAACACCCACCCTCGGAAAAAGAAACTAATTATGAAAACTGCAACTTTGCCTCGGAACCGGACAGATAAACACAAAAAACGACAAATGTAATGTAAAATTACTATGAATATCGGTACTTGGAATGTCCAGAGTTGGTACAGACCTGGAGCTGCTATAAATGCTGTGGAACAACTGAACAGCATAGGAATGGATATAACAGCGGTCCAAGAAATAAGATGGCCAGACGATGGAAATATAAATATAAGTAAATTCACCTTCTTCTTCAGCGGTATCAAAAACGGAAGACATGAATTTGGAACTGACTTTGTGATTAGAGACAGCCTAGTACAGAATATACTAAATTTCAAACCTATAAACGAAATGATATGCTACATACGAATGAAGGGAGAACGATACAACATTTCATGCACCAACGGAAGAGAAGGATGAAGATATCAAGGATGACTTGTACGATGCCCTAGAAAGGGAGATAGATACGATGCCCAAACAAGATATGCGTACACAAATACAATAACAAAACAATAAACCCACAATGGAACATGGACGAAATGCACAATACAGAAAAACAACAAAATTATAGAGAACAACTTGAACAAACCTTGAACTCTAAAAGAGAATACAATGATATTGAACAGCTATGGGACACGACTGCCGAAATAATAACCAAGACAGCGAACAAGATCTTTGGAAGGAGTAGGCAGAAGAGGGAAAAACATGGTATAACCAGGAATGTCGGAAACAGCTGGAAAAACGACAAACAGTAAGAAAGACTTGAATACAACTGCAAACAGACCAATATAAACAGAAATATGATGACTGCCGAAAAGAAATAAGAAAAATAATACACACAAAGAAAAGAAACTATGAACAACAAAAATATGAAGCTATGGAGAGAGACCGGCTCAAACCAGGTTTCAGAGAGTTCTATAAAGCAATTTCCTCTGAGAAAAGAGGACATAGAACCAATTCCATAGATATACTGTGAGACATTCAAAGCCATTCAACGTTTGCCTGGAAGATCTATAACAAATGATTGACAGAGTTTCAACTGCGCCATAATATCCACAATTTTAATTAAAAATACGTTTATTTTGACATTTCTACATCGACATCGATACAGATGCAATTAATAAAACATAGCCAATAATTCAAAAGCAATAAATGATCGCGCTAACTTACCAAATACTCTTTAGGAACATGGAATATGACGCCGTCCGGGCCCTTTGGTAGATCTATAGGTTCTCTAGGTCGGTCAAATAGCAAAAGTAAATTCTCCTTTGCACCCATGTTTGGAACGTGGATCTAAAATTAAACAAAAAAACTATACAATAGCAAAACAGCATATTTTGGAATGGAAATATATGGCATTCAATTGATTTTATCATATCGTTCATCTCCAATCAAACAGGCTTTATTAAAGTACATAATATGTTTTTCGATGCCCTGTCTCACTAGATGAAGGTAAAGTACTGTAAAAGTTTTCAAATCTTTAAAGGACAGCTTTAAAAGAGGCAGCTTGGAACAACAATATGTGGTCAATAATATGTGGTCGACAATATGCTGTCCAATGTCACCAATCCAAGCTCCTATCAAGTATTTTTTGACAATTTCTTCACATCCATAAAAATGTCAGATTTTAACTGTGCCACTAAATTCTACCAAATACATTGATAAATGTGCTCGATATTGCCATCATTCAGTTTTTGATTTTGAAAACAAAATACTCTTGCTAGGATAGAACGATAATAAATGTGTCACAATGGCCACCAATTTCGATACAATTGAACCACTGGGTTAAGTATCACGGTGGAATAAAAACGAAAAATCAAAAACACATTTGTCGCAGCCAGCAACAATCAACATATATAAGTTTATGGGTGGTGTAGATCAGCACGGCTGGCTTCTTAAAAAGCACTATAGACACATACGAGGGAAAAAGTGCTACTAATGTCTCATAATGCGAATATAAACGTGGTAGTTGTCAACGCTTGCCAACTTTATAAAAAAGTAGAAGAAAAGCCACTTTCTATAAAAGAATTTCATGGAACCATTGCAGTTCTCTACCTAAAGTTAGGGCATGGATCTAGGATTGCCAAAGGAAGACCTTCTTTAAGGTCTTCCACATCAAAAACTCCGGTTGTAATTGATGTCAGATTTGATGCCAAAAACCATGTCCTCTCTAAAAGGGATCATTAGAGACGATGTCAATTTGGCAATTTCAAAGGTAGCCCTTAACTTACTGCTCTAAAAGTATTACTCTGTGCACTTCTTGTTTTCTTGCATATCATAGCATTGTACAGGGTTACACATTTGAACTGTTACCAACTTCACATCGATATATCTGGCAAACGATAATGACAGCTACGTCAAAGTTAGCCTGATAACACTTATCAGTGATTGCGTTATAATTGGCTGGAAAATCAGAACCAGCTATTGTTCGTCAGCTCAAACACCTCAAAGTGAATAAAATGTTTGTGTATCTCACCATAACTCGTTGTAATGATACTGGTAGCGTTGCCAAACGCTATGGTGGTGGACGAAAAAAAAACAGCAACATCATCTGAAATGGTTCGGAAAGTAAAGGCTCGACTTGAGCGAAATCCACGTCGTAGTGGTAATCAAATGGCCAAAGAACAGAAAATATTCCAGCGAAGCATGCAACGAATATTGAAAAAGAAGCTCAAGGTCAAGCCTTACAAGTTCCAAAAAGCACACAATCTTACACCAAAGCAAAAAAAAGTTCGACTTGAAAGAGCAAAGGAGTTGTTACACCTGCACGAACGTGGCGAATTTCCGAACATAGTGTCCTCTGATGAGAAAAATCTTCCTATTGAGACGTTCATAAACTCTCAAAATAATGGTGTTTACTTGACCGAACCCACCTACGAAAGTTTGAGCTTATGAACGGCCACCCGAAATAATTTCCCATCTCTAGTAATAGTATGGGCAGCTGTATTCGCCGATGGACGCTCTCCAATCGTTTTTATTGAATCTGGTGTCGCAGTAAATGCAACTTATTATCGGGAAAATGTTTTAGAAGCTGCTGTAGAGCCGTGAGCACGCAAACATTTCGGTTGTAGACCATGGACATTCCAACAAGACTCGGCACCGTCTCATAAAGCTAGTGTGAACCAAGAATGGTTAAAAAACCATGTTCCACACTTTATTTCATCCACACAATGGCTTTTGAATTCACCAAACGCAAATCCGATGGACTATTCCATCTGGTCCATTTTTTAGAGGAAGGTGAGCACTAAAAAATATGCCAGTATGGGTACGCTGAAAAAAGTAATTATACGTCAATGGGCCAAAATACCGGAAGATCACATTCGTGCAGCATGCAACTCGTTTTTTGATCGTTTGAAGGCCATAGTCAAGGCAAAAGGTGGCCACATCGAGCTAAATTGAGTGGATTCCGAAATTTTGATTATTTTCACACATTTTGTCATTTGAATCAATAAAAAATAATTTCACACAAAAAAAATTATGGTCGTTTGAATAGGTAACAGTTTATTGCGTAACCCTGTATTGTAATAATATTATTCAGGTATCATTAAAATAAAAGACATACATCTAATACGAGAATTTGGCATTTCTGACTTCCATGCACCCAACGATCTATCTTTTATTCCGAAAACCAATAAAATAATCAAAAAAATTTAATAAACAATATTCATTCTAATGTAACAACTAACACAGATTACGATTTTTTCTTATTTTGGAAAAAAAGTTAATTTGAGCGTTAATGGGTTAATTTCTATAGAAACATGGAAAAGATTGTAATAGACGCTTACTATCATCATTTAGGATACTGTCAAATTACCACCGGAGGACATTTTGAACTCTTGATTAGGGAGACAATAATTGAGATATGTAGTAAACTTTTAATTTTTATGTTCAAATTTAGTTGTACTTAATTTGAATAAAAAATTTATTGAGACAATTAGACCTTGTTTTATCTTTTTAAGATGTTCCTGACTACATAAAATCAAAAGTATTCAGTTAAACTGTTATTAAATTGGAGATTTCAATAAAGGTAGGGTAGGGTGGGGCAGATTTGGACGTGGGGCACATTTGGACAATTCAATTTTACCGCTTAAAAAGCGTTGTTTAGTTAGTTGCGTCCAAGTGGCGTACAGATTTAAGTATGTTTCTTTACGATCCGTTAGTTCATTTCATAACAACTGATGTAGAAATATGTGGGACCCATTTAGACAAGTCAGGTGGGGCAGATTTGAACTAGTCCAACTGTTTGAATTTAATAGATTCAAACCAAAAGTGATTGTTTGAATGGAGCATTAATGGAAATGACTACGATAGTTTCACAAAACTGCTCAGCTATGCGATGCTAACTTACATTTGTTGTTTTTTACAGAATGGTACGTAGTTATAAATGCAAAACAGATAGAACCAACATTTCAGCAGAAGACTTAGCTAACGCCGTAAGTGAAGTAATCGTCCATGGGCGAAAAATTCGGAATGCAGCAGCAATGTTCAAAATAAACAAATCTACGCTTCGCTTCTATGTCAAGAAAAAGAGTTCGGCTAATGGGTTAGATTCAGGAAATGAAAGTGATCAGAACTCCGATCAGAACTACTTTAGTTGCTTGTACCTAAACGTATATGTTTACATGTATGTTTTTACATACAATATGCAAAGAAACTAAATAACAAATATCCAGGTACTTGGAATCAAAATCAGATGTCAGGAGTCAAATGAATGCGTTTATTCATGAAACACCACCCAACACTATCGTATAGAAAACCGGAAAATGTTAGCATTGCTCGCACGTCCGGTTTTAATAAAGCCAACAACTTTGAAATTTTTTTTTTAATTATTTCAAGGTTATGGTCTAATTTAAATTTTTTCCTGGCTGAATGGTTAATACTGACGAAACTAATATTCGTACAGTCATGCAAGCACCAAGAGTTATATCAGAGACCGGCAAGAAGCAAGTGGGCCAATGTGTTTCGTCAAAAAGAGGAACACTCGTCACTATCTTAGTAAGTATCTCGTCACGTATATCGTATATCCGCGAGTAAGAATGAAAGATCATTATTTATATGGACGTGTATCTGGTGCAGTTGGATATGCAACAAAATCAGGCTGGATATCAACACCCGTATTTATTAAATGATTTGAATATTTTTAGAAACATATGCATATTACTCGTGAAAACCCTGTTCTCTTACTTGTTGATAACCACGAGACTCATATTTAACTTGATGCAATCAAATATTGCAGAGAGCATGAAATAGTAATGCTTTCCTTTCCACTTCACTGCACACATAGGATGCAACAGCTGGACATCGAAGTTTACAGCCCTTTCAAAGCTAGGTTCAAGTCAAACTTAATGATTTCATTTTATCGAACCCTGGCAAAGCAATATCGATTTACGACATTGCAAGTTTGACAGGTCAACCATAAAGGCTATTATTTACTCCCATTAATATAATAAAGGCTTTCGAAAAAGCTGGAATCTGGCCAGTAAACAGCCTTAATTCTGACGATTCTTATTTTGCTGGAGTCTACTTATGGACCTAACACCAATAATATCTTCTGAGGATTTTGAAATAATGCTACGAACTACTCAGCTCCATACTCCCGAAATGTCTCTAAAGGGAGCTGATATTCTGGAATTAATTACAGACTTAATGGAAGAATTGCTGAGAAATATTTTCAGCCGAGCTTCTTACCTGAGAGTAACACAATATCTGAAACGTACAAAATTAGTAGATATTCGACCATTTCCAACATTGCAACCAAAGTAGAACAGGCGTGGTAAAAAAAGGGGAAAGGCATGCATATATACTAGTACACCAGAAAAGAATAGAGTAGAAGCTGAAGAGAAGGAAAGGAATAACAAACAAGTCAAAGTTATAAAAAGAAAAATTAACGGTAGCAAAAAATTAAAACCTTCAAAAAAATAGGCCAAAGAAAAAATCATCTTACTCTAGTTCCTCAGAATCTGACATAGGTGCTACAATGTCTGATTGTAATTCAGATTCTGACATAGATCTGCACAGTGATTAAGAGGGAATAAAAGGCCTTTTAGATGATAAGGAGGTTCTTGCGTGTGACTTCGTGTTGGTAATTGCAATAAAGAAAACGGTTGTTCACTTTGTGCAACTAACAAATTAACCAGTGGCTTTTATTATCCTATTCAAAATGATATTAGCACTATATCTAGAGCCGATATTGTGACAAAACTTATCATACCTTTAAAAACTATGGGAACATATCGGCAAGCGTCTTACGTTAAGTTCAATACCTCATTTTCTCCTTATAATATTAAATAATATCTTCTTTGTAAAACATGTTCATATTATAAACAATAAATATCGTTCATATATATACTTTATGTATTAAATATTTTTTTGTTTATAAGGCTTTAACAAATTCTTATTTATTGTCCAAATGTGCCCCATAGCTGTAGAAATCTATCCCATGATTGGGTACAATTGTACAAATACACTGTTGAAGAAAATTTGGTTTTTGTCTATGTTTCCGTGGATCTATTATTCGCAGTTTCATCAATAAACATTCAAAGACAACAGATACAACTATTGATTTGTCCATTATCAGTTATAGAATATTAAAATAGCTTGAAAATATTCCCTACTGAAAAATAATATCCAAATCTACCCCACCCTCACCTACATTATACAGGGTATTGTATTTTAAAAAACCAAGGTAACTAATGGAAGTCAGAATAGATGACCAGCTTACAGATCCAATAGATATGGGCAATGGAATAAGACAAGGAGAATCGCTTAGTCCAACACTATTTAATCTAATCATGGATGAAATCATCAATATTATTAATAAAGGAAGAGGATACAAAATGGGGAACAAAGAAATCAGAATACTCTGCTATGCCGATGATGCGGCCCTAATTGCATCCAATGAAGACGATCTACAAAGACTAACCCATAGATTCAACACAAGGGAAAAGGACTTTAATATGGTGATCTCTACACAGAAAACCAAAACAGTTGTAATCAGTAAAGAACCAATTAGATGTAAACTGGAAATCGACGGTATCAGCATTGAGCAAGTAATGGAGACAAATTACCTAGGAATTACACTGTCTAGCTACGGAAATGTGGAGAAGGAAGTGAAAAATCAAGTACAAAAGGCTAATAAAATAGCAGGTTGTCTTAATAACACGATATGGCGCAATCTCCACATTAATACCGACGTGAAATCAAGAATCTACAAAGCAACAATAAGACCAATAATGACATACACTTCAGAGACAAGACCGGATACCTCCAAAACTCAGCAACTACTAGAAACAGCGGAGATGCGTTTACTGAGGAGAATTACAGGAAACACACTGAGGAATCGAATGAGGAGTGAAGAGATCAGAAGAAAATGCAATATACCAAAAATAAATGAGTGGACACTGAACAGAAAAAAGGAATGGAACGAACACATAAACAGAATGGAAGAGACCCGATTAGTCAGAATAGCGAGGGACAAATCACCAAAAGGTAGAAGAAGTATCGGGCGACCACGCAAAAGATGGAGTGATAACCTCCAATAGAGGCATTAATCGACATTGAACAAGCATTTTGCTTATAAAAAAGAAGAAAAAGAAGGTAACTAATGATATCGGAAAAATGGTAAATCTGGCAACGTTTCAAATATCAAATTTATATAATTAGGCGTTTCTCAACTTTTAGTCTATTCTGGTTATAAAAGAAAAATGTTTCACTTACTTAGTTACACAAAAATACAAACACTTGTACACCCAAACTGCAAACACGTTTTTCTACTTTGAATTATGTATATATATACTTGTTAAAAAGCAATAAATAGCCTATAAAATATTATTAATATTGTTAGATCAAGTGGAAGGGGAGCGGATGATGAGTAAAATAACCGTAAGTAGAAAAACAAAAATAGGATTGTCAATAATGTACCTACAAAAAAAATTCTACATAACATTCAACAAAACACACTATGAACTTAAGTTGTAAGTAGGTATATTTTTTAATATATTACATAGGGAAATCCAAAACTTACTAGGTATAATTCTATTTTGTACATTTCAGATTTCTCATTGTTTTTCACAATAGAATATTGCTCAAAATTTTCTATTAAAAATTTATGTTTCGACAAGTAAAAAATTATTTCGACATTAACTGATGTGAGAGAAGCATATTTTAGGTTGTCTAAGAAACATTGGTCAACATTGGTTTCTTCCAAAAAATTTTATCGGAAAATATTTTCCACTTGAAGAACCGTAGCAAATCCTACATTTTTGCTAATGGTATTATTTAATTTTCATAAAATGTGTATTCCAATTGTTTCATTTAACGTTTTCACAAGAAGAAATAAATTTTTCCACTAAAGCAACACTTTTTGAAAGCAGATTCCAGCCTCTAACCAGGATCCTCATTTTGTCACCACTGGTTGTGGAGGAAGTAGTATGTTGGGAATTCTGTCTTTATACAGTTAAACTCTTAATGGCGCCCAACAAACCCTTCTTTCCCTCGAAATTAAATCATTGACAAGAGGAAAGTTGCTTTTAATTTCCTCATCAACCCTATTAATACCATGAGCCAAATATATCAAATGAATCATTTTGAGATATATATTATTTTGAGATAAAGTTTTTTCCTGTCCTCGTCATGAAACCACATCAGACAAAAAAACATCGTGAGGTACAGTAGTTGGAAGTTAAAAGTTGGATAATTCTTCTTGAACAAAATGTACAGTCGTTAAAGAATTTGTTGAATGAGATTTTAGTAATTGTTGATTCTTAAGCACACCAATCAGTAAATGATTCTTTTATCGAGCTATTGAATCTGTCGTTTCATCTACATAAATATAATTGCTCGGAATATTAAATTTACAATATTTCTGAAGAAACTAGCTGAAATTATTGTGGCATAGCTTTGAGAACGGTATATTAGACGTCATCGGAGACATAAATTGAAGAGGTGGATTCCAAAATGGCTTGTCATTTTTTTACATTTTTAGGTTTTAGTTGGATCTGATTTTGGGGCATCATTTCTAACATTAGAAAAACAATTCATGCCATAACAGCTTAAGTCAAGTATACTATACAGATTACAAATCAGTAATGTTTTCCAAACGTGCTGTAGACATGAATTGTTCTTTTCCAAACAAGCGTAAGTCAGTTGTTGAGTGTTTGCGCATGCGCTATTCCAGCCGTCAGCATCTATTTGCTGCGAGTTTTTGGTGTGTTGACTGTGGCTGTTTGAGGTGAAACAATTGGGTAATTGAAAACGTGTGTTATAAGTATAAAATGAGTTTAGATTTTGTAACAAGTGATTTTTCAGTATCTGTAAACAACATTAATAGTGCCAAGAAGACGAAGCGAGAGAAAAATGAAGACCTAAGGGACGAAAATCTCAAGAAATTCGAAAGAAATAGGAAAGAAGCTTATCCAGATCCTCGCATTGTTTGTGCTCATTAAGGTGATGTTTGTAAGACATATCTATTGACTCCTAATGATATAAGTAGCTTTTATGATAAAATCTACTCACATAAGACTGCTGATCAGAACAACTTCGTATTCAAATACCTTCTCAATCAAGAGTCTAAGCAACATAGGCCTAGAAATAAAACAAATCCACGATCTCGAACAGTTACAAAATACTTCGTATGACAGACAAATGGTGTTTTATTAAGTATGTGTAAATCCTGTCCATCACACAATTTTCATCAAAAAGATTAAATCGATTAGCTAAGGCTTTAAAAGAGTCAGCAGAATGTTCTCGTGAAAAGCAAAGTGGAGCTAGGATAAAAGCCAAAGATTCAAGTACAGCTCAATCAATTATTGATTTCATAAAATCATAAAGTGCTGTGAAAGTCATTATGGTCGGGGTAAGAGCATTCTGAGTGAGAACATCAACATAGCTGGAACAAGTATAGAACAAACATCAGCATACAAATATCTGGGACACGAAATTCGCTTAAGTAGAGATAACCAGACCAATGAACTAATACGTAGAATAGGGTTGACATGGGCAACTTATGGAAAGCTAAGAGATGTTTTCCAATCAGCTCTTCCCATCTGCTTGAAGAGAAAAGTCTTCGATCAATGTGTGCTGCCGGTTCTAACCTATGGTGCGGAGACGCTAAACACTTACTAAGACGTCCGCAAACAAAATTCGAACAACACAGAGGGCAATGGAACGGTCCATGTTGGGATTAACCCTGAGAGACCGAATACCCAACACAGAATTGCGCCGTAGATCGGGAGTAACCGACGCAATCAAAAGAATATCAACCTTAAAATGGAACTGGGCAGAGCACGTCGCGAGAACGAAGGACGGCAGATGGACAAAACGCATTCTTGAGTGGAGACCCAGACAAGATGCCTTTAGGAATAGAGGACGACCACCAACAAGATGGACGGATGACCTGAAACGGACACATCAAAATTGGATGCAGGTGGCTCAGGACAGAAATTTGTGGGGTGAACTACGGGAGGCATATGTTCAGCAGTGGACGAGTATGGGCTGAATGATGAAGAGCGTCCGCGGTTACCTTATCCCTGAGTTATCTATTAAAATTGTGGCGTATTTGGAAACAGACTCAAATAGAACAAAAGAAGTCACTTGCATCTGGCTCATAGTTCTTCAAGATCTTCCAGACGAAATTCAATCTAAGTTTTGGCAGTCCAAAGACAGACTGTTCATCTTGTGATCTAACAAAAAGTGAAATAAATTTATGCAAAGACAATCAAGAAAAAGCTTACCTCATTACTAAGTACAGATTGCACAAGTTACGAGCTAAGAAATTTTATGAACTACTTAAAAGAACAGAAGTTAATGTAGTTAACGTATCTTTTGACATGGAACAAGACCAGCCTCTTCCAAAACTTTGGGTTTTTTAACCATACTTTTGTATTGATGGAAGATACACAAGATTCTATTAATACTTTTGTGTACACATGGACTGAAAACCAGTTAGTGATATTCAGCATTGCTTTCCAATCAGGGGACACAGCTATATGTCTCCTGATAGAGTATTTGAACGTTTTAAAAAAAATTTAGAAAAAAAGAAACGATAGTTGAACCAGAGTCACACTACAAAGTATTTGCATTTTTAGCTACAGATAAAGTTTTCGGAAAAGACTAGGAACTTTTTGATTTTATAGATGCTGCAAAATGAATTTTATTGAAGAAGCTCCCTTTTTTGATGCGTGAACAACAAGTTTTTTCATTTTCAAATAAAAGTAATATAGACATTGAAACTAAAAATAGCTAGTGTGGTCATTCTAGTACTTTTAAAGTTATAAAAAAGGATGCAATTTGCTGGGAGTATACAGTACAGTGAAGTATATGCCTTTAGTGACGTGAAAAGAAGAAAAAAGATGAGGAAATCTTCTCAAATTTATTTCATTATCTGAAAGTTCAAACGACTTTTATAATATTGCACTTACCAATGTGCAAAATGATTCCAATAATAATAATACTGTAGTGTATGATGAACGAGAGCCTTTTATTTGAAAAAATTTTCAACTCTACTTTTCAAATTTTGACAAAAATTTGAATAATTGATTTTGATGAATAAAAATTAGACCTTTACTGACGTCTTAAAGACAAGCTCTGAATATCAATAAACTTACAAATTAATAATATTATGAAGTCTCCCATATGAATATTCCAAAAGTGCTTAAGTCCTAACGACCTTAAGTCACTGACTTAAGGTCGTTTTTGAAAAAAAAAAACCAAATGTTTAAATTCTTAAAGTCATGATTTTGTGTTCAAATCTCACTTTCAATTGTCTTGAAACAAGAATTTGAACCTGCAAATTACATGACTGATTCTATTTCAAAGTAACATTTAATTATATTTACATTTAATTTTTGCTAGGAAAGTTTTGGGGTAGTTCTGATTTTTTTATTCCATATGTTTTTTGGGGTGCTTAATCCGAATCTGAGGTTTGCGGACAAAATTTCGTGACGCAACATAAAAAAAAATAGAATAAACATTTTTTTTTCCTTTTTCGGGTTTTTTGCTTAAAACTCGAAAACTATCAACTTTTGGTAAATGGTCTGTTTACAGAAATTAAAGTACTTGAAATTTTCTACAAATACCAGTATTTAGTTCTTTTTTTCAGACGAATCGTTCGGTTTCTAATGTGAGTTGAAAATTGTAAATTTTTAGCAGTTTATGCAAAACCCACTTTTTACACTTCAATATTTAATTTTTATGGATGCTGTCATTTGATAAGTGTCACCTGGTTTTCCACACAAGTAATTAAAAAGAAAAAAGGCAAAAATTATGCAAATTCAGTAGGTAGGTAGAACTCGTAACAAAATAAAACTTAAAATCTCGTTACTTATGATCATATATTATTATCATTATAAATTATAATATGCAAAATTTATATGAGCCGTTGTCTTTTGGAAGGTTCTGGCTGAGGTTCTTCGATAACGATGAGTCCTGGTTCTGCTTGTTCTAGAAAATAAAAGTTTATACTTAAGTCATTTATCAAGAAGAGATACTGAGGTTCTTCGATGGCATCGGGTCCTGACTCAGGGTCTGATTGCTCCATCGTCAGCGTCAGAAGTCTTTCTCCTGGAAAATAAAAAGAGGAAAGACACATATCATTTATCAAGGAGAGATGAATGACTACAAAATAACTTGTCAGATCCAACATACCTCTTTCCTCTTTCTTCAGTTTCTTCTACGTCTATGTAAGAGTTGTCTTCTGGGTGCTCAACATTGTTACACAGTCCTTTGCATGATGCGCATATTGGGGAACAATGGAGTCCCGCCTTCCTGCATCCACAATTGCGTTGACAGCCATTTTTTTCATTTACATGAAATGTACCGGAGTATTGAGTTTGGTGCAGGGTCCAAAGTAGTTGGTACTGGCACAAGACCACTACTAGTTTTTTTGCCTTCCCCACTCACTTGGGTCTTTTTGTTGCTCGTTATGTGTAGCTTGACCGGATAAACCACTGCTGCACCTGATAGTAAACTTTTAGTGAATGTTCTCGTGCAGCAGCTTCAGTTGGAGGCAATGAGGAAATGTTGGTCTTATTTTTGAATGATGAAGATACGTATTGTTTATATCTTAAATCGTTTAGTTTTGTCTCTTTTTTTTCCATATAGAGCCATGAGAAACATGTTTCCTGCTGTGACAATCTCATCTTGACTTGAATTAGGGTCTTTAAAAGCTTCAATTACCCATTGCAAATCTTTGTTCTTCTGCAGGACTTTAAGAAATTTCAGTTTCCCTTGATTAAACAATGTAGAAGTAGTATCACAACCACTCAGCGCATGCAGGAATAAAATATGATCCAATAGGATTTTCTCAGCAGCCAGATGAGGGTTGTAGAGGTTTTGTGAAACCTTTCGCTTTCCTGGCTTCAAAAAAAATACATTTTTTATATCAGAGCTACAAAGGCCAATCAAAATAACCAGTTGGTCGATATCTTCCCCCACCACTGTCACATGTTCATTTGTGCGCTAGTGTGCGCTACACGTACACACATACTACAACGTCTACAACAGTTTAGCACATTGTTGTCGTTTGGAATGTAAAGCGGCTTTAACTGCTTTTTAACTGAGTAATTTTGATTTTTTGCAATCTAGCTATATTTGAGTCAAAACGTGAATTATCCGTGTGACTCGGTCGTTATTTTAATTAACTTAAATACTAGGGGAAATTAACTGAAAACCTTTCAATACAAATCTAAAAAGTGGGTTTTGCAGTCACACCGGTACAAATTGCCAATTTTCAACTTGCACTTGAGACCGAACGGTTCGTCTGTACAATAACCAAAATAGTGACATTTGTACAGAACTTTAAGTATTTTAATTTCTGTAAACAGACCATTTACTAAAAGTTAACAGTTTTCGAGTTTTAAGCAAAAAACTGGAAAAAAGCAAAAAAAACCGATTTCTTCTGGTTTTTTAAATGTTGCGTCACAAAATTTTGTCCGCAAACCTCAGATTCATATTTAGCACCCCAAAACACATATGGAATGAAAAAATCAGAACTTTCCCAAAACTTTCCTACTAGTATCACTTTACAGTACAAATTTACTGAATTATATTACATAGAAAAAATTCGTTCCCAAAAAATTTATTTTTTTGACTTAAGACCTTTTGGAATCCACATCTTCAATTCATTATTAAATACTTTCTGCCTCCGCACTTTTTGTCAGTCCGATTTAATTCATATGAACCTTGAGGCGAAGATCGAACTTGAAGACACATGTATATTCTATACTTTCATAAATTTATTTACAATGTATTTAATTTAATAAGTGCATAATAATTAACATTTTATTATCTTATCACAATTTCTTTTTAGGGATCAATTATAAAAAGCGGTCACTAAAAAGTTGATATAGTATAAAAAACAAAGATAAAGAATAAAAAGTGGTTACTGGAAACTTCATATAGTGTACGTAATTGATAAGGAATTAAAAATGTACTATGTACCTAATTGTGTGGTTATAGGTGTTAAAATAGAATGTGTTAATTGAACAAAGCAACTACAAAGAAATGATTCTTTTCTCAAATCGTCGGCTTAATACCAAAACCAACTAACTCCACTTTTTAAAGTGTTGAGCAATACACTTTTTTAACTTTAATTTGAAATGAAAAATCGTCTGAATTTAATCATGATTTATTGACTGAAAAATATTAAAGTTGTTAACATTATACACGAAACACTTTATTAAAAAATTATTAAGTTAAAATTAAAAAAATTAAAAAGAAAACATTTTTTTGCGGCACTTGTCGGGTTTTGGCTGTACAAAGTTTAGTCATCTTCCAGGTCACTTTGAACATCACTGTCCTCAATATCAGGCTCAAGTATACTACCGTCGATGTCAAGTATACATCAGATATATTATATGTCATTTGGGATCGATAACGACTTATAATATTGATAAAATTCATCTAGAATGACTTCTAGGTGGCACAGCTTTAATAGGTAGATCCTGTTTTTTTTTTTTAACTGATTGTCCGAGGTTTGGAGTATGCCTTTTTTAAGTCTATTTCTCTCAGATTAACAGGACGACCTTTAATAAAAATATTTAGTTCTTTCTAGTCAGAACTGTGATCCTAACTGTAAAACATAATGCCTGGTTTAGATTTTAAATATTTCAAACATTTGATTTGTAGGCACTTAACTTTTTCTAGATTATTTGTATTTTTTGTCCTATTTGTTATTATTAGTTTTGACAAATGAAATATGTCTACGAAATAAAAACTAAGACTCTTTCAACAACCTTACGAAGATTCTCTGCAACTTATCTTTAAGTAGGTATCAATATACGCATAAGAATTCTTAGATGTTAACTATTGGAGACATTTGAAATGTGGTGCTACCGACGTATGTTCAGGCGCTCATATATATACCACACAAGTAACATAACTATTCTCCAGAAGCTAAGAAAAGACAAAGAACGTCTACAGTTTATTCTACAGGAAAGATTGAGGGTAAGAGAGGTCCTGGACGTAGACGTATATCCTGCCTGACCAATCTTAGGAAAAGGACTGGTCTAACGTCAGCTGATCTATTTCAAGCTGCTATGAATAGAATAAGATGGCTCAATGTGGTAGAAGATAGGCACATCTAGAAGAAGTTTTTGACAGCGCCTCTAAGTAAAAAAGTCCTTATACTTGAGTTATTCTACAATATTCTTGCCGTACGAAAAATATTAAGCTAATCATGCATAATGTAAACTGAAACATACTTTTGCGCCTTTTCAATAGTACTATGCATGCTATCTACTTCTTGTAGTGCAAGGTACTGCCTCTTCGTACATTGCCTACTATAGTGGGATTCCATAATAGGAAAGCTTTCAATATGTTTTTAACGACTTCTAAATCAGATTTTTTTTATTATGGGTACATTTTTACCCCTGCTGTCATTGCCAGCAAATAAACCTCCTTCTCTTTTAAACTTGAAGGCATGTTCAACAACGTCTTTCCATACACACAATGTTTTTATAAAAGAAAGTCTTTATAGACTCTTATTCTATGATTGTCAAATTCAAGAAAATATCTTTCAGAATCTGCTCGTTGTTTTTTAACACTTATTGCTTTTGCTCTTCTTCGTTCACGTACATGGCTTTCAACTTTACTTAATATGAAATCTTTTCGACGGTTAAAATCAGTCGACCAGTAATTTGCACAGAAAATACCTTAAAAAACTAATACGGATTGTGAATATAAGACCTTTCTTTCCCTAATATTCATAAATTCATTTTATTTACAATATTTATGCTTCTTTAGTAATCCGTAACACCAACTATAACGAGAAAACTCATCATGGGAATTCCGTAAAATAACTAAGCAATAGATTTTATTTACAGTTTTCGATTTTAAATAAGTTAAAAACTGTAGATGTTATTCAAAATCTCTCTTCAGCCGAAATATCGCGTGGGATGTTTAGTGAACTTAACTTTGTTGCTTATTGTTATTACTTTGACATTGCAAATATAATAAAACATTTCAATGTTCAAATTTCTTTGAGTTATTACTATTGTTACTACTTCTAATCATAGTGTTACTTTTAATAGGATTTATATATTATTTGTAAGGTAATGTATTACATAATTTTGATACCTTCCGTGATAACATCGTTTCGTATATGTACAGATTGAACGAAATAAATTCGGAACATAGGAATATAATGTATTTCGGCTCAATTCTGCTGTAAGTGGTTGGCCAACAAAAGATTGTCAAATAATTACATTATAAAAGTCCCATACTTCAGCGGGCTGCTGGATTCTGAACTCATAAAAATTGAAAGCTACACATAAATCTACGATTTTATTATGCTGTCAAACCAGTTATAGTCCAGGAAGTGAAGCATTTCACCTCGCAATTTTTTCGTGCTGCGTGGATTGACTTACAATTTAACAGAAGGTAGGTAATAGCCTAAGGATCAAAATCTATATCGAACCAAGTGCGCCAAAGCCTAGGGGGTGGTTGCCACCCCATCTCCGGGGTGAATTTTTTTTTTTACGTTTTAACTACAGGTTTCGATTAAAAAAGTGATTCTAAACAAAAAATGTGCTATACATTTTTTTTATAAAATGATATTTTTCAAGTTATTCGCGATTGAAAGTAACTACTTTTAGACGAAAAAATCCACGTTTTTAATCGATTTTTCGCGAATAACTCGAAAATGGTGCATTTTATCAAAAAAATTGTAGAGAACAAATTTGTAGCTTTTAAAAAGACAAATACAATTCATTTTTTAAAATATTTTTGTGATATAATAGAAACCGAATACGGCCTATCAATGTTCAGCGGTTTTCTTCAAATGCCAAATTTGAAAGATTCAAAGTCAAATATCGGGAAAATAATGCATTTTTGGAAGAAAACTCACAAAACCTTTTTTAAAGAGCGTAAATAGACCTATCATAAAAAAAGACTCTAGCTCAAAAATTAAGTGAGTTATGATGAAAATTAGGTCAATACCTCATTTTTACGAAAAAATCGATGAAAACAATCCCCTAACCACCCCCATAATTAAAATCGATCTTCACCCTTCTGCAATTCCCTTTGTACATGTATTGTTAATACGTCCAAGAAGTTTGACCCATTTAAAATGCTTAGTTTTAGAAAAAGTACAGCTTAAAGCGAGAAACGATTTACAATTTCATATTTTTTACCCTTCTTTTTTTAAATATGCCCGAAAACATTGAATATATGAAAAAAATAAAAATTACCAAATTGTAGCTTTTTTAATGACTAAAATTATCCTTTATTTAGATTTGTTGTACAATGAATATTTGGCGAGATATAGCCGTTTAAAGCATCGATTTACGATCAAGCACCATCTTTTTCGAGCCCTTTAAACTCACCCAATTTAAAAACCAAGGGTTCCAAAAAGATTTAATTCAGAGATCCTTGTAGCTCTTAAAAACCTCTACAAATCGTTTTTGAAGAAACACTCTATCGTTAAAAATTAAAGGAAATACGTTAAAAAAAACCAGTTAATTTTTTTCCGGAAAATTCCATTAGTATAGTACAGTACATTTTGGAGCATAATATCTACAACACCGTTAGTATGGCGTTATACATTCGAAATTTTAAGCGTTCTTATTTTGAAATCTCATACAACAGAATAAAACATATGCTCATATGTCTAGGGCTTGGCAATGAAAATATCAGAGCAACAGATTGGGATGGTATTCCAAAGATGGTTTGTTATTACCCGTACGCATGAACAAACAACCTGCACCCGATGAACTTTTGAAAATTATTTTTTGCCAATGCAAAAAAGGATGCGGCGTTTCATGTGGGTGCAGAAAAGTTGGTTTATACTGTAACTCTACTTGTTCTGGGTGCTCAGGTGAAGGGTGCAATAACAGTCCACCAATAATTGAAGAAGATGAGGATGACATAGATCACGATGTAGATGTAATTGATGACGAATAAAATTAATATTATAATTGTTTTACCTATAAATGTAAATATTTTCAACTATTTATGTAAATGTATAAGAATATATGGTGCCTTTTTATGTTGATAAATTTTTTTGTATTTAATTCTACTTTTTTCAATTTATTCAAAAGTTGCAAAATTTTGGCAAAAAATTGTTTTCACCTATAGCACTCATAACAATTGATTTTTAAGGGTTGAAAATTTATGAATTTGTATTTTAAAGTATAAAAAAATCACTATTTAACTAATCCAAACCAAATTTTAGTCATCTTAAGATTTGTAATATTATTTTACAATTTTTGAAAATTAGGGGTAGTTTTCACCCCTAAGAACAATCAGGGTTCATCGGCATGACATAAACTATAAAGCAGAGGGTGAGTTGAGCTTAATTCCAAATTTTTATGCAAATCATTCCAAGGTGAAATCATTTTCTTCGCATTACTAATTTTTTTATATTAATCTCTAATAAGGGTCGCTTTTTAAGGGTTGAAATATGATGGAACTTTATTCAAAAGCACGAAACTATCATTATTTAATTAATTCAAACCAAATTTTACCCATATTCAGGTTTAATATGTTATTTTATAATTTTTGACAATTAGGGGTATTTTTCACCCCTAAGAACAATCAGGGTTCGTCGAAATGACATAAAATATAAAGCAGCGGGTGAATTGAGCTTAAATCCAAATTTTTATCCAAATCGATCCAAGGCGAAATAATTTTTTTTTTAGAATTAGTCATTTTTTTACATTAATCTCTAACAAGGGTTGCTTTTTAAGGGTTGAAATATGATGGAACTCTATTCAAAAGTATAAAATAATCATTATTTAACTAATTCAAACCAAATCTTACCCATATTCAGATTTAATATGGTATTTTATAATTTTTGACAATTAGGGGTAGTTTTTACCCCTAAAACCCTTCAGCGCACTTCGGTTCGATATAGATTTTGATCCTTGGGCTATCACCTACTTTCTGTTAAAATTTCAACTGGATACATGCAGGACGAAAAAATAGCGAGGTTTTAACTTTTTTCGAGCTTCATTTCCTGAACTATTATCGCTTCCTTAGAGAAACCCGTCTTACGCAAACAACATCGTTACGAGACAGATAGTTGAACGATATTTTATACAATGTCTATACCCAGGTATGGATTTATTTTTGTCCAAGTTTTATATTGGTCCACTATTTCAAATGCAGTTCAAACAGACATGTATTAAATTGTATGTTTCGTTTTAATTTCGTTCAATCTGTATACCACATATATTCCGAGATTGATTGCCAGATCAAAACCAGAATCCATAAGAGTATTTAAAAAAGCATTTTAAAAAACAATTTTGAAAAAGTTTGAACTATATGTGAACGACAATAAATCAAAATACTTTGAAATGACGACAAATAAAATAGTCATAGTCATAGTTATAGTCGTCTTTATTGATCCTTTAAGACATTCAAAATAAATGTATAGGATACGTCACTACAGAATTTAGTATAAAAACATTAATGTGTATAATACAATATTCACAGTGTAAAAAAAATTGACAAAACATAAAATAACATTTTTACAAGTAAAATATGAATCTACTGCAGTTTGTCCTCAATATATTCATTTATGGAATAATATGCTTTTCTTAAGAGTAAATACTTAACATTTTTTGGCAAATGATTGTATAAGGTCAGTCCCATATATCTGAAGCAATTTTGAAATTTGGATGTTCTGTGTTTAGGAACTCTTAAAGATTTAGCACTTCTTGTATTGTAATAGTGATTGCAAAGAATGTAGACGCTTAACCGCCTATATTCTTTGGTGATTGTCTGAATTTACTGGAAATGTATTGATTTCCTCTTTGACATAAAGTTAACATTTATAGATATATAGGCAGTAGAAAGTTAAAATTTGATGTTTAATAAAAACTGGTTTACAAGACTGTTGATAATCCAAATTAAAAATTTTACTGATAATTTTTTTTTGGTTAATGAACACTTTGTTACTATCTACTGAGTTCCCCCACAAAATTACATTATAGCACATGTGGCTGTAAGCAAGGCTATAATAAACGTTCATTATTGGCGAGATGGGTATTGTCTATTCGCTTAGCTAGGGCATATTTTGACAGACTCATTGTCGGAAACCTACAACACAACAATTCCTACTTCTCAGTATTAATAGCTCAAGTATACTACTATTGCAGACTTCTTTCTTTGAAAAAAAGAAGAATTATTCTAAATAGTGGAAGTGTATACTAAACCCATCAAATTTTCCCTGTATATTTAAAATATAATATTTGAATTGTTACAATTTAAAATATTGTAGTAAATATTTGTATTATTCGCGTTGTTTATTTAATTTAATATAGTTTTATTGTTTTATTATCTTTGTTTAATTCTTTTGTTAGTTCTATTCAGTTAATTAGTTAGTTATATTTTAAATTTTATTATTATGGATAGTCAAAGTTTTCCATTTGTTCCATCAACTAATGTGTTGGTAAGTTTTTCTTAATAAATATGATAAAATGTTTTTTAAAAGTTAATATTTTTAGATTAGTTGTTTTTAATTTAATATAAACTTGTTTATACCTACATGGAGGTTTTTGTTGTTTGTTTGGGTTTATATGACTGCAGACTGCGGCCAGGACACTGAATTCATTAACCATATTATGTGGAAGATTTTAACATCCTCAAATGCTAATGAGCAAAAATTACTATTGAACCACGAATTTGCCTAGTCAAATTACTAATATTTGCTTTTAGCATTATGGAAGTACACTTATTTTGTAAGATAATAAAACAACAGTTTATGTTAATGCTATCCAATGAACTGTTAATCTTTAATCATTGATTCCATCCTAGTCACAACATAAGGAACTTGCTGTGTTTTATTTAACCTCACTTTGACTTTTTAATTTTGTAGAATTTATTCCCACTTTTTTTATTTTGTACAATAAATAATTTTATTATTTGTTATCAATACATTATACGGTGTAAATAAATAAATATTGATTGTTGGCAAAGTTCTATTTTATTTACTTTTGTTTACATTAATATTGACTAAGAGCACGTATGCTTGGTTGTATAGTAATTTCCAGCCACTTCGAGTCTGTCAAAAAGTAACTAACTTCGCAAAAAAATAATTACTAAAATCACTAGACAGTTCGGACTGGGAATAGCGAACCGGGTATAGTGTGTTTTTAATTCTAGATATAGCATAATAGTATATTACATAACGAGAGTTGTAAGAAGCTTATTACATGCGAGTAAAAAAGTTGCGCGCAAGCCGCGTAGCGGCGAGCGCAGTAATTTTACAAGCATGTAATAAACTTACAACTCAAGTTGTGTACTATACTTTTTCTACCATTATTTTTGTTTATAAAAATAAAAATTAAATTACCACTATATTTACACTGACAGATTAATAATTTTTAACCTGTCAAAACAACGCCTGTTAATTCGTTTCCATGGTAACTCGACCAACTGACTTACAAGGCTTATGTGATATTACACATTTTTATAGAACTGAAGCGTAATTTTTTTATTACGTGCTAGTCATTACGTGTCAGTATCTGTTATGATGCATTTACTTAGCATCCAAATAGTAGGTAATATACAATTTACTAGTAAGAGAGTAGAAAAAAAGCTTTATTCAATTTCATGTTCACTTGCTCTGACCATTTGAGATTACAATCAATGAATACACCCAAAAACTTTGTAGAGTGAGTGGAACATAACCATAGATAAATAATATAATAGTAGAAATAGATAGGCAACTCAATGTAAAAATTTCGTTCATTAGGCCCCTTGCGGCTGGGGTCAATACTAATAATCTTTTGGCGGCAAATTCGAATGAACACCCCTTACATACATACCCTTTAGCGCCTCTTGTGGGCTATTTCGTTACTAATTAAAATTTATTGGAAAATAAGATATATAAAAGATGCACATTTTTTTCTAGATATACGTATATTTATTTGTTGTTTAAGATAAAACAGTTATAAAATAATTACATAATATTTATTACACATATTTGCAGAAGTTAAATACTATTATTTTTTGCTTCCTGACAACTTACTATCATCCTTTTTGTAATTTTTCCATGATTTGTACACAACGAACAATACAATAATTCACCATGTTTAGTTTTGTTACTATCACAACACAAAAATTCTTTGCTACAATAGGTAACGCGATCATTTTACATCCAGCGATGAGGATTTAGAGGAAATTCTGGACGTTCAGGGTCATTGATATCAATTTCATCTCCGTAGACATCGTTCCGTCTTACTACACTAGCACCGCAGAATAAACAAAAATTTATTATTTATTATTGCTTATTATTACAATTGTTTATTACTCTGTGCTAGGACCCTATTTTTTGCTTACAAATTTTGACAATGTAGCAATATCGTCTTTAAAATAAATTTTTATCAAACGTCTGTGTTCCTCCTTGTACATATAAACAAAACAGCGTGTTGATGTTTTGGGGTTAGAAACAGTCAGAAATGTCCGGAAATCGTTCGTGGAGAAATAGCTGTTAAAAACTAGTAACTAATCGCGCCAGCGCACAACGTTAATCCGAAATCGGTCCGAAATTTATCCAAAACTAGTCAGGGACTGTCTCCGCGAACAAAACTATTGTTTCTATCATGGATGGTTAAGATATAGTCATATTTAGATGAGTTGTATGAATGAAAATAAATAATTTGCGTCTTGTCAATGTTTAGTATTAGTCTGTTGGTATTACACCAGCGTATAAAGCAGTCATCCAGGATCCAATGAGTTTGAAGATTGTATTCTGTAATTGTAGCAAAATATGAGGCAAACGAATTAGCAATATCACACGACTTGGTAATAATTTTATTATCATAATGTAGAATAATATCATACCTGTTCTTTTGCCTACCAATTTCGCTGTTTACTAAATTCCAAATTGTTTTTGGTATACTGTAAGATTGATTAATTAAGTCACTATGAAAGTTTTTTTTAGTATTTATTAGTAGAGAATTATATTCTTTTTTTGCCTGTTTATAGATATCTTGAGACTCGAGACTCCCTATATTTTTTGCTATCCAGTGTAGATTTTTTAGTTTTTCACTAGCGTGTCTTACCTCATTTGTTACCCATAGAGACTGAGTCCAAAGATAATCCAAGAATAAGTGTTCTGAAGCTATTTGCTTGTGGCATTTTAAAGCAATTGCTTGTTCTAACGAAAATTTCTTCTTAGGAAAAACATTTGTTAACATATGTTTTATTAAAAAATGATCATCCCAGAAGCACAAGACATCCCTGGGACGTCCATTTTATGCCATTTTAAGGCCCAACGTCCCGGGACTTCTTTTGGACGTCCAAGGGATCTTTCTAGTCGGACATACCAGGGACGTCCCATAAGGTCGTCCGAGAGACGTCCCATTAGGGATGTTTTCTAGATGTTAACTGTGTCATTTTTTTACTTAAGCATATTTTTTACAAAATATAATCTTACTACTAAACTTTATTTTAAAATGTTATATTTAGTTTTAAATACCATTAATTTATACGAAAACAGACAGAGGCCCCTTTTAGAGAAAAATCCTTATCATCCTTTATCGTTTATAAATAAGGAATTTTAAACAATCGACCGAATAGATCAGGACAACTTAGAACGAGATCCTACAACATACACAAAGAATAATACGAGGAACAACAAACACATTGAGATGTGTTAAACTGTTTGTTCGGGCTGTTAGGCCGTTGTCTTGAGATTAGTTCTCGACGTTTCGCCAACACTAGGGGTTGGCATCTTCTGGAGATCTTACTGCTTCGCTTTTAAGCTGAAACTGACGCCGCGTTGTGTCAGTCAGTCAATGTTCTTCTCGAGGGATAGGGATAAGGATTTTTATTACGTGCGGATTGAACATTTTCTATACCCGTTTAGGATCGTTTGATCCTCTTCAGGCTTGGATTTGAGTGTGTTGTGTTACAAAGGCAAATAGTCCTAGAATCCACTGGGGCATTAGCGTTCTTCTTCTTCTGTGGAATATTTATAGAGTCTGTCGAGATGGAGTCGTTATTGAATTAGGGGTGAAAGGCTTGACTGGAATTTGGTGCTCTTTCCAGAGAGAATGTGTGTGTTTTTGAGCTAGATGCGACAGAGCCGGGTCTCTAGTGACCATTGTTCCTGTGCAGTCTTGAGCTTAACTCGGCCCCAAAACCAGTGTCTTCTTATAGTGCCGTGCACCTATAGTGCGTTAGAGAATTATCTTAAGGACAGACGTCTGTCTTTTGCGACATGTAAAAGATCGCCAGTGTTATTTATGCCTGTCCAGTTCTTTATGTTTCGTAGCCACGACATTTGTTTGTAACCTACTCCTCTCTTACCTTCGATCTTTCTGTTGAGAATGTAATACATTTATATTGTATACACAGATATATTGGTGTAAGTGTAAGTAGAACGCACCCATAGTATCATAGGTTGACATGACAGACAGTAATAAGTAATGTCAATGAGTATCATGAAGTTGTAGAGTTGTATCATACACACGTGTGTATTGCGTGTTATACTAACAATATGTATAATCTTTGGTAACCTTATTTACTTTAAAGGGTTTTTACCCTAATATTTTGGTGGCTCAGGCATGTTAACCTGCTTTTAACCTGATGATGGAATTATTATTCTCAAAACGTTCGTGTTAATTTGATGTAGCCCGTTTAAGGGTTTTTTAAATATACCCACTTATAAAGATTTAACCTTTTTTTGTGATATATGGTATACAGCCAGCTGCAGGAATTTATTTTCCTTGTGGATTTTCCTTATTTAGTTCACCCATATTTTAGATATTTTTATGGACATATATTTTTGTTGTTTTAGGAATCAAAAATATATGTACATTTACCATTTAAATGGAAATGAAGATTCAGTTAACAAAAACAAAACATATTTTTTTAATACCTATATTTAAAAAAAAGTATTGAAAATAATTCTTACAAATCAAGAATACAATAAATTTTAACTAACTACTTCTTGGCCTTCTTCTTCTCAGCCTCTTCCTCCTTTTCTTTTTCAATTTCTGTCACATATTTCTCAATTGTCTCCCCGTCTAACATTACAATTGGTTCTCCATGTCGCATAACAGCAATTTCTAAGTTTTTCTGTCCAGACTGTACAACTTCTAATAAGGCTTTGATAGCTAATTTCACTGTGCCTTTTTCTGTAGCTACCTCTTCAGCAGTATAGAATTTTTCCAAAAATTCTCTGACGGTCTTTGCAGAACGGCCTACAAGAATATAAGAATGTGATTTTTTTTTAATTTTGTGATTTTTTTTACAACAATTAAACTGTGTGTTCAGGCTGTTAGGCCATTGTTTTCTGAGATTAGTCTTGACGTTTTGCCAACACTAGGGATCAGTTTCAGCTTACAAGCGAAGCAGTAACATCTCCAGAAGAAGAAAACCCCTAGTGTTGGTGAAACGTCGAGAACTAAACTCAGAAGACAACGGCCTAACAGCCTGAAAAAACAGTTTAACAAGTTAGACGATGAGTGTGAAAACCTAACACATTTTATCAGATATAAACAGGTTTACAGTTTGAGTTTTTTTTTATTTTTAACTTATTTATACAACATACATACTAAGAAATAAAATAGAAAACTACTAAAATGACTATTACACTTGGATTCCAAAAATCTTAAATACATTAAGAAAAGTACAATAATCCAACTGATTCATTTATAGTGAAGCTGAAAAAATCCTTTGTATATATGAGAATATTATTTATCCGGAATTTAACAAAAAAATTGATCAAATTAGTAAATAAAAAGGCCCTTTAACAAAAAATATTCCTTTAACACGTTGCCTGCCGTAGAGGATTTTGTAACACATTCTGTTCACGTCATAGAGACCGAGCCGGCACCACAGTTACATTAAACCTGGCTGGCATGCAGAGAAATTTTTTTCTAGGACACATAGACTGAGATGGCAGGCAATGAGTTAACACAGTAAGAATGGAGTTATTGAATCAGCAAAATCAATTCGATATTACACAATCATCAAAAACTGGCTAAAAATACCTAAACTTTTACACTTGTAGCTGAATATCTCTTAGGATAAAAGGGGGAGAAGGACAAATATACCTTAAAATCAATCTAAAAATAGAAATAAATGTGTCTGTTGGCTTCCAACATTTTAAATTAGTTACCTGTCGCATTTGCTTTCCATTCATAGTAAATTCCAGAAGGTTCTGTTTGATATAAATGAGGTTTTCCATCATAATCAAAACCACCAATCAAACAAGAAATACCAAATGGTCTTCTACCATTACTTTGAGTGTATTTTTGCTTCAGGGAAGCTATATATCTTGTGATATACTCTAAAGTGACAGGATCTTCAACAGTCAATTTGTGGCTTTGACATTCAATTTGTGCCCTATTTATTAGAATTCTTGCATCAGCTGTAAGTCCTGCAAATGCCATAACGACATGATCATCTAATAAACAGATTTTTCTAACTGTACGTTCTTCCTGAAGCTTAGCTACTGATTTCTTTTCTACACCAAGTACTACTGCATTAGCACCTCTGACACCTACCTAAAAAACAATTTATAAATTTAATTCTAGCTATATTATTAAAAATAATTTTTAAAATAAGTTAACTCAGACGATAATATAATATGCTGTAATACAAAATATATTTACTTTAAACATTAAAACTTTTGCAACATGAATTGACATTTTTTTAGTTTGGGTTAAGATATTTATACTTACTGCAGTGGATCCTTTACGTACAGCTTCCTGTGCATATTCTACTTGTAAAAGGTGACCATCTGGAGAAAATACTGTTATAGCTCTATCGTATCTTGAAGACATTTTCTCAAAATTTAAATTGTATATTACTACAGAACGATCGGCTCCAAATCTAAGGAAACATACACAACCTCAAAATTTTCGCTTTATCATCAACAATCATGACTGCCAATACACGGATTCCAGGGATTTTTATCGTTAGGGTTAGTAATAAATTTTAAAAAAATATATTTTCTAAGCCCTCCGGGATATTTAAAAATACATTAAGAAAAAGCATAATAAAAATTGCAAAAATTTAAAAATATGTTTATTCAAAAAAGGTGCTAATTTGATCAAATGTTATGTCGTTCTAGGCACGGAACACTTAGGAGCTTAAAACAGAAAGATAACTTCTAATTCTCGACTTTTAGATAAATAAGTACAAAATATAACCTCAATCTTTTAGTCTTCACTTTTGTTTAAAGCTACATAAAGTAAATGATGTGGCCAAGTGTTAGTTAAGTAAATTCAAGTATACACACTTAAGGATAACTAGATATTGTTTAGTATTGCTTCGACGAGTACATAACTATGTTTTCAAGGAAACTTTTTCTTATTTTTATTTTATTTTTAATTATTAAAATATGTGTTTCACATTCCCATTCTCATGATGATCATCACGGGCATTCCCATGACGAACCTGCTTCATTCAAATATTCAAGAGCAGCGAATGAACCAAGTCACCATGAGCATGTTCATACTCATGAACACCATGAAGAAGTACCCCTTAAATCTAAAAACCAATTAAATACTCAGGACTTATGGATCCATGCAATGGGTTCAACGTTACTTATTAGTGCCGCTCCATTTTTTATCTTATTCTTTGTACCCTTAGACAATACTGAAAGCAGCCAACCTCTTTTAAAAATATTATTAGCCTTTGCTTCTGGAGGTTTGTTAGGAGATGCCTTTCTACATTTAATTCCGCATGCCACTATGGCAATAGAAGAGCAAAATCCACATAGTCACAGCCATTCGCACAGTCATGAACCTGGAGAAGAACATTCTCATGATATGTCTGTAGGTAAGTAAATATTTTTATTTTATTTCATTTTGAATATAAGCAAATCATTCTTAAGCACATATTGGACAATGGGCACTTCTCCATTTCACTAGTGGTCAAAAATTCAAGTCCGTAACCTTCAGTGATGTAAATTTTCGTTACTTTTGAATATCTGTAACAATTTGTTACTTTAAATTGCAATATCTGGTTTTTTATACTCATTAGTTTTAGTATTCTTAGTCTTGAGTTAGAATACAATATTTGTGACGTTAGTGATTAGTATTTAAAAGGTAATAATCTTCAGTGCTTATAATATATAAATATAGTCCAAATTTGGTTAACTGGGATTTTGTTAAATATAATAAAAACTATGTTATTTTCACAAAACATAAGAAAAATGATAACTGTACTAATTTTTTTTATTTTAATCTGTTTCTGTGTTTGGTTACTATTTGACCGGCTTTAGAAAATATACATTCGCATGGAACAGAAGTGGCATATACGCATAAATACTTTTTGGATTACTTAGAAAACCAGGAATACACTCTTTACCTCTCGCACCATCAAATGAGAGGATCATTTTTTCTTTCAAGGTTTGGCTCTTCAGAAATCATTTTGATTTTGGTGATAGTGACTGCTGTTTTTTACACATGTATTGTACATCATACATATCATAATATTTTTGATTGTCCAATAGATCCTCCTTGATATTTTCATTTGTTTCATTAACAGTTTCATTTTCAGCAGATTGGTATTCTGTAAGATAAACTAGTTCATCTTGAATTTGATTTTGAACTCTTTATAAATTCTCTTCGTTGCATGTTGTTCATTACAATTCTTCCTAAATACTTTATCTTTAATTTGCTCTAAAGACGAAAGTACTTAGTCCTTTTATAATAAGAATAATTTTAGAGAGTGTTACTGCTTTTCTGTGCTCATTTCAACAGTATCTACTTCAAAAGGCTATAAAATATGGCAAAGTTCTTTTAACATCATCTATTCTTCTTCATTTGGAAGATTAATAGGCTTGAACAAAAGACCAACTCTTGCAGCCAAAGGTTCTGATAAGATAACTAGTCTCTTTTTTGCTCTTCTAAACTCAAAATTCACTTGGATCATTAGTAATTTTTTGAGTCCTAAGCATTTGGGATAGAGCAACTAAATACTGATTTAGTTACCACTTCACCATCCTTTAAAGAATGTTGGTGTGCTACCTATTGATAGTTTCTCACTGTGTTATTTGGTAGTATGTGTTTAAATGTATTCTCCCAAATTGATCTCAAGATTTTAATTTCGTTTAAGGATTATTTTCAGATATCAAATTATCTCAATTTATTATTGAGTTTGTATTGAATGTATTTATCATTTTTATCTCTACACATTTATTTTAAATTATATTGTTTTGCGTAACTAATATTTAAATCCAATCTCGTGTATTTAATGTGTACTAGCTATACCTGAAGTATTAAACAGTGGTGTGATTAAGGTTTTTATATAATTAAATGATTTATCAAAATAAAGAACTCGAAATGGGTAATTTATATATAATAGTGATGGATGGAGGTAAAACAAGGATATTTTGCAAAGAGTAGAATTTGAAACTAAGAAAATCAGCCTAAAAATTAATAAAATCAGGACAAAGCTAATGGTAGTAGACATATTTCACATTTTACATCTAACAGACCATTTATATGAGTATGGAAGGGTAGACAGCTTCAATTAGTTAAGTTCTATCATTAATATCAATGGAACTTGTCAAAAAGAAGTTTAAGGATTAATTGTTTTGGCCAAAAATTAAATGAGCTACTTAATAGAGATAATGAAAAAAAAAATTAATATTACCAGGAGACTGTCTACAACTTATCTACAGCGAATTATTGAATTTTTTGGACATGTGGCTCTTAGCACTGAGATAATTTAGAAAAAGAGGAAGGAGAACTAGAAGACAGTCACTTGGCACTGAAGATAAAAACCAATGGAACTTACTTGATTGTATTAGGGGTAAATCACTTCAATATTCATAACATAATTCAACCATGAAACAACAACAAGTAACAAAAATAACAACTATATATGCCGTGATTCACATCCTGACATGACCATAACAAAAGGAAAGAAGTTATGTTTTTACAGTACGACAAGCACCAAGTGGCCTATTGCATTCATTCATTTCTTCAAATAAGCAGGAAAATTTGTGGAAAACTTTGGCTAAACCTTTTACTGTAAGCATCATATTCTTTCTATTAAAACAAGATTCAGCTTGTGGGCAAGAAATAATTAATGTGTTCCGAATGTTAAAGTTCAGATGTTCATCAAATCTGTATCACCCAAAACACAACTGTATATAAATTTGTTTATGATTTTTTTAAATTGACTTTTGCAATATAAAATCATAATGGAATTGCGTATTTTGAAGAGACTAGTTGACTTAAGCTTTCTACTCATATTTTTTTAATTTGATGTGCAACCTATTGAAAAATGGCTTCAAAAAACACAAAAATTGGCTTTTTTCTATATTTTTAATTGTTTATGTGCATTTTACGCTTAGAGAAGTACAAAACTTTTGGTAAACTTAGCATTATAATCTATCAATTAAAACAAGTTTCAGCCTGTGATTATGAAATCCACCTTTTTCTGTCTAAGAAACAGAGAAACTCTAAAAAAGAGATTAATTATATAGTATTGCGTTAGAAAGAACCAAAATAATAGACACATCTTAACGGAAAGGTACAATATACACAAGTTAAGACTAGATTATCTCTAGAGAAAATTGAACAATTGTTTTTGTAGATCAGACATACATTAGGATTGTGTCAAAAAATACAATTGAGTGAAAACAGTTGTAGTGGTCTGAAGAAGCCACATTCCAAAAAACAAATAATGGATTGGTTAAGGATTTGTAATTGAGTGATTATGAAATGAAGATATTTATAGCTCAGATGGATTTTGTAGCGACCATGAATAACAATTTTTCAGTTTGAATTAAAGATTTAACTGTATATTTCTTTTGTATGCTACATGTGTAAATTTAAAATCAATCACAACCTTTGCGTAAATATTGTCTAAAATAATATTGAATAATCATTGTTATTGTAATATTCACATCACAACTAAATTTTTGAAACAGCAACACTGGATTCGGAACCAGTATGACTACAAACTTATTCTCTCTCTTGAAACTTTCTTTTCTATTTACGCCCAGATGACCAGACTCGCTTGTCATACTGTAAATTCCAAGAAAACATCAGACCAAAGGTCTATAAATATACCTAATAAAAAAATTATCTGGTCTTCACAAAATACAAAATTGTTTGTAAGTATATTAAATATTTTTTTAATTCGCAAAACAAGTTTAAATATACTTAAAAAATGTTTTTAAAAAGATAAATATAATTCAGGTATGTACAAACTGCATTAAAATGCTCAATAAGCTTAATGCATACATTTAAAATGTTGATAAGAGTGTTCTAATTTTGGCATTTAACATGTTTACAATTTACTAGTGAATATTTACTGATTATTTTTTATATTTGAAAAATATATTTCATTGTTAATAATTTCTAACAATGGTTGTTTGGTATTAATCCCACTTTAGTAAGAATGCACACATTTTTTTTTTTTAAGAAAATGGACTTTATAAGACACTTTCCAACATTTTATCCTCTCTGAAAAATAATTTTGATGGGACATCTGAAACTAGTGTGAATAGATAGTTTGTACTACCTATGAGCATATCATTCTTTGTAAATGGCTGTCCTTTGAGCCATTTTTAAAGTTTGAGAAGAGGAAATAAGTTTGAAAATGGGAAAAGGGTTTCAAAAAATTAACAAAAACCAGAGAATATAATATAGAAACGGATAATTGTGTTTATAGATTATAAAATGGTCTTTTAAGCGATATGTAATATACATTTTCTTGAAGATCAAAAATTATATGACGTCATATGTTTTTCGGAACACTGGCAAAGTGAAGAAAATTTAAAATTAATTAGTATCTAGGGCTTTCCATTAGATAATTTCTTTTGTAGGGTAAAAAAGAAACAAGGCGGAGCTGCAATTTAGGTAAAAGCAAATCTTAGTTATTCTTCTCTTAATCCAAATGAATATAATGTAGAGCAAAGTTCAGAGTCGTGTGTAATTTATGTACAGAATTATTTATGTACAAAAATTCTGAATTTATTCACAAAAGTCGATAACTTATTTTATTATTCCTTGTGATATTTTTTTTATTTTCCATAACAGTGAGCTTAAGGGAACAAGATTCTAAGAGAAGCTAACACTAGGTTCTAGAGAAGCTGACAAAAGTGAACTTCCAACAATGGAAAATTCGTATGGAGTATTATAGGGTTCGGCAGCAGACTACATTGAATTTTGTAATGTAATTGGTGATTAGAAAATATTTTGTAGTACCAGTCCGCTTATTTAATTATCCGCATCCTACAACTGTTACTATAGTTATCGACTTTGTATAACAAAGCTTGACTTGTGAGTCTGAACTCTACATTTCTTTTTTTATTTTAGGCTTATGGGTCCTTGCCGGCATAGTGGTATTTTTAGTGGTGGAGAAGTCTGTAAGAATCCTTAAGGGTCCCAGTCATAGCCATTCCCATAATGCTCCAGTCGCTTCCAACGAAAAAACTGCCACTAAGAAAGATAGCGGCGACAAAAAAGTAGCCAAAACACCAAAGAAGGAAGAAGAACCAGTGAAAGAAATTAAAGTAGCTGGATATTTGAATTTGGCTGCAGATTTCAGTCATAACTTTACAGACGGTTTAGCTATTGGTTCTTCCTATTTAGCTGGAAATACTGTAGGTATGTAAGTTTTACTAAATTAGTGTTATAACTTTTATTGAAGCTTCTAGAGCCAAACAATAAAGGTTTTATACTTTTTTATATTATGAAAATAATTTTGCATTTTATTATTAGGATTTGGACAAACTTGTTTCACTTTTCAGCTTCTATAGCCCTTTGTATTAATTGTCTAACAAATATTTTAATATCGGACCCATTTTGCTACAATGCTTTGTATAAGTTTTTTAAAAAATGTTTAATGTATGGGCTTAATTTCTTGCATAAGGTATATACATACAATATCCAATAAAGCAACTGTTACCTAAACAAGCAGGTATGATATTTGTGGACTTAATTTGAAATATCTTTCTAAAATTCCTCTGCATACTTGCTTTTCATATATGAAAAGCCTGATTCCTTGAGGCTGGCCCCGATCTCGACTTAAGAGAGTTCCCTATTGGCCCCAGATATAACTAGTTTTTAATGATTGCCCTTTATCGATTCTTCTCGAAGATGGAAAAATAATTTGTTAATTTCTCTAATGAAACGAAATTTCATTCACTGATGAACTAACGTCTGAAGTAAGGTACAAGTATTAAAAGAATATACCCCAAATCTGGTTTTGTCCTAATTTATACTTTTTGTTCTGCTGAAAAATCTATCTCTTTATCCAATATTTCCAGTTCTTGGAACTTTTGAGTTAACTACTGTTGGAATGTCCCCACTGTCTTGAATTGACCATTCCTACAACAATGTATTCTTTGATTTTTATATCCCACTTATAACATGCCTCCGGCCGCAGTTTATTTTGCTTCTGTAGTTTTGCATATAGCTGCTTAAAGGGAGCCACCAATAAAAAAACCTTTCGACACAAATATATCCTCAATATTTTGTTGACATAAATCGAGAGTTTCTTTGTGATACAAGTAGTGTAGATACAATAAATTTTTGAAATTAGCAAGCTGATGGAAAATAGATCTTAGTGAGAATATTTTTGA
This sequence comes from Diabrotica balteata, assembly GCA_918026665.1. Classification (NCBI taxonomy): domain Eukaryota; kingdom Metazoa; phylum Arthropoda; class Insecta; order Coleoptera; family Chrysomelidae; genus Diabrotica; species Diabrotica balteata. The sequence continues at coordinate 7,929,910 of OU898276.1, read as the reverse complement.
GTAATAATTTTTGAATTATAAAGTAGTCTTCCTTCCTTCACTACTTTTGAAGTACAGTTAAATAACACCCCTATTTAATACTTAGTGTCGACTGGTGGTCTGACTCTACAAAGTGTCCTTTTAATAAATCTTGAAGCTTTGGCAGCAAGCGTCAACTGGCTACGCATACATACGTCTTGTTTTATGACCCTGAGCACTTGGCTCTGTTAAAAAAATATTACCGTATATGGAAGTGAAAAGATGTAAGTGGTGTATAAAGAAAAGCAATTGTCGCGTGGTCAATGGTTAGACCGCGATATTTACATTTGTCTGGCAATTTCTAATATTTCTTTTTTTACTTTAGGAATAGTCACTACAATCACCATTCTTCTACACGAAGTTCCTCATGAAATAGGAGATTTTGCGATTTTACTTCAATCTGGAGTTTCAAGAAGAAATGCCATGCTTCTACAATTAACTACCGCCCTTGGTGCAGTAGCAGGTGAATATTAAATTATATTTGTTTTATATACATTCCATAAATTTGCAATACAATAATTTTGTCTGAATCAGATAATGTTTGTGCCAGAATCTTAATGCATTTTCTAATGTATTTTGTGGTGATACTTTTAATGAAGAAAAAAGCCTTTGCAACTGTTTAGAATCAGGTACATTTAGAATTAGATACATGAGGTTTATTATTTTTGTAAAAGCTTTCAGGGTACAATTATATATATATTAAATATGGATACTGGAATGGAGGGAATAAAACACCTCTTCACTTGTGCAACACAGAATGACAACTCCTTTATTGTTTTGTCAAGATAGCCAACCTGATTTATATACTGTTTGGGGATCAGGATAGCCAACATTTCAATACCTCCTCTCATTTTATACAACATTTACATTTATGGATAATTTTGGATCAATTGACAATTAAATAAAGAAGAACAATTTCGAATAAACGGGAAAGAATACTTTTTCTTTCAAAAAACTTTCTCTAAATTTTTTACCATTTCATAAGTTGACTTACAATCACGAATATATTCTAAATGTTCATCTGTAATGCATGTGACAATAATAGACGGTGCTGTTGCTACTTCAGTATGACTTCACAACAACTCCATTATTGTTTTGTCAAGATAGCCAACCTGATTTACATAGTGTTTGGGGATCAGGGTAGCTAACATTTCAATAATTATGTCTTATAAGATTATATATCTTTTTAGAGTTTACATAATATGTATTTTATATTATAAAAGAAATGATTTTAATATAAAATCTACAGAAAATATATTACGCTTTGCAAATAAAAGAGAACATGGTTCTGTTAAAGAATCAAGCTGTTCTACTTTATTGTCCTCATCATTTTCCAGAAGCTTATTTTTAAATGTTTTTTTTAATTTGAAATTAATTTGAATTTAAAGTTGATAATAACGTTTCCAAACTAATATCGGTGGTTTTGGCTTCAGAATAACAAGATAAAATATTTTCAATTTGTGATCAAAGACTTAGTTTTAAAGTTGTTGCTAACATACATCGTAATTCATCTTTTAATAATAATGTACATCAACCAACTTACACCTCTAAACGATTAATGGAATTTGCAGAAAATTTTTCGTTGTAGAAAAAGGCACGGTAAACTGCACTGGAGTTCTCCATAATATCTTTAATTACTTACTTTGTTTAGAATATTTTAGCCTAGAGTTAATTTGTATAAAATGAGCAAAAATTCAAATGGAATTTTAAATATTATTAAACAGGTAAAACGATATAAAATAAGACTTACTCACAATCAATTTAATTTTACCACCAAAACGACCAATTTCGCTTACTACACTTTGCTAAGCATCTTCAGGTCTAACGGTACCAGGTAAATTAAGTGCTGAAATTAGAAAAGCCCACATTAGCGAGCTGTCTTATAAAGATAACAATGACAGTAATTATGCCAATATTACATGTCTGTGATTATTAATATGAATAAAATTGATGAAGCAGACAAAGTAAAAACCCACAAATTGGTATAAGATAATCTATTGAATTGAAATAAATTAGTAAATAACCAAAATACTACTTACATGCCGGTACAAGAATTATTAATTAATGATTCGTGAAACATAGTTTAAACTATACTGGATTGCTGGTGATAAATGAGCATCTGTTTTCTTGCAACTGTTTGATAATTAGCGGGGAATTTCTTGAGGGGAGAACTTGAGAGATAAACAAATAGGTATTTTTAAGAAAAAAGTTAGATGCACAATTCATACACAAATTGTTTACGTCCAGGATTTACAACTGCACATTTATTGTAACACAAATTTCTATCCGATTTCTACCCCTTTTCTTAGTTACTTCAGATACTCCAGCTAAATGAGGAGGACAAATATCTTCGACCGAGATGTTTAGGACTAACGATGATGTTGATTTCATCCTATTTAAGTCGCTCGCCTTAAATAGCCGTTCCGGATCCCATTTCGTCGTGGATGTGGATGCGTGAATATCGACACTACCAAGGTTTGAACTGTTGAACGATCAGCACATCGTTACACCCTATATTCCTAATATTTACCTTTGTCACCAGACAAGTGAGTGTAGGTCGTGTATTATGATAAATGTGGTATAAAATCATCTATTATGATCAGAATGTATAAATAAAAACAGATATATGTTATGGCATATGTTTAAGGGGGCCATGGACTGAATAAATTACAGTCAATTTGACAGATGAAGCTACAACAATATGGCCTCTGACAACTGTTATTCAAGTTCTGAAGTCCCCATTGACAGACCCTGTATAATTTGTTGATCTTTGATACCACCCCACCCTCGTAGTTATGTCTATAAATTTTTAAAACAATGGCGTAATTGCTACTTCGACTACAATTGCTTTACTAATGTTGTGCTATGTAGTAATAAAATATTGTGTCTTTTTTAGGTACCGCTTTGTCGCTCCTTGCTCAGAACAGCGCCGGCGCAATGGCAGCCACATGGATATTACCTTTTACTGCCGGAGGTTTCATATACATAGCATTGGTGTCAGTAATTCCTGAACTTCTAGACGAAGAGAAACCTAGTGTACTTCAAACCCTTTTACAAGTCGCCGCAATGTTGGCGGGCGTTGGCATGATGGTCATTATTGCCGAGTACGAATAGATTCCTACTATTTTAAACACTGTCTTTATACAAATTTTATTTTTTACTTGTATGTGATCTCTAAAAGCGTGTCAGGTTGATGTAAATATTGCATTTGTTGGCGACAGTTCGTAAGACTAATAAGATATAAAGATAGAAATAATAAATATATATTTTCTTTTCTTTTCTTGTTTTTTCTTTCCTATAAAGTGTTAGTTTATAATGTTTAACGTGACCTATATGGAAAAAAAAGGTCAAATCTGATGTTATGGAAGCTAAAAAGTTTACCTCATGAAGTGTTCTTTTTTAATACCAGCTTATACCAAACTAGAACACGACAAACAAGCATTGTAGTGCAAATAATGTCGGCTAGGTTATCTTATGAAAAAACTTAATCATCATCTGCATCACTCTCTTATTAAATCAGTTGTAGTATTCTGCTTCACTCAATCCTATATATTTACAGAAAACTCTTTCCTAACAAATAATACATACAGTGTTTCCTTTTTCATAAAATCGGTTCTACATCATAAAGCTATTGCTTCAATGTACCTTCTAGTGACACCTTCTGAATTACACTATTCATCTTCAAACATTTTCGTATATTATTTATTAATTAAATTCTTAGTATCAGTAGGTAACTCCTCTTTGGTAAAGATTCAACAACAAAAGCTTCTCCTTTATCGGTAACTTTTGTTCCACATGATTATTTATCAAACATATCATCATCAGTAGCTTGACAACCCTTTCTGGTTCCTGGCTTGTTTCTAGGTTTTCCGCCATTCTGTTGCTGTGTATAATTCCTTTATTAATTCTGCGCTAATGTTGTCTAATCCAGGTGACTTGTTGTTTTTCAGTCTGGTAACTGCTTCTTGCATTTCAGCTACTGAAGGGGGGGGGGGGGGGTTGTTTCTCTGGTATCTGTTTGATGAAGTATAATTCCATCATATAATGGATCTTCGTTTTTTTTTTTTCAAATTTTTCTTTGAAGAATTCTGTCCTTTTTTGTAGTATTTCACTCTGTTGAGTTACTATATCTCCTTCTCTGTCTCTACACATTGTTTTTGGTTTAAATTCTTTTCTACTTTTGTTAAGTTTTTGGTAGAATTATCTATTTTCTGATGGTTTATTTAGTTTTTCCATTTCTTGGAGTTCTTTTTCTATGTGTTCTCTTTTCTTTCTGCGATGTATTTTCTTCTCTTCCCTCCTTAGCATTCTATATTCCTCCTCTGCCTTTCGTGTTCTATGTCGTTGATATGCATTATTTTTCTTCTCTGTTATATTACGACATTCTTCATCGAACCACTGTTCTTCAGTTAATTTGGGCTTTTTTTGTACACCCAGAGTCTCTTTGGCCGTGTCCTGTATGATGTTTTTACATGCTTCCCATTCTCTGTTTATATCCTCGTGCTTGTGTCTAGATTTTCTAGCCTTCCTTTTATATAGTCCTTTTATATATTTATATATAGGTAATCCATACTATGAAAAACAGAAAAGGAATGGTAAATATTATATTCCAGATGGATGTGCATATCTACGAACGCATTAATAAAAATGAAAAGTTGCATATTGGTTGGAAGAGCTATTTTTTTAGAGAAAGCATAAATGTTAAACAGTGTTACAATTGTTGGAGGTTTGGTCACCTTGCATAAGAGTGCAAAAAAGAGACGCCCACGTGTCAGCAATGCGCTGGTGAGCATCACGTAAAAGACTGTAAATCACGTATAGTTTGTTGTGTAAACTGCAAATATGCAGAAGAAGTTTTAAAAATTTCCAATATTGATTTGAAACATAAAGCATATGATAGGAATTGTGAAGCCTTTAAGAAAGTAGTATAGCGATTACAAGAAAAAAATAAGGTATCCTGAATTATCACATGGTAATTGTAAAATATAGCAATCAAGTCCAACCATTCTGTACCTAAACATTCAAGGATTTAGCACACATAAAACACAGTTATCATGGATTGCAAGTCAGAAAAAGCCAATTATTATGTGTTTATCGGAGACCCATGTTACCCTCAGATTTTGCATCAAATGAAATAGATATTGATGGCTACAACTCAGTTGTTGGTTTTTCTTCAAGTAGACATACAGGAGGAACATCAATTTATATACAAAAAAGGTATCGTTATAAAGAAATTATTAAAGAAGAAAAAAACAAAAATATATGGTTAACAGGAATACAAATAAATATAGAAAACCAGAAATATTACATCTATTGTCTGTACCATTCACCTAGTGCAAGTCATGCGGAATTTTTGGAGGAGTTGGATGCGTTTTTTAGATAGCATTGAGACTGATGCTATCTTTGTGATATTGGGAGACTTTAATATAGATTTGGCAAGTATAAACTTACTCTATGAAATTAAATGATATTATTATTAAAAATGGTACCTATCAGCTAATAAACGAATACACAAGGATTACAAAATCGACATCTACTAGGATTGACCTAGTACTTACAAATCAAAAAGACATTAGTTGCAAGGTGCTCCCAACTCCAAAGATTACAGATCATTCGATAATTGTAGCTGATCTGGGTAGAAACAATGAGACGACACTTACAAAAACCTATAGAAAGTACAATATAATGGATGTGACAGGATTTCAAATGAAACTTATCGATATGCAGTGGCCGTCAAGTTCCTCTATAGATGTAAGTAACAATGCTGATATTCTAATAACTAATGTATTGTCTGCACTCGATCAGTTTGCTCCAGAAAAGTCTATTAATACGAAGGATGTTTGGGGAAATAAATTATGGCGGAATGAAGACATTGCGAATGAAATTAAAAAAAAAGATCAATATTACAAAAAGGCTATATTTACTAAAACTGATACTGACTGGGATGATTTCAAACAACAAAGAAATAGAGTCGTAGCATTAATCAGAATTACCAAACAAAATTATTATCAGGAAAAAATAGATGATTGTAAGAACGACCCAACAAGAATGTGGAAAACATTAAAGGAGCTTGTAAATGGCAAAAAAAACCATGAAGCTAAAAGTGAAATAATATTTGATGGTGGGGGGGTTACTGGTAAAGAGATAAGTGAAAGATTTAATATATTTTTTCTAGACAGTGTAAAAGACATAGCAGATAGCATTATTTCAAACAAAACCCACCAAGAAATTTGTAGTTCAATAAATGTCGACTGCAAAATGGAAAAATTCAAAATGTTAGAAATGAAAGATTTTAAAAAAACAAATGAAAGAAATGAAAAACAAAGAAAGTAATGTTGATGGTATTACAGTTCAAATTTTAAAGAGTTCCTTTGAAGTAATAGGCGACAAAATTTTGCATATTATAAATGGTAGTCTAGAAAGTGGCGTATTCCCAAGTAAATGGAAGAGAAGTCTGGTTGTACCAATTGAGAAGGTTCATGGAACTGTTAAGTGTGAGGAATTTCGACCCATAAATATGGTACCACCATACGAAAAACTGCTGGAATTATGTGTAAATGATCAAATAGTGGAGTACTTTGAAAGCAATAATGTGTTAACTAAATTCCAAGCAGCGTTTAGGAGAGGAAATTCCTGTGAGAGTGCAATGCAGACGGTTTTGTTTGACTGGAAGGGTGCGCTGGAGTGCGGGAAAATGATTGGTGTGGTTTTCTTAGACTTTAAACGTGCATTTGAAACCATAAACAGACAACTGCTATTGAGAAAGATGGAAAGGTATGGCTTTGGTGAAAAAATTATAGAGGTTTCAAGAATATTTGACTGATAGAACACAAGTGACAAAATATGGTGCCATTTCATCGGCTCAGAAGTCTCTCTATGGTGTGCCACAGGGAACTGTGTTAGGTCCTACTCTTTTCATACTGTATATAAATGATATTGTTGATGTTGTTAAAAAGTGTAAGGTACAGTTGTTTGCCAATGATACTGTGATCTATGCAATAGAGGATAAGGTAGATGAAATAATCGATGTAATAAATGAAGAGATATGTAATATATTAAAATGGCTCGATAATAATTCCTTAAGTCTTAATGTAACTAAAACAAAAATGATGCTTATAAAGAATAAAAATTTTAAATTAAATAACATAATAAAAGATGTAAAAATTAATAATATCGCTTTGGAGAGAGTGGTTCAGTATAAGTATTTGGGATGTATTATAGATGAAAATTTAAGTTTTGTTGAATATTTTAAGTTTGTTACAAACAAAATAGCAAAAAAAATCTATGCATTGGGAAGAATGTCAAAAAATTTAAGTTGCTGGTCTAGGTTGACCATATATAAATCGATTATTGCTCCCCATCTCTATTTTTGCTCTACATTGCTGTTTTTAATGAATGCTTCTCAAATGAATGTACTGCAGAAAAAACAAAATAAAGCCTTAAGGATAATATTAGGATGTAGTGTATACACTAGTAGAACTGACATGCTAACAATGGCAAATGTTTTAAGTGTAAGACAGACAATTGTATGTAATAGTATGATTTTTGTTTATAAAATGTTAAATGGTCTGATACCTGTGCATTTGTGTAATAATTGTACCTTTGTTCGAGATGTACATGAACACAACACATGTTCTAGAAATAACTTTTATCTGAATAGGGTCAACACTAATTTTGGTCAGAACAATCTTTTTTATAGGGGATTAAAGCAATACAATGAATTACCGGAAAACATTAAGGCTTCTGGAAACTTAGCTCAATTTAAAAATTTATGTAAGATATATGTTAAGCAAAGCATTGTGATTTAATTTGAAGGGTATAAATTGATGTATCTATATGTATATTTTTCTAGCCATGTGCTATTAATAAAGATTATTATTATTATTATTCTTTGTATTTTGCATTTTTGCTGTTGTCTACTAAGTTTTTTATTTCATATTTTTCAATTTTGAATCTCTTTTTTAATGTTTGAGATTCTGGCTCTTATTCTACTTTCCACTATGTAGTGATCCGAGTCTGCATTTGCCCCTCTTCTGCTGCATATGTTTATTAGTCTGGAGTTGTCTGGAGATATGAAGTTGCTGGATTTATTAGTCTGATGCCATTGTCATTGGATACCTCATGAAGGCTGTGCTTACCTATAATTGGTAGGTATTGTTGCTCTTTTCCTATTTTTGCATTGAGATCACCATAAATAATTTTGATGTCATTCTTTGGGCATGAATGGTATGCAGCTTCTAGTTCTCCATAGAATTTTTCCTTGACACTGTCTTCCTTTTCCTTTGTAGGGGCATGCACATTTAAGATGCTATAATTAAAAAATGTGCCCCTTAGTCTCAGGATGCACATTCTAGAGTTATCAAACAAATATACAATAATCAAAATATAAAATAATTTATTTAAAAAAAAAAACAACATTTACTTCAAACAAAAATACTGAAGAATATAAAATATTTAGACTATGCTGGCACTTTCTTACTCTTTTCTTCTAAATTCATCTTTATTTGGTCTAAACAATAACTGGCCTGGTTAATAGATTCACTGTTGTCATGTTTTCTTCCTAAAAAATATAAATACTTTATAATAGAAACGAATCTCAAACAAAAGAGCAATCTCAATATGTTGTAGCATATACTGACATATTCTTAGTTTCAGACATGATTTTTTTACATTTCGTACAAATGTACAATTTTGTACATTTTTTCACCTTCTAATAATTTGAGGTATTAAAACTTGATAATTTTGGTGAATAAGATATGAAGTGCATAGCATGTTTGGTGAAATTTACATAAAGCTTTATTTCAAGTACAAATAGGAAGAATGTGTTCCAATTTATGGTGAAAGGTGTGATGAAAGATGACAGTGTCAGAATTTAGTCTATAGAAGAAAAGATAGTTTTTAGAAGTGAGGGTGAAGGTATTCTTTAGCACTGTCACGTCATTGTATCCACTAGGCGCCATCCTGTATCCATTTTAATAGTAAATATTTATTATTTTTTAATTATGCTTGACATTAACACAATTATATATTTTTGTTGTCATTTCATGTGAAATTTTTATATATTCCATTATTTTTTTTTGCTTATCTTATACTTTCTTAATTTTTTTTGACACCTTTACTGGTTTGAAAGAAAAAAACTTTGAGCTTTTTGAGGAAAAAACTTTTTTACACTTACCCAAATGCCATGCCTCTTTGCAATTCTTTTCAGCTAAATCCACAATGCCCTTTTCCAGTAAAACTAAGCCTAAATTGGCCTGTACAACTCCTAAATTTGATTTGTCTTCAAGCTGCTGTCCTATACTAACAGCTTCTTTTAAATACTTTTCTGCATTCACCATATCTTCGCTCTAAAACTAGTAGTACCTAAGTCGTTCAATAATAAAACTGCTTGATCGGAATTTTCACCAACGATCTCACTACATATTTTATGAGCTTCTTTAAGATGGACTAAAGATTTGTTGACGTCTCCTTTATCTAATAAGAATTGAGCATACCAGTCATTTATGACTCCATATAGTACTTTGCTATCAACTGACTCTACTTTTTTCTTGTTAATTTGTTCCAGGCACCATTTATAACCAATGTCAGCTTGTTCTATTTCAGCCACTAATTGGCATATTCTGGCTAGTTTTAAGCTTATGTGAATTACCTAGAATATAAACATGATTTTATTTTTATGATAAAAAAAATATAGAGGAAATACTGATACAATATCTTAACTTACAACTATCAACAGGCAGTAAAAAACAAACATACATTGGTTCAAACTTGTTCTTTAATTTGCCTCTTAACTTTAGAAAGAGAAGTGGCTCCACATTTGAATAACAATATCATTCACAACTTATTGTTTTTTCAATAGGTGTGTGTAATGGATAATTAGTATTATGAAAAGACTCAATTGAATATCAGCTTTGTAGATAGAACATTCAATAAAAGTGAACACATGAGATAAGTAATTCTAATAACATATCAGGAAAAAAACATACAATACATAAAAAATGATGATAGTGATGTACCCATGGACGTTATACGTCCATGGATGTTATACGTCCATGGATGTACCAATACAAATTCGGGCAAATGGAAAGATGACTAACAACAAAAATATGATCGCTGGCTTACTGACTCACAGTACAATAATGCAAGAATAGTATACTACACCTTAAGATCATCTTCTGCCATTCCAGAACTAAGAAGCATTTGTAAGACACTTACAAATAATTTATGTGCTTTATTTAAATCTCGTTGTTCAAATGCTAAATTTGCCATTAAATCGTAGCAATAAACTATACCTTGTTCATTTTGTTGCTGTTGTGCTATTCTCAATGCAAGATGAAGCATTTGCTCTGCTTTTTCGAACTGTTCTCTCTGCATACAAAGCACAGCTCTCTTTAAGGTCATTATTAATTCTGATTCCTTTTTTTCGTCGTCTTTTGCAAACCCCAACCAAGTTAGTAAACTTACAGCTAAAACACTTTTATGAATACTTAATAAAATAGGTTTTTGTAGGTTATGTACAAATGGAAATTTTGTGATAGCTGTAAAAGTTTTGGGAATATCTCTAAAGCAGACATTTTTTACTATTGTGGAATTTCTAAACTTATTTACTCGAAATGCATTAAATAAAAATTGCCTAAAGTGATTCATACTTGTTATTAATTTTGAGTATATTTTTAACACTTATAACAATTTAAAATCATCACTCCACGATGTCAATGTCAAATTCAAACTTAGGTAACAGGACTAACAGGTAAATGATCAGAAAAATCCTACAGAAAAATGTAATATTTATCTTTTGATTGATTAATTTTTGTTTGATAATAAAACAAATTAGGAAATTTGATTGTTTGATAGCTGTCTTTTATCTTTTATTTTAGGTTAGGCTGAATTGTTTCGCCGTAGCGCCAGATATAGGCAACTTACTGTACCTCATTGCAGCTGTGTCAATATTTTCTTAAATTTCTTCCAGTAATCGATGGATGGCGGACTAGATGTCAATAATAAGGTGGATGAATTCTCTTTTCTAGTGGTACAGTATGAATAAAATAGCTTGCATGCGGTAAATGCAGCCTTTGCGTTTAAAATTGTTCAACCAAAATGTTGAAATAAACTGTGTCCAACCACTGTAAGTGAATTCATGATCCTATTTAGCCATTGATAAATAATATAATAGTAGAAATAGATAGGCAACTCAATGTATAAATTTTGTTCATTAGGACCCCTTGTAAGGACCACTTACACACATACCCTTTAGCGCCTCTTGCGGGCTATTTCGTTACTAATTAAAATGCTATTTAGCTCAAATTTTGACAGATGGTCTTTGAAGATTCTTATTCATCTTTATTTGTTCTTAGTGGCGCCATCTAGAAATCCGGCCAGGAAGTTATTCGAGTGATGCAGTATAATAAAATAAAACACATATTGTATAACAGAAAAAGTTGTATTTATAGCTAAATTTCTCATTTACAATAATGTGTTAAGGTCAGCCTGGCAGTTATATTCATCGACTGTAGCTCCGTCAATAACAATTTACAAGCGTAAGGCATGGTGATGCTGGAAACCTGTCCAGAGCTTTTGCAGCTATTGCACCATCCGCAGTAGCCCAATAGGCCGCATTTGTTGCATACATCTACTTCGCATTGATCACTCGATACCATCAGACGTTCCACTAACATCATGCTAGAATTAATTATCAAAGTTAAAATCATGTTATGTAAAAATAATAATTTTTTTTTTCCACAAAATATGGTTACTTTTTTAATATGCTACGTAATTATTGTATAATCGAATAATCTTATCAACGAAAAGATTTTTTAAACACATTAGTTCATAAGACACCTCTCAACAGATGAATTTATAATAATAATACTTTTACATTTTAATAATTCTCATATATCGACAAAACGGCAACGCTGTGCGAAAATATCAACGTCAAAATTGGATAAAGTGCAAGCGATTTAAGGTCGATTCAGACACATCAGTCCCGTCATAGTCTCGGCGCCGAACCGGTCCTGTTTGGTCACAGAACGATCAACTATCTGACAGTTGGGAAACTGTTTGTCAACTGATGAGTGTGAATGCCGGCAACATATTTGTATTAAAGAATATTTTGTATGACGGATTGTTCGGTTCGGCGCAATCACTGTGACGAGACGTGACTGATGTGTCTGAATCGACCTTTAAGGTCGATTCAAACACATCAGCCACGTCTCGTCACAGTCCCGGCGCCGAACCGAACAATCCGTCATACAAAATATTTTTTAATAGAAATATGCCACCGGCATTCACATTCATCATTTGACGAACAGTTTCCCAGCAGTCAGATCATTAATATTTCTGTGACCAAAAAGAACCGGTTCGGCGCCGGGACTGTGACGGGACTGATGTGTTTGAATCGACCTTTATAAGGAAATAATCAGTAGATTCATAAAATAAATAAAATGGAGAGGTAAATAAAAATCCAGTAAAAAGATACAGACCTTGCTCCGTAGCCGATAAGACAATCCCTCTCCATTTCACCCAACCTAAGACCTCCGTCTCGGCTTCTTCCTTCTGTGGGCTGTCTGGTTAAAACAGCTCTCGGTCCTCGGCCCCTACACACAAGAGTTTTTTAATTTGTATTCATACAAACACAAAACTAAGTAAATGTAAAACTGTACAAATATCTTTTTGTTTATTTCTCGGATGTTAATATTCAGGCAGCTCTTTATTGAAACCGTATCCGTCTGTGTGTACAATAGCTCAAAAATAAAAGTCCTAGAGTCTTCAAACTTGGTTTCTCTTAGTCCTAGATAAATAAAAGTCCTAGAGAGGGAGGGAAGGAGAAAAGTTTCTAACCAGCCACAGGAAGATGTTAAGGGGATCAAAAGAGGCTGGGATGGCCAGGGATGAAGAATTTTGGTGCTACTGGCTGAAAAGCTAAATAATCATTGGCTAAAGTTTTCAAGCAGGTTAGAAGGAGTTGTTAAAGAGGTAAGACGAGCGTCAGAAAGTAAGTAAAATGAAGAATGTTGGAATGCATTGGCTAAAAAAAATCATCGGGCTTCATTAAAGATGAGGATTTTTGGATGATAGTAATTGAAGAGGCAAATAGTTCATGGTTAGAGGATGATGACAAAGGGGTAAAAAGAGGCTTGAATGGCAAGATACGGAGTTTGGATGGCACTGACAGAAAAAGTAAAAATAATCCTTGAAAGTCTTCTAGCAGGTCAGAGATTACTGTTAGAGGAGTAAGCAGAAAGTTGGATAGTCAGAAAGTAATCAAAATTAATAATTTTTAGAGATAGTGATTAAAGAAGTAAATAATCAAAGGCAGAAGGTTTCTTACAGGTCAGAGGGTGGTGTTTAAGCGGTGAAGAGAAGCTTTTATCAGGTTAGAAGCTGATGTCAAGGTGGCAAAAAGGGGCTTGGATGGCAAGATATAAAAAAATTTGGATAGTATTGCTTGTCAGAGCATGTTGTTTACGGAAGAAACTTGAATAGTCAGAGATGAACAATTTTAGATGATAGTAATTGACGAAATAAATGGTTAATGGTAGAATTTGCAACACGTCAGAGAATGAGGTTAAGATAGTAAAAAGAGGCTTGGATCCAAGAGAAAGATTTTGGTTAACAAAGTTAATAATCTTTGGCTGAAGTTTTCTAGTAGGTCAGAAGGTATTGTTAAATAGTAAAAAGAGAGTAATCCAATTAAAAAGTAATCCAAGTAAATAAGTTCGAGAGATAGTGACTGAAAAAGTAAATAATCATCGACTGAGTGCTTTTAGCAGGTCAGAGGGTGGTATTAGGGTATTAAATAGGTTGAAGAGTAACTAAATTGAAGCTATTACTTGCTGTACTTTGTTCTTTCTAAAGTAGAATTGATGGTACCGGTTTTGGTTGTAACCTCCGTAATATTTTTTTGCCAGCACGAGAGCGATCTATTCTCATAAATAAGATGCTTTTGGATTCTTCACCTAATTTTATACTGCTGACGTTCACAGAATCTTTGTTTTACTGTTTTGTAGGTTATAAACCCAGAAAATACGTTCATAAGCCCCATATAATGGTGGATTAACGAGATACCTACCACATAAAAAGACACTACATGATCTTTACAATATTTTTAATCTGAATACTACATCTCTTCCTAGTCTACTGACAATCTATTATCTAATACAACTGATAATGCAATATCGATAAAGGAGTAAGTATATTATCCAAAAAGGTCTTCATATCTCGAGATTTACATATATAAATACATGGGTATGGACTTACATCCACAAAGAATCAAATAAAGCACAAAAAGCATATAGATAGATGTTATTGTTAACCGTTAGTGTATTTGTTTCTTAAAAAAATATACTCACCTCCCATGGATCTTATCCTGAACCATATGCTTCAATTTTTGGTAATAAACGGGACCTGAGTAAATATAAGCTTCGAGAGGCTCGCCCGTTATACCAGAATAAAATATATCTTTTCCTTGATAGTTAAATCCATGCTTGACCAACTCCTCGCTTACGTCCGATACTTTGGATCCACCGAAAGCCGTTCCGTAGTGAAATTTACCTAAAATTAGTAATTAACTGTATAAAGTATAGTATTACTTCGAACAAGAAGATCTTACATAAATAGAGTGAAACGTAATAGCCTCTTTGGTATTATTAAGGTCCACCGTCCACCTTGCTCATTTTTGGCTCATTCAAGGTCATTTGAACGAATATATTATGATGATGACGTATAAGGTCTTATTGAGAAGTAGACATTTCATGTCAACTGTCACGTTTTCGTCGCAATTTAAGTGAAATGTCACTTACACGTCAAATGTCACATTTTTCATGTTACATGTCTATATTAGTAAATAAATTTGCAAATGCCAAAAAGATGATAATTAAAGTAAAATAATTATTAAAGTTTTTATGGTTAATCTCAATAGAGATTGTAAAAAATTTATTTTGACAATAAAATTAAATATTATTTAATAAGAAAACCTATAGAAATATTAATTTCTTACCTTCGACAAGCCCAGCTTTTCCTGCTAACAATTCTATTAATTTACCAACTGTCATTCTGGAAGGGAAACCGTGGGGGTTCATAATAATATCTGGACAAATACCGTATTCATTGAATGGCATATCTTCTTGTTCTACGACGAGACCTGCAGAAGAATTATTAGTAGTAAACTTTTGATGTTATACTCGAAAAAAAAATGAATGCATTTAAAAAACATTGCCCGAAATTTTGCGCCTACAATCTTAATATTTAGACTTACCTACGACTCCCTTTTGGCCGTGCCTGGAACTAAACTTGTCGCCGATTTCAGGTCTTCTGGTCTGCCTGAGGAGTACCTTCAACAACGTAGTATCTTCCTCGTTTGTGCTAATTAACACCTTTTCTATATAACTGGGTTCATCGTTTCTGTATGTGACTGGAGTATCTTTATACTCTACAGAGGTATTGGAACTACCAGGAACCGCTGAAACTGTTGGTACAGATTTGTTGATGAGGACCTAAAACATATTTCGCATTTAATTTTTTCGAATGCTTTCTCAGATATCGATGAAAATAATTCTGGGCAAATACGTCATTCGTCACCGGTATCTTTAGAGTATGTGAGATGTAGCTATGATGCCTTCCAAGTATGTAGATGTTAATGAAGGTATTCCAAAATGTGATGAAAGATAAAAACATTTAAAAATGAATGTTTAAAAAAGCGCAGCGTTGGTTGAATCTTCATTATTGCTGTAACAAAGGAAACTTACCTGTCTACTTTGAACCAACTCTCCTGGAGCGACAATTCCGTCATTGTCCAAGCAGTTGTGCTTCCACGCAGGTTGACCAGTAGTTGCGTCCAGCATCGGTCCTTGAATCCTGTCAAACGTTTGGTTTGGGTACCGCTTCATGATACATTTGGAGTTCTTGTAGACTAGACATCTGCCGAACCCTCTGTCGATAGAAGCTTTGTTCAAAATGAGGGCATCTTCGATATCGTAACCACTGTAGCTCATTACGGCTACAGTGGCGTTCTGACCGGCCGGCAGCTTATCGAAATTCGTTAGTTCTATGGTTTTAGTTTTTACCATGGGTGCTTGCGGGTATACGAGGTTATAAAGGAGAGTGTCCATACGATTTTTTTGGTTGTAGCCAATTGTTCCTAAAACGGATTAAATATTGTAACCCGAGACTATTGGGACTGATGAGAAAAACATATATATCACCTTAGAATTAGAACAACGACTACAAACATCCAAACGAATGAGAAAATGGTCAAAAGAAGTATGTGGTTTGTTTTTTAGTCAGAAGGAGTAATTCAAATTTACTGTGCCGTAATGATTGTTTGTAATTGGTCCAACCGCCGGCAAGTTTACTCCACTAAGTTATGACATTTTGACACTAATGACATTTATGAAATTTTAAAATTCAAAATTTATATCGACGATTTTGTGTATTTTCTGCATTATTCCTTTAATTTTTAGATTTTTTTTGCATTTATATAAAAAACAGTTCTTTTCGGAACTTCGGAACTGAGTAGATTTGGGTCATTATCAAATAAAAAACAATGCATTATAAACATATACAAACAAATAAAAATTGATAATCATGGAATAAAAATAAGAGCCATGGTAGCAAAAATAAAACTGGCAACAGGTTAGTTTTGCAGAATAGTTATTGTTAAAATCAAGACTTACTAAAGTTGTAACCGTTTCAAAAGTTTTAGGAAACTCATTATAAATTCGATTTTTTTTTTTTAAAATAAAACTGCTAACCCCATCTATCTGCCGGGTACTTGTAGCCGACTCAAGGTGTCTACTGTAATTCTAAACCTATCCGGTAGATGAGAACGATTATTAACTTGTCATTCACGCCCCAATTCAAACCGGGAAATGATAGCGTCTGTCTCTTTTCTCTTACAAACATCCAACTGTTAGGACGTGTTTTTGTGAAGTAGTCTCTATATAGAGGTAAGCCAAAGAAAAAAGGCCTTTTTTTGTCTATATTTTCAGATAAATAATTATTTTTAGACCTTTTTACAGGGGACGATAAAAGATCATTGATTATGTTTATTTGGCTCGAAGTTAACTGAGAAGTCATATGCTGTCGTAAACGCAGCCCAATATTTCCTTATGATCTAAATGGACCCCTAATAACTAATTTAACGAAATGCTTGGAGGTTGAGAGGAAACAGAGCATATCCTTTTTGTATGGTTGCCAGCTATTGGATGATTAAGGTTGTACCTTTCTTTTTTTATTATACCCTATCGAGAAAGTGAGAAATAATTATGGACTCAGAGAAAGGAAATATAGCAGTGTTTTAATTTAGTTCAAAGATTTAACTTTTCTATTATGCCTAGTTAATAAATAACTACTATCTTATTTTAAATGTAAACGAATTTCGAAATTTGGAAATAATATATAAATTCATTTGTTTTTAACAATCAATTCTTGATTTAATACGATATAAAGTTGTTTTGTTTATAGTAATGTAATTATGAAATGGTATTTTACTATCCTTTGGAAATAACATAACTTTTAATGTTTCTTTTTATTACTGAGAAATAATAAAGTGTAATTTCGCTGTAAATTTTCTATATATCTTATTTTTTTTATTCTCTCTCGTCCCCTACGAGGATAAACAAGGGGTGGCGTGCAATAATAAATTATAATTTCGGATTATCTGATTGTGTTTGGAATTTTGAGATATTATGTAATTTCTATACACTTGACCTTACCCCGCCATTCCTCTCCGAATTGAGCTATTCTGGCCTTGAATTTAATGTGTGTGCGGGATGCTTATTACGCATCGACGCTACAAAGTAATGTGCTAATTTTAGGTGTTGCGAATTCAACTATTTACAGAACAATTAAGGAATATAAGCAGACTGAAAGAACAGAAGAGACTTATAAACATCTTGAAAGAAGTGGGGTTAGATGACAGGGACTTGAGAATCATCTATAATTTATATTACAACCAAACAGCCAGTATTAAAGTGGATGATCAATTGACAGAGGCAGTCTCCATAGATAGAGGAGTGAGGTAAGGATGCATTCTGTCCCCGGTGTTATTTAATATATACTCTGAATATATCTTCGAGCAAGCGCTGGGAGAACTACAAGAAGGCGTATTAGTCAACGGAATGCGTCTAAACAACATTAGATATGCCGATGACGCAGTAGTTTTTGCAGGTAGTCTGGACGGTTTGCAAAGAATAATGTCGCGTATATCAGATATAAGTAGAGAACACGGACTTGATCTTAATACGAAGAAAACAAAGTACATGGTACTCAGTAAGCGCGAAATATTAAATACACAGCTTTTGGTTAACCAACATCCAATTGACAGAGTGGACAGCTACACATACCTTGGTACCAACATTAACAGTCAATGGGATCACTCCAGTGAAATAAAACAACGCATGATTTACCACTTGCTACCAAAATCTCTCTCATTAGATGCTATGTATTTTCTACCTTATTATACGGAGTAGAGGTCTGGACACTTTCCGAAGCTTCCTTAAGAAAACTCGAGGCATTCGAGATGTGGTGTTACAGACGCATCTTAAGAATTTCATGGGTGGATCGTGTGACAAATGTTGAGGTCCTACGTAGAATAGGCAAGGAATGCGAGATTATTAACATCATCAAAGAGCGCAAACTAGAATATATTGACCATGTTATGAGGAATGAACAGAGATACGGCTTGTTGCAACTCGTTCTTCAGGGCAAGGTATTTGGAAAGAGAGGACCAGGGAGAAGAAGAATATCTTGGCTTCAAAAGTTGAGAAAGTGGTTTAATACATCGACAACCGGACTATTCAGAATAGCAGCAAACAAAGTTAGGATAGCCATGTTGATCGCCAACATCCAGAACGGATAGGCACCTTAAGAAGAAGAAGAAGCAGACTGAAACAGTGATGAACAAGATGTCCTAAACAATATGTATGAACATAAGTCTATACCTGTATATTTGAAAAATGGGCAATCCCATAAAAACTGGTTATATTCCTATAAATTAGCATACAATATTTGTTTTTAATGCGCTGATAATATATTGTAAAATTCCATTGGATTTTAGATATAATTTTATCACGAATATATCGCTTTCGTATACGTTCCGGACGATTTTCTTCTACAATATGATAAATAAACTCTAAAAATTCTTCAACTTCTTCATAACAATCCAACATTTTTTTGTTGTGGTTAGAAAAACAAAAAAATATATATTGGAAGTGAATTGGAAAAAATATTCAAACATAAAAACAAAGTTAGGTTAGAATCGATTACTTGATTACCGCAAGGCCGAGATAATCAACCAAAAAACAAGATGTATTAATGCAATGACGTATAATATATAGACTACGCAGTCCCCTATTCTCGCTATAGAATCGAGTGTCCGAAAGATCTCGGCTCAAGGTTGAAGGTATGTTTATCACAACAGCGGCGTGTTCATTTATATGTTAATGACAATAATTATTTTTTTAATTAAAATTAAATATTTATGATTTCTTTTTGCTCCCGTCTATAAGAGAACTAATTATATTGATAAAATAGTATGGCATTTTACTAAAATAGTAAGTAAATAACTCTCAATAATTTAAAATAAAATTTGCTTGTCACACAAAATGGAGAAAATGTTTTCATACGTCCATGATGTTTTCAAACATAAGATCAACTTCGTGATGCTTCGTAAGAAATCATGAACTTCGTGCATCTTCGTATCAAAACAATAAACAATAACAAAGGTATTCATGTTTTGGACACTTTTTAAAGCGTTCACCGAGTCTATATATTATACGTCATTGTATTAATGACTTTTCTAGTAATTTTCTTGCGTGTGAATCTGTCTTTTTAGTTTACTCCTCAATGACGTATAATATATAGACTCGGTGAACGCTTTAAAAAGTGTCCAAAACATGAATACCTTTGTTATTGTTTATTGTTTTGATACGAAGATGCACGAAGTTCATGATTTCTTACGAAGCATCACGAAGTTGATCTTGTGTTTGAAAACATCATGGACGTATGAAAACATTTTCTCCATTTTGTGTGACAAGCAAATTTTATTTTAAATTATTGAGAGTTATTTACTTACTATTTTAGTAAAATGCCATACTATTTTATCAATATAATTAGTTCTCTTATAGACGGGAGCAAAAAGAAATCATAAATATTTAATTTTAATTAAAAAAATAATTATTGTCATTAAAATATAAATGAACACGCCGCTGTTGTGATAAACATACCTTCAACCTTGAGCCGAGATCTTTCGGACACTCGATTCTATAGCGAGAATAGGGGACTGCGTAGTCTATATATTATACGTCATTGTTACTCCTTCTGGTTAAAAAACAAACCATAGAACTGAAATGGAAATATATAAGGTTAGGTTCCCTGAAGTTTTTGGGTTAGTTTGACAGTTCTAACAGTGACGTTTTAAAGGCGATCTTCATTGAAGATAAATTGCTAACGAAATACAATTTGTTCAGCTAAAATTTTAGAAGTAATTGCGATAAGAGATAAAAAATTTACCCATGGCTTGTTTTCCCATAGCACACTGATAAGTATTTCTTGGAGATTGATTGTGATGTGGATATGGTACCAACCCCGCACATACTCCCAGTAAGGTAAAAGTTGCTATTTCTAGATGGGTAGTTTGCAACGTTATATCCTTTTCGTAACAGGCTATATAGCTATCGTTTTCTTCATTTACATCCAGAAACTCGATAAGTCCTAAAAATGACAGACAAGTACTGTTAAGTGAATCTGCAAGATTGGAAATGGTATATTTGGTTATGATATGATTTTAAGAAAGTTTTTATTTTTTAACATATGTACAATCTACTTTAATATAATACTAATATATTTCATTAAGTTGTGTTCCAATGCTGTGATTGACTCCTGGAAGTGTTGCAAAGTACTGATCTACACACGCAATAACTTCTTAATTTGTTGAATAGTGCTGAACAGAGAAGAATGTTCTGACAATAGATGGAGTTCGAGCGAGCTAAACCTGGAGAATAAGGCGACTGTTTCAGAATACCATAGTACATATCCCTCAATTTCACCATTGACAAGTCACTTTAATGATCAAGTGCATTGTACTATTCGAAAAAGATTTTTTCTTGTTTAGTCAGGTCTGTTTTCAGGAATGCTTTAACCCAGTTTTATTAAAAAGTGACAGTAATATTCTCCCATTATAATTTTACTCTTTTAAAAACGGCCAATCAGCCAAATTTCTTTCCACTGAGTTTTTACGTTGATGGCATCGTCCTCGTCTTCGTTGGAGCTAAAATACCCGCACTTTTATCCACAACCAACACATCACGACGTGGTTTAACTAACTTATCGCCAATACTAACTTCAAAGCCCACCCCTGCTGGCTTAGACATAATTTATAATGAGAACGAGCTATCTCGAAACAACTGGCGGTCAAATGATTCGAGTACTCCAAAAATTCTCGAAGGTCACCTCTTTATCGGAGTTCGTGGAATATTTAGGTGGCGTAGAGATTTCTCGATTTCTCTAACGCACAGGGCCGCAATCGGGGGTATCAGACTCACAACAATACCTTTAATATTATAAATAGTAAATATGTGTCGTAGTTAATTTACAATTGATAACAATGTTTTTCATTAAGGTGAATATGCGAATAGAAAAAATGTGCCACCGTTATTTAAGAAAATATATACCTACTTACCGTTCTGTAGAAAGTCTTCGAAACCTCTCATACCTTTTTCGAGTTCTAAAATATGTTTATCGTTGACGAGAGGTATTCCATTTTCCACTATGATGTAGGGCCTGCACAAACGCCCGCTATCCGAACTGATATATACGCATTTGTGCAGATGGCTTGGATAAATCGAGACATATCCAGATATAAAGCCTTTTCGGCGGGTCATCCTGTATATTTTTATTAGTTTCCTGTAGTTTTTCGTGATACCCAAGATATTACCTAGAATGAGAAGATTAATATTATGATGTGGAAGAGGTGTAGTAATAGATTATGTCATCTGGCGAGAACACCACCAACCAGATTTTGGCGCTTTATCTCAATTTACTATGGATTTTTTATTTTATGTTTAAAATATCACCAACTTCTGACTCATAAACTTGAATTTTATATTCCAGAACCTTAGCAGTGATCCGTTTCAATAAACCAAGCATTATTCGAGAAACCATTGAGATGGAAAAGCGCCCTAATTGTTTCAATAAAATAGATGACGGCAACCGGTTACTTTCAACATGGAGTCCTCTCCTCAATCGCAATAAAACACCGCTAGTCCGTAGATCAATTCAGCTTCAGCAGTCAAAAATCATCCAGCCAAAAAACTAAGGAAAAACGTCATTATCGACGCTGACGATATAAAATTTTAATCTTCGACAACAAGCAGCAATATATTAGTGAAGTGATCTGGAAACAACCCCAGAAGTCCTTATGCACACTCCATAAAAGAAACCGAAATCTCAATGCACCAAAAGCCAATGCGATTCAACCCAGAAAATCGGATTAATATCAAACAGAAGAGAATAAAAAGGAAATAGGATTATTGTTAGCTAATATGTTAAAATAATCAGGCTTGTTTATCGAAAAGTAGATTCAAATGCACTAGATGGACAATAATAGCATTGGATAAAGACCAGAGGTGGAGACAAGGGGATCTACGTCCTAATAAAAATCTAATAAATATATAACATTTTCTTACCATTTAGAAATACAATATACGTTGAAGGCGAATGGATAGCAAAACTAGCAACCATATTAATGTCTTGGACTCCAGCATTTCGGGCCAGTCTAATCAGGGGGTATTCATCGACTTCTGTGGTAATGTGAGTCATCAAGGCCAAATTTTTTACTAAACCACAAGCCTGAAAGTTATTTAAAAAGTAAATTTGTGTACAATATTAACAAATCGACTATACAAAATAAAACAAAGCTCAGGTTTGTTTGACTTTTTTCAGCTTCCCTAACACTTTTCTTCCTTCTACTCTTATCTCTTCATTATGACTTCATATACTGTCAGAATTCGAAGAAATAAACGTTGTACGCGGAATTAAATGTCGATTTTTTAAATGAGGCAAATACGTTGAGGCAAAAGTCAAAGATGGCGGCATTGCCAAATGGGTGCTATAACATATCATCGTTGATATTGGTCTGATTTTGACGTATGGGGTGACGTATGAAAGCGGTGGCGACACACAGAAGCCAACTGTTAATTATGCTTCTGTCAACGTTCAATATTAGGAGTCAATTCTTCTTCTTTTCCATATAGTGCCTAACAGAATGTGACAGTCGACGCAGGACATGACAGTTATGTGACAGTCGATGCAGAACGTGGCATTTCATACAGAATGTGACATTTGACGTGAAATGACGTGAATGGCGTGACATTCAACGCAGGACGTGACACTTATTTCACGGTTGCGATTTAGGGGATGCGCTCAGATCCGTGTACTATATCTACTAATCAACGTAACTAGGTGATGACTGAATAATGTGTGTGATCTCAACAATCTCAATATCTCTCTCTGTTAATTCGTCATAGAACTGTCTTTGATTGATATATTCCACTGTACAGATTCAATTATATAGTTTTACGTGGTCCGACAGGAAAAAAGGTTTGAATAATGTCATAATTAGCAAAACTACAACGAACTGACTGTAGATATTCAAATATTGTTTTAAATAAATTTCGCAACACCACTTTTGTATATATTAAGGGAAAAATATAAAGAAACTTTACTTGTGTAATATTTAAATGAGAATACTTACTTCTCCTTCAGGTGTATCGCTTGGACACAACATTCCCCACTGGCTAGGCTGCAGAGACCTTGGTCCCGATACTTTTCTAGTTTTTTCGAACTGAGAGTTGACTCTAGTCATCATACCTAACGCAGAAATGTAGCTGAGTCTCGAAAGAACTTGAGTAACTCCCAACCGTTCCATTCTGAAACGTTTAATTGTCCAATTTCCCTTAAAAAAATGCCAAGAACATATTATAATGATACTGAAGGTGAAAGAGTTAAATGAGACACAAATACATCAGGTAAATTGAGTCTTTAGATATTTTTGTTCGGTCAAAAAAATCGGTCATTAACTGCTTGTCCAAGTTTATTAAATTCTTCTTTTCATGGATTGCCAACTAAAAGTTGTCGTAAAAAAAAGTTAGGTAATGGAAATTGTGTCCAAACTTAATGAAATGACCCTAACTAGTTGCTATGATGATTAAATGGAAATAAATCTTAATAACCACATGGTGATAAGTTGGCATTGTAAGGAGGATGACAATGGTAATCATCCAAGCTGACTTATAATGAATGTCAAAATGTTTTAAGCGTAGTAAATCAATAGTACAGCTATCTGCAACTACGCTTAGGGTATTTATGATATCCCCCATTAAATAAAGGAGGTTACTGGTTCTTACTGAGTTAAGTCGAGAATTTGATGTCCAGGGAAATTATACGCCCAGCAACCTTAAATTATACTCAAATTGCTTTAAAAATACACCCACTGAGTCATCAATTACATCAAATCTAGATCAAAATCCCTAAAGTCCACTTCACGGGACTAAATGCCACGCTAGTTGAACCATGAACTTTGTACTTTATGTAGCCCCAAGTTGAACTCCTTCCTCCAGTCCACTAAAAGCCAAATTCACTTCAATATTAATCCACGCCCATTACAAGTCACACCCAAACAATTTTAAAACCACGCCCACTACGTCATAAACTGCTCGTTCTTTATTTCAAAGTCATTACAACTTGTCAAGTCATAAATCACATCCTCTCGTACTTTAAGACAAATAATTTAGTCATGAACCACATATATTCTCTAAAGTTGCTCCTATTTATATAGTCAGAAGTCAAGCCCCTTTACCTTTAGCCACACCCATAGAGTTACAATATATCTGAAAGACGTGAGACCTTGTCGAAATGAGAACTTCTCGTAGTGGGGGCTCTTCATGTTCAGTCCTGGTCGCTGATTTTGTAAGGGGAAGACTGAATGGAAGCCAAAAGTCCGAGTAACAAGCCAGAACCAAGCTTATCTCTTGAACTAACAAAAACTATGAGGAACAAACAAACAAAGCAGCTTCAGTCATGCAAAGACTATGAAATTGGATCTCTCTTACAGATCGAGCTTGCTAAAATAAGAACGAATTCATGAAAATAGTCAGCAAAACCGCGATGAAGCTCAACAAGAATCGAAAAAGGTTCAGCGAGCAATAGTGAGCTAAGCGCGGGGAAAACGTTTAAGCATATGTTAAATCAAGTCTTCGACCCAAAAGAGGAATGACAACAGTTATTAATAATGCCTATACAAAAGCATCAAAAAAATACCTTACCCAGCTCGCAGTATAGAAAAGTTTAAGATGACAAACCACTCATTTATCTACAAAATACTAAGTTAGAAACAACACTTATACTATTAAAAGCGAAATTCACTCAAATATTAAACCATGCCCATTAACAATCACATCCAAACTATTTTAAAGCTTCCCTATCACAAACTAGTCACTTCCTTTGAGTCACAATTCACTCCCATTGTCTTATAAACCACAATTAAGACCAAATCTATTTTAAAACAAAATCCACTGATTCAGAAACCACACCCCTTCTAATCCAAAGTAACTCCACCTTCTCTTTTCACAAGCCACGTCTTCTCAAACTTTACTGTTAACCTCATAATTCCAAGCATTATTTTTCATCATATTTATTAATAAACGAGGTTATTCAATTATATATGCAAATAATACAAATGTGAGGTAAAGAAAGGTCATTTTCTTATAATAAATAGATTGTGAGGCCATCCAATTTTATGACATCTTTTTGTACAATATTGCCGGAGTAGAGAATTATGAGATAATGAAGATTTAAGGTTATTACTATGAATTTATCTGTTAAAAGGTACATGAAAAATGTTTACTAGACATTTTTTTTTTCACTAAGAATTTAATGTATATGTAGAAACACTTAAATAATTCTAAACTTATTGTTAGACAATGTATAAGCACTGTGATGTCATTGATGACATGAAATGGGCTTAAAGGAAACAATGTATACATATTTTTCTTGTTAACTTACCGTCAGATATGGCAAACACCAAACAACTTGTAATTAAATCAGATCTCATGTATTTGACGACATCAAACTGTGTAGCTCTAATCTTGGGAATGGTCTTTTCTGCTATGGCAGTCAGTTCCCAGTTGAACCTTTTGAACACGTCTTCGAACATTAGAGAAATAAGGGAACCAGCCAATTCCAACCTTTTATTACCGTAATAGTCCCTGTCATCTAGTAGCTGGCTGTCATTTTGTGCTTCGATCACTTTCTTTATCTAAGAAATATTTTATTTTTAAAATAAATATTGCCATATGAAACACCCAAAAATAAACTCAACAATCAGAAATATCAAAAGAAATTAAGAAGAAGGTATATAAGATTAGCTTTCAGATGACATTTGTGAGTCAATATTCATCTTATAAATGGTAAATAAATGATTTATTGTATAAAATAATTTGCTAATTTTCTGTTATAAGGTGAGGGAACTAAATAAAACTTTTGAGAGTGGAAGCTAAGCGACTCTATTAAAAAAAATTAAAAAAACTATCTTATCTATTATGCATATATCTATATATGCAATTTTTCTGGAAGCAGTTTTCCGGGAAAAAACGGTACATACTATCCAGAAGGGCATGATGGGAAACATGTATTGTGATACTAGAAAAATTAAACAAGAAAGGTTTATATGACATATACTGTAACTGGGAAGAAAAGACAAACACAGAGAGGAAGCCCCAATAGAAATTGGCGAGATTAAATTGTGGATACAGACAGGAAAACATACGAAAAACTGATATTAATCATAAAGAACAGGACAATTTTAATAAACGTGGAACAGATTCCTTAACAATGCATGTTCCTGGCTTAATTTATGGAGGTGGTAACACTGTAATTATCATATGGTGAATGATACATAGGTACAATCGCAAAAAAATAGAGAAATTCCATGGACAGTATTGAATAAAAAAGATATACTGTACATTTAATGTATTTGAAAGGTGCAAAAGATAGATAACTGTGCAAAAGAAAAATTTTCAAATGCAGTGTCAATATACTAAATCCAAAAATCAATAGATCAGTAAAAAATGAAATAAATATCAATTAAAAGTGTATCTTACCATCAGTCCTAAATAAATAGCTTTGAGTCTAAAATTATATTCTTCTACAGGTACATGAGCCAGAACAGTAGTTGCCAGTAAATCTCGAGCTTCATCAGCAGGCGTTTTCATCTTTGATGCTGACGTAACATATCTCTTTACGACCAATTTGGTTCCTAAGTACGCTAACGCTGACTCTTGTGTATAGATCTTCAGGTTGTGGCATTCTTCAAGAGTGGGAGTCAATTTGTGGATGTCATTTATTCCTATCAGTTCACATATTTCTTGGTCGTTTATGATGTTTAAAGCTTTAAATACTATAGAGACTAGGATAGGCTGAAAAATGTAAAATTAAGAGTATTGGATACCAACAAACTTGAAGGGAATGCAAACAATAATAGACCACTCAAAGTTTATAACAAAGTTAAGTATTTAAGTATCTTAAGAATTCAAACCACGAATACAAAGTATAATGAATAACAGAGAAACTATCAGAGATGACAAGATTGCTGGAGTCTACAGATAAGTAAATGATACCGATGGAACTATGCATCATAATCCATAGAGCCTTCAATTCTAAGAGCGAATGGGAAAGGCTGTGCAGTTACTAATAAACAATAACTATCAACACAATCCATATCCTATGAGTCATGATTTGACAACATGTTTAGTGGCCAAAGGAATGGTGTGTGTAAATTTAGTCTGATAAATAATAGAAAAAGTATATGAATTTATTGTTAAAACCTGTTTATGCTTAGTGGATTACATGAACCTTGAATTCATTTTTAATGAACTTTTAAGAAACCTACAAAAATTTTTAATAAACTTGATGAGAATGATAAAAACTTACATCTGTGAAAGTATTATGTCCCACATAATACTTATTTCCTTTGACAAATACATTGGTCCTGGACTTCTTTTCGTGGGTAGAACTGGTCACTTGACACTGCACGCCATATTTTCCTTCCTCCACCAACATTCTATTTTTTGTTAACTGTTCTTGGATCAAAATAACTTTTTCTTGTCCTTTCACGACAAAATATCCACCTGGGTCCAATGGGCATTCATTCATTTTTGCTAATTCGTACTCGGATTTGCCGCTCAGAACACAATTTGAGGATTTCAGCATAATTGGCATCCTGCAGATTTGTAAAATTTGTTTTATTTGGGCAAAAAGTTTATAAGTACGATTTTGGTTATCATTTTGATATGTAAAAAAAACTTTTTGTACCAATTTTTACCTATTTTATGTTTGTCGCAATATTATGGCTCCAATATTTAAAAAATGTAAACCTGAAATAGGGTACTAAAAACCCAAGAAAACTAAATGCCTAACAGATAATCTAGAGAAGCTAATAATAACTATAGAAAAGAAAATGGACTTGAAATATGTAGAAAAATGTTAAAAAATAAACACCATATCTAGAATGTTGCCATTGAGGGAAAAATAGCTCCTTAACTTATATTTGATGACGAAAAATGCCATCTGTAAAACTAAAACGGTCAAGGTAATAGATCTCAACAATTTTTATTCAAAATTTCTAAAATTAATGGATGACACACAAATAAAATTGCTTACATTGATATTTAACAACTTATAAAAAAATTCCTTAGGGTTAGCTTCAATCAAATTAAAACAAAAATATATATCTACCAAGAAAAATGTGAATGTTATATAACTATCAGTTTTATGAGCCACCTATTAAAAATCTTTCTCAAAGTAATTCACATTAAGATCTACAACAATGTGTTGAAACATTTATCTAGTCAAAATATTCTTCTGTTAGATCTTTGGATCAGAATCCATAGTAACTGTTATGTTGTCACTACTGCTTGACACAATAACTGTTCTTTGAATATCCTTAGGGATTTTAATATAGTAGTACTCTGTTGTGTACTATATCTAGATGCCTTTGGCCAGTTACCGGTTCAATAATCTTTTGGGACAATTTCTTATTCCAAGGGCAAGGAAGTTCCTTAATCTGTAGTAATAGTTCTGTTAAAAGATAACTGATAAAAGAGGGACCGCTTATACCAGCAGTCAGTCAGGCAGCCAAGTTGTGATACTTTCCCTAAGTTTCTGTAGTATTTTTTCAAGTATGCTTTCCTATAGCATACCCACTATGGCCTTCAGTATCCTAACTGCTTGGTCTATAGTTATATCAAGTACATTATGTAAATGATTTCAAGTATCTTGACCCTATTACAGCTTCTCAATTGATAATATAAAAGATTTATTCATCTATTTCTTGGTGCTTCACCAGGAACAGATCCTTAGAGGTAAATAAAATGTTTATTTCTCTTTCTATATATAACAAAAATGTGTACTTACCTTCCAATTAAAAGGCCTGTTTTAGAGAGCCTTTGGGATCCTCTTGTGTATTCTATATCAACTGTTATTGGAGCTGAATATGTCATATCCCTTAACCTACATTCATGAGGGTTGTAGGTTTGCTAATGTTGAAACCTTCATCCACATCAGGTGTTCCAACTTGAACATTTGTGTACCTATTAGAGAAAATAGATGGTTTAATATTAGCAAAAATTGATTATTATTATTGAAAGTATATGTCACACTATTTTAGAAAAAAAAACTTTCTATAACCAACTCCAGGACTTAAGTGTTGGAATGCATGAGCAAATTATTATAAAGTAATTATAGAACGATCATAATCATACCAGAATAAATTCAAATATATAAAATAGCTTATGATATATAAAATAGCCTCTAAACTATATCAATCAACTCACTTGATATAAAATAATGGATCAGCATCACAGGTTACTTTGTTGTTAGCTTCAACTATCTTTTTAATTTCAACTGCAATGAAGTAGTTGAATGAGTCTATATGTTGTTTTACCAATCCTCTTATTTTTAAAAAAGCAGGCACCAACTTCCATTTTTCCTAGGGGTAAAATAAAATAAATTTAGTTATAAGACATATCTCTTTTAATTTATTTTAGTTTCGTTCGTAATTAATTTGTACTTTCTAAATAATTTTTCTTGTAAAAAAGGTAATATACCAATTTGAAAAAGTGTTGCAGTTCCACAAATGTGGACATATTCTATTATTACATCTTTATAAAATAATATTTATCACTTACTTCTATTTCTTTAATTGGCATGTGATATTGTTTAGGATCTCCATAAACCTGTTCGTAGGACTCCTTCTCCTTCATGTTTTTTTAAATAAAACCATAAAACTACTTAATAAAAATTAAATAAATATTTACCATCACAATGAGGTTATGTTATGTTCTTCTTCTTCTTCTTTATTTAATTTCGTTTACGTGGTTTAACTTCACACCGGTAAAGTTCTTTACTTATAAAAATTTATTGTGAATTTTTGGTAATGTGTGAAATAACAATGAACAAACTGTTAAAAACAAAAAGGAAAAAACGAAAAAGAGTAAATAAATTGATATTTACTTTGATATTAAATTCATTTTAAAAATATAAGGTTCATTTTTAGTTAGGCAACACATTATTCGTGGGCGTATGTAGATAAAGCAATTTCGCATCATAAAATAAACATTAAATTATTAACAATCTTTAGAATCCATTAATATATAATACAAATATTGAATTTACTAGAATCTACAGTTATTCTCCTATATCAACCTTAAGAAAAATAGGTGTCTTTTTAACTCATAAAGAAGTATTTTTATCCTTCACAAAGAAGTTTCCAGTTTAAAAGGATTTTTTTTTTTGAAGATGCTACCCGCCTTTTTATATAGTTCTGAGTACATACTCGATTTTCATTTTAAAATCATTAGAGTATTTTTTGAGATTTAAATGCTTCTTCACAAGTTTGATTCTACCATGGTTCGTCTGTGTAAGTTTAGAAATATTAGAGAATTTCAAACAGTTAGTTTTGTAACGAAATATTTTTTTTAATGAAATTGACGTGTCTCGACATCTATGGCCATTGACACGGGTAACGAAATATTGAGTATCTGTCAATGTTGCTTTGAAGTAGGCGATTGATCTGGTAAAAAGACAGCGGCGTGCACTTTTTTTTACTTTTCAATGAGTTTTGAATATAGAGTAAGATATTAAAAAAGTTAAAACCATTTAGTAAGATAAAAGTAAAGCTATTTGATGGTACAAAAGAACAATAATACATTTTACCTGGAAAAACTGTTTTGATTTTACAAAAGGATTATTCAGTTCCGGTTGTTGATCAATTAAATAAAATGGATTTTAAATATGCAATTGTTAATCGTATTTTCCACATATTATAATACGTTTTTTTTTTACAATTGTTTTTTTAACGTATAATTATTATAACTTTTTGATTTACAAATGCTGATAAACTTTCTGGGAAGGTTGAGTTTTGAGAGGGCAGCCAAATTACTTTCGCACTTAGGCGGCAGATACCCAAGTCACAGAATAATAAACAATCAGAATGTCCACTCTGCTTGAAAAAATAAGTACGCGCATCTCGTTAACGCAGACGGAATCAGCCATGTTTTAGTCGGAACCAGTGCTGTTCAGTGACATTTTATCTGGTGTGCATAGACAAATTAACCCGGTTTAATTTATTTACGACAGCTATAGACATAATATGCACTATTTTATTCGTATTTTTAGTTGAAGAATAGATTAAATTATTTAAAATTTACTAAATTATTAATCTCTAAAAATTTAAATTACAGTTCTTTCGTAGCTTGTCACAAATTTCTCAATTCGAGTATATGTTTCCGTAAAGGCCTTGCGTAGAAAAATCTATATGAAAAAACCTCAATAAGACGAAATAAGAGGAAAGATAAGAGGAAAAATGGTAATGCCTTTCCTATTTTGAATTGAATACACAAAAATAATAAAAATAACCAAAAAAATCTTTATTTTGCTTCCAATAATATAACATTTTATAAACTTGAAATAAAGTAAAAATATTGATAACTATGATGATCTGAAATTATCAACAATTTCATTAGGAGGCGTGTTTGACCTTTGTACTCTGCTAGGCAACTTCAAGGACACTGTTTCGGTTTTACTGGTCGGGCCTCGTCCCCCCAGCACCGGCCCGGGAACCCTCCTCTGGCCGTTTTCCCTTTGAATAATCTCCAACAAACTCATACTAGGTAGCCACGACTTATCCTTAATGGCTGTAGCTACTATATTCCTATTCGGTTCCATATCGTAAGCGGCACTCTCCACACCAAAGTGTTCGCAATACTCGTGTATGAAATGCCTTTTGTCACGATTCATCGAGTCGAAGGAATACGAGCGGCTCTTCTGCTTGCTGTTTTTGGCCAGTTGGACGAGTTCCGAAAGTTTGTCGTGGATTTTTTGGCAAAAGTGTGGATCCTTTTTGGCCCACTGTCTCATAAAATCTGAGTATCTTGGTGTTAGTTTCTGGCTCAAATCTGGGTTGCGGATTTGCAGGCCTATTGCTAGTCTACGATTTCTATCCAAAACTCGGCATTCTTCTGTGCACTCCAATCTAAAAAAAAATAACCAAAGCTATGAATATGTTCTACTACAATCTAAATGTTATAGTTTTTTTGGAGATTCTGAAATATTTTACTGTGTATATAGTCGGCTATATGCAATAGTGGCTTAATTCAAAAATTGACAAGGAAATTAATAGAAAAATTAATAGTAAGGCAAAAATTGATAGGAATAACAAAAAAATGCCAGTGACATCTTTACCTTAATTAGTCTTGAAAGACAATATGTTGATGTGCAATAGTGGCACAACTCAAAAATAAAGGTTGGATTTAAGTCTATGTTACAATTCATTAAACGCTACTTAACGCTCTTCCAAATACACTAAAATTGATTTTTTGTCAAATATCCCAATTCATGTAGTAAAACAAATAAGACAAAATTGGCACAAACTTTAAACCACTGTTATGAAAAATTATTAGTTTTCGTGTTGTGCCACTATTGCATACAGCCGACGATGTGAAGTTAGTTATTAAACTGAACTTTGTAGAATGTCATAATAATTGTACAAATTATAAATAAAGAATGTAAATAAATCAAATCATGGGTTTGACTACCTTTATAAAATGAACAATGGATGGACGTTATGGACTTATGCCATTTCATGTGACTGCGATACTACCGCCGACAATGCGCGGCGGACATGTATGGACAATACACCGACAAGAAGCAGAAAGACAAGAAGATAAGAAGAACGTTCAACATACACACATTTTTATTTCTAAGTATAGTTTGGATTTTCATTAGTTTTACGTATTTATTTAGCGTATGGCTACATCACAGGTTCATATATAAATATACAGTGTAGGAAAAATATTATGGTCGGTATGGTAAAATTTAAGAGGATATCTAACGCAGATATAAAATCATATTTTCAGCGAATAGACAAAGATAACAATCATATTTCCCCTTGGTCTCCCCTCCTCAAATATTTTTAACACCTATTGGCCATTAGTGAGACGAATAGTTCCGATCAGAGATATTTTACATATTCTCTGGTTCCGATCCTAATATACCTAAAAAACTAGAGGTGGGTCCTCCCGTTTTTTAAATTTTATCGGAACCGTTTTTCGTAAACTGTAACTAGTTGATTCAAATTAGCGAGTACACAAAACATATTGGCTATTATCGTTTATGTGTATAAGTATTGAAGTGAAAGAACCTAACGAAGGATATATTTATTATAACTTAAAAAATAAATTAAACAATACAAAATAGTACTTACATTTACATTAAATCGTACTTACATTTACATTACACGTTATTATTAAATCGCGAATCGTCTAAATTGACATTTAAAAACAAGTTTTTCTACTTTTCTTGTTAACCGTGTTCTTCTTTTATTTAAAATTAAACCAGATTTTAAACATGTGTTCACAAGGAAAAGATTTTGTTACAATTCTACAATATTTTATGAATATAGTGGCTAAGTTAGGATATTACATGGCGATGGTTTTTCCACCACGGTAATGGACAGTTCCAATCTCCGTTCGAAATTTAATGTGGGTAATATATTATCAGACAAATACATGTCGACTTCTTGTATATCTCTCGATACAGTTGTATGTTTAGATGAGTCATGTCCAATTAATTCATCAAAAATACACAATGGACTTAAGTCATCTTTATCAGTTTCTTTTTCTTGACTAAACTTATTGATTTACTAAACTTATGCAAAGACTCGTTTCATCCGTTTTCTATAGGTGAAGAACCAGCTTTTAAAAGTTTGCAGGGTGGATTCCTGGATATAAACCGCCAACAAGAAAACTGTTAGATTCATTACTTCAGGGAATGTTATGTCAAAACTGATTTGATAATAGATAAAATAAAAAGTCCTTTTTTCGACAATTCTGCAAAAAACATTAAAAAAAGTACCTTATCTTCAGAAAGGCTTTTAAAGTATTAATTACAACATAACAAAGTTCCCAAACGGCCAGTCCAAGACGTGGAAACTAGGTAGAACTTCACCTATTACAGGTTAAAAAGAATGACTGAGTTAGAAGAGGCAATCCGTTTCACTTCTTCTTCTTTAAGTTCCATCTTCTATCGAAGGTTGGAAATCATCATGGCTATGCCGACTCTGTTGACTGCCGCTCTAAAAAGGTCTGCACTACTTCATTCAAACCATTCCTTAAGTTCTTAAGCCAGGATATTCTTCGTCTTCCCACATTTCGCTTTTCTCGGATTTTGCCCTGCATAATAAGTTGTAATAATGCGTATTTTTGCCCTTTCATCACATGTCCCAAGTACTCAAGTTTTCGTCTTTTAATAGTTAATATTATTTCTGCCTCATTTCCTATCCTTCTAGTTACTTCAATGTTTGACATTTTTTGAATCCATGATATTCGTAGGATTCTTCTGTAACACCAAAATTCAAAGGCAGCCAATTTATTCAGATGAACTTGTTTTAGTGTCCAAGCTTTCAGACCATAAAGAAGAGTAGAGAACACGTAACATCGAAGCATTCTCAGGCGTAGTTCTAACCTTATATCCCGACAACAAAGAAACTTTTTAAGTTTAATAAATGATGTACATGCTATTTCAATACGTGTCTTAATTTCTTTGGTTTGGTCTACATCTGATGTTATCCATGTTCCTAAGTATTTATAGTTATTAACACTCTTAATTGCAGTATCTTCATAGTCAATTGGATATTTGTGCAGATTTAGTCATGATCATGCATTTAGTTTTCTTTAAATTTATCTTCAGTCCGTACTCAAGACAGCGTTCATTAAGGCGTTGTATTAGGTTATGTAAATCATTGTTGTTATCTCGTAATTATTACTGTATCGTCTGCAAAACGTAAGTTATTCAAAACTTCTCCATTGATAGATATACCTTCTATTGAGTCTGAGAGCGCTTCTTAAAATACCGATCACTGTAGACATTGAAAAGTAGTGGGGACAGCACGCAACCCTGGCGGACTCCCTCTCTGTATTTTGATATTTTCGGTGTACTAGCGTGTATTTCCGTTCCACATCGGTATTAAATAATACAGACTTAGACTTAGACCAAATCTAAATAAAAAACACTGGATTATTTGTTCTCAGCTTTCCCAAATTTTACGGCCGTTTAAAGAAATAACAAGTACAATGAGTGACCAAAAATACTTGAATGGTAGTTCAGTGATTGTTATGGTACGCGGCCTGCAAGAATCTTGCAAGAAAATTTTAGCAAACGGTAACCTTACATCCATAGTATCCGACGTAGTACAATTACTAATATCGGGTTTAGCAAAAATATTTAAAGGGATAGAACAGAGTAGCATATTGTCATTATGTACATTTATAGATTCACCATTTAAAGTGCAGGGTTTTTCTGATAAAAATGAAGATAAAAAAATAAAAGAAAAAGTTAAGAAGCTGGTTACTTCTATAATTAACGAACAAGAAGATTGTACTATTGAAACAAGAAACCAATAAAGATGACTTAAATCCATGGTGTATATTTGATCAATTAATTGGAGATGGCTCATCTACACGTACACCTGTATCGAGAGTCCATTACAACGGTGGAAAAAACCATCGCCATGTATATCCTAACTTAACCCCTATATTCATACGGTATTGTAAATGTGAACACATGTTCAAAATCTGGTTTAATTTGAAATAAAAAAAGAAGACGGTTAATAAGAAATAGGTATAGTAGAAAAACTTATGTTTTTTTAATGTCAATTTAGACTATTCGCGATTTAATAATAACGTGTAATGTAAATGTAAGTACGATTTACTATTTGTATTGTTTAGTTTATTTTTCAAGTTATAATAAATATATCATTAGTTTCTTTCACTTCAATAAATATACACATAAACGATAATAGCCATTATGTTTGTTTATGTAGGTACTCTCTTACTTGAAACTACTTTTAAACAATCATAGTTACTTGTTTACAAAAATTTAAATTTTTAAATTTATTCATTTTTTTGGAATCCTGAGAAAACTAACAAATATTTTTGAAAAATTTAAAAATAAATAAAAAGTTTTTTGAATGACCCACCTCTACTACCCGTTACTCGGTGTTCTGACCAGACGGACGACGTTGCCAAATAAATTATTGTGTATGAATATTTTTTAATGTGGTGTTATTGTATGCAGTTTATTATTTCATATGGGAATAAGGCACAATGTGACTTTAAAATAAGCTTATTTTGATGTTTAGATTTTTAATTCGGAAATCGTACTTAAAATACGAAACATTAATAAATTTTATTTATATAAAACGATTTCCAAAGTGGAAATCAAAATGTTATATTACACTTATTGTAAAGTAAACTTTTAAATCCATTTTATCAATTTAAATATCATGCCATTTAAATCAATTTCGCCCAAATTGGATTATCTTAGAACATTGTTCAAATGCAAAAAAAAACAACAGGTCAAATAAATCCAATAAGTTTGGCAACGTTGAACTTCCCCTTTCCAGGCATGCATGTCTGGCGATATAAAGGGCGGACCTAATATACCTCTCTCTTTCTAAACAGCTGTTTCTCACTCTATCTCACGTAAGGTCCATACCGACCATAAATTTTTTCCTACACTGTATAATATAAATTATATAAATTACAAACAACAGTAAATACAAAAATATTCTACAAACAAACATCTAGATTATAAATATATTCGATTGACTCTTTTGTAGCAGCCAGGAAATCTGAAGGGTTGCCGTTATAGGATCTAATCGGGCATTCCTCTACCATGTGTTTTACTGTTTGCCTTTCGGCGCCGCAGTCGCAATTTGGTGATTGTATTTTTTCCCATCTAAAACGTGAGTCGGAACATCTAAGAACATAAAGTTTTTCGTAAAATACTCAAAACACTGCACTACCCTACCACAAGAATAAAAAAGTGTCTTTGATAGGCATTCGAAAATTTTGAGAGATACTATTATAATCGATAGATATAACAAATATCGACCTGTTTCGGGATTTCCCTCAAAACTCTACGGTTCTCGAAATAATGATAATATTCCATAATTTAGCCGTTCACTGTATGTGAGGGAAGATAGGATCATCGAGCAATAAGACAAAAGAGGGAATCTAATCGTTATGAAAAGGAGACGAAAAAGTGGCCTCTGATGGCGGACATATCCGGAAATGCAAATGCGCCAAATTTAAATTTCATGACACTTGACAATAATCATACAGTGGTGTAGGGTTCTAATTTATCTATTTATTTATATTATATTACATAATATTTAATATTATTATTTATCTATTTATTTATTAAAATTATTTATTAAAATACTTTTTTAACACTAGAACACAAAGTTTTAATTAATTAATAACGATAATAGTCTAAAATGTTAAACAATTGTTAAAAAAAACTTAATAGAAAATATAAATAAGCTTTCATGTGACAGTTTTGAAAAAAAATAACATCAACAATAACATAACCCAACTAAATTTGATTTCTTAAACAAGGAAAGAGATTCTCTTTCCTTGTTTAAAGTGGCCTCTGAAAATAGCACTTCCTGTCTATCAATATGTTTGCCCACACTACCTTTACATTACTCTTTTGTCTTATTGCTCGATGGATAGGATAGTTAAAATAAAAAAATAACTTACATCTTTAGAACAGTCGGTTTTTTGGGAGCGCTGAAAATATCTGTCAAATCGACTGTGGAACTCGTCGACAAGCTTCCCATCTTTTCCTTCAGCTGCATCATTTGGATGTTCTTGAATTCATCGGCGACTTCGGTGCAGGGTCTCGTACTTTTTTGAAGACCACACGGGCACGTAACTGGCACCATCTGCTTACAACTACTTTCCTGACAGGGTGGTAAATGACATGGCCTAAAAAATAAAAAATATAACTGAGTAATTAGCTGAAGGTAATTTTTTTATAAG
This sequence comes from Diabrotica balteata, assembly GCA_918026665.1. NCBI lineage: Eukaryota > Metazoa > Arthropoda > Insecta > Coleoptera > Chrysomelidae > Diabrotica > Diabrotica balteata. The sequence goes on along the minus strand of OU898276.1, from coordinate 7,891,457 downwards.
TGATGGATTCGACCGTTACTTGATGGAAATTTATTTTATACATTTTATATATGTAATAATAAAACACTGAAAACTTTGTTTTCAAAACTTTCACAAATTTATTTATAAAATCTTATCTTTTATCGCGCCTTTCTCAACTTGAGAAAGGCACTCTACCAAAACAGCTGTACTGCCCTGCTAATTAAAATCGTCCTAACTGGCAATATTAGACTTTTGAGAAAAAGCAATATTTGTAGTTAATATCGTGCCGTCATCATTTTAAAAAGCAGGACTGTTGCTTTTTTGCATATAAGTAGTTAATTAAGATTAAATTTTTTTTGGTTTACCAGCAATCACTTAAACTACCCCAAGTTTGATATTTGATAGATAGGACTTTTTAACTAAGCATTATTAATGTATTGGTTATTTGGATTTATTAATTTTTCAGATAGGACTTTTTTAGTTTAAATATGAATGACAATTAAAATTTTACTAACTGCATTTACTCATTAAATAAGTTTATTAAGAAAAAAGGCAAAACTGATACATATTGTATATTACCACAAAAGTAATAACATTAAAAAAAAAAAGAAAAAAATTAAATCAAATTACAAATTATCCTCAACGACGGATTCTGACACTGGCATATTTTCCCAAAACATAATCCTATTCTTAGGTAATATTGGGCGGAGCTTATTTAGCAAAGTTTGTTTTCTCTTCATGTCAATCCCTCGAGCCTTAGTATGCATATGGGGTTTGGGTATGTCTGCTTTGAAAGATTTTGCCATTAGGAAATTAAGATTTATAAAATCGTCTGAAAAGCTTACTTTGTATTTAAGGTTTTTTACTTCCTCTTGAACAAGAAATAAGAACTATATCTCGTAAATATGGCCTTGGTGACAAGTGATTAATTTTATGCTTTGAGCTATGATCTTTCCATGCATAAAAATGTTCTGTTTGCATAGGTAATATCTGCACTTTTCCAGAATTTGAATTCTGGACACAAGACATAAAGTCATCAAAGTCGAATACTTTACCCATTTTTGTTAGTTCCTTTTCTACCTGATGATGGAAAACTATCAGCTGCCATAAAAGTGTGTCCAGGTTCAAGAAATTTTAGAGTCAAATTTTGTAACTGAACTTCAGGACTATTTACAATATATATGAAAAAGGAAAGAATTGCCCAGTTTTTGTTTTGCGATGCGTAGTTATCTAACCAGAATGTTATATTTTTTTCATCTCTGTGATGTAAAATAAATCTGTAAAAAGTCGAAATGATGTCTTCCTTATTTCTGCCTGATATACCCTCATGCCAAATAACCGCTGTTGGTTTTTGTTTATTCGATGAATTACCGATTGGCACAAAACTTTCGTTGTATGCAATAATGCGAGGAACAAATATTACCTCTTTAAACATCTCTGCCCGAGGTAACATGATCACCTTTTGTAAATCAACAGAAATATACATTTCGTGAGAGGTTGTGGATACAGCCACATCATTTTGATATTCTTTCCGAGCTGAGTCATATAAAATTTTATGCTTCTTCCATGTTTGACAGGAGTCACAGTCTGCATTTTCATTAACTTCATTATATTTTGTCTCAGATTTATGTAGGTTGTATGTTTCACATTCAAAACACTCTTCATGACCCAGCTTTGCAAATGATATATTCATATCACTAACATTTTTACGATAAACTTCATAACTGACTTTCATATCTGGATACATTTCCTTGAAATGCTTGTGCATTTGTGTAATAGAAATATCACTGGGCAAATACAGCCTATTTGGTGCATGTTCTCGACGATAATGTGATATTGTCGGATTGAATAACTGTACGTGTTGTTTGATACGATCGGTATCAATTTTCCATTTACATGGATGACGTCCTCTTTTATCAGGAACAGGTATTATGGTCGTAGCTGCTGGAGTGTTTCGAATAGTTTTCAAAATTCGGTCATTGTTAACATCAAATCCCAGAGTAGAAAGAAGAAAAGTTTTGCAAACATTAACTTCATCACCAGTTATATTTTTCAGGTAATACTTGAACGTATTTCTGCGACATGTGTTTGTTCCAGCTGTTCTTCGTTTTATATCGAACCGCCTTATACAATCGTATATAAATGTATTTCTGGCGTCTGCACTCATTTCCCACACTAGTTGATTAATAACTTGCTGTCTCTGGACATTAATTTTTGATGCACACTTTAACTTGCACTGTTCTAGATTACATGGTTGTTTAATGAAATGTTTTTGCTTCAAAGAATCTGTTTTTTTGCTTTTTTCTAATAGCTGGTGACAAATCATATTTTTTTGCGTTTTCTGATTGTACCTTTCTTTGTATAAATTTTATCACTTTTCAGCTCAACAGTATGGATTACGTTTTGCACGATATTATCAAGTAGCTGCTTAATAAAAGGCAAAGTTTCGTCTGCAACATCGATGTCCACATCATATTCGTTAATATTATTGGAAAAGTGTTTGTTAGTTGATATAATTTTATCCTCACCCGGGTTAAGTGTTGTTTCTGAAGCTGTAGAAGATTCTGCTGCATTAAATTCAACTTCTGCATCAGCAAATTCTCGTTTTTTCTTTTTCTTGCCGTCAATGCGTATTTCTTCTCGAAACTGTTTATTATGCAATGCTAATGCAACTAATTTTTCCCCCTGTCCATTTTCCTGAAGAAAAACAAAAATTTACTGACTACTCAATTATTATTTATATTTATCATCACTTACCACAGCGAATCAAAAGGTACAATAGTTAATACACTTAGTTTACTAGTATTACGAAAATAAGCCTGCTTGCTGCAAGCGTCACAAAATACAAATGAAATCAACAAAAATTATTACATCCAATTATCTATCAAATATCTATATGACGCGATCGGGTATTCACATCACTTCACAGAATAATTCCCCTAGTCATATATTTCTAGGTCAACATTAATTTCACCAGTTGAATGATTTCAACATGACTTATTTAGTCAAAAAGTCCTATCTTCACAATTTGATGCAGACAGGACGCTTTAACTAAGTAGTCAGTATATAGGATAATTATTCTAAGCACAGCGGCTGTTAGTTGTAGAAAGGACAAACAAATTTATGATTTTGTACGATTTGAGGTGGCAGAAAGGATTTTCTGACTAAGTAATAAGATGATAAACGTCTAATAGTAGTAGAATATAACCTTATCCAGAAAAAACGAAAATTGTAGATCGGACGTTTTTACTAAGCAGGGCAGTGTAGTGATAAGAATTTATAATAAATTTTGTGGAATTTTTTTTGTGTATCGTTTATATTTAATTCAAAAAAGTTCTTCCAATATCTACAGGTAACTTTGAGAATCATGATATTATTATCGATCTAAAGTGAATAACGTCTAATACGAACCTGCCACAAGGATGGCCGCACAACTCTCTTGGTACATTACACGGCAGCTTGCAGGGTGTAGGACACGGACCGTCGTGACAAGGTTTGACGCATTTGTGCCTTTTGCAAGACATGTCTCTCCCGCAAGGCAATCCACAACTGAAGTTTTCTTGGTGACACGGTATCGCAGGCCTAAAATACAAACAAAGCAGATTAGAATCATGTAGAAACTATGTTAGTGCCAAATATTTCAAGATAACAGGATAATCATTTTTATCTCAAATAAAGAAATTGTTTCACTCATTTTGTAGAGGATTGTATATGTTTATAGTGAGACGGCATATAGTATGTTCGCTGGTTCTTTGCATATGTATAATATTCACTATTTTTTTTACTCACAGGATATTAACATCGCCAGTGTCGGTTTAGGGATTCTGATTCCAGGAGGACTCTCCTTCTACGTCGGTTTTCTTTTATACCAGGTGTGCCAAATGAAGCGGCACGGTAGAAAATTTTGCAAAATTGACATCGGATCAAAAAATTGAAAATTACATGTTCAATATTTTTCAAAAATCTATACAATGACACCAAATATGATCCCCACTCTACCCCTGGGATTTGAGCAAGGGGTAACTTTGAAATCTTAAATAGAAATCGCTATTTTTTATTGCAAATTCTAGTTCTGATTCTAGGTAGAAACCGTATTCAGTACCATAAAAATTAGTTTTGATCTGTATTTGTTTTTCCGCAATTACACTATCCTCATTTGAGGAGTACCGACAGAAGTGAATACTTCTTATAGTAACAATAAAACACTGAAAACTTTGTTTTCAAACTTCCACAAAATTTATTTTAAATATTATCACTACAGCTGTTTCGGCTGATTGCCTTTCTCAAGTGATCTATTTTGGCTTGGGTTTACAATACAACTTTGAGACAGAATTAAATATAATTAAACAAATAGCAGTAAACAACGGATACAACGAACAAACAATTAATAAAATGTTAAATCAAAAACTACACCAGAAAGCCCTGAAATTAGTATTTCCACCACCAGAGAAAAATCCCAGTACCTTCTGCTCGATTACATATACAGGCAAAATAACAACAAAAATTGCCAAACACATAAAAAAGAAAGGAATAACACCAGCTTTCCGAACAAATAACAATCTAGGCAAATATATTAAAAATAACAAGAGTCAAAATAAAAACACTTAAATAGTGGTGTGTACAAACTTCAATGTGGCGACTGCCCAAAAACTTACATCGGTTAAACTGGTAGAAACTTTGATAAACGAATAGCAGAACATAAAAGGGCTTTCAAGAATAGAAAAACAGATTCGACATACGCACTTCACCTTCTAGATCATAATCATTCTTTTAATGACAAATTGAAAAATTCTTCACATTCAAAATAAAGGCCTTAAGCTATCTTTGTTAGAATCTATGGAAATTAACAAATTAAAAAACACAGATATAATTCTGAATGACCAACTTGAGACAAACAGTTCTCCCCTCCTCAACCTATTTCATTAGAGACTATAAATTTGTAAACCCAAGCCAAAATAGATCACTTGAGAAAGGCAATCAGCCGAAACAGCTGTGATAATATTTAAAATAAATTTTGTGGAAGTTTGAAAACAAAGTTTTCAGTGTTTTATTGTTACATAAAATGAATTTCCATCAAGTAACGGTCGATTCCATCAACTTCTTATAGTGTTATTACTCGGTGTAGGTTAATGACATTTTGCCTGCTTATTAGTGAATTGTTAATATTTTTTATCATAACACTACACATTTAAGTTCTTTAACCCTTTAACGGCCACACAAAATTTGTTAACATTTTAGCAAACGCTTTCTGGTTAAATATGTAAAGGAAGTTGCCTTAAACACGGGCCCCACTTTGTTTTGAATTTTAAAAAAATCGAATTTAAAAAAATAAAACATTTTTCAATTTACTCGTATATCTTACTATGTTTTACATAGGTGTCCATTTTATTTATATTTTTTTATTAAGTTTTGTGGGCGTGAAATTTTTTTTCTTGAACATTGCATTTTGATGCGTGTTTGAGAAATGTTTCCTAATGTGGGCCCCGAAAAAAATATTAGAGGAAAATTTAAGAAAAACTTAAAAATAAAACACTAACAATTTAAATAAACAAAATTATAATTTTACAGTGAAAATATAATAATTGACAGTCAAGTACGAGAATAATGGCATATATATTTGTCTTCTTCTGCGCCTGCACACTCCACGTGAGCTCAGAGGGAACACATAAGGCATTTAATCCAACGCTCTCCTTTACTGTTATCTGAAAATTTAACAGACCAAAACAAGCATTCCGCATCCTCTTCAGCTGTGACGGAAGATACACTTGATGGAATTTCTAACTCAGAAGAACCTGAGGATATGGTGTCGTCCTTCTCCGGATCTAGATTCTCCCTTGAACTTAAGACTTTTCTTAGCTTTCTCTTTTCTTTGCAACAGAGGATTTTTGAACCACGACCTTTACCACGTGTCGGTTGTTTACTGGCCTTAGCTACTTTCTTCTCTCTAATTGTTGCAGCCTCTTGTAATTGCGATTTGTAACTTATAAGTGCTGAACTGGCTGCTTTACGTCCTCTAGTAGAAGCTCTTTTCTTAATTTTCAGTATAGGGTTGATACGAAATGGGCTTGTATGGAAAGAATTTTGCTGTGTTTCATGTTCATTCTGAGGTTGGCTCTGGGGATGTTTCTCTGAGGATGACAGTTTAACTTGACAGGATCCAGATGACTTTGGCGGAACAACTAAATCAGATGCTCTCGATGTTGATAGTACAGCCAAGTCAATTTCAACATTATCCAACTCAGATGCTTTTGATGTTGATGGTACAGCCATGTCAACTTCAAGACCATTTAACTCAGATACTCTTTGTTGACGGTACAGCCAGGTCAACTTCAACACCATTCAATTCTGTTTCACTGGAATTTAATTCTCTCTGCTCATCTAGTTCCTAAGAAATGGTAGAATTTGGAGCAAGCTGTTGATTCTTACGTGCCTCCACAATGTATTCAGATTCTATGAATATTTGATTGATATGAGGTTGAATGCTAGAATAAATGAACTTTGAAAAATTAATTAAGAAACCGTTATGGGCCCAGCGTTATTCAAAATTTTCGGAGATTGGAAATTCTTTACAAGAAACTGGCACATTGTCAAAATTCAATTAAATTTTGACAATGTGCCATAATCTGATTATAATAAATTTATGTGTGGTGTCGATGTATTTGACCAACTTGTCGGCACTTACTCAATCTTGTTGAAGTCACGTAGATGGTGGCTCAAGATTATTTACTAAAATAAATTGATATATATTTATATTGAGTTTTAAAGTCAAAAAAATATGTTTTTTAAATTAAATTATGGATGTATATTATATATATTACGGTATACCGCAAGGTTGTTACACTCGTCTCGATTTTTCGAGTCACGCTAAATAGAATTTTGTATCCGTGAAAACATTATACCGAGCGCTAAGAAGTATTCACTTCAAAAATTTCAGATAAAACTTTTACTTTACTTTTTCACATAGAATTCGAATTTGCACTAAAAAATGGGGTTTTCCGTTTAATATTTCAAAGTTGCCCCCGCCCCACAACTATCTAATTCGTATAAATGCAACATTGCGTTTATACAAAGAACCAACGAACCGACTATACCAAAAAATTACCTTTGTTCATGATGTCCGTAGCACCATCGCTTACAAAGTACCGTGCAAGGGGGACATGGCCCTGTATGACACGCATGGTTGACTTCGTGTCCACAGGGCCGCGGCCTCGAGCACGGATTAAGGCAGTTGGGCGGTTTGGTACCGCACGGAACCGGTGGATAGATGACGCTAGCTCCGCATTCGCAATACAGTTCTTCGAAGCTGGTTTCGACGCAAGTAGGACAACGGCCGGAATGGCATGTGCGTTCGCATCTGTGCTGGCCGCAGGAGAGCAATCTGTTGCATGGAAGAGGGCAGATATGTTCTATCTCTATGCAGCATAGCTGGTTACATTTGTGTTTGCCGCATAAACGTTTCTAAAAAGAGTATGGCATTTTTAGCTTAGAATGTATAAATGTATACTAAATCTCGTATAAATTGTGTACATATTGTATTTGTTTATGTTTCTCAACAAGTACGGTCTGCATTAATTTATAATTAACTCATACAAATGATCCGGCTCGAAGGACCATAACATAGCGGCTGTCCAGGATCGATAATTCGTTTTTTACACCTTTAAGAATTTAAGCAGGATTATTATTACTTGGAACGGATGACAGAATTCTAAATAAATGCACAAAATATCACCGTACTATCACCTGTTGTCGACAATGCTTCAAATATTGAGAGAATCTGCTGATATCCGTTGAGATACTCAATCCAAAACAATATATAATTGATTAAACATACTGTAACTAACTAAATAGGAGAATACTTTAAACTGATTACTTACTTTGGTACATTTTTTTTGACACCGGGCATCGTCAGCCTTAGTTGTAAGTTCTGGACACGGTATTTCCTTATCCATGTGACCACATCGGCATTTAACAACTGTGGTCAATGGACAAGGCGGACAAGGACCTTCGTGGCACGTAGCTTCACAACGATGAGGGGAATTGGGTTGGCCACATTTTAATATTTTATCGCACACCTGTAAGTACAAAACGATCAAATTTTGTTAATTATATTTGAAATATCAGTATAAAATTAGCTGTGGCTTCAAATTAGAATTAGTGAGTGAATCTAAGCGGCCGATGGATGAGTAGTACGATAACAGACGGAGTATTCTAGTTCGGTGAACCATGTACAACACTTATCACGTTTTAACATTAGAAAGTCTTCATGGTTCAGGGAAACCTTGTTTCAGTTTTTCATAGGTCCATTTTTTTGGGTTTTTCTTTAATTATTTTTCTTATTCTTGGCACTTTGTAGATCGTTTTGACGTGTTTCTCTCGTCTAGTAGTCATTCATTTATAGTCTTTCTATCTATCGATTCAACTCTTTGTTAAACTATCTAGTATTCACACTTGTTTTAAAATACAAAAGCAAAATTAATTAATTTATTCATTTATTCATTCCAACGGTAGAACCATTTGCAATAAAATACAAAAAATAGTAAAAAGTAAAGATCATGTACAATAAACATCAAAACAATAATAAAGAAACACGTAAACAGTTAAAATTTGTATATTAAAACAATATATATCACAAAAATTTTAAAAAAGTATCAGTATCACATAGTAAGTATCATATATCCAGATTAATAGTCAGATTCTTAAATTGCCTTTTAAAAGCATTAATGTTTATGCAGAAAGGATCCAATAGGAGGTCATTGCAAGAGCTGAGCATTGTAATGTGAGCGTAGCAAGTGAGTGAGAAGTTGGAATAAAGGACTAAGTAGCATAGAAAAGATAATAATTATTTGAGATAATTATTATATATTCCGAATTAAATAAGGGATAATTAATACAGTTAACTTATACATTCAAATTATACAAAGTATAATAATTTGACCTAGTTTGATACAAGCACGAATGTTTAAGAATTACGAAATCAGAAGACCTTCATGAAAAGTAATACAACGAAGCGACACACCATCGCATGTTACATTCCAACACGTGGAATAGTACAGCAGAAATAACAAAACAAAACTACGAATGTTTGCAGGACATTTAAAACTAGAAAACTTGGTCAATCAAGTCAGTAGTGATACGGCGGGCGTCCAGGCACCAATTGCCTGCTCCGGGTACTCTCGACGCGGTAGCGTCGGGTACGAGTCGGTAATTCGCCGGGGGGCGCTTATCATCCCGGCATAGTATTGCGCGTAGTCCGGTTATTGTGGCAGCTCGTAAGTCCGTAACTCAGGAGGAGACCCTCAACTGACCGAGTTCTAGAGGACCGAACGTGTCGTGGTTGAAAGCCCAAATACACACATAAGGTAACAGATTTCTATATACTAACCTGAGTAATTATATTAGTACAACTGTCAACTCTTCACTATCTTGCTTCATCGTCTCCCGACGCGCAGAATAACGTGTTAACGATTGTATTTGTAACTTCAGGGTAGATTCAATATATTTTTGACTCTAAATTGGTTTTTTTAATGTTCCTTTTGTCCGACTCACTAGAGACTAGGAGAACACGAGATTCTGCGTATGCATATCTCCGGCTTCAAAAGTAAGCCCATAACCTCTGCTCTTTACAGGACCTGAGACCTAGGAGTCCTTACCCCTATCCCGAAAATCCCTTATCTTCTCGTAAATCCACGAAGACGAGCCAGCCCTCCAGACCAGTGTGACCAGTATTCCTTGCAGCCGCTCGCAGGGTTAGCATCCCTTGAGGATCTATTGTGTATTACATTTGGTGACAGCGTTTTCCTTACCTTCACATAACGCTCCCATTCCTATTATTTTACAGTGGTGACAGCGGAGTCGCCTCATATTATTACAGCATTCTTGACAGGGGAAAATGACGAGCATAATCAGTCCTATGAAAAGGAATATGAAAGAGTGCAGTGTGTCGAGTTCTATGCATTGTGTTTAAGTGTACATTGGCCAATAACGAGGGACAATTAATAACATTGTTTAGAATTTTAAACAAAATTAACATATCAGCCTCAACCTGCAGTTCTTCAATGTATCAATGTTAAAATGAGACATTATTATAGACTAATCTATGAAATAATTTTCAGTATTTTTTATATTAATATGGGCTATAAAAGCTAAAGATCTTAGAAACTTCCTCTGAACGCTCTCCAATCCATCAATGTATTCAAGAGCTGAGCGTACCAGAGAGCAATACAATAATTTAAATACAATAGGTGAGAGATCATGACTGTTGCGATAAATAAAACCAAGATTACGAAATCCTGTTTCCTTAATTTTAAGAAAATGGCTTCTAAATGTCAATGCACAATCCAATAATACACCCAAATCTCTAATCTCAGTAACTGAATCCAAGAGTACATCATTAAGAATATATCTATTAGCCATTAGATTATTTATACGATCAAATGAAATACAAGAACATTTAGTTGGATTTAAGCTTAAACCATTTTGTTTTGACCATAAACATATGTTGTTTACATCATCTTGCAGGAGATCTCTATCTGATTTATTATGTATACAACGAAATATCTTAAGATCATCAGCAAATTTACGATTTAAGGTGTTCGTTATAAAACGATTCTCGTTTTCTCGCTTTCAAAAAGATGTAGTTAAAAAATATATACAATAAAAAATGAAAAACCTACCTTATCACAGCATGGAACAGGATCTAGACAAGATATCCTCTGTGTTTTAAGAGGGGATCTTCCACAAGGGCACGTTTTTATTACGCTGACATCCACAGGACAGGTCTCGCACGGACCTTCGTGGCATACCGATTGGCAACGATGATTTCCACAAGATAATATTTTATCACATACTTCCCCACATGAATAATGGTTTTGGCCTTTATATTGGCCACAACAAGGTACCTAAAAGATAATTACCTAAAATATTTGTGCAAACATGACTAATAAGCAGTTATAGTCAACTATGTAACATTTTTTTTGACTACATTACTAAAAAATTGGATGTTTATAATATTGTGTAGTTTATGATTCCAAAAACCAAGGTTCTAGATTTCTTTCTTCAGTATATCATCCCTTGAGTATAATCCACATTTTCTAGTGTTTTTCCAATTATATGTATCCCATTTGTGAGTTATCATAGGGATTGTCTTCAAAATAACTGCCTACATCAGTAAGAACTTCTTCAATTGATGAAAAATACAGCACATAAAATTTTTTGAAGTTTGAGAGGGGACAGGAGTCAGAGGTAGCTAAATCTGGTAAATAGGCGGGATGTTCGAAGGTTTCGTACTGTAATTCGGCCAATTTCGCTTTTAACAAGACTAGGGTGAGCTGGTACATTGCCAAGATGATATACAACCTTTTTTTCAAAGCCGGACGGGTTAAAGGGTTTTATACTATGCTTTCATTCTTTTATCGATTTAAAGATAATATGAATTCCATTTATATCCCAAAAAGGAAATGTCATAACCCTTTGGATGATTTCTATACCTGCAATTGTTTTGTAACTAAACAAAGAGCTTCAGTGCTCTTTGTGGTTTGCCTATGTTGGTCAATTTATACTAAAAACAATTGATTACAGGTCTTACACAAAAGAAATATAAATTATCATATTTTAATGAAGTTTTTTTAAAAAAATTCTTTTGTCAAAGTTAAGAGATAACTCCTTATAAAAGTAACTTACCTTTCGGCCTTCTTTGGCACAATAACACTCCTGTATGATACTTTTTCCGCACGGCGGACAATCGCCCTGGTGGCAATGTTCTCGACAACGATGTGAACCGCACTCCAACTGCTTGTCGCAGATGGCGCCACAAGTCAGTTCTATATCCGTACTGCACTTTACCATTTGTTGCGTAGCTCCACAACCACAAGATTTGGAAATCATAATGACGCAATCGGGGCAAGGCCCGGGGTGGCACAGAATTGTACACTTGTGTTCGCAATTTCTACCTTTTCGGAGGCACATTTCGCCACAGCCATGAGGAATTACTCCAGGTTCATACCTAAAAAGCAAATATATGTCACATTCTGTTGGTAAATTACGAAATAATATGGCAATACAATATGCTATACAATTATATGAAAGTATATTCACAGTCAGTGAATACTGTGTGGAATTGGTCAGGGGCTGGAAGCATTACACGACAAATATACCTTAATTGTTTTTTGTAGAGTAATTTGTCCTAATGTAACGCCATCTATCGCAAATTAGATTAAAAGTAAACCCCTTTCATATTATAATACAGCAATAAATGGTTAAATGCCAACCCTGACATTATAGGTCCTTAAAATGATAAGTTTATACGCCACCATTGAACTGCAGTCGTCTCATATCAAAGATACCTTAGCAGTCTATACTTTTGACACAATAATCTGACAGTCCTTCTGAATTTCGCGTTCAATACATTGTTTTGTATATAAATTAATTAGCCTCCTGTATGATTGAAGAGTATAAATAGCTTAGAGAAAGAAATAGAGCTAACTTACCTCGGTTCCACTGCCTTATTACAATAACATTTGTACTGCTTGGGCACTTCGCTGCAAACATTTTGGCATGCTGGGCATCTCCAGCCATTTTCAATCTTGGATGACTTGGCCCAAGCTACTACGCAATTTAAATGGAATATGTGGTAGCAGAGGATACATGACCACACTTTGTCAGTATTTTTAATTTTTTCGCAACAGACTAAACACTCTAACATACGTCTATTGAGCATTTCTATTAATCTCTCTCGTTGAGAGGCTGCATCCACTAAAAATTGGATAGAAAATGAATATAACTTCATAACATAACATAACAATATCTTTATTTTTAAAAAATAATATACATTCCGTGAACATAAAATTATTTAAAAAAAAACAGTGTCACAAACGAAAATATTATTTACTTATTCCTAACCGTTACATATACAAATAGTCCTCTACAGAATATGGCTCAAGAGCTACCAGTAATTTAAATATTTGATGTTTATACAAACTTAATCTTTCCTCCCTTTAAATAGGTTCAGGCAGTTTATTAAACAATTTGACGCAGCAATAAAGAGCGTTTTTTTCTGTTATACTTAACCTGTGTATTGGAATTTTATAATTATATAAACTGGTATTTACTATACTATTGGGCTCAAAGTTCCTAAAGAGTATTTTATTTTTATATAGAAACAGTAAGCATTCTTGAATAAATACAGTGTAAACTGTTAAAATATTATTACTCTTAAAATGCCCTCTACATGATTCCCTACTTTTTAAGTCAAACATAACTCTGATTATTTTTTTCTGAACCAGAAATACATTATTTATGTCCCTACTGTGGCCAAAATTTATTAGACCATATCTAAATTTTGCTTCAAAATTAGCATGATACACTATTTTTAATGAGTTACTATTCATGTATTTTTTTAGAACTCTAAAGTTGTAAATCACTTTACTCAAAGACATACATAACTGGTCAACATGTTTATCCCAACATAAAACACTGTCAATATATAATCCTAAAAATTTGGTACTGCTGCTAATTAAAGTGTCATTATTTACAATAATACTGTTTGGCATATCTGAATGTGCATAATTTGTCTTAAACAAAAGAAGATCTGTTTTATTTTGATTTAAAACCAACCTATTCATAGAAAACCAGTCTTTAGCTTTCTGGAACTCTAAACTAGCATTAACGCTTAGAACAGACATGTCTTTACCACTGACTAAAATGTTTGTATCATCTGCATAATTTGTTATGCTGGAAGTAGTATTAGCCACTAGACCATGAAGATCATTGATATAGATCACAAACAGTAAAGTACCAATTACACTTCCTTGTGGTACTCCAATATTGATAGTGCTTTCAGATGAGATGCCTATTTCAGTGTTTTTATGTATTTTTACTAAATGTCTCCTATTTGCCAAGTAGGACTTAAACCAGTTCAATGCTGGTCCATGTTTACCATATTTCTCCAATTTATCAAATAATATGTCATGCACTAAACAGTCATATGCCTTTGATAGGTCCAAAAAGAGACCCAAAGCCATATGACCAATCTCAGTACATTTCGAAATATCCCAGACAAATTGAAAAATCACAGTCCGAGTTGATTTTCCCTGTTGATAACCATGCTGATTTGCACTAATAATATGATATTTTGTTAAAAATTCTGTTATCCGCCTATACATAGTCATTTCTAAGATTTTTGAAAAGGAATATAGGAGGCTAATTGGTCTATAGTTATTAATTAATTTAGGATCACCCTTTTTGTAAACAGATGTTACTATGGCAGTTTTCAGGCATTCAGGAAATACACTAGATTTTAGTGAATTATTTATGATTGTAGTGAGAGGATTAACTATCTCCTTTATATAAAGTTTAAGGATTTTAGTGGGTATTTCATCAATTCCACAACTCATTTTGTTTTTTAAATTTTTAGTTATATCCATAATTTCAGTTTCTGCCACATGTGCGACAAACACTGAATTTATGTTACTTGCAATGTTGTCTTTATATTCAGTGTATTGTAATTGAGATAAAGTGTAATTTAAAGAAGTATTTAAGTGGATCATGTATTTATCAGCAATCTCTTGAGGACTACCCTCTACTTTTATTGAATTTACACTTTTTAATTGACCATTAATTTCACTAACAATTTGCCACATGCATTTATTTTTGTTGGCAGCTTCAGACATCCTGTTTTCATATAGCTTTGATCGTTTTGTTATTAGTTTCTTATTACATTCTTTTTTTACCTGTCTATAGGAATCATAGAATTTATGGTTAACTCTGCTCATTGTAAACAAGATGTCTAAACGAGTCTTACATTCTATTATCTCTGGATCATCTCTTTTATTAAGGCCTTTTTTACGTTGCCTAGAATCTAACTTTTTAAAAGGAAAGCACTGATTGAATATATACAGAAACTGATTTAAGAAAGTATTTGATTGATCATTTACACATTTCTAACTTAAATTAAGCCAGTCATGATTATGTAATTTACTTATAAAGGTTTCAATATTATTTGTACTAAAATGTCTTTTCATTTCAAGAGTATTTGTTTCTGCTTCCTCTACCTGAATGATCAGAGATTCCAGTGTGCAAGACTTCTACTGACACATATGATTGCATATGTGTTAGTATGTTATCTATACAAGTTTAAGATGTGGCAGTTACTCTAGTGTAGTCTTCAATTACATGACAAGTATTATATGAGTTAATTAACATAAAAAATTTTACTTTATCTAATGTGTTATTCTTAAGATCAATATTGAAATCTCCCCCTATAATTATAATTGTGTTTTCTATCATAATTCTTCCCAGTATAATATCAAATTTGTTTAAAAAAACTGCCAGATCGCTACCTGATGGTCTGTAAACTGATGCTATAATGAGTTTGTTATTACCTATATATCATATATATCATATCATATATAGAATATATATCATAATTATATTCTATAGAGATCAAGATTTGATCATTTTGAAACTTATTAATTATTGTTAGTTATTTATTTGTAAAAAATCTTATTGCTATGTAAACAAATTGTAAATTTAAGCTGAAAAGTTCTCTAATTGTTAATAATTTCTGCTGACTGAGTCTCAATAGATTGCAGCGTGAAAACTGCTTTAGCAGGTACAATACCCTGCCAAGTACAAAGTCATTTACAGCTTCCAATATCAAAAAGATTATAGTAGTCATGTTTGTACATCTAAACATCTGGTCAAAAATAACCAAAGAAACTATGAAATAACTATAGTAAATCACTAGTCATTATGAATAGATTGTCAAATTTGTTGGTTTTGTATTTAAATTTAATAATACTAATTCTTCATTATAATTCTTTGTTTTTTATGAAAATTGCAAATGTTCATTATGTACCTCAGAACAAATGAATTTAGTAACTTTACATTTTCATCATTTTCTCATAAGGGAATACCCAACAAGTTAATTTATTACATATACTTACATTTCTTGGTACTAGATTTAATCACATTAGAAGAGCTTTTTTCTAAGCCCACATTTTCTTTTCTCCAATTATTCGACGAAGCACCTTCCCTTGATTTTTGACTACCTCTTGAATCATAATAGGATTTGTAGCTGTTTCTCTTCTGATTTTGGTTATTTCTTCTCGAATTATCTTCACTTGTAAAGTTATTATTTTGTTTTCTATAATTATTACTCCTTTTATCATCATAGCTCATGGAATTCTTCTCATTGTAGTTACCTTTGGATCGTCCCTGATAATAGTTATCATATCTCTTAGTATTTCTGTAATTTCTCGAGGAACTCGGCAATGAATTGTTACCTTGATCTCTACTTTGGAAATCGTTATGTTCTAAGTGATCATCGTGATGATCTTCGTGGTATTTTTGAGTATTTCTTTCTAGTTCGGGCTGTCTTTCTTCATCATTTTGGAAATTAGTTGTTGTACTGTATGAATTGTCACTTCTATAGTTCACAGGAGCATACTGATCTTCCTGCCGGTTTTATTGCTGAAGTTTGATCTTGAACTATTGAATGTTCTTCCACTACCATACCTAGTAAATACATCAAATAAATTATTTGATTCAAACAGTATTGAGTATTTGAAGACTTAGAAAACAGTTTAAACATTAAGTAAATAATAAAATTGTTTAAAACATCTACTATCACATTACTAATGAATCTATACCACATGTACCAAAGAAAACTACATCAGAATATATACAATTAATGGTTCAAGAAGATAAATCATTAAGTGCTTAAATATAACGAAGAAAACTAAAAGGGTTCATCAAAAAATCATTAGCCAATAATATTTGTTGTACAGCAGTACTGTAGTTGTATTTTATTAAAGTATATTTTGACAAATAGGCATATGGTGATCCAACAAACCTAAATCCAGTATATGAAGGAACAAGAATAGAGGTGCATAGTGATTTGCAAGGTTAGATCAAAAGTTTATCACATAGTTTTTACAAATAAACATAAAGCTCATTAATTCTTGCAACAAAATGTTCATTTTGGAGAACAAGGTGAGGACTAAAAAATATGCCAATATGAATGCGCTGAAGAAAGCAATTATACATGAATGGGCCAAAATACCGGAAGATCACTTTCATACAGCATGCAACTCATTCTTTGATCGTTTGAAGGCCATAGTCAAGGCAAACAGTGGGCACATTGAGCTAAAGTGAGTGGATTCTGAAATTTTGATTATTTTCACACATTTTTGTCATTTGAATCAATAAAAAATAATTTCACACAAAAAAATTATGGTTGTTTAAATAGGTAACCCAAAATACAGTAAGTGAAAGTTAAGAAACCATTATTTTTCACATTTTTACATAAAGTTTTATTTTGGAACATATTCCGTTTAAATTCAGTGACCATGAAAACACGAATATGAGCAAAATCGGCTGATCACCAAATAATTAGTGTTGAGTAGAGGGTGATTTTAGTAGCTGTCACTAGCCTATTACAAAACATAGGCCATGAAAGTTTACACTAGTTGATAATACCATAATTATTGTTTTTACAAGACACTACATAAATTACTAGCATGTAAGATTCCCCATTTGATAGATTTTAGTATTATAATACTAGTTAAAAATAAATGAGCTGTTGCTATAATAAATTAATGAGCTTATTTTGGATAATATTGTAGTCTGCCATTCTAAATTAAAATTTAAAGCAAATAGTAATCACAGTAATAAAGATTAGATAATATCTATATTATCAGTACAATCAGTATAACGTTATATATTTCAAATACAGTAAAGTTTCACAATACATTAAAAACAAGTTTACTACAACCATATCTGAAATTGTATTTAAAAGGGTATTACAAAAATTCTACATTGACAAAAAATTTGAAAAATGAAATTATGGTATTAGACATTTAATAGAGTGATATGAAAATGAAGAGCTTAATATCAATATAAGAGAGAAGTTTGCGTGAAATATAAACATATGATGTATGTATAAAGAAAAAACAGACAAGAAAAAAATACACACTGAAGAAAGCAATTTGAAAAATTAAGAGGGAGTGCCAAATGGAAAAATTAAAGGAAACATGTCAATTCCCAGAACAAAAAACCAAAAACGAAAGAAATAAGGAAACAGAAGCAAATTTGTAATTAGGCATCACTAGGAAAAGAATAAAAAAAAAATAAATCTAGGTGGAAGTATGAAGAAATTTAAGAGTTAGGATTAGAGTGAGACTTGAGAAATCAAAAGGAAGATGTAAACATCTAGACATAATAAAAAGTGCAACACTTTGTGAAATTTGACATAACAAAAACATACAACAAATAATTCTAATAAAAACTCTTCTTAAAATATGAAACAATAAAGTACAAAGCATACTTACCTATTTCTCCAATTTCCAGATTCCTTATTATCTCTAAATTTATTCTGTTGTTGAGGTCTCCTCCGTACAGCACCATTATTAGTCTCAGAAAAACTAGACGTAGGAAAGAACTCTCGCGCTGTTGGTTCCAATGTGGAATGAGATATATCGACTGGGGTAGTTCCAGAAAAGTGCCCGCTTTGCGATCCGGTGAAAAAATTTTCGGCTGACGTAAAAGTACCGCCTGGATAACTAGTTGCTTGATTATCGTAAAAAGACATACTAACAGCGCAATCAACTCATTTCTTTTATAATAAAGCTTGAGTCACTCGTTTTATACCGATAGTTGGATTTCACAGAAATACTTTGAGATATAAATCAGCATTTTGTATCATCCGAGTTATCTTTACATTATGTTGCACAAAATCATGAAATGAATGATAAGGTCACTAATAATCTAATCTGTTAAATTTTCACAAAGCGACTTCTAATTCTAACCCAATTCAATGAGAGAATGACATTTCATTTGAGTGACATTTGGCACAGAAACGCTTCTCATCTTTTTCTCGTTGCCAAATGATTTAAAACGAGTAATCAATATAAAAACCTTTTATAATAAACTCTTTTAGCATTATTGACTAGAAATTTATGTCCATTCGTCATCTTACTAATTATTCAAGTTCTAAATTTTTCACCCTGGTGGTGCGATTCGAACCAGTGCTGCGATTCTATAAGTTCAACGCGAAACAATTACGTTCGTTATTGGACGGTTTGGTCGGTTTGCTATTCTGTAAGCTCATTCGGGAAGAATCGGAAAAGCCTATCACGAATCCGATTACAAAGCGACAGCGATGAATTTTGGCTTGCGTTTTGTTTCGCTTTCGATAGTGATTGGTCGATCATTTTCACGTGGTTCTGTGGTTCACGTTTTGGTATAGCAGGGATATTAATAATTAATAATATATTTGACTATGTTTTAAGTCATGTGTCATGTTATGTTAGTAGGGTTAGTAGTCTTTTGAATCCATTTTACTTTTAAGCGTCACGTCGGTACAATTTAATTTATTTTGATTAAATTAATAATTTTGACTGTGCTTCGATATGGAAAAAAGACTAAAAACACATCCATCTCAATGGGCAATTTTTTTGGACTTCGCAGAAACAAATCCCCAAATTCTAACAAAAAAATTTGATGGGGTAAATGGCAGAAAGAAATATGTTGAATTATGGGAAGAAATAACGGAGATACTTAACAGTATGGGATACCTAAAAAAGTCTGTGGATAAATGGCAAAAGGTTAGTTATTTATTTATTAATATACGAGATTACCTCCCATTACAAAAAAATATGTTACCATATAGAAAAATCAAACTCTGTAATTACTCACAAGCTAAATGAAATTAAGATCTTAATTATAAATAAAACAAAATAATTATACATATAAACAAAAAAGTACCTCTAACTAAACTTATCAAGCTTTTTTTATCCGATTTTTAAATGAGGCCAATGAGACACCAAACATTTCTAAATTGTTCCTATTTATAATTTTCAGTGTTCTCTTAATGGGAGAATGCATACCATAATTTGTACTCTCAAAAGGTATATAAAACACTTGTTTTTCTCATAATCTAAATGTTGTTTTTTAGGCAGTGGCAGATTGGAAATCTAAAGTTAAGTCAAAGGCGGCAGAGCTTAATAGAGGATTAAAACAAACAGGAGGTGGAGGACCACTCCCTCAACTAAATGAAAATGAGAAGCGCCTAATTGAAATTCTAGGGTCATCATTTATTACTGGGGTACAAACCAATAAAGAACTTGGCTTAGTAAGTTTTCTTTGTATTCCTAATACCAATGGTAGTATACCTTTGTAATATAGGACGTACAATAATAAGCAAATACGCAAAGTTACAAAGGAATACTCCAACTTGCAAGTTTAGGTACATTTCGCAATTGATTTGTAATACAAGCCCAATATTTTTGCATGAAAAAACTACAAACATTTAAGTTTGTTATTTGAGGTGTTAAGGAAGTGACGAAATGGTCACATTTGTTTCAGTCTGGAGATTTTCTTTGTTTTTGAGATATTGTTATTTATAAATATTGTCCTCTATCTTGTAATTTCACTGTTAATATTGTTAAATATTTTAGGACCAAGAAATGGAAGTACTCCAAACTCACGCAACTCCTGCCTTAACAATAAACAAAAACATAATGACCCAAGTTCCGTGCAGAATTTCTCCACCCCCTCTGTCATATGATGCTTATACCAGAGAACATTCTTATTCAGCATTAAATGCAACTGCGGAAAGTGTAGTAAATGAAAGAGCCATTTCACCACTGAAACTACAAGAATCTACTCCCAAAAAAAGGAAATGCGGATGCACCAGTACCACAGTAACACAGAACACAGTAACACAGAAAATACCTTCTACAAATTTGACAGAAATGCACAAAGAAACACTCATGGTCTTAAACCAAATTAGCAAAAATATTGAGAAAATGGCCAATTCTCAGGAAAGATTAGCTGAAGCAATCGAAAAGTTAATAAACAGTAATATTTAAATTACAAATGTGGTTTAGCAATAACTATTGGAGATTAAGTTTGTTTTTTTTTTCTTAAATATTTCTAGATAGAATGTAAGATATAGACTAAGTAGATATTAGGTTGTTTTGTTTATTTAAAAAAATTATATACATATTTAAAAGAATTACTTTTGTTTATGATCAATTTATGTTTATTAAACTTGCTGGGTAATATACTTGCAAAATATTGCATGTTTATTTTTTGTTGTTTTTAAAATTATAAGTACATAGTACCTACAATTAAGTACCTACCTATCTTTTTTTTAGGAAAAAAATTACTATAAAGTTAGAAAAAATATATTGTACATTTAGCATCTCTCATGCCATTCATACATAATAAGTCTTAACAACTTATTTTTATTTTTAAACTAAACAAGGTTTTATATGATAATTATTGATTTATTAAAGAAGTACAAAAATTAGTTATTGAAAATATCTATTAATTAAAGTGGCTCTAGTTTGTCTTCCTCCATTGTCAATTGGCAAGTCAAGAACTTCATGATTGTTGTCATTTTGCTCATTACCTTCTATAATTTGAAGTAGTGGAACTCTTGACCTAATACACATGTTGTGAAGAATACAACAGGCATTGACAAGTATGCATACCTTTGGTGGCTCATATCTTAACTCTCTTTCACCCAAGATACAACGGAATCTTGACTTAAGAACTCCATTTGTTCTCTCTATATGATTTCGCCCTGAGGCGTGGGCTTGATTAAACCGTTCTTCAGGTGAGTTTGGTTGGGCTCCTGGCACAGGGGTCATAAGCCACGGTTGTTGGGGATAGCCTGAGTCACCTAGCAACCATGTGTTTCGATCTCCATTTTGGTAACTATTTTGCAAATAAGTTTTAATGACACTTTGTTGCCATATATAGCTATCATGGCAACTTCCAGGAAAACTACTGTTGACATTTAAAATAAACAGATTTGTATCACAAATTAATTGAACATTCATCGAATGATAGCCTTTTCTATTCAAATATGCATGTTCTTCTGCCTTTGGTGATATAATCCTAATATGGGTGCAATCAATTGCTCCAACTGTACCAGGAATCCCACAATATTCAAAAAACTCTCTTTTTTTTCTGGCCACTTCCTGAGCATCAGTTGGAAATTTGATCCACTCATTTCCAAAATGGCCAACTATAACTGATGCTACCTCTTCAATGCATCTACTCACCATTGGTTGACTGACAGCTACAAGATATTCTTGTCCTACAGCCCTTTGGTAGCTACCAATTGCATAAAATCTTAATCCCACAAGAATCCTTTGTTGATACTGAATTCTTGATGTTCTTACACCATCTTCCATAACTTCCCGTAGCTCATCAAAAAGGAATCGAACTAGTTCTTTGCTTAAGCGGAAAATTTCAATAAACCTTCTATCTGTTAAACCAAATGGGTCACTTCTATCTCGAAGGAACTTGCTTTCCTCGCGCGTTAACCGCAGTTGGTTTCTTCGCTCGAGTTCTCCATATAGAACAAACTGCACCGGCAACATTTTTATTAAAATATAACAAAAATATACTATATTCAAGGAAATAATTCAATCAAATTTGTGGTTATACATGTAACTCTCAAGTTACTCTTCTTCTCTCTTTACTTTTTACTTCTTCTTTTTTTACTTCCTGTACATATATTTCCAATGTTGCCATAATTATTTATTGATAAGTCGTTTAAACTCGTATATTATCGTATGTCGCTACGAAAACGAAGCGAAAGCGAAAACTAACGTTATAGAATATGAACATAAATCAACTTCGCTATCGTTTAGCTTCGTTTAGCATATCTTTCGCGATAAAAACGAAAATTATAGAATCCGCCTACAGGATCTCCTTCACGCCAAAAGAAAGATCCTGTCCACTCGCCTTAGTTTCAATATAAACCTTTATAATGTTAACTTGGAAATTTCTTAATTATTTATATATTTGTGTCTTTCAATATTTTGTGTGCCTTTTTAGATACACATTTATTGTTTGTCAAGAATTTACGACAACATCCATATCCCAGAACATCGATTTGTCCCATAAAATTTTTAAAATACTGTCATAATAATCGATGGTCGGACGTCACGTCGGCACGTCATTGGTCATCGATGTGAAGCACAGCACACTCCTACTTAGCAGTGCCAGTCCGGTGTTAAGAGTTAAACAGCGATTGGCGAATCGCCTAGTGCCAGGGTGCGAAACTATATACATACATGGCGGTAAATTCAAAAGGCACGTAAACTTATTCATGATTGTACTCAGTTTATTTTATAACAAGGGAAAATCAATATAATCCTAAAATAAAAAAATCTTTATTCTAAACGATAATATGTATATATATTTTGGACGATTTTCACATTTGGTCCCATTGAAGATAGCCTCAAATTAGCTGTCAATTAAGTTTCACAGAAGGAAATATTGAGTTGGCAGTGTTGCCATGTTATTATAATGTATATGTTATATGCTTCAAATATAAAGAGATAAAGCTTTTAAAAGGTACATTTTTATCATATTATTTTATGGATTCTGCAATTTTATACCTTATATAAAATATTAATCAAGTAATATTTGTTTCGTTTGATATTACTTGTAATAAATTATCAGAAAATTTTTTTGGCAATTGCCCTTTGGTAGGTTAGCGGATAGATTTGGCAATAGAATCAGAACCCTCAAACCACCAGCTGCCAGATTGCAACAGATGCCTTTTAAATTTTATTATTTATACTGACATTTTACTATTTACTGTTAAAAACTGTTTTAAAACTATTTGCTTTTTCTTTTTTCGTAATCGTTAAATATTAGTTTTTAAATATCTTATTGCTTTTAATTGCGTATGTTTCGTTTGTAATGTAAATTTCAACACTGCGAAACCAGAGAACATACGAACACATGCGTTCGTAGTTCTCTGACGAAACACCAATATTTCATTTTGTCAAACCCATTTGAAGCTATCTTCATTCTGTATATACTATATTATTTATCTATGATCTTCATTCTTCAATGGGACCAAATGTGATAATCGTCCATTATTTATTATTGCCAATCTTCTCTAAGTTTTCAGATTTTATATTTTGTGGCTTTGAAATCCATCATTAAAACAATACTAAATAGCCATATTTTTGTTTACTAAACTTAGTGGTTATTACTTTCTTTTATATTTTGTAATAAAATTATTTACAATTCCATTTAATTATATTATTTACTTGTTTTTTATATTGTAAGAACATGTAAATCAGAAAGGAAATTAAAAAAATTCTTTTCTTGACAAAAGCTTATGAATAAAATATAAATGTATCTGATACCTTCTTGTATAAACATATTAAGTAGCTTTATTTATGTATTTGTCCTCGTTATCTACTCATATTTGTTTCTTATACCTATAACCTATATATTTATACCTACCACTAAAGCATGGTACAAGCTATTATATAAGTATACTTGCCCTTGCGGCATTTAGCTATCTTTGAGGCCCTATACTTCGCTACCAGGTAATCTCGTGATTGCGGTAGTGCACCAAAAATTACATTCGCCTAGAAAAGATCCAGGTGTATGGCTGGAAGAGGTAGGTGAGTTTATTTGGTAACCGCTCAAACTAACCATAGTAACACTCCAACATTATCGATCGGATGAATCCAAGAGTATCTCGGTCTTCTTTCCAGATCTCTTCAGAAGATTCTCTGGTCTTTTGAGGTATTTGAAGCTGTTAGGAAGAATTTACTTTCAGAATTCTTATTTTATCGGTTACTATTTATCTATATAATGTTGCTGTGGATAAAAAACTTGTTGGTTTGCTCTTTTGAAACTGTTAACAGCATTGGAGTAGGATAGTCCAGTACTTATTTTGTTTGGACAACAAACTTTATATCCTGATTTTTTCAGCTATATTTGAAGCTATTAACTGCATATGAATAAGATATTTGTATTGCTTGAAAATGTTTTCAGCTAAGATATATTTTTCGACAGACTTGCTAATTTCAAAAATTCACTGTATCTACACGACTTGTTGTATCGCAACGGAACTTTCGATTTACGTCAACAAAAGATTGAGGTTACATTTTTGTCGGCAGTTTTAATGGTGGTTCCCGATAAGCGCCTATATGCAAAACTAAAAAGACAAACCTCGTAGTGGAGTGAGTGAAGTCTGTGATGTACTATCAGAACACTCATTTTCTTGCCCACTAATCACGTACATCCTATCTTGGTCAACAACTTGAATGTCTTCATATTTTGCAGAACATTTTTAGCTGTTAATGTTAATAATATGATGTAGTCAATGCAATGCTTATTTCTCCATGAACCATGATACACCAGTAAACAAAAAATTTAGACAAAAAGAGATAATAACATATATTTGTTGCATAAATATTTCTACATTTACTTGAAAAATGACTAGAATAATTTGAATTTGTGCTAAAAACAAGCAATCATAGCTGGTATTAAAAATACAAATTTATATCGCCCCAATTTCTTGCATCATTCTGAAAAAGAAAAGCATTTAAGATCATTATATACGTTTTAGGACTGATCAGAAAGACAAATTATAAGACATACAAAAGTTTGCTGGTCTTTGGCCATTTTAAATGACTTTATGTTTCATCTGTCCACTTATCTGACTAAGTATCAGTCTATTCAGACTATCTCGAGCAATTTCAATTTATGACTAACCAAAAAAAATTTGTGATTTTTTTGAGGTTATCCAGGACAACTAGTGAAATTGGGCGACCAAAGTGGTTAACATAATTTTTGTTCGTTGTTGTCAGTGGAGCAGAGTCTAAATATCACTTATCGAGCCATTCCCTTGCTTGAATAATGTCTTTTCCTATCAAGAAGGATTATTTTGAACATTAAACTAGTGAAACCTTTAAAATGATCTTCTTTTTTTTTCTCGTACACTACAACCAGTAGTGGGCCTTGGCTGACTGCACAATTTGCTTCCACCTTGAACGGTCGTCCATAATTGTTGGGTCAGTGGGTAGCTCCATTGTTCTTAGATCTGACCATATATTGATATATTGATATTAATTTCTTTTTTTCTCTCTAATTAATTTTCTTGTTTCTCGGCGTGAAGTTGCATAGTTTTTAAATTGAGAGTGACATCTCAAATTTTGACAGGTGACGTTTGAAGGTTGGTGCTTCATCTAAATCAATCAATTTGTTTTTAGTGGAGCCATTTATATAATACTAGCTGCCACGCCGAACTTCTTATCGCCTTAGAATTAAATAATCGACAATCCTATTTGAGTAACTAATTGCTCGAGAATGAAAAAACCTGCATGTCAGTGGCTTCCAAATTTTACAATCACTTAACTAAAATTTACATACTTTCTAATCAGTCACTCGAAGTAGTTAGGGAGAGCGCCCACCAAACTGGCATGGCAAGTAGCAAGTAGCAAGCGTCTAGCATGTTACTTAAAATGTAACCAATGCAATCGAATGATTAGATCGAATGACGTCACTGTCATTTTGGTGTGCGCTAAATCATTCGTTTTCATTGGTTACATTTTAAGTAACATGCTAGTCGCGTGCTACATGCTACTTGCCACGTGCCACGCCAGTTTGGTGGGCGCTCCCACTTAGGGAGAAATATGAACTTACTCTTCTTCCTCTTCTGTTAACTTCTCATCGAAATAATTACAGTCTAGATCTTTATCTGAGATTATTTCCGTTTCAGCGTTATCATGGAGATCTAAAAAAAGTTATAATGGAAAAAAATTTTCATAAATGTATAATCAATCAAACATTTAATTAATTTTGAAGTTTTGTACACTAATATCACGTCATTCTAATTTGAATCTAACACTGCAATTATGTTTTAATGTTTTGTATCTACTTTAAAATTTCCAATTTTCTTTTAGCTGTTCATTAATTGTATCCGAACAGTTAGTAACAATTTTTTAAGCCTTATTGGAGTCACAGTTGTCATTTTTGATATTACTATCATCAATAGATTTTTGGTTACATATACAGGCAGTCTGAATAGTGCTTGCCCACAACCGGTGAACGTCTTACAGTTCGGTCAAACTGTTTGTACCGCGGTAAGTGGCCACGTACTTCTTAAAGTTCGAGGAAAAGAACCCAAACACTCATTAAATACTGAAAAGGATCCAGCATGCGATGCGTAGCAAGGAAAAAGCTTGAGTTACCATTGAAGTAAGGCCTCGACAAAAGAAGTTTAGACAGTAGATCCTAAATCCTACTAAAAACTAACGGTCTATGAGGTTAAACGAGCTCTTTATCAAAAATATGCAGTCCAGAACACTCCCTTTGCCTTTCTCGGCTTATTTAACAGGTCTCTAAGCTAAAAATATCAGGATAAAAGGGACATTAGAATTATCTCTAAGATTTACTATAACCAGAAAGCAAATATCCGAATAGAGCAAGAGACAACGGAGGAAATCGAGATCAAGAAAGGCGTAAGACAGGGTTGTATACTCTCACCGACCTTATTCAATCTATACTCCGAAGACATTATAAACACAGCACTTTCGGATCAAAATATAGGTATTAAGATAAATGGCATCCGAATAAACAACTTGAGATATGCCGATGACACGGTACTAATCGCAGAAACTTGGGAAGATCTTCAAATACTAATTAAAAAAATAGTAGAATGCAGTGAAGAACACGGATTATCACTTAACATAAGCAAAACAAAAATAATGCTAATATCTAAATCACCACAAAACTTCCCTGACATAACCGTGCATTATCCAAGAATCGAACGTGTAAGAAGATATAATTACCTGGGAACTGTTATCAACGAAAATAATGCCTCTGAAGAAATCAGAACCAGAATAGAGAAAGCTAGAGCCACATTTACTAAATTGAAAAAGGTGTTCTGCGGAAGAGATCTAAGTCTAAAACTTAAAATTCGCCTTTTGAGATGTTACGTTATGTCAGTTCTCCTCTACGGGATGGAAACATGGACATTGAAAAAGATCGATACCAAAAAGATAGAAGCATTTGAGTTGTGGATGTATCGTAGAATATTAAAAATACCCTGGACAGAGAAAGTAACAAATGTGGAGGTTTTGCGGAGAGTGCGGAAAGAGAAAGAGCTGATACTTACTGTTAAAAAGCGCAAACTACAATATTTGGGACATGTTATGAGGGGAGATAAATACCAGTTGCTGCAATTGATTATACAGGGAAAGATAATGGGAAAGAGATCTATAGGAAGAAGGCATTCATGGTTGAAAAACTTGAGAGAATGGTACAATTGCACCAATTACCAACTGTTTAGATCTGCAGCATCAAAAATACGCATAGCTTTGATGATAGCCAAACTTCGGAACGAAGACGGCACTTGAAGAAGAAGAAGCTAAAGAAAAATAAACCTCCTGTTGTGAAGTCATTTTCCTTTTGTGAACCTTGCTCAGCTTTTGTTTTATATTCTGCAATCCTCATAGTGCTTGTTCACAACCAGTGAACATCTTGCAGCTCCTTCGAACTGTGTGAGCCGCGCAAGATTGCCTTATAATCCGAGGAAAAGAGTACAAACATTCGTTAAAAACGGAAAAAGATCCAGGATGTGCAGCTAAGTGAGGAAAAGGTTTTTAGTTTATATCGAAGTAAGGTTTCGACAAAAAAAGCAGGACAAAGCCTATCTGAAAGCTAAAACGAATGGTCTATGAGGTTATTCAACACGTCTATAGAAGGAGATATACGACGAAAGTCCAAAGAACAATCAATATGGTCGTTTGTGGAGTAATACGTCAGTTAAATTCAAGTTTTTCCTAACGGATCTACTTGAATATACCTTGGTGCAATGGTCTTCACTTAATGTCTCGTCTAGGTGTAACTTCTGGAATTTAAAATATTCTTTACCGATTCTAACCCTATTTTTTATCCCATTTTTTAAGAGAAAGCTTTCATTAGAGACCAAATATGACAATGATACGTAAACTAGCTTCTTAAAACTGAATAAAATGCCAAGTGGTTGTATAAAAACAAATTTTTACAAATATTTAAATAAAACCAAAGCAAGAAATGATCAGATATACTCAAAATCTTCTCTTCAAAAGTCAATCAATTTATCTACCTTTTAAAATTGCGTGACTATTTTCAAAGAATTTCTATAAAAAAGATAAAGTCCCTCAAAAATGTATTCCGAAATTTTTGAGAACAATATTTTGGTTATTTAAATCTACACAACTCTCAAAATTCTCAACTTACCTGTCAATGGAGGTACCACGGCTGTACTCAGATACTCCGTATTAAGATACGGAGGCAGTTCGTCCTCCTCCTCTTCTTCAGTCTCCAATTGCTGCGAGTCTACCATTGCCAGCCACTGCTGGTTGTGGTTGCGGAACTTTTCTATTCTAATTCTATCCGCCCACGTTTTGTCGTGCTCGGAAATTATATTAAGGCATGTATTGCACAACTTTCCGATTATTTTGTTGTTGTCTTGTAGCAAGTCGATAAGATAAGCAGGGGCTTCTGCGTTAAAAACAATAAAGCAGTGATTATTGTTTGATTACATAGTAACAAAAATTCAATGCAAAAATCACAAACCTCTTCAGGCTATTTTTGGGGAACACAAAGGAATACTACAAATTGCGGCAAGACTTCTTCAAAAATGGGCTTTCTTCTTACGCAGATTTAATTACAGTTTTCAACATTTGAAGGGAAGTTAAAAATTGGGGGAACAGAGGGGCTTTCAAGGCCTCCATTGGCTTCAGATTATTTTTATTTTTTGGTAGAGGAAAAAGTATCGGTAAGAGATGAGTGGATAGAAACTTAGAGAAGGTATTTAGGTATGTAAGGCAAGGTTAGCCAGAGGAAGTAGAAGATTTACGGCTTTTTAAGATGATACATCTTAAACTAAGTTGTTAAACTGGTTCTTCGGGCTGTTGGGCCGTTGTCTTCTGAGATTAGTTCTCGACGTTTCGTCAACACTAGGGGTTGGCATCTTCTGGAGATGTTACTGTTTTGCTTGTAAGCTAAACCGCGTTATAGAGAGTAGAAAATATAAATATGACCCCTGAGTCAATAAGCTTACAAGCGAAGCAGTAACATATCCAGAAGAAGAAAACCCCTAGTGTTGGCGAAACGTCGAGAACTAATCTCAGAAGACAACGGCCCAACCACCCGAACAAACAGTTTAACAAGTTAGACGATGGCCGTGGAAGCCTACGGCTTTTATCTTGAATTAAGTCTAGATAATGGTATGTTTAAGGAAGTTTAAGGAAGCAGTTATTAGATGAGGCATACAATGGAATGGTTAAGATGAAGACAATTGCTAGACAGTATTTTTGATGACAACCTCTGAATGAAGACATTAAGGCTTATGTAAAGGGTTGCAGAGCATTTATGACAAACGAAAGTAATTCAAAGAAAATAGTATTTTCAAAGTTTTAATAAGCCAAGGGAGTATTTGATGGAATTCAACTAAACTTTTTAGGAACAGTCAGAGAAAAAATGTTTTTCATGATAATAGACTCATTTTAAAATTGGCCGGAAATGTAAATATATGAAATATATGAAAAATAAAAATTTATCTACCAATACAATCTTTTTCACTACTTTCCTCGATAAAACTGATATCGAATAATCTTCAGTACATTGTAGATACATACCTGTCTTCGTTATTATGTGTTCAATGTTGGAACTGTGAGACAGAGCTGTCAAAAACACATAAACAATCTGCAGGACTACCTCGTCGTCCTCTTGGTAAGTTTTTAATAGATCTATAAGTAATGCCAAAATACCGGTTTCACAAAACAGATTCGAACAACCTTCGTCGGTAGATGCTGTTCCCAAAAGAACGATAACCTACAACAAAATTATTTAACAACTAGCAGTTCGACTCTCAAGAAAGGAAATACATAATAGTTAACTAAATATAGACCTATAGATTTAGGAACGCCATTATTTTGACGGCGTTTCGGCTAGGTCACATTTAGGGTCAGATTAGTTTCGTTTTATCTGACCAAAAATGATTTTTGAAGGTGAAAAAGTGTCACGTTGACGTTTTGAGTAAAACATCTTGACAGGTCCGATGACAGAAAGCGGTGCAAGGTATTTAAGCACAGTATACAGGGGCCTAGAAATCAGTTCTCCTTAAGGCTGACATCGCTCCAAAGGAAAACGTGTGCATTGACGAAACTTTAGTGGCTTCAAGGGCTACTAAAATTCAAGCAGTATATTAAAAATAAGAGGCACAAATTTGGGATAAAATTATTCAAACTTTGTCTGAAAGGTGGTTATACCTACGATTTTAACGTATATTATGGAAAAAAATATGCTGAAGGTAGCACCGTACCAAAAAATGTAGTGATGAAACTTATGGATGGACTGCTTGACAAAGGACGAACACTTGCGATTTCCAAAAAAATTAAAAGTAGGTGAACATGTAGCTGAACAAAGTAATAATAACATCGTTGTTCAAAAGCGGAGGGACAAGCGAGATGTGCTGATAATTAGTATCAAATTCGCTGACGAAATGGTGACAATGCAGAAGGGACGCGGTGATGTTGTAAAGCCAAAAAATGTCATCGAATATAATAAATATAAAAGCTCAATTGATATATCGGATCAAATGAAAAGCTATAATTCGCCATCACGTAAAGGAATAAAATGGTACAGAAAATTAGCGATGGAGCTCTTGACTTTCACAGCAGTTATTGCAACAAAGCATTGCCAATGACAGCATGACGATTATCAAATTCAAGGAACAAGTAATTGGGGGCCTATTAGGAGATTTTATTGTCACACCAGTCATTATGGAAAATAGTCCTCTAACACAAAGGAAATCAACCAACATTTAATTGACATGTGATGGCTGTAAAAAATTCTATTGCCTTGGCTGTTAAATTAAATTAATACTTTAGATATAATTTTGATATATTATTATTATGTTTTGTTTTAAGAAATTAAAGCTTATTTTGCCTAAAATGTGTTCTTACTATGAATATATAACAAAAAAATATATAATAACGCAATTGTTACTTATAAATATTATGGGCCATGTGAGTCCTCATTGACATCTCAGAAGCACAGGCCAAGTATGCTTTTTAGACCATCTGGTGTATTTTAAATGAGTTCGAGAAGCCGCTGTTGAGCTACACAACATTTCCTGATGACTTAGCGCGTGAGTCCACGTAGGTATCACGTGGCCCGTATATACGTTTTATGTGTGAGTCCGTGTTGGCCTCTCGTGGCACTTAACCTGTCAATACACAAGATTCCATATCCATTTTCATCGGTCCTCTAGTTATTTCCTTCACAAACTAACAACATCCACCTGCCTGAGATCACTGTCGACTTTTTCTATCCTACTTGTCCTTAGTGAAGACCGTCTTCTCCTTTTATTGGGCTTTATATGTGAAGTTAGCATACGTTGTATGTACCCAGGCTTTTCGTTGCACCAGGTGTGTGGACAAAGGTTGTAGATTTTCGACTTGATCTGTTCGTAAACTTCTTGATTTACTCTTCTTCGATTAGAAGTCCTAAAATATTTCTTTTTGTTCTCCCATCTTTCCAGCTGCTCCTTGACAGTCTTATTGAGTACTTGAATACGGGAACTTGGCTTTTAAAAGGCTTCCATATCACATATTAATTTTTCCCAGACTAGCACTTAGAAATTGACATTGTAAGATGATGGTAAATAAACTTGGAAATAAAGTTCCACATTAGATACAGTTTATTTCCTAAGTTTACTTACCATAATCTTACAAATGGCGCCCAACGTGGGGCTTCGTTGTTAAATGATTATAAACTATCATTTTAATGTGAAAAAATTGATCACTGACTTCAATACATAGTAACCAACAAAAGCCGACTAAGCGGTAAAATTAAATACAATGCATTGCCATGACTACATTGTACTCGTCATCTTTTTAATTAGATTAACTTAACCGTCGAACCGCCACTTGATAGTTTAAGGCGTGTTCACATATATTCTTCTTGTTACAACATACAAATAATAAGTATTAAAGGGTTACTTAGAAAACAATTCCATAAATATAAAAGGATCACTAGCATAATATTAAACTTTCAACTACATGCTAAATACATAAACCAAATAGTACTTACATGTAATACTAGTTCTACATCTTTGTTATTACCGGTTATTATGTTTTTCACCCAATTTATCATATCGAAGTGCTTGAATATTTCGGCCCAATCGAGATCAGGTAAATACAAATTGCTCAAGATCCCAACACATTCTCGACTAAAGTCTTCATCTTTGGTATCGACTACAGTCTTTGCAATATCTCCGACGAATTCCTGTAAAATAAAACCAAATAACATTTGCGTTTTTTAATCTGACGAACAAACTATAGTCAATAAACTGTCAAAAATTGTCTATCGTCTGTATCAGTTTCAAATACCCTTTATCTAGGTCGATTGAACTGGTTGATATTGTCGAAAATATACGAAAAAAATCGTATTATTTGTATAATAAAAAAGTAAAAAGAAACAGATAAACATAAAATACCATTGTGGGACAGAAACCTCGAGCAAAATGGCAAGATCTAGATAGCAACTCAAAGTTCTGTTCGAATCTGTTTAAAATCATCAGCAATATGTATTAGAAAACCAATTTATAACATTTAAAGGGTTTGTACCGACATATTTAGTGGCTTCATGCATGTATACCTAGTAGTAGCACTGACGATGCTTCTTCCTAATTTCTGAAGTTCTTTCTAACGCATTAAGTTGGATGTGACAGAAAAAGCGGTAGTTCCGTGATTAAATACAAAAATATTGCAGCGTTACATACACAAGCGGTCTATTCCTAACCTACGTTTGATTCGTTGATATTTAACATGCGCGCTTTATAAAGCCAATCAATTACGCAAATTACGAACATTTATCGTAAAAACTCACTGCCAGTTGGCCATCCTTTCGAAGTGTCAAAGAGTGAAGTGATCGTGGTCATTCAGATCAGTATTTGACATTACAGCACTGTGCATTATTTTGTATTTAGGAGTATTTATTTTTTCATTAAAATATTTTAAAAATGCCAAGATATACGAAAAAGGAACAAGTACTGATACTAAAATTACTGAACTATTTTCAGTTAGAAAAAAAAAGCTAGACAAATTATTATCAATTTCTGCTGCTCTTGAAGTAAGTTTAAAATTATGCTGAAATTAAATTGTTTTACCTACTGTTTATTTCGGCGTTAGGAATTTATTTGCCAACCGCAAGACGATTGACAAATGAAGGTATCCAAAAAGATTCTGAATATTCCATCACAATGAGCGAATCAGTAGCCACTAATCTTGAACCCAAATTGTTAATAAATAAATACCAACATGTCATCAAGACTCGTGTATACAGAATGTTTAGTAAAGGTTAGTTAAAATATTTTATCGTATTAATCATAACTAATAACTAACTTAATCATAACTAACTAACTAACAACTAACGAAAGACATAAAAAACATGAAGTCAACATAATAATGGGCGACTTTAACGCCAAAGTCGGTAAAGGGAAAGTAGAAGATATCGTAGGGAATTATGGTCTAGGAATTAGAAATGAAAGAGGAGACCAGTTAGTACAATATTGTCAAGAGAAAGAACTAGTCATCACAAACACCTTTTATCAATTACCACCAAGAAGACTCTATACTTGGAGTGCACCAGGAGACAACAATAATAATCTGATAAGAAACCAAATCGATTACATTCTTGTCAACAAAAGATTTAGAAATGGAATTAAAAGCGTTAAAACATATCCTAGTGCTGATGCAGACTTCGACCACAATCTACTTCTCGCCAACGTTAATATTAAACTGAGAAAACAACAGAAAAAAAGTAAAATTCAGAGACTAGATTTGTCAAAGCTTGAGGGTGAAAAATGTCAACAAATAAATGAAGCACTTGTACCAGCATTCGCAGAGGCGTCAAAAAAAGATATTAATAGTGCCTGGAACGAAATGAAATCGGCAGTACTTAACGCTGGTAAAACGTTTGTGGGTAAAAGAGAACCAATTGCCAAAAAAGACTGGATGACACCAGATATTATAAACCTCATAGAAGAAAAACGAAAATACAAAAATAAAATAAAGAGAAGTACAAGCAAATGAAGAAACTAGTAGAAACGCAGATCAAGGAAGCTAAAGAACACTGGATGGTAGAAAATTGTAGAGAAATAGAAGAACTTAATATGAAACAAGAAACACATGGGCTACATAAGAAACTGAAAGAAATTACAGGAAATAATCGGAAGAGAATACCACAAGTTATACGAAACTCCAAGGGGAATCTCCAATTATCAGCAGTAGAAAAACAACAAACTTGAGAGAAATACATATTTCGCAGATAACAGGGAAGAAATAAATGATACATTACCAACTAATGAAAATCTAAAAATTCTGATATCAGAGGTTAAACAGGCAATTAAAATCTCAAAAAGTGGTAAAGCGGCAGGTCCCGATGAAATTCCTGTAGAGATATTAAAAATCCTGAATGATGAAAATTATAGAGTGTCTAACTAAATTATTTAATAAAATATACCACGATGGTCAAATCCCGGATGAATGGTTAAAATGTATCTTTTTACCCTTACCCAAGAAAAATAATCCTAAATCTTGCGATGAATACCGATTAATTAGCCTTATGAGCCACACTTTAAAAATACTACTCAAAGTAATTCAGCAGCCTATATATAAAAAATGTGAAGAACAATTAGACAATACACAGTTTGGATTTAGATGTGGAATGGAAACAAGAGAGGCACTGTGCGCAATGACGGTACTATTACAAAAATGCAGGGAATATAATAAAAACGTATTCATATGTTATATAGATTTCCAAAAAGCATTTGATAGAGTCCAACATGGTAAACTCATACATGCATTGAAACATATACACCTAGATCCCAAGGATATTAATTTAATTAAAAATCTGTACTACAATCAAACAGCGGTCGTACGGGTGGAAGATAGTGAGACAAACAAGGTGGAAATTCAAAGAGGAGTCAGACAGGGATGTGTGCTGTCGCCACAATTATTTAATGTGTACTCCCAACTAATGTTTCAGGAGGCACTATGGGAAAGAACTGTAAATAAAGAAATATAAATAAAACCAAATACATGGTGATCTCAAAAAACCCTGTTGACAACATACAACTGAAATTGGAGGGTAAACCCCTAGAGAGAGTTGACAAATATAAATACCTCGGAGCAATTATAAACTCACAGTTAGATCAAGAGCAGGAGATAAAGGTCAGAATAGAAATAGCTCGAAAAGGCTTTATAAAATACAAGTCAATGTTTACA
Source organism: Diabrotica balteata (assembly GCA_918026665.1). NCBI lineage: Eukaryota > Metazoa > Arthropoda > Insecta > Coleoptera > Chrysomelidae > Diabrotica > Diabrotica balteata. The sequence goes on along the minus strand of OU898276.1, from coordinate 7,855,386 downwards.
AATAAGAAATTGAGTATGGCCATCAGATTGAGGTTCGTCGAATGTTATGTTTGGTCGCAACTACTATATGGGGTAGAACGCTTGGACTCTGAAAGCCCAATCTATAAAAAAATTGGAGGCATTCGAAATGTGGCTATATAGGCGTATTTTGAAGATTCCATGGACTGCAAAAGTCTCAAATGAGTAAGTGTTAAGACGAGTTGGACATGGCAGAAAGCTTATGAACACAATTAAAATAAGAAAAACATGGTATCTGGGCCACATACTCCGAAACGATAAATACTCTGCTACAAGTCATCATGCAAGGTAGAGTAGGGGGAAGAAAAGGCTTGGGAAGAAAGAAGAAATCTTGGCTGATCAATATCAGAGATTGGACTAACCTCAGTGTTGAACAGATATTTCACGTTGCAAAAGATCGAGAAGCGTTTAAAGAAGTGATCGCCAACCTTCGTTAGAAGACGGCACAAGAAGAAGCAGAATTAATCATAGAAAGACAGGAGTAACTAGAATCGATTAGCAAATCAAATCGAATCGAAACAATTGATTTAATCTAATCGAAATACAATAAAATATAATAAAATTAAATTAAATAAAATACAATCGAATCGATTCTTGAATCAAATCGAATAAATCAATTATTGAATTTTATCGAATCGATTATCGAATCAAAGCAATTATCGAATCGAATCAATCGTTGCATTGAATCGAAATACAATAAAATTAAATAAAATAAAATCGAATCCATTATCGAATCAAATCGATCATCGAATCAGAATCGAATCGATTATTGAATGGAATCCACTATCGAATCGAATAGAAATAAAATACAGTAAATTAAAACCAGAGTGCCAAATTCCATTTTAAAATTTTTGTGATTTATGATATACAGCGGACTACAGGAAAGTCATTTTCCTTGTGGAAATAAAAATACTTACTATAAAGGCAGGGGCACAAGCTGGATTATCAGATATATTTCTCAACATCTTCATAAGCATAGCGTCTTGGTACGTAAACGATCGCATGATTAACGACTGCAATCGGTTTTTCTTAATAATATGCTGAGCATTTGGCTGATCTGTAGACAGATTTACGCAAAGAGCCACCATAGTTTTATCGTTTTCATTTCCGACGCTCAAGAGTAACATATCGATGATCTAAAAAAATGTTTATTATTGATATATCGCGGACCTGTTTCATATTTTAGAAAAAAAAATTAAAATTGGTGGAATTAAGTGAGTATTAACAATTTTTTCTGCTAGATTTGATTAAAACTGGTGAGAACATGATAACAATTATTATTGAATATAATTTCCTTACCAGTCCAATACAGTCCACAAAGTGATGTTTGATTTCGTCTTCATAACTCAGATGGTATAGTATCTTAAGAACAACCTCTTGATGTTTATCGTCACCTAAAAAATATTTATATTAGAAATATGAAACTGATTTCTCCTGAGCCGCTAATCTGATATATCATACGCCTGAAAGACCATCAATTTAGAAAACCAACATTAAATTAGTCTAATATGTTTTGCTATATAATACTGGACTTTATTATAAGTTTCGCTCGTGTTACGAGTACTGGACGCGTTCAGGATTACTTCGCATGCGCAGTGTAAAAATGAGCGTTCGCAGTGATCAAGTTCTCTACTGATATGATGCTAGTCTGTAATCTTGTCGTTTGTGGTTAGTTAGTCCGTAGTTCATTAGACAAGGAAAGAGAGGGGACAGGTAACGCTCATTTAATAAACCTTCGCAAAATGAAGCCAGTTTCGATGTGACCGCCATGTTTTGGTGCCTGTACGGTACCTCTCGCAGCGTTACCAGGTCTACTGATTTTCCGCAGATCTACTGATTTTAACTTTAATTTACTGATTTACTGAAACACTATACCGCTCTACTAAAAAATATGTAATTATAAAATCATGTTCAAAAAGTGATCGTTATATCAGTGTTCAATTAAAAAATTGACAATTGCCAAATCTATCCACTAATCTATCAAAGGGTAATTGCTAAAAACATTTCCAATAGTTAACTGCAATTAATATCCAAAGAAACAAATATTTACTTATTGTTGTTTTATATAAATCAAAAATTGCAGAATTCATAACATAAAGTCTGTGTCAGAGGTCAAATATTTGATCAAATTAATTTGACCAAAACAAAAAATTGACAGCATATGACGTCACATCCTGACTTAATCAAATCCTCTAAAAATAGAGGATCTTCTATTTTCAAGGTCAGTTTGAGCAAAGTTCGATTGGTCGAAAAATATCTAATGTCAAATGACAATCAGCAGTTAGATATAACGTATTTAAATTAATTTTCTTTTTCTCTTTGGTTGGCAGTGTGTGGTTTATTTGTCTTCCTAATTTGTTATAAAATAAAAATAAAAATTTTAAATATCTTTCAGCCAGGAGCAAGTTTCTACATAATTGATTTATAACTAGAAAGAAGCTGTTTATATAATGTCAAACATCCATATTATTATAAAAATCCTTTCACCCTATTTATTTTCCTCGTGTATAAGAAAAAATAAAATCGTAAATAAAGCCGAAGCAACTAATAAAATAAACAAAAAAGACAATTAATTTCCTTGACATACGCAAGGTTAATAAAAGGGAGGTTGCATGGTAACTCTTAACATTGACAGAATGAATTATGACGTGTGACGTCACCCAGGGGGTTAATTTTACGAATTGTTTGAAAACAAAATAGGAGAAGTGGTTTGAAGAATATATTTTGTTGTTAAATATCGTTAGTGCTTTAGTTTATGTTAATATCAAGATATAATATGTCTATAGATATTATTGAGTGATTTTTAGTATACAATTTGGACCCAAAACTCTTATACAAGAAGTGAAGATACATTTAACGTGGTTGTGTCTTACTGGATTTTATTTCTACTGTGTTATATAGTAAAGGTAACATTGGGATTAATGCAGGAAAAACATAACTTAATTCAATTTTTTTATTGATTCAGATGACTGGTGGAAATATTTGTAGTGTAGATATCTGCAAATATAATTCAAAAAATTCCAAAAAGGATGGAAGGAATTTAATGTTTTTTACATTTCCAAAAAATGTAAAAATTCACAAGCAGTGGATGAGCAAGTGTCATAGGAAGGATAAGTGGTCCTGTTTTAATAAAAGAGTTTGTAGTATACAGTTTCGCATGGAAGATTATGAGGATGCTTTAAAAGCTAAACTATTATAAACATACAACCTAAAAAGCTGAAAAAAGATGGTAAGTAGGTATAGTCATTTAAATGTTCAGTAAAAATGTGTTAATTCACTGATCTTGATTTTTATAATTTACTGTTATTAAATACAACTTAAGATATCTATTTAATGGAATCATGTTTTAATATTTTTTATATTCTATTATATAATCCAGTAATGTAATCAGATGTTCCTTAAATATATTGAAGTTAACGGAAAAACTACTAATTCTGATATATAAATCTTTAGTTGAATCTCTTTTTCAGCATGGTTTACTTCTTTGGAAGAATTTATAATAAGCCACTACATGCATTATCCTCAATTCAAAATAATTTTAAAAAAGTAAATTGTATTCAACCCATTATTAATATCGTATATTAACATGTTTTAGTCACATGTATACACAAGAAAAAATCTACTTCCAATTTAATATAGTAATGCTATTCTACTACATATGTTTAGCTGCAATAATATTTTATGATTTCTGTAACTCTGCAGGTACTTATCTTCCACATTTTTTAAAGATTGAATGAAACAAATAGTTATTAAAAGTCCAAACGTATTTTTTTCAATATACATAGATTAATGTGAATGAATTTGAATGCAGCATTCTCAGTGACGTCATTCCCGCCGTTAGATTCTCGACGCTGATTGGTGTAAAGTTACTAGACAACCTGTCTAGTTTTAATAACCTTGGACATGCGTCAATTTGATCAGATTTGAATGATCGTGTGACAGGTAGGTTTTTAAAATTTGAACAAACTGTAATTATGACGTCATTACGTCAATTTGCTCAAACTACTTTGATCAAATAATTGGCCGTCTGACACGGACTTTATATAAACAAAATGTACTTTTCTAAAGGTTTATCTTTTTATATTTGAAGCATACAGCATCTACATTATAAAAACATGCCAACACTGTTATACCGAAATTTTTTGTTCCATGTTTGACATTTGCGGCTATAGTCAGACTAGCGTCTAGCCGTGGGCAGGTCAGTATAATCCTGATCAATCCAATCGCACTTGATTTTGTGTGTAGCGCGTCATTCAAATTATGTACAGGTTTGAATGTAACAGTTCTCATTTCTCATATCACGAAACGTTCTCAGATTGTTCCCACAAATAAGGAGTTATGTTTAATTGTTTTGAATACACAGAAACTCATAAAAATGTTGTAGACACTTCAACGGAAAATAGCAAAATCAAGAAAGATTCTAACAAGTGTCCTTTGTATAATTTTTATTCAAGTTATGTTGCAGAATTGCATTCTCATTTTCAAGAAGAACACAACCTAATCCTAGAAAGTGAAACACTTCAATTTTCCAATTTAGTCTCTTTTCAGGAGTGGAAATGTTTTATTGAAAGTACTACAAAAACCAAATACGTTTAAGTCGAGAACTTTTCCGCAAAGACTCACAAAACAATGAAGTTTCTCTGTCATAGGTCAGGCTGCTTTAATTCTGAAAGCAAAGGAAAAAGGCACTTAAAAATGAAAGGCAGTATAAAAATTGGTGGATTTTGCCCAGCAGTCTCACAGTTGTGGTTGATTTGGCAAAAAAAGTCAATTTTATAAAAACACACATTGAACATCAAATTGATATTGGACAGTTATTTCCAAGTCTATCTGAACGTCAGTTTATTGCTGATATTTGATTATGGTAATTATTTTTATTATACAACAACATAACAAATAACAACAACTATGATCTATAATAATAATAAGTGACAAGCAGACAAGCCCTCTCTCACTTGTTGCTAACTCACAATAAGATAGTATTTATAATATGTAAAATAATAAAACTGTGTATTTAAAACAACTAAACATTACTTCTTGTTTGAGTGAACAATCCGAGAACGTTTCGTGATATGAGAAATGAGAACTGTTACATTCAAATATGTACATAATTTAAATGACGCTCCACACACATACTCAAGTGCGATTAGATTGGTCAGGATTATCCTGACCTGCCAACGGCTAGACGCTAGTTATAGTCAGCTTGTACTTTCGGTAAACTCAACCTTCGATGAAGCATTAATTAAAACTCTGTCTATCACCTTCAATTATATGAATTTAAAATAATTAAAAGCTATACAATATACATTTTTGACGATGAACTAAAATTCTAAAATAAAATATACTTACTGAGAAGACTCATAACTTTTGGAAGAAGTCCAGCTTTGATCATCTTATATCTAGCTTTATTGTCAAATGACAGATTAAACAAAAGCTTTAAAGTCAAATGGACGAGATCGGCACTACTGGAATTCAACATTCGGGGCAATTTTTCGATCACGCACATATTTCCTACCATCACCTCTTTGTTGCACTGCATTATCGACAATTTCTTAAGGAATGTAATGACTAGAATGAGCAAATCCTCGTTTTCTCTTTCTAAAGCTTTGGCTAAAAGACCTACAATATTTCTTTTCGACATTTTTTCTTCTACTACCTCGTCTTCGGCAATGTTTAGTAATAAATAGAAAGCTACTCGAAGCAGGTGCTCCTGTTTCTTGACTAGAGTTCGGAACCGTTTCAGTTTCTGTTCGCCCGTTAATTTCCTATCGTCTATACCCTCCATGGAAGTGGTGAGATCATCGTAAATGCTTCCTAAAAACAAAATTATCTATGAGGACTCTAAATAAAAGTAAAGGGGTATAAGTGACATTTTTGTAAATATTGAGATAACTGTATCGTCGAACTGGAAATATTTCATTCTATTTGGAAGTAAAGAAATCTAAGCGATAAGTCTAACAGGTGCTGCGTTCTAGCGGCAAGTTACTTAACCTCCAAGACAACTAAGAGTAGGGCTTGGAAGAGAAGAGGTACAAGTGCACTTGTACCTCGGTTCCACTGTGTAAGACTGTTAGTTGAGTTTGTTATCATTTTGGATGGGTAGTAATATTATAGCTCCTCTAATGCAATATTAATTTGTTGATATAGTACTACTTTATTGTAAACTGTAGTGTTTTACGTTATTTTACATTACAGTGTTTTTAAGAAGAGTTCGTTTTTTAAGCTTTAAAGAACATGGATATACGTAACCTAAAAACTGAACGTAAGTTAAAAAAAAGTCCCCTCAGACGTGGCATGCCACAGGCTTAGAAAGACCACAGGCATAAAAGATCAAATAAATCACCCCCGAACAAAATTTGTGAAAGTGCAATTGCAATCATAAAATAGCCTATTAATAAATTGTCAGGTACACAACCACTAATATTAATAAGAATGGAGTACCACAGGGCTCAATATTGGGCCCTATATTATTTATTTTGTATATTAATGAACTACCACATGTAATGCCTGATGCATTTGTATCAGTTTATGCGGATGACTCAACAATGCTATATAGCGATAAAGACATACATTTTTTACAAGATAAAATAACAAACTCTCTGAAGACCTTCTCTGATTGGTCCAGTAATCAGTCGCTCCTGTTCAATGTTCACAAAACTAAATTTTTATCATTTACATCACGTTCAAATTCAACCAAACCTGATTTAAGTATTTCCATCAATGGTGAGGATATTTTGAGTTGTAGTGATGTGAAGTTTTTAGGAGTGACTTTTGACTCTCATTTATCTTTTAAGACTCATTGTTGGAATGTATGTAAAAAGCTCAATTCTAAATGTTATCAAATGAGAAATTTGGGTAGAATACTTAGTCTGCAACACCTTCGTCTTTTTTATTTTGCAGAGGTACAATCGACAATAAGTTACGGTATAAACTGTCTGGGGTGGTTTTTCTAGTGTAAAGGACGTTTTCAAGGCCCAAAAACGTCTTGTCAGATGTATAGTAGGTGTTCCGTATGGTTGGTCTTGTAAAAACCTATTTAGAGATTTGAATATATTAACAGTGTATGGAATTTACATTTTGGAATTATTGATACTAATTCATAAAAATAAAAGAACTCTTTTATGTAACAGTGATATTCACTCACATAACAAAAGAAATAAGAGACAGTTTGTAGTACCCTATCGACATTTAGAAATAAGCAGGAAGTCATCTACTATCTGTGGTTTACAACTGTATAATCAACTTCCTCAAAATTTTAAAAACATTAATTCAACTACAGCTTTTAAAAACCAAGTCAAAGAGTACCTAGTGACCATGTGTCCTTATACATTAGGTGAATATTACGAGGGTGTATCTGTGAATGCCTAAGCTGCAACCTAACCACATTTATTAATATTTTAATTATATGTCTATAGTGTACGTTTTTTAAGTATTTTAATGTCTTAAATATTTTTAATGTATTGTTTCCATTTTTTGTAATATTTAATATTTATAATTTTAGTTTTCACTTACTGTAAACCTAGTTGTAACTTACAGTCAAATAAACTGTCTATCTATCTATCTAACTACACTAGAAATAAGACTACGAATAGGAGGTATCTTCCTCAGGAGTGTTAATTTGAAAATAATGTACAAACTTGATCGTGATTTCTGTAAGGATGAAAACAGGAAGAACCTGTAAAGGAAAGCTTTTACAGGAATATTTTTAATACTCAGTTCAACTTTAGTGTCAAAGGCCAAGTACACCTGTGACAAATTTCTGATAAAAATAAATCACGGTTTGGCAGGAAAAAAGCTTTAGCTCAGAGAAAAAAAGACTTACACTTGCGTAAGGTGGAAGTCATAAGAACAGAAAAAATAAGTGTCACGACCTAAAGGATGCTAGCAAAGTTGGGATCATCTTTGACTTACAAAAAACTTCGCATATTACTTAAGACGTATAACTTAGGGGTCCATAAACTACAGACTAAAAGGATCCATTTCTTTATGTGGCACGAAGGTCAGGAGTCACATAGACGTGTCATATATAGAAGCCTCCCCCATCTGTGCTACTATGGCACCCTCGCCCTTCCAGGCGAAAACGTCGATGACCATCTGCACAATCTCTATGAGAAAATTCCCTGTGTAGGTGTGTTAGCTGATGCAGTACGAAAGGTTGTTTCTCTAGGAGGTAGCTTTCTCTAATGGAGTACGACCCGCTGAATTCCAGTGTTACCCATCCAATACTGGCTTCAACTTCGACTATCTGAATGCCATTTCCAACACATTGAGAACAACCAAGATGTTTAAAATATCTGAAGTCGTGTTCAGTACCCTGAGTGAAACAGGCGCTATATCGCAAATCGTGATATCCCGTCCCTTAGTTAAGGCCCAGCGTCAAAATGTTAAGGGTGAGATGCGCCCTACATCTTTAACTCAAGAGGACCCAGCTCAATAATCCCCAACTCCGAACTAATCAAGACTAGAGGAGTTGTAGACAATTTAGACACCACTTGGTGCTGCATCGGTTTGCATTTAGTGACAATTGTGGAGGCCAAAACAAGAGTCATCTGGCAGTCAAATGTTGGCTCTTCATTATAAGAAATAATATTCAAACAGTAGATCATCGCTTGTTTATAAGTGGTCATTCTTATAATGAGTCTATCAAACCAAAACTTTAGTTTGATAGAGTTAAAAAAGAAAAGAACCAAAAAGGACATGTGTGTACCTCAACATTGGATGAAGCTGGTCACTTTCTACAATTGATTTTTTAGACTTCTAAATACTTGCGCCATACTTCAAGAAGAGCGTAAACGGAATGCAGAGTATGCAATGGTTACATTTTCAGCAGGATATAGAAGAGTTTAGTGAGCTATCTATGAGACTCACTGGAGCTGGCAAAAATTCTGCCCTTCCCAGATCTCTTGCCAGTACCGATTGACATGAGGCCTCTCCTTAAGCAAGCTTAATATTCAAATCTTCAACAGTTACTCAACTACGTACCTACAATCTACCATGAGTTCTTCACAAATCTGCGACATGATGAACAACAAGCTGAGAAACTAGCAAACTCAGAAGAAGCAAAAGTCAACTATGTATTATTGTTATGATGAAGAATAAATTTGTACAGAAACTTTATGATCTATTTACATTTTTACCTTTATGTTGCATTTCTTAGAAGTAAAGGGGTATAAGTGCTACCAAAAATACCTAAGAATATATCCAAAATGAGTAAAGTCAATCAAATTATGTGCTTTTGTTACAAGTAATAATAATAATGCCTACAGTTACTAAACCGTAGAAGAAAAACTAGCAATAAAAAATCATAGCAATTACAGTTAAGGCTAAACTTTGAACGGCGTTTACTCAAAATTTACTTTTTGTCACTTAAACCCCTTTACTTCTAAGGCCCTCATATAATCACAGTTTTACGACGCTTTATTCCTTACCTTCCATAATTTGACTTATGTTACTATCGGAGAAATTTCCTGATTTTGGACGAACTGGTTCTGGAATGCGGCTGCGAGGTATTTCAGACATACTAGCACTACTGGGGCAAGGTTTTCTGACTATAGGGATATCTGATGGAGCTTCTGACCCATCAAAGTCGGCTTTCCACCGATCGTATCGACGTAATTCGTAATCGATTATGTCCATACATATTGAACCGACCTAAAAAATATTCACCTACTCAAAAAACAAAAAAATATATTAACGAAACAACTTAAAACATTGCTGAACCCAGCTCCTTTTCGATTTCAGTTGATGTTAAGTTGGATACATACCTTACATTTCAAAATCACGTGATGGAAGCATGAGTATATGGAAAAACAGAAAAATGTAAACACTAAATGGGTACTTAAGGCAATGCTTCGCTTCCAATCTTCCCTCAACACTCTTCCTAAGGCACTTATCAAAGTTTCTACAAAACAGAATCGGTATATAAACTACAAATAATTGTTACAATCGGCATATATATATGTACACTCAGCTGTAAAAAAAAGTAACAGAGAAAATTTTGGTCAAATTCAAAGTCTATCAGTTTTTTTATTTTTAGCCATATTTTAATCATTTTTTTAACACACTGTGCAAAAATATATAAACTTTAATTTAGTATAGTGGATTTATACACTTAATAATTTATACACTTTAACATCTATAAGAAAACTTACCATTAGTCGCAAGTGCCTCCAAGTTTTCCGGATCTCGTGCCAACAACTGTATGAGTTGTGCTCCCCTAATCTTTTCAGCCATACCCTCATAAAGGAGATCAATGTATTCAGACAAACTGTTATAGTTAGCTTCGTGTACTCCATTGGAGTAATTATCGAATTTATTTTTATCGCCGTCACCCATCGGTCCCATTCCTGACGAAAATAAAACAAAAAAAATGGAGTGATTTTTATGTTGAATAATTATTTTCTACAATTGAGGCAAACGTGATAAGAAAATTGTCATTACTCAAATCGAGTGACTATAGTGATTAGAAAAATAATAGCATATACCACATTTATATTAGGTTTGGTCAGTTCCAATCTTTTTCTTCAAATATAGTATGCTTCTTTAGCTTGTTCTTATCTTGCCATGTCTTATCGAATGTTAGCAACCAACAACGCTATTTCGACTTTTTCCACCGCATATCTGTTTGTTTATTTAGCTGGTTTAGTATACAAAAGACAAAACGAGTTCTTAAGGGTAGATTCATAGATTGTCATGATGGCTACATGTTCATTCTGTCTTCATTTTGATAAAAGCGGTTCAAGCTTGTTCTATTCTCTAGTGTGCCGCCCCTTTCTCTTCTCTTTGTCAACCATTTTCCATCCACTCCTGAATGTAGGTCTCTCCCAATTGCTTCCATCTTTCTTTATCTTGCGACAATCTAATCCATTGTTTGCCTGCCACTGCTCTTATGTCATCTACCCATCTTTTTTGAGGTCTTACCATGCTTCTTGTTTTCATTGGTCTCCATTCTAGAACTCCGTGTCCACCTGTTGTCATTATATCGGGCTACGTGACCTGCCCAGCGCCATTTCATTATTGTAATTTCTTCCACAATATCCCTAATCTTCCTTCTACGTCTTATCTCGGTATTTCTAATCTTATCTCTCAGTAATATTCCAAGCATGATTAGTTGCTTCTTTGCTCCCCAGGTTGTATTGAGCCCCATTTTGATTAATATTTTGATTGATTTTTCTATGGCCTTTTCATCTATACTGATCTCTCAGTATTTGTATTATACTTGTCATTATCGCAGAGACTTTAATAGAGAATGAAACATAAAAACATCCTTTTGCTGATAAGATTCATAAAGAGTGTTTATGTTATGTTTGCTTAATCCTCAAGTTATGCTTTAAACACCCAGAATATAAGAGTATGTCTTAAAAAAGAGCTTCAAATTTACAATTATCACTAGGACACATAGTTTTTTACTAATTTACAAACCTTTCAGGTTTGCATTCGTAAATAATGACCAAATAAGTAGTGCAGCCTGAAGTTCTTAATAATTTAATTAAAAATCCTTTGTAATAGGTATATATTTAAGGCCCAAACGGTTTAGCCCTTAAATATATAACTATTACAAAGGATTTTTAATACATGGTATACAGCCAACTACAGGAACGTAGATTCCTTGGGAAGTTCTTAATATCGACATCCTGAAGCTTCAAAGATGCAACTTGAGTGCAAAATAATTGACCCAAAAAAGACTATTTTGCGAAAGTATGTCTCCTATTTCAATCTAAAAAGTGTAAATTTAAAAATATTTAGTGTACAACCATTAACCTCATTATTGAGTTTTAAAAAAATTTTGTTTTTTGGTGAATTGGAGGACTTATTACAAATAAATAATGCAACACTTAACGTGTTCAGTTAACATCGTGCGAATCAATTTCCATAGCAACCCACCGATACATCAGTCACTTAAGTTCGCAACTACATTACAAATGGATATGACATCCGTCAAACAGCTCAAGCAGTAGCATTATTGAGAGAACGCCTGAGCCAGAGGGCCGTGGCAAATCGACTAAATGTCGATTATGTCCACCGACAAGAAGGTGGACGTAAATGAATAAAAACAAAGAGAGATGATCAATTTCTTGTATTGAAATCCCTGAGAAATCGACATTTGACTGGTTCTTATCTCAAAGAAGAGCTTAGAGAGGTCCAAAGTGTGGTTACCATCATTTGGACAGTTAGAAGTAGGCTAAAGGCAGCCAACTTAGCCACAAAAGGGCAGCTGCGGGTCTCAAGCTAACTGCAGCCCAGAAGCAAAGACGATTAGAATTTCCTGCGAACATCTGGATTAAAACGACGAGCATGTTAGGGATGAGCTTAAACGAAGGGTCTGGGACAAAAATCATGCACCAAGGAGCATAATGGAATTCAGAGCTGCGCTTAGTGATGAATGGGAAGCAATGCCTCAAGAATTTATTAGAAAAATCATCCGATCCATGCGAAATCGATTGGAAAGTGTAATTAGGAGTAGGGATGGTAATATCAAATGCTGAAAAATAAAGAAATTAATTTTGTAACTGATGATTTCTCTGTTCACAACGTCTTTCTTGTGTTAGTTCCAATGATGAATATTTAGGAAACTTCATTCGTATTGCATATTGTTTTCGCAAATACTTACTTTACATAAGTTATTGTTTGCAAATTACATCTTTTTATTTTCATACTTCTTACATTGAAACACAAGGTGTAATCTCAAATATCGTTTTAGAGTTGATTGTTTTGCACTTTTTATCATAAATTTAATGAAAATAATAATAAAATACATTCATTGTGAATTTTTGCACTATAATTTTGTATAATCTTGAAGACTGGATTGGTTAGTTAACTAGTTAAAGCTTACCTTTACCACCATTTTGAAGTTTTCTTTTCTTTAGATAATAAATAATTTGCTCTACTTCTGGTAGGCGAGAATGATGTATCAGTTCACACTGATTAACAACTTCTTTGGATAATACATGGCAATCTGTTCTACTGTTAATCATTGGTAGTTCAATAATCTTCTTGAGACTCTATAAACAATAAAGTTTTTAAAGAGTATATAAGAAAAAATGCTCAATAGAGAGGTTAAACTTCAATGTAAAATTTTATTGAGTGAACATCAAGGGTGTATAAGAAAATAATTCATATTGTTCACCTGTGATGTTTTACTCAACTTAACTTTACAACAACTACACATCTTAATAAAAGTTCAATATATGTATATATGTATATATATATATATATATATATATATATATATATATATATATATATATATATATATATATATATAAAGGGAGTTGAGGTTAATTGGGTATACAGCTGATTAAAAGCCAAGTGCACTCTGTTCAACAGTTCATTATATTTCGCTAATTTTCATTGGCATCATCAGATGAAAGCTACAATTTTCAATTATATATATATATATATATATATATATATATATATATATGTTGAACAATTATTCCGGGAAAATATCCGTTGGTCATTTTTTTTTTTTTTTTTTTTAATTGCAGACGTTTCGCCAAGGTCTCACTTGGCATCTTCTGTGCGTTGTCTTCGGTCTCGTAGTCGGTAACTGATATATATATATATATATATATCAGTTATATATATATATATATATATATAATATATATATATATATATATATATAAGCTACAAGGAGAGGTGGTTCAATATAAATATGAATAATATTTTTGGATATCAAATCAACAAATTTCTTCTCTGTCTCTTTCTCCATTTCACTTCCCCTCTGTTTCTCCTTCTCTTTACTTGACCATTCTCTCTGTCTAAATCACCTTCCCATTCTCCTCTTTCTTCCCTGTCTCTTACTCATTAAGCTAGCATTTTTATTAAAACCACAATGACACCAATTCACCTAATAGCCAAATTAACCAACAAACAAATGATAAAATCAACTATAATCATGATTCACTTTCTAGATTTGTATATATTTATCATTTTAATATTTAAACTTAAAAAAGTACTTGTGGATGGTGCAGTTCTTGGATGGCTGAGAACATACTTGATTAAGAGTTCAGATGGTACATATCAGGAATTTTGTTTCAAGTGAGATTAAAGTTCATTCAGGAGTACCCCAGGGTTCTCATTTGGGGCACCTGTTATTCAACATATTCATCAATTATATACACCACTGCTTCCAGCACAGTTCACATCTCCTTTTGGTGGATGATCTACATTTTGCACAATTATCTTGATCTTCAGTATTGTTTTAAGAAGTTTTAAACTTTTTAAAACAATCTCTAATAAGAAAGATGCAGTCGAATTGCAAGATGATCTAAGATCAGTTATGCCATGGTTTAACGATTCAAAAATTACTCTTCATGTTAATAAAGGTTCAGTAGTTTCATATACACGAAAACTCAATAAAGTTATTGAAGATTATTATATTAATGATGATCGAGTTGAGAGAGTGAGTGTTATGAAGGATCTTACAGTTAAATTCTAAATCAACATGAAGTTCAATATACACTTTTATGAAATATCTAACAGAAATATCATGCTTTGGGTTTTGTCATTAGAAATAGCAAAAATTTCAAAATAAGCACAATTATAAAACTCTATAAAGCCCTGGTGAGACCACATACAGAGTATGCTTCAATCACCTGGTCTCCTACTGCATTTTCAAACACAAGAAATTATTGAAAAAGTGCAAAAACGATTTTTAAGATTTCTGTAAGGAAAATAAGAAATATCTGTAAGTGGTCTCATACAGGGTAATGTTAAACTCATTTCAGTTGCAGTCACTTGCCTCTAGAAGAAACAGCCAGGCCATTATGTTCATATACTTGATTGTTAACATTATTAAATACACAAACTGTGGTTTAATTGACTTTATTTACTTTAGAGTACCCACAAGTAGGTTAAGGATAACCAACCTAAATCTATTCTTTACAAATTACTATAGAAACATATCACCAATAAACAAGATGTTAAAAATTTGTAATGAAGTATTTAATAGACTGACTCATGTAGAGATATTTAATGTAAAAAGCTGTGAACTTAAGACATTGCTTGCTCATCAGCACTAGGTTTAAGGGGTTTATTGTATTTGTTTTCTTATTGTATTATTAATGTTCGTTTCTTTCATTTATTTTATTTTTTTGTCTTAAACACTTTACATGTTATTACTATTAGTCTATAGTGTTTGTAAGGTGTCTAAATAAATAATTATTTGTGAACAGTCAACCCAGACTGAACTATTTTATGAGTGCATTGAACATTGTGCTATTTTTCATGGATTTTACTTTTTATTTGGTATAGTTCCACTCTTATTGTTACATTCTCATATATAGCTTTTATTATCATTTCCTATTAATGATCCACACAATAATATCACTCCATTTTAATAAGAAAGAGTTGAGTAATAGTTAAAAATGTCTTTTTGAATAAAAAAAATAATATTAATCATTAAAGATTGCCCCAGGTATGTACTATACTCAAAAAGGAAGTTGGGATATTTATTGTAGATATTAATATATGGAATTAAGATTAAAAGTATCTTAAACCACAAAAAGCAATATAACCTAGGGTAAATGTCACCATAAAATAAATTTAAAGAGAACCCATTATGAAATATATATGTAAAATCAGATCAGAACACCACAAATGCTTGATTCATCAGCAAAACTAAATCTAAACTTGCATTTAAATTTAATTAATAATATATACACAAAAAATAGTAAATTTTGCAAAAATAAAAGAATTATTCAAATATTATGTAAATAAATCTCTACAAACTCATTTAAAATTCACAAATTTTTTGGTATGTACAATTTAAATATTAGCAATTTGTTAATAGTGTTAACCTTCAATGATTTGGCCATGGCTTACAGAAGTATTGTTATTTGAAGGTCGCCTTTATACATCTTTAACAAAGAGCAGATATGTGAGAAAAACATAAAATTACCCATAAATAGCTGTACATAAGCGACAATGTAAATATTTAATTATCTTTGCAATGAACTAAAACATCAATAAATTTATTATATTTATATATTAATGATTCATTCTAATTAAACATAGTCCAACCATTGAAACGGCATAAGGGTTGAAAATAAATACCATAAACTAAACAGAATATTACTAACAAATGAAATTAAAATATTAAAACACTATATTTTTAGAATTTGATATGATTAATCAGTTACCTTTTTTTCTCCATAAATGACATGTTCTTTAGACGCAAGAATCTGAATATCTAAATCGTAATTTAAACAAATTGCATCAATATTTGGGTGAACATCTACTGATCCTGGTTTGCGCTCTCTGCAAAATTCAAATTTATTAAACAATTTCGATTCTTGTCTTTTATCTTTAACTTACGTCCTCATGAATTTAGCATCCTCCGGTTCCATTTCAAAAATGATATTGCAAATGTAAATAATACAATAATATACGCCTTTAAATGTTATCAGCAGAAACACAATAAAAATATTAAAACAAATTATTTCAATTACCATGCAAACTTCAAAATTTGTTGTAAATGGACAAATGTCAAGTGACGGTTTTGTTGATATTAACGTCACTGTCAGTCACTATCACCTTGACTGTTCTTCTTTTTAATCCATGTATTATGTATTTGAAAACCAGTGTGAAGTTGAACTTACTTGCTTGTCAGTGTCACACTAACCAAAAATCATTAAATCATTCCAACAATTTCAATAAACTCTAAATTCATTAATATTTTAGTTGGTTTGATAGAATAGTCGATAGCTCACTGTGTTCATAAAAATGGGAAACTTTAGACGTAATTAGTTAATTTAGACAAATGATATACATTTTTAATAAATATTTATATTGTAGGGGACCTAGAAGAACTAAAGAAGTTTAGAGATAGTAATGATAGAAAAAGCAGAGAAGTAGTTAATATTTGGAACAGTTCTATTCATTCCAATGTAGACAAGCTAGGAAAAGAGAGTAAGATATATTAAATAATAATAAGAAGTAAGATAATAATAATGATATTCTTTCTATGAATACATTAGTGGGATAGTTTAGAAACACAAATAAATAAAAATCTAGAAAACCGGAAAAGACTGACTGATGCAATATAGTCCTGTTCCCCCAGTGCGACAGAGAAAACTTACACAAAGCATCTCTGCATCCCTTTCTAATAAGCCAGGTTTATTGACCACGTGACCTTCTCATTAGTCATTTTGTTCATGTAGTAGATGAACCTGGAAATTAGAAAGAGATGCAGGGACTGTGCATCAGTTTTCTCAGTTGCACTGATCAGTCTATCTTGTATTATATGTATATGCCTAAACTAATCATTTACCAAAGTGATAGGATTTATGATTAGTTGAGTATTATTATCAATACTTTCCAGAACACATTATTCAAATTACTAAAATGTAAAATAAATACATTTTCAAGGAATAAATTATTATATTTTTGTCTTTTAGAACATGTTGTCCTGGAACAAGTTTGCATGGCAGCACTGGATTCATTTAACCTGAAAATAGCAGAAATTTGTATTAAAGAGTTGTACCAAGAATTTCCAAATAGTTGCAGAGTACAGATATTAGAATCAATGTTGCATGAAGCAGATGAGAATTTTGATAGAGCTTTACACATATTAAAAAATATCATCAAACTTGATGCTACAAATAGTTCTGCCAGGAAGAGGAAAATCGCTATACTTAAGTCACTTGGAAGGAATTCTGAGGCTATTAAGGAATTAACAGAGTATTTAAAAGTGTAAGTCAGTATTTTGCTGTATCATTCTGTCTCTATAACTTCAGATCCAGCTTTCAAACACCTTTTACTGTATTTTTGTGTAGCATGTTCACTTTAATATATATATAAGGTTCTTGAACTCCTAAGTGGAGCATAGAGCTTCAGTGAAAACGTGCCATCGGGTTCTATTTTGCACTAAGGCCTTCACCTCATTCCATTTAATAAGTATCTCTATTTGCAGTGGGTGCAAGACATTGCACTAAAACCAAAACTATTGTTTCTTATTGACTATGTTTTAGCAGTAGTTTGAACTGTGTAGGTTTGTAATGATGTTATGCATGTCTTACATATTTCAATTTTAATCTTTAGGATCATATATGCAAATATTAGCTAAATGATGTCTATGATCGTAATTGATTTGGAAGATTAAATGTGTCAGATATGTTTTAAAAATACATAATAAGTATTTTTTTACAGATTTATGGCTGATATAGAGGCATGGCAAGAGTTGAGTGAACTGTATTTAACTGAATTTGATTATAACAAAGCAGCTTTTTGTGTTGAAGAACTTATATTGCACAATCCACACAATCATCTACTACATCAAAGATACGCTGATATTAAGTACACCCAGGGTGGATTGGAGAATATTGAAATTGCCAGGACATACTATTATCAAGCCTTAAAGCTAAATCCCAACAATATGAGAGCTATGTATGGAATTTACCTAGTAAGTTTCTTTAAGCTATAAATTAAGCTCTTCTCAAGTTTCAATCGTAATTAATACTTTTTGCCTTTCAGACTTCTTCGGCATTGTTAAACACCCAAAAAGCAGTAACTGGAAAGAAAAAAGATGCAGTAAACAAACTCTTAGATTGGATACTAAAAGAAATCAAGCAGAGATATGTTGAAAAACAACAAATAGATGCATTAAAAGAAGCAGTATCTGCATTAGAAATCTGATTCAGTATTTATTTGAGTTTGCTTTTAAGTGTTTAAATGTATGTCATGGATGGTGTTTACAGAATTGTTTAAATATGTTATTTTTTTAATGAATTTTCTTTTCAAATGCTCTCAATAACTAGATTTACAAGGAATGTTCCATAATTTTTTAGAAAAAAGGAAGCCACAAATTACATTTGCATAGTTTTTATTTCTTTTCAGATTATTCTTCCTTTATTTCAGTATATTCTTCCTTCATTAATTTATTTCTTTTTTTTTTTAACATTCATTTCATGTCTTTCATAATCTATCATTTCATCTTTTCCCATATCCCAAGTTTCTTGTTTAACTGAGCAGTATTTTTTCATAAATCTAGAGGGATAAGTATTAACATATGCTGGACTATTTTTGTTGGTTTGTGCCTCTTTTCAAATAACCTAACCAATTATTCTTGTTTAGTTTCAGCAATTACATGATATGTTCAACATGTTAACAATTCTGAATATGTTCTATGCAAATTCGTACCAATATACTCTCATATTTTAGTTCTTTAGTGTTACAACTAACATATAAAATGTTTCACAAGATTTTACTTATTTTATTTTAAGTTCTCCTAAAAGAAGCACTTGATGTAAAAAAAAAACGTCTGAATCAGATTCTCAAAGATCTCATATTGACTATAAATCGACAAATCAGTACATAACACTGGAGAATAAAGGATATATTGTGGTAAAAAGTTATGTCACATGTTCGCCAACTTCAAATTGTTGACCAACAAAATATGAAACTTCTAAAATAATATCACTAAGCCCAACTTTTGTTAACTGTTAAAAAGGTGACAATGGACACAAAAATTATGTATTTTTCAGGTTTCTCATGGACTACTACCAAAATTTCTCAATGTTTTTATTGAGAATGAATTGCAAATCAATATTATATATCAGTGAGCATTTGAAGGGACTTTGTTTCAATTTTATGTAAGAGATTTTTAATGGAAATTAGTTAGTTTTAATTTTATTTAAAATTTTGTTATATTTTGAACCTTAAATATATATTACAATAAAAAAAAGTAGTTTTTTATCAAAAAATGCAATAATGACACTGGCTCTTGTCTGGATTCTAGGTGTCAATTCACAATTCTCTTAGGTCTAGCTTGTTTAGACAAGTGTTTATATCTAGTCACTTACTTCTTGGTCACCTTTCTTCTGGTATTACTGATATACTCTTTACAAATCTGACACCAACTCAACAAAAAAATTTTGCAAATGCATTCATCTTTAGTTCTGAAAGGGCTAAAAGATTTCAAAATCAACAATCTTTTTGATGTTTATGAGACTGCAGTCTTTATTCAGCATAAGACCATATTTTTTGCCAATCTTGTTTAGAAAAACTAAAGATAAAAAAGTTAAGATTTGACTAAAATCAATTAAGTGAAAATTATGCTGCAATACTTTTGAGGTAGGTTGGTAAAGTGAAATATGGAGTGGCAGATATAATTTTAATTGTTAACTTATAAAAATGTAAGACCCATATAAGACAGCTTTTAAATATAAATTGAATGTCCTTGAAAAGACATTAAAATTAATTCTTTATATTTTCCCATTGATCCGTGGGATAGGCTTCCCCTATTTTTGAATAAATAAACTTCTTCCAGAAGGACTTCTGGTACATCTTCTTGGTAACTGATTACTTCTTCAAGGGTCAGGTGCTTTGTATAGTTCTCTGTAGAATTTAGTTGTATTATTTCATTTCTGTCTGTAATTTCCCAATTATTAATGCTTTTCTTGTTTTCTTATAGTTTTTCCTGTTTTTGATTGCATTTTCTACTAGTCTTTTATTGTATTGTCTTATATTATTATATTGATCTAAATATGGGAAGATATTAAGCCTCATTCATGAAAGGCATACATTGATAGCCACCAATTCTTAGAAGGCTTGGAGACTTTTCAAAGAAACATATACCTGGAGACCAAACTGTTAAATAAAAACTGCAAATGAAGGGTACAGGGCCAAAAGGGGGCAAGTCGCAATTTTTCATAAATAGATCTAGTGGTGCCATCTTGTAGCAATTTTAACGTAGAAGTGGTTAGCGACTGGTTACACGTCCTAAAAGCGCTTAGCTCCCGTGAAATACTAATTCTAATTTACGCATACACCACCAATAGGGGGCAAGTCCTTATCAGGCAGGTCCTAAAAGGGTAAAGTCCATATAAACAGCTAATAGACGTTAATCTAATACGCGCAGTTTTGAGTTAGGTTCGTCGGTTTAGTTTGTTTTCATTGTTTTTTAAATGATTTAAAAGTAAATAACAATAAATACAGAAAACAATAGTAGTGGAAATGAGACTGAAGTAGTGCCTAAACAGAATGAATAAAAAAAGGAAAAAGCACGGCAGAATGAGAGATGTCATGAAAAAAATTAGACTGCAGAGTCACGAGGTAGGTGCAACCTGTAATTGTAAACAATGTTTTCAAAATGTGCCCGAAGAAGCAAGAAAAACTGTACTCAAAAATTTTAACACAATGACTTCTATTAATGAGCAGAACTCATACTTATGTGGATTGATTACAGTATTGCTTATTCGCTGAAGAAGGCCTAGGAAAAATGAAAACGAAGCAAATTTGAGAAGTGCTGCATATTCTTACAGGGTATTTTTAGCACTGATAATAGCTTAAAAGAAATAAATATTTGTAGACAAGCTTTTATGTTTATTCATGGAGTAAAGAAAAAAAATAGAGATATTACAAAATTCACTAAAAATGACTGGAGTCGCCCCTAAAGATAAAAGGGGAGGAAATAAAAACCATCCTAGAAAATTGGAATCCAACGTTCTTGTAGCAATATACGAACATATAAAGTCATTTAGACAACAAAGATGTTCAAAATGTTTTGCGAGTTGAACCCTTCTATGAAAATATCTTACGAGTCTTACAGAACAGTCTTTAATACAAAATTTAACATAGCCTTTGGATATCCCAAAACTGATACATGTAGTTCCTGTGATGAGTTTCTTATAAAAATAAAATCTCTTCGGTCTGATATTTTAAACAGTAGTTTCGATCTTGCTGAAAATGAACGCTTGCGGAAATACGCCAGCTTACGATACAAAATGATGTACACAAAAGAAAGGCTGAGGTATTTTACAGTAGAAAAAGAGCTGCGAAGAAAAAAACTCGAACCTCTGTGACTCACGAAGCTATTTGTCTCGATTTTGGAAAAAATCTCAGTGTCCCAAACATAACAACAAACGATGTTTACTATAAGAGCCAGCTGAACGTCTATGCCTTTAATGTCCACATTCTATTTACAGCAAAAAGTGTGTTTTACATTTACCCGGAAACAATTGGCAAAAAGGGAAGCGACGATGTATGCTCAATGCTGAATGACTTTCTTTGGAATTTTCTCGATATACAAGTAAGATCGCTTGAAATATTCTGCGACTCGTGTGGGGGACAAAATAAAAATTACACCATGTTTCGTTTTTTGCATTATATTGTCCACAATACATGTAGACTTGATTATGTTAAAGTTACGTTCCCTATTCGTGGCCATGGAACCGGATAAAAATATGGGCTTAATAAACTCCAAACAACGAGCTGAGATTCCTTTAGATTGGGTTGAAATTTTTAGAAGTGCTCGTGCAAAACCATCGCCCTTTGACGTTGTGGAAATAGATCAATCCTACTTTTGAGCATGGACGAATTTTTTTAATACGAAAACAGATTATTTGAAGAAATGTCCTTTCAGTTCCCG
Source organism: Diabrotica balteata (assembly GCA_918026665.1). Taxonomy (NCBI): domain Eukaryota; kingdom Metazoa; phylum Arthropoda; class Insecta; order Coleoptera; family Chrysomelidae; genus Diabrotica; species Diabrotica balteata. The sequence continues at coordinate 7,832,996 of OU898276.1, read as the reverse complement.
TCCAATTCGAGAATTAGAAATACATCAACCTGATAACCTGCCTAAGAATTAAAATTATTTCATATTAATAACTTTTGTCTACTTGTCATTTTAACTTGTTTTTTTTTTGGACTTGGCCCCTTTAGGCCAATAATGTTTGGTGGTTTGACCAATTAAAGCTTCTGTTCTATTTTTTATAATATCAATATAAATTTAATTTCTTCTGTGTGTTTCATTAATTACTTAAGTAACTGATCTAATCAATAGAGGTCATGATTACCATCAATAATTTATCAATAACTGGTTTTAAAATTTAAACTTTGTTTTGTACGAAATAAACATTTGGTGACTTAGCTCTTTATGGACCTGTACCCTTCAAATGTTAAAACTTGTACATACACTAGGGATAACAAAAACTTCCTTAAGCATACCACTATTTTATTATTTGAAATTAAATACAAATGTAAGTAAATATGTAAATGAAAAAAAAACTACAATGAATAGTCTACTACTTCTTTTGTTTGTCTTCAGACTTTTCATCCTTTTTCTTATCTTTGAGACTTCCCACTGCTTGGCGGATTGCTTCAGATTGGGGATCTACACCAGGAAGGTTCTCTAGGACACTCTGAAGGAAAGCTGGGTCATTCATCACTTCTGAATAGTCTTCATCTCCTTCAACTTCCATAGGCTCCAACTAAAATCATTACACATTATGTATATGTAGAAGTCATACTGTGTTTGACCTTGAACTAACCGTCTAGAAATATTTAATTTTAAATTACTTTACCTTGGAGGCTGAAGCACCAGCAGAGTTTTCCTGGGCATCCTGCATGGACATTTGCATAGCAAAAGCAATCTGTTCTTCTTCAGTCATGTTCGCAAAATCAACAGGAGCTCTAGCTACTGTTACATTTTGTTCATCCCCTTGTTCCATTGACATAGCCAGAGCTCTTTCCAATAAAGCTTCCTCACTAGGTTCTTCTTTTAGAGCTGCATTTCCCTGTAAAATAAGTTTTTTGTTTATTTGTTGAAAGTATAAAGAATATAGTGTAGATGATAATTTTATAAATCTTTTCCTCAACTGACAATGTACAAAAATATTTACTATACTTTAGTATTACTATAACCTTTACATATAAGAATTTGATTACCTCAGTTTTTGGTCCAGATTCAGTATTAGAGGCATCTTTAGCTCTTCTAGCTTCATCTTCTTGTCTCTGGCGTTGTTCTTCCATAGACACACGAAGAGCCAAAGCCAATTCTGGATCTTCATTAGGATCGACCCCAAATTCAAACCCTGATCCTCCCAAACCAGTTGCACCTGTACCATCTTCACCTTGTATAATTGGAGAAGAAATCAAAGCATCAGATAGATGAGGACCTGGGGGAACTGTAACTAAATGGCTGCTAGTGCCATCTTTACCATTTAGGGTATTAACAAATGTTGTCAAAACCTGAAAGATTGTGAACACGATTAAATAAACGTTAAAAGCTATTTCACAATATCACTTTACCTCTGAATTGATTGAGTCTTCCCCAAAACTGATAAGATCTACATTAACCTTTTCTTTCTTTAGCTTCTTTGCTAATTTAACTAACTCTTTTTCTTCGCTAGCTACAGGACTTCCGACAAAAGCTACAATGCGCATTTTGTGATTCTTTCCTTGACGATGTTTTAGAGCTAGGTGAGCTATTCTGATACCAGTATGTAAGTTTATTTCCCCGTTTGGTTGAACTTGATGTAATTTAGATAAAATACGACCCACATCACTGGTCAGTGTTGCTAGGACTTCTACCTTTGCCAACGTTAACAAACCAACATTATTCTCTGGATTTGATCTTGTTTTAGAATGACATACTAAATTTACTGCATCTTGTTGAGCTTGGAGTCTACTGGGTAGGAAATCTCCATTCCTCATGTAGTCGCTATTATCGACACAAATCATAGTACTTTCTAACACCATTTTTACTGTTCTCAGAGCTGCTTCATACAAAAATATTCGACAAAATCTTTTCTAATTTTCTATTGATATTAAATGACTAGCACTTTCAACACAACTAACTGACAGTTCGACAGTTGTCAAAATTAAAGCTGCTTCTTTTTTAAAATGATAAATTTTCCTATAAATTTAAGCCTGCATTAGAAAATGGTTGAGTTAATTTAAATAGTAGATGTTTACTATAGTTTTTGTACCTTGACTGGTTTATCAAACTGTGAAGTATTACGTAAAATATATATAACTGCTAAAATAAGCGTTTTGTGGCTGAATACATCCGTACAGACTTGTACAAACATAAAGAGAACTGAATACCACACTGAATGCAAAACAGAAAACATTAACCACAGCACACTCACAACTAGCAGTGCCAGTCCTGTATTAAAAACTAAAACGCCAATTGGTACATTGCCTAGTGCCAGGGTGCGTAACTATATATACATGACGGTAATTTCAAAAGGTACGTAAAATTACCTATACTTCATCTAAATTACATACCAATGCACGTCATTATCTACGTCAGGGATCGAAGTTGACATAGTTGCCAAAGTATAAAAAAATCCTGACTCCATTTTAAATAAAATAGATCACATAATTATTGCAAAAGTATTACCATCTCTTTACAACGACTATTTAAATTATTACGTGACATTTTTTAAATAAAACACCCTAATTTTGTTCTAAAAAGAACAGAGTTTATTAAATAGGTAAAAATATAAAACAAGAGGTATTCACTTTAAAATTCAAAATAATAAAGTGTCAACACCGCAACTGTCAAATAAGTGTTACCAATTTATGCCAAAATTTCACCTTCGTTTGGTTACAATTACAGTGTGTTCCGAACAAATGTTCTTCATAAAAATGCTTTATAATGCATTTATACAAATTAAATGAAACATATTATTGTGTATTTCTTTAAGTTAACATTAATGGGAAAATTTTTAAATATTATTTCTACGCGTATATAATAAAATATGTCTAGTGGCTGTAATGCCAGTGTACTCGGCAAAGTGATTCTAAACAAGAACACACCTACCGCCTAAATATTTCGTGTTGGTATCATGTGACGTCACGGGCTCTAACGCCGATGACGTGCATCGGTATGTAAATTAGATGAAGTGTAGGATTGTAAACTCATTTTAAAGGAAGGGAAAATCAATATAGACATAAGCATTGATTATAAACCACTACCCAGTAGTGGTTTATAATCAATGACATAAGTCAATAATAAAGAATCAGGATTAGATATACTAAAAAGAGGATCGTGAAAGAAGAAAACGTGAAACTTCTATAAAAACGTCTAGAAAAAAAAAGATACTGAAAACAATCTTAAATCATGGATTACAGAACTTGAGACAAGGCAAAACATATTTTTAAAATTCAGTAATGTAATCAGATGTTCTTAAGGAAAAACAACTAATTCTGATGTATAAACCTTTAGTAGAATCTCTTTTTCAGCATGGTTTACTTGTGTGGAGGAATTTACAATAATGTATTATACCTATACAATTACTCAAAATAATTTAAAAAAGTAAATTATATTCAACCCATTTTTAATATAGTATATTTGTTTGATTTTTTCACATATATACACAAAAAATAATCTACTTCTAATATATTAATTAAGAAGTAGTGCTGTACTACTACATATATTCTGTAACAGCCTAGTATCTCCCACATTTTTTAACGATTCGATTGAATGAAATAAATAGTCATTAATAGTTTCAAAGCATTTTTTGGAATATACATAGATTATTATATTTTCAATCTTGCTGCTTTTGAGTTCATTTCAACCAGAAAAGAGAATGAATTTAAATGTAGTATTCTTAGTGACGTCATTTACTACGATTTGACGATTTATGTCAAATTACCAGACAACCTTGCCTATATACTAACCTTGACTTTAAAGTGACAACGAACAACTCTAAAGGTCGATTCAGACACATCAGTCACGTCTCGTCACCATCTCGTCACAGTGATTGCGCCGAATCGAACAATCCGTCATATAAAATATTCTTTAATACAAATATGGCGCCGGCATTCACACTCATCAGTTGACAAACAGTTTGCCAGCTGTCAGATAGTTGATAGTTCTGTGACCAAACAGGACCGGTTCGGTGCCGTGACGATGACGTGACTGATGTGTCTGAATCAACCTTTAGGAACATGGATTTTTACCTCCATGCGCAGGAACGAGTCTAGTAGTGTAACATACGGAAGGGTGCAGAAATAAAAACGTGCGTAAGCCTTGGCTATCCTTGGTACCAATCTACTAGGTTTAATGTATCTGTGATCTGTGTCAAAGACAATTGGTGTAACGTGTAAATCATAGAGAAATAAAAAAGTGGTCTTTGACACAGACACCACACAGACACAGATCACCTACGGTCTGTGGTGCTGTGTTGCCAATGTCCGGATAATTATCCGATTTTCGGATAATTTCGTGGACCATCGGATAATTTTCGGATTGAACAATTTTTTGGATAATTTCGGATAATTCATGGGTCTATCGACTTTTTATTTTTAAATATAATTTAAATTTTTATAAGCTTAAATAGCTAAATTTGCGAATGTACATAGAACTCCAAATTCTATTCTTATATAATCCAAGATGATGGAACCTATGAATTATTTCAGCGCCCTCTGTTGATAAATAGTATAGTTTTGGTTGACTGTTTTACTGTACAAGTTTTACTGTACAAAAATCCAGGGATCTTTGAAATTGACAAAACAAAAATTATTTCAATCCAAGTCTAAAAGGTCGAAGTAGTCATGTAATTCCCCTGTGGCACTTTCTCTATACTTTTGCCGATTATGTATGTAAACAATAAGTATTTTTAATATAGGTTTAAAGAGTTAATAATTTGTTAATTTGCTGTATTTATGTATTATTTGTTGTTTTTTATTTAAATAAATATATTTCTATCAAACTAAACTTGTTTTCTTGCCATCATTTGTCATATTAATTGTCATCTGTCAATGTGTCACTGTCAACTGTCAATGTCAATTATTCCATTTAATTAGTCTTCTTTTTCGATTTTTATGAATTCGGATAATTTCGGATATTTGGTTTCTAACATTCGGATAATTTCGGATATTTTGCTCCCAACATTCGGATAATTTCTAGTTTTGCGTTGGCAACACTGCTGTGGTGTAACATTAACCTAAGTTTTAATGTCAAATATTCACGTGTGATTTGTTTTATGTTTTTCAATTGCAATTGTGTATTTTGGATTAATTTTTAAATAAAATGGGTAAAAAGAAGCGTGGTCGTTCAGTTAAAAAGAATTTAAACCAGAATATTGAGTCCAATGATATTGTTCAAGCGCCACATTCATTTGTTATCCATAGAGGAATTTCAGGAGGCAATACTTTAGAATTAACTAAAGACTTTAGAAAAGTTATGGAACCTTTTACAGCCTCTTCTCTAAAGGTGAGTTAAAATATGACTTTATAATCGTATAATTCAAACAAGGCTTACAATTTATTTTAGGAGAGGAAGAAAAATACTATTAAAGATTTTGTATCTATAGCTGGCCCCTTGCATGTATCACATTTGTCAATATTTTCTAGAACAGAGCTAGGAATGTATCTAAAAATTATGAGGCTTCCAAGAGGACCAACATTAACTTTTAAAATCCACAATTATTCATTAGCAAGAGATGTAGTATCATCTTTAAAGAAACAAAGAGTGGTCGAAGGTGCTTTCAAACACTCTCCCCTAATAGTTTTAAATAGTTTCAGTGGTGAAGGCCTGCAACTTAAGCTAATGGCTTCAATGTTCCAGAACATGTTTCCTACTATAAACTTGACTAATGTGGATTTGAATACAGTGAAGAGATGTGTTTTGATGAATTATAATCCTACTACAAAATTAATAGATTTTAGGCACTACAGCATTAAGGTAGCTCCTGTTGGTATTTCTAGGGGTGTCAAGAAAGTCGTGCAGGGTAAAATACCTAACTTGTCTAGGTGTAATGATATTACAGAGTTTTTTACCAAGTAAGTACACATAATGGATACCACAACATATTTATACTAGCTTGTGATTAGTATTCTTAGGTTAGATTTTTGTTTTTCTCTATTGCTATCATTTTTTAGACCATTCTGAACTTTTCTACTATATGTAGCTCATACTGTTCCCAATTTTTCATTTATCTAGTTATATTCTTGTCGGTATATATTGTTTTTCTGTTGCTAAGCTAAGTTTAAGTATAGTTCTTAGCACATATTTTACAAACATTATCTGTCCTTTTTTTCACCTCCAACTTTGGTTGTTAAGGATAAAATTGATGCTTATTTGCTTTTTTCTCTAATGTGTTTGTATTATTTTATTGAATTATTAAAAGTTCTTATCAATGTTCTTCTCTTTTTTCAACAATTTAATTTATAGGGCTGGTATGATGTCAGAAAGTGAAGCAGAAGAAGATCCACAAAACCATGTGATACTGGCACAAAAATTAGCATCTAGAGGAAATGTAGAGTCTGGAAAATCTGCTATAAGACTAAGTGAATTAGGCCCAAGGTTGACATTGCAACTTATTAAGATTGAAGATGGTCTTCTTGATGGTGAAGTCTTGTATCATGAATTGGTACACAAAACTGAAGAAGAGAAGGAAGAAATACAAAAGAAAAGAGAACAAAAAAGGTCAGTAGCTCAATTACAACAATAATGGAGGTAAAAAAAGTTTTCGATTTTTTCTAGGAAATTAAAAGAGAAGAGGAAAAAGGTGCAAGAAGCCAACAAAAAGGCCAAAGATGATGCTAAACAGAAATTAAAAGAAAATTCCATGAAGGGTATACTAAAGAATAAAGAAAATGAGGAATCTAAGGATGCTGAAGATGAAATAGACAAAGATGATGATACTCAGTACTACAAAGAAGATGTTGGAGAAGCACCTGATGCAGGTAAGTCAGACTAAAATTAAACTAAACTGTTCCCCTGTAAGTTTTCCCTAAACTCATCCTACTGCTTCTAAGAATGTTTTATAATTTAAGGAAACAATTTGCCAAGATCATTTTTATTTTTAGATTTGTTCACTTCGAAACCTGGAGGAAAAAGGAAGTTTGAACCATTGCATTACAAAAATAAAAAGAGAAAATTGGATGAATCTGATAATCCTCAGCATAAAAATAATGAGAAAGGTTTCAAGGACAAAAGGAAAAGTTCAAAACCAAGTTTCCAAGTTAAGAATAAATTCTCGAAAGGATCATTTAAGGATAAAAAGGGGGACAAACAGCCATTTAAAAGAAAAAATAAATTTAAAAACCAGGATAAAACAAATTCACGGAATAGGGATCAAAGGCCAATAGGAGGAAATTTTGCAAATAAGAATAAAAAGAATTTTAAGTCAAAAAACAAACGATAAGTATAGAAAATTCAATAAAACAATAATATATTAACAGTTTTTCTTTGACTTCTACTTTTCTTTTCCTACCGTGTCCTTGCAAGTTTCCAATTAATTAATAAAGGGAATACATGGAATAGGGATTCAACATGTCAATAGGAAGAAATTTTGTAAATATGGACAAGATTTTTATATAAAAAACAAATAAAAAGTATAAAAAAATTTAATAAAACAACACATTAACCACCTTTCTTTGCCCCTTCATATTTCTTTCTATCTTCCTCCCTTATTTTAGCTTCCTTTGTCCTCCGTTCTTTTCTAGTCTCTTCTCTAGCAACATAATATTTTTCCCTAAAATCAGTAATATCGTGGTCGTATGTTTCCAATTCTTCCTGAGATGGATCTTTAATTTTCTCAAAGGTTAATAATCTCCTAGAGGTGACCTTTGTTAGAACCTGTTCACAATTTGCTACTAATTTAAAGCAAGGATGCGAGGGTAGACATTTTTCATCATAGTCTTCCCTAAAATAGTGACGTTTTTATAGGTGACATTAATTTTGGTATCTTAAATCATACTATTCTTTGTTTCAAGTTAAGAAAATAACATTACGCTTATGGAGATCAGTGTTGCCAAAACTCTCAGACACTCTCTTTTGCACGGATGTTCAAGATATTCCCTTTGCTTAATTTTTGAATTTTCATTTTCAATTAACATTTAACTGTAAAGTCAAAATAACTACTAAATAATAGCCTTATTATCATTATGTAGTCAGAGAACGACATAAAATAGCTGACATACGCACATCGTATTATTTTAAGTTGCAATTAGTAATTAGATATACGCATTCCAAGCGGTCAATATTTTCTACTGATTTCTATGATTCATGGCATATCGTATTCTCACCGAAAAACAAATAAACTGTCGTTACTATAATTAAAATAAGATAAAATAAAATTATCTTTTGTAAATATTATTTATCTAATTAAAATAATTTTCCCTACTTTTCATCTCTTGTTTCGAATGGGCACTTTTGGTCAATTACGTTAAAAAACATGAATTAAATGTTTGTGGAAACGAAAATACAAATGATACAACTCTAAATTGTGCTTGTGTGTGTCGTGGCAACGCCGCGTTGCTATCGTCCATAAGAAATACATGGCTCTATCTCCGCAATGTTATTTTCTAAACGTGGAACGTAGTATAGAGCCACAATAAATAATTATACTTGACTATTTTCTTATTTAGTTTTAATATTACATTATTTTCAAAATCTTATCTAATAACACATTTGTAAATAGGCTATTTATTCAAAACTGACTAAAATATTGTTTGGATTACATTCAATGAATTCAAAATAAATTTGTATAAGTCATTTTCCTTGATAATCTGTTAAATATTCTTTAACTTGAATAAAGTTCTATATATCTTCTTTTCCAAAGACTTCCTTGGTCATTAATTCTATTTAGGTTTTCATCAAGTATGTATACTGTTTTGTTCTAGAATAATATTGAATTTATTTAAGGATATATTTCTTTGTTTGCCATAAATATGGTACAAATAGTTCAACCAAATCAGAATTTGATGTTATATCAAAAAGTAACTCTTCAAATAATTACCACATCTTATTCAAGCAAAAATAAATTTAATCTATGAGACTTTACCTTTTTTTTGATAGATAAACTGAGTATATAAATTTTTTTTGAATTCTATTACTCAAATAAGATGGATGTAATTTCAAGTCCTTTGGTATGATATAATGGTAGGCCCATACTGGTTTCTTAATATTGTTTTAAAGCAATTTTCTTGTGGCATCATGTTAACTTATCTATAAACTTATAAAACACCTGTATTTACCTGAAGACTGGAAACCAACATACAACACATCCTCCAATCTTTAAATGCTTAGCTGAAAACAACAATATATCTTTATATATATTAGAAATGCCATAATCGATTTTCGCTGGAATGTGTGTTGGTAAATGCTCTTCTTTTATTTTGTAATTTTCTCTAGTGGTTCCTATTCTTTCAGTGGATTCTCTAATTCCATAAGGTGCTAAAAGAAAGTTAATATTAAGGCATTGGTCTTCGTACTTACAGATAGTGTTTAGGGCATTTAGGTATCTTTCTTTCAAAGGCGATCAGATGGTTCATATATCAGTTACAAAATAGATGCACCAAACATTCACATCCTGATTCAGACTAACTGATAGTCCAAGACCAATATAAAAGGCTATACATGACAAGCAAACTCAGTAGAAAACAGTTAGTGAAATGTCTGGAAGAAATAAGCTAAAACCACCAGTCATGGAAGCCTAAATTCCTTGAATATACATTTTGGACATGTATACTTACGATCAGTTAAAATGGCGTCGAACTTAAAGTTGTTTTTCCAGAAGGACATGGAAAAATCATTGACCATTACATCTAAATATCTGTGCTGTAAGTTATACTGCTCCATGTTGGCCCTTATGCTTTCATCTTTTGCTCTAGACTAAAAAACATATTTAGATGTTTCCAAACAAGATGAATAAGTTTTAATAAAATATTTTGACAAGATGTAAATAAAAAAAACATTTAAACTTCCATTTAAGGCATAACAACTTTATGTACAAGTATTTTCTGATTTTAATTGTTAAATATGGTTCATACATGTGAAAACACCACATTGCTTATTACACCCTCAGTACATATTGATTTTGATGACAATGTATTCTGTAGCATTATAAATACAAGGCCATTTAGAAAACAAGAACTGTGAAAAGTATAGAAAAATATAACTTACCTTCTGAGATATTCTGGAAGGCCTTGTCCTTGCATGAAGCATTAAGTAATCAATGTCTGTACCAAGAACATAACCACCAAACTGAGCAGCTGCTACTAAAAGAGAGCCAGATCCCACAAACGGATCTAATACAATATCCCCTTCTTTTATTTTTGCTTGATTCGCCATCAACAGGGACAGTTGAGCATCCATACTTGTATTTCCAATGAATTTTCTCGTTTTGAGTGATAATTTTTTGATTAACTGACGCAATCCATTGGCTATCTAGAAATAAAAGAAGTTTTGGCAAATTACAAACCCCACATTGTTGATGACCCGAGATGTTAGTTGTACTTACCCATTTTCCAAAAAATACATCATACGGTAATTCTGGGGGATCGTTGGCTCTGATGCCATAATATTCAATATATTGTAATGTTGTATCAGGATTCTTCAAATTAACTGATCCTAAAACAGGTAAGTAGCTAAAAGCCTAAAAAATATGAACTATAAGTAAAAAACTCATCAGTAAGTACACTACATTAGTATAGAAAGAGAGTGAGAGAGAAAGGGAAGTTATTGTTTTTAAAATGAGTTTACATTTATAAAACACAACATGGTATAGTACAAACAAGGCACAAGATACATTAAAATACCAATTAAAAAATTTCCATAATTAAAAAAAATATATCAATTAGCGCAACTGTCCTCAAAAAAATCCTATATACTATAGTATCAATTAGATAATAAAACTTCATGATTGCTCCTTGGAATACAAAAATATTGCTTGAGGATCTTATATCGAGTGGTAAGTGATTAAACACTTTCTTACCAGTGTAAATAAATGATTTTTAGTTAGTTATATATAGTTAGTGATATAAGGGGAAATTGTCTGAATATCCTTTGTTTTTTAAAAATTAAGCACGCTAATTCAAGGACATACATGCAAGGAAGTGTCAAGATGACATGTTTCCTGAACAGAGGTCTGCATGATTTACCAAACTTGGCCTTGCATAAATATCTGAGTGCTCTCTTTTGTAGCATAAAATTTCTACTGAAATGATGAAGAGAACAGCTACCCCAGAAGGCAATACTGTATCTCAAATTAGATTCAATCAGGGCCACATAAACATTTTTTGCAATCTCGAAATCTAAATGGTGAGCAACTGATTTGACTGCAAAGCAACCTGATGATATCTTTTTGCTTAAATATACAGTGTGTTGCTCAAATTTAAGTTTATTATCAATATAGAGACACAAAAATTTGTTTACAGTGTTTTTGAAAAATTAAATTTCAAATGATTAGCACCACTCTACAATTTTTAGCATATCACTACTAATAATCTTGTTCAATACCATAGAGTCCTTGTTTTGTCATAAAATTGTGGTGTTATTTGCTTATATAGTAAACCAGCCATTGAGGTACTTCACAATTAATAAAGGTATTGCTAGAGTAGTGGTCATTGATTGATACAGACTAAGATCTGTCTTCTAAGTATGAACTGAACCACTTTAAAGCAGTGCCTCTAAAACCATATCTTTCCAGTTTATTAAGAAGTATTTTGTGATTGACAGTCAAAGACTTTAGATAGATCACAGAAAACTGTGGCAGCAACATGATCATTATTTAAGTCCAAATCGAGTATAGTTTATAAGTAAATCTAACGAATTATTAACAAGTACACATTTAAAACACTTGCAACACTTAAATTGTTTTGATCTACGGCCATCAAAATAGATGATAATATCCCAATGTAGTTTCTTTCTATATATTGTGTGGGAGTCAACAAACAAAAGAAGGAAGTTTAGTCAATGACAGAATAAATAATATTGCTAAGACTAATGTTTATTTTTAGGAGGTTCTATCACTTAAATTAACCAGAATTACATACCTCTAATTTCTCAACTTTTTCCTTTTGTGTAAAATGTCTACAAAATGTCTCTACTTCGATCTTGAAAGACTTGTTAGGGTTAAAATGTGATTGGAGCAAATTATGGGGGTATTTTTTCATCTTATTGTGTAGTTCTGGAACTGTATTAGCATGTGCCCACAATTCCAAGCAATTCCTTAAAGATACAGACCTACTGGCCAATAGTTTTACATCCTCTTCTGAGTTAAATTCAACAATCCAATATGGTTCCTAAAAAAATATATACAGGGTGTTTCTTTAATATGTATAAAAGTTTTAACAAATGTCAAAATATGATGATTTTGCCTACATCACAAATAAAATATTGCTTCTTAATGAATCACGGAGTTTTAATTGTAGGAGTTGACAAATATGCAAATCTCCACTACTATTTAATTTGTACTCGTGAGTATATTTTCAATGAAGCATTAATCAGCATGTAATATTTCTGTTTTTTGAATTAGAGTAAGTATTTACTTACTATATCTTTTGGTTGTTGAACAAATTTCATTTCTATATTAAAAAGTGAAAGCAGCGAGTTGATTTCCTGAAAAAATAAATTAGGATAACTTACAAAATTTAACATTAATTAATTAATTTACCGAAAAACGAAATTCTGTGTGTTCTTGTGCAAACCACAACAGATATGTTTTCCACTTGCTCATGCTGACAAATTGTTTAAATTCTTTCCAATGATCGTTAAACTTTTAAATTCTTCCTATATAAAATCAACTTTCAGAAAAGAAAAAATTATAGGAATATTTTATTACAATTAGCAAAAACATTTTAATGGAATTAAAAAAGTTAGGTTATTTTTTTAAATTTGGTCTTGATCGTCTTGTATTCAGCAACCAGCACAATTTTTTTCGTGAATAAACGAATTTTTCAAACTATAAATTCCATATCCAATGTACAAAGTATAGTCTATATAGTACAAAAACTAAAGTCAACTTACTCTTTATAAATTGTCTATCTTGGTAGCAACAAAAATATATCCAGGCTTTCAGTATTCTCTAGATGAAATGCTTTTACAGGGATCTTTCAAATTTAATCTTTAATTTAACCATATTTTCTGTCTTGCGTTTCTTTTATAATTGAACAACAAAATGTACCATAAAGTCATTAGACCAAGAGAACTGCCCACGAGATCACTCTGATAAAAGGGTAACTGCACATTTTCACAAATACAGGAGCTTAATACATCATTAAATGATTCCTTTTATATTAGATGAAGATCATGGGTATACAAAAATAAAAAATACATAAACTAAACAAATTGTTTTTAATGTTTGCCCTTATATAAAAACACTTATTTTTGTAGACAATTATCATCAACAATCTCTTTTTACAGTGGATCTTGCAAGTAGCATTGCACAATTATATGCTTATCCATTTATACTATCACAGAACTGTGATCATCTACAATTTAAACAGTCCAAATATAATAAATATCACTGCAGCTACTTCATTGATTCTATCCTTTTTCTATGTTCTTTTTTTAAGTCTTCTATCATGTTAATGGTCTCATTATTTTCCTTATAAAGTACAGATTTGGCACCTTCTACATCTCCTAACCAGTTTTCTCTAAAAATTATAAAGTAATGAAATAAATAACTTCATAAAATTTTGAGTTTTTTACCTAGTAAAGAAACCTATGCCTATCATACTTAATAAGCCTCCAAATATAAGTGGAAATCTCAATAGAGTAGTTTTAGATGGCTTCATTATTGGATTTTGATATTGTCTATTTAATTTATTATTTTTATAATAAAGTAAATTTTAAAAAACAGCCAAACATAACCTTATTCTTCTTCTTTTGTTTTCTTTGTTGCCTATGTCCTAATTCAGGAGCGCCTAAAAGGAGGACTTCGCAGATCGTGCCGTGACGTCACCAATCAGTTAGTAAACTTAAATTACTAGCGTCTAGAGCCTGACTAGGAACCGTGAGCCTGACCCACTATTCGGTGCAGATATGCGCAGTTTATTTGTATCCATTTCTGAATGTGTCAATGCGCTTTATGTGTATTGTTGGTTGCGAACATTTTTTTATAAATTAATAATATAATTACTTCAATTCATCTCTTTAACCCGTTTGATAAATTTAATAATGGTTAAATTATAAGAATAACTCTAAAATAAATAGTAAATAATAGCAAATCAAAATTAAAGGTTTTTTAAAATATTTAAAAAAAAAACTTTTTGCGCATTTTTTCCAATAAAAATTTGTTATTTTATATACAGGATGTTGACTGATGTTATATATATATCAATTACTATGATACCAACTTTAATATTTTAAATGAAACATTGGTTACATTATAAAATTTTTGGATTCTGCACAAAATTCCCAGAACTTTGATATATTGCATGTAATAGTTTTAATTAACTTATTTTAGGATACAGGGTGGTTAATGAATAGATGTCACCACAAACACTTGATTTTTGGTATACCGTTTAGTGATGTAACGAATGTCATTTTTTAAACATTCGCGAATGCGAATGCGAATGCGAATATATACCACCGACATTCGCGAATGCGAATGCGAATATTCAGTTTTTTTTTTAATTTGGCAATTTTAATTGTCTCCGGCACTGCCGGCAGTCTCATTTGCGCGAGGTGCTTAAGCAATTGGAAAAAGTCTGTCATTTTTAACTGCTTTAAATTGTCCAGTATCATTCTATCATATTTGCTAAAGTAAAGATGTGAAACAGTTGTATTTATTGTAAAGAAGTTTATTGTAGGCGGTTAAGTTTATTGAGGGGTCGTTTAAAAAGGTATTTATTTATAGTCACGCCCGGGCCAAAAAAAGCACGTTTTTCGATCCTATTTTCTCTTGTTATAATCAAATTTGACTTGTTATAGAGAGAAAGTTATAGCAGAGAACTAAGTTCTCTGGTTATAGGTCCAATAAAAATTTCACGGGACACAAGTCACTCCACTTGCCCTGCTCTGCTCGTGCACAAATACAAGTGAATTTTTAGTTAAAGTGTGATTAGCGATTTATTACTATGAGTAAATCAAATTATAGTGAAATATAGACTTATTTTTTACCACTTTTCGATACTGAACGAGCTAAATGCAAGCTGTGTAATATTCGCAAAACATTCGCACAAATTTAGCGAATGCGAATGCAAATGCGAATATGCAAAAATATGCGAATATTCGCGAATGCGAATATTCGTTACATCACTATACCGTATAACCTAAGAAATTATTTTTTGACTGTCAATTCGTTGGTATTTTAATTGTAGATTTCTTTCTTCAAAAATAAAAGAAAATGGGAGTGTTTTGTCTTGAGTGTAATAAGGTGTTTCAGACCCAATCAAGTCTTAATCTTTTATTAACAACTCTGTACAATATATTTGCTGATCACGGTTGGTTTACTTAATCCAAACCCGTTAAAAAGTCTTCATTATACCAATTACAATTGTCGATCCTCTCTCAAATATTATACCCATCGAGCAAAAAGACAAAAGAGGGAATGTAAAGGTAGTGGGGGCAAACATATTGCATAGATAAAATTTATAGATTGGTAACAGGGATAGGCAATGTCAAATCACGTTCGGATTTAGGCGCCCATTCGTTTGGTGGCGCTGCTAGTCTCGTTTCTACGCGTAGGGAGTGTGCTGTGGTCAAATCAAAAGACAAATACGGCGCCATATTTTTATTTGTTTTATTTTTTATAATTTATTTTATAGTTTAAATTTTTTTATATAAGTAGTGCAAAAAGGTAAAATTTTAGACGATTTTTTATTATGGAATCGTAGACATTACATGGAATAACAATATAGTGACGAAGAACTGAACAAAAAAGATGTATTCCAGATTGCATGGATACTAGGCAAGCACACTACCGCTGGCAAGTAATACCGTTTTTCAAGTCCAGGAGATTATAATATGGATATGTTTGATAAATGGGTGAATGCTGTTAAAAGCCCTAATTAGAGAATGCTGCAACAGAAACTATTTATAACAATTTTCGTGTATGCGCTAGTCATTTTAAAGAGGATGATATAATTAATGTTGGACATACCGGTATTACGAGAACAGCCCTTCTGAGTTTGTTTTTACCAGCACCAGGTAAGAACTATTATGCCAATATATGTATGTATGTGACCTTTTACTTATAAAATTAGTTAATTATAAATTTAACCTAATTATAAAATCAGACTTACTTGCTTACTATTTGAATTATTTTGTAGGTGGTGGTTCAACAACTATCTTAAAAAATCATCACCTTAGAGAGGGTTCGACATAATTTCTACAGGTGTGCCTGTTTCAAAGTTGGATTAGATTAGCAGACCATGACTACACTATCATATGGAGAGGTCCATGAGCTTGCCGTTAAGTGCGAGGAGGGATCTGTCTCTCTCTTGTGAGTGAGATTGGTCTTAGAGTACCATATATTATCATGGTTTGTCTCATCTATGTACTTTTAATCAAAAGAACAACCTAAATCTAAATGTATTTAATATGTCTCTCAATAAATATATAAATATTAGTAGAAAAGAGTTACTGGTAAGATAGAGTTTGGAAACGTAACTTTGTAAAATACTTCATATTATTATTGTAACTAGGTAATACTTTACATATTTTTTTATTTTTAATGTTATTTTTCCATCTTTATAGTGCTGGATCTTAGAATCTTAGAGCTAACTGTTGGGTTTATAGGTTTAAATATGACTAAAATATTAACATATAAATGTATATAAAGTTCTTTCTAGAACTAAATCATTTAATTTTTCTGTTTCCAACTTAGCAGAGTTCTTGAGTTCTGTTTTTCTGTGAGTAGAACGCCAGACAGTAAGAGTTCTCACTGACCACTGGTAGTGTGTGTTATTAGATTAGGATGTAAGTACTACAAAGAACTCAGAATGTCTGACAGCTGTCTGTTGCTTATTAGGCTTTAATTTGACATTAGAATTCCAAAAAAATTATTTAATTACTGACAAGTTCTTGTCACAAGATTTAGAACACTAAATTATACTACATTTACCCTTCCCTATTTGTGAACAAAATATTGCAACTATCTTGGTTTATTTTTAGCTCCAGCTGATTTACAGCTAGATTGAAAATCTGAATTTTCCAATCTTGGTTCATAATTATCATCAGGTTTTTGAACAGGTAAATTTTCTGTCACATTTGGCATTGATTTAGTAGTGGAATTCTCTAATGTGTTATTTGGACTTCATCTTCATCATTATCGTGATTCAATAATATAACAATTCAATAGTAAACTTCTTATATAGTACAGAGCTCCTGGTAAAGCAGTTTTTCATTTAGTGATGTCTAAATATTTGGTTTTCAATGCTAGATTCACCAATTTCTATATAACTCATTGTATCTTTCAACTTAACCATTTCCTTCATGGTTATATGGTGTTGTTCTACTTGAAATATTCCTTTAGAGTGGAGATAATTAATAAATTCTTGTGAAGTAAAGCTAGTTCTCCTTGTCAGATTTTATATATGCCAGCATTCTATATAAACAAAATAGTGATTTAAATCTGTGATTGGTTTGACTTGCTTTCCTACCAGATAATGTCTGCATTTTTTTAATACTTCAATGCATTTGCATGTTTTCATTCTGAATCTGTGAGAGTATGTGTGAAAAAAGCAATTGGTTTTCCCCATTGATTGCTTCGCTTATGTAATTATAGACTAAATTTATTACAAGCATGTACTTATTTTGTCTTCTAGGGATTTATCTTTAGATTCATTGCTTTCTAAAAATATCTTGAATGTTATATACCAATGTTTGAATTCTTTGCAAATTTTGAGAATAAAATTGTAGTAAAAGGCCTTTTGCAGAATTAGGCTTCTATTTACATAAAACTTGACATACTAAGACAAAACAATTATTTAAATACTGACCAGTTCTTGCCACAACATTAAGAAAACTAAATTATAGTACACTTGGCTTGTATTATTAATATTTCTTGTAACACATATAACATTTCTTGTAATATTTTTATAAATAAAGATTTAATTCTATATTTTATTCTTTAATTTTTTGACCACTTTGGCATTTTAATGTAATGTAAAATAAATATAGTCTCAACATAACAAGAAAACCCAAAAAGTATACGAAAAATATTTATTATCGTATAGGATAAGGATTTTTCTTGTTATTTTAAGATTATATCGATTTTCCTTTACTTTAAAATGAGTTCACAATCCTAGGTAATATTACAAAAATTTTGAATTTCGCGCCATGTATTTATAGTTAGGCGCCCGGTCACTAGGTGATGCGCCAATCACTGTTTTACTCGTCAACACGGAAGTTTCAATGCTAGGTGGTAGTGTGCTATGAACATATTGTTAGACAGGAAGTGCGATCTTTAGAGGCCACATTAAACAAGGAAAGAGAGTCTCTCTCCTTGTTAGACACCAAATTTAGTTGGGTTATGTTAACGTTTTTCCCAAATGTCACATGAAATCTTATTTATATTGAAGTTTGTTAAAAATTGTGTCGCATTTTAGACTATTATCGTTAATAGTTAATTAAAACTTTCTCGTCTAAGACACATTCTGAAAAATTTATAGCTACTGTTGATAAGTGTCGGAAAATTTAAATTTGGCGCATTCGCATTTCCGGATATGTCCGCCATCAGAGGCCATTTTTTTGGTCTCCTTTTCACATCGAAGGATTAGATTCCCTCTTTTGTCTTTTTGCTCGATGATTATACCTTATAGTTATATAAGTTATAACTTATTCCGTACTTTATTTGACAAATAAATATTTGACATTTTATCTATCGGTAAGTTTATTCGGAACTGAAAGGCTACCTTTTTCATCTGCCAGATAAATACTTAATCGGAGGTAAAGAAACTTGTCTTATCATAGCGACGATTTTATTATATTTAATACAACATGATTGGTGACGTCACTCCATGTTCATATCTGTCAAGTGTGACGTCACGGCACAATCTGCGAAGTCCTCCTTTTACGTACTCCTCGTAATTCTCCTTTGGTAAGTATGTAATCACCATCGAGCAAAAAGATAAAAGAGGGAATGTAAAGGTAGTGGGGGCAAACATATTGTTAGACAGGAAGTGCGATCTTTAGAGGCCACATTAAACAAGGAAAGAGAGTCTCTCTCCTTCTTTGACATCAAATTTAGTTGGGTTATGTTATTGTTTGTCCCAAATGTCACATGAAATCTTATTTATATTGAAGTTTTTTAACAATTGTGTTGCATTTTAGACTCTTATTATTAATAATTAATTAAAACTTTCTCGTCTAAGACACATTCTGAAAAATATTATATAGCTTCTGTTAATAAGTGTGGGAAAATTTAAATTTGGCGCATTCGCATTTCCGGATATGTCCGCCATAAGAGGCCACTTTTTTGGTCTCCTTTTCATAAGGATTAGATTCCCTCTTTTGTCTTATTGCTCGATGGTAATCACTGAATTGATATTGATGAATTTTTTGAGGTTAAGTATTTCTTTGGCGGTTCTATTTAAAATCAAGCACACAAAAAATTTCAATCTTAACTTTTTTAATTTCAATTTTTTTATAAATAGAATACCATATTTAATATGGTTTGTTAAAATACCATATTTAATTGCAAAAAGTTATGGATTCATGTACTTCATCTAGTTCAACAAGGTCTGAAATTTGCTCAGTAGCCTGCAATCTTTGCAGCAAAATATTTAAAAATGTGAAATTACGATATCAAAAATTTTTCCAGGAAGTATAATATACACAAAAAACGAGATCAAAATGATATGGTAGCAACGGCATTAAAGGTTTTGGAATAGAATGATGCTTTATTATTCAGGAAAGAAGAAAAAATATTGATACCTACGACAATTATAATTAATCCTATTATGATTTGATTTGTGTAATTTTCATCATCCCTTTATATGTAATATACAATAACATTTTTCAGCATGTAATAAATCTCACACTTTTGAGAAATCAACAACTTTCATCTCTTATATACCTATAGAGTTTCAAGTTATTGTCTTTTTATCAATGGGCTTGAGCATATTAACATATGTATTAAAAACGGCGTAGCTAACGATGATACCAATATGGCGGTGGGATCAGGGCCAGACTAAATAATATTAAAACTACTATACAAATATGACTAGTTATTCAGAAGATTTAATCATAATGTAAAAAAGTGCAATACATTTTTAATAAACTATGATTTATTTATCCCGCGGTAATCACTAAAACACGATATATTATACATAAAGATAAATTAATACAGTCAAATACTATTAATTTATTATCTGAAGTACGGGCCATTACTTTGTTTACATAATTTGTATACTAACCTGTGGAACGATATTCCTGAAGATTTTTTATTAACATTGCTTCTGCTACTGCAATTACGTTGAGAACAAGAAACCATTATTATGCATTATCACAATATATTATTATAGTTTCTATAAAAGTATTATAAAACTAAAAATATTCGAAAAACAACAAATGTAAACAAAAATATACGATCTGTCAAATGTGTCAAAACAATCTTAATAATATGGCCGAAGTGAGGTCGTTTTTAGTCACGTGATGCACTCTTCATAGATTTTAACTCGATGTATTGCAAGGTGTTTGGGAGAAACTTCAATTGTCAAATCGAGGCATGAGGAGGAAATTAATGAGGTTGCCAAAGGGAAGATAGAACATACAAAAATGTGATCCAGGAAGAAACCAAAACGAAGAACATTTCATAGACAAATTAGACAACGAAACTTTTACCAAATTTATGAGAAAATTTCAGGAAAAGGCAAAGAATATAAAAATGAAGAAGCATCAATATTTTCCTTTTAATAAAAAAAGAACTGAATTAAAGATTAAATTTGATTAGCAATTTTTGCAGCTCACAAGTATTTTTTGTTTTGTATCTGTATTGAATTTTTATTATAGATTTTACTGGATTAGTAATGTATTTTGTTATAAGACTAGATTAAGGCCCAAGTATACATACTTTGGTCTAAATTTTAAAGCCATTTTAAGCATGATGTTATATGACACTCAGGAGTAGGCAAACGGCGTTTGACGGTTCTTGTATTTCTACAGAACAAGACCTTGTGGTACGCCACAAGTGAGGGAAGTAGGCAGATTGAGACCCCGAACTTGAAAAAAGGGTGCCAAAACATAGAATTTTAAATTCTCAACGTGGTTCTTCCCGAGAATTTAGTAATTTTCATAGATAAATATATTTTTATATTAAAAGTTGAATTTTTAAATCGAGATGAAAAACACCATCTTTTGCACTCCTTATATAAAGAAAACACGTTGAAATAAAAGTATACAATTGCATTTCTTTTCAGTTAAATAAAGCTCCACCATTGATCTACACGTGTTTCAAAGTATTTACTTCTTGAGCACTTGTAACTTAAATGTTCTATCTGGCCTTTATAGTGATATAATAGTATGCTAGTAGCGACCTCTATATGAAGCAAGAAGAAGTCAGAAGACTTCTATTTGATAGCAAATTAAGTGAACTGCAAATCCAAGTCGACTGGAAGCTAACGGAAGATGCTAAAATTCCTAATCCTCACTAACTGTCGTTTTATTTACCACTTGTACAATTGTTTTATTTGATTCTAAAATACATATACTGACAAGAATCAGTCTTTATAGAGCTATAGTAAAATATTCGAGATACTTTGAGGTAATAACAAAATCAGAAATAGATCATTCATACTGAAAATGTAGATCATTCATCTTGCTGCTTTTGTCCTATATTTTTTTAGTAATTCCTGCTACTATTTCAGACATTTCCGGACAATATCCTTCAAGTTTCTAATGTTTTCTCCAATTTCTTGTTTGCTCGGTGCATCTATTATTATCATATGGCTCTTCGTCGAATTTTGTGTTGCTTTTATTTGTTTTTATTTAATACTAAAGAAAAGAAGCAAAAAAAAACAATTCTCTTTGTAAGCATGACAATGGAACGTTTATAAAAATCACATTTACAAAAAATTATAAACAACGTAATGTAAATACATAATAGATTCGAGGTCCTCTCTTGATCACAGAGTTAACAGCATTCACCAACGTCGTCCTCCTCCTCCTCTACCTCTATTAAAACCACCTCTCGGCGGCCCTTCCCGGTCTCTCCTCTCCTTCCAGGCAGCGTGTTCGTCTGCAAATATCCGCAATTCTTCTGGCACGAACTAAAATGAAAGCTTTATTTATAAATATTTTAAATGCACTGTTCTTTATGTCTAAAGTTTGTATGCCGGTTACATTATGACATATTTGGAAAAATTGGGAAGAAAAACTCGAAGACAGAAAGACAGCTCTCTTTATCGGAGTACATATGCGCCACCTTTCGTAAATGACAAAAAATAGAAATCACTATTTCTAGTGGCATATATACAAGGAAGTGTTTCTTCTATTCTTTTTCGAAAAGTGTACTACTGATGTAAATTAAACTCACCTGTTGTGCTTCTTCTAAAATTTTAATCAATTCTGAAGCGTGTGCCCAATCCCTCCTTGTAAAATAACTTATAGATTCACCATATTTGCCAGCACGACCAGTTCGTCCAATACGGTGGACGTATTCCTCAATATTTTTGGGGATATCGTAGTTCACGACGTGCCTAGAATTGAATAAAAAAATTATATTGGGTGTTTTGTTTTCTGGTCTAGCACTAGTTCTAAAAAACTGTAGAAGTGCTACACTAAGTCGTTCCTTTGCAAGGTGTAGTGCTACACCACTCTGTTAATATATATGATGGGTTAGTGATTACCACAAAAGATACTATTCAGGTTGTGCAACAATAGTTATGAAAGAAACATACATTAAAAAGACAAAAATCAAAGAAGCAGCTCTCATTCTACTCAATACAGAAACAATGTGTGGCGAATTCATCAGCAGAATGTAGCAGGATTTGTTTGCCAATAATTAAAGAAGAAGTCATCAACAAAAACGGAATAAGAAACCCAGTATACACATCATTCTCTACCACACACAAAACACAGGAACTAAACAGGAACATTCTAAACACATACAAACCCTATATAATTAAACAAACACATTACCGTAGATAATCAGAGTTTGAATTTTCCATTGGGCAAAACATCCACTCTCACATATTTTCAGACAAATGTGGCTGTTACCTATAACACCGTGGGCAAAAGTGAACCAACGTCCAATTTTGTGGACATGATATACATTGTCAACAATCTTGCCGGTTATATACACCTTTTTTCAATACTAAAATCACAATCAAGATGCACTAGAAATAAATAAACCAAGACACGTTAAATGTTACAAGGTGCCCTCTCAATAATGATTTTTAATGTATATACATTGTAAAAATCCCAAATCATGATTTACAAAGTTTATACATTGTAAATCATGATTCTGGAGTGTTTGTCATAACATTCAAGTGTCTTGGTTTGTTTATTTCTAGTGCAGCTTGATTGTGATTTTAATATAAATTATTTAATAACTGTTTTTGAGAACGATTTCCGGAGTGGAAATTAAAACATCAAATTTTCTAGATAAAATATAATTGTCATTGCAATCAATTGTGGCTTATTCTGATAAAAACATAGTATTTAACTTAGACATGTCACAAGAAAACAGTTTTAGAACTTTGTGGTTTTAATAAAAATAGATATGCAACTCTGTAAACAGCAGTAGCAATTATTATACTAGAGAGATATCGCAACGTCAAACGTTAATACCGTTTCAACACGTAAATAACGGATAACGGTCTATTGAAACGCAGGTATCAAGAGAGTTATCGCAAATTGTTCTGGGCGGGGTACGATAAGACTTAACGTTATTATGACAACCGACGTTTGGCATTAAATGTAACCTAAAATAGAATAGAAATCTGCCTAGAAATTAATGTTAGTAATACTCGAATACTTAACTGTTTTTATTGAAAAATGGATTTAAAAATTGATGCAGCAATAATAGCTGGTGCCGATGATAATGAAATTGAAGATTTAATTCTTGTTCATTTCCTAGAAGGAGAAGGTATTGAGCAAGCAGAAGTGCATTTTAATTTTAATGATTTAACCAATAGTCAATGCAAAGATTTCTTTTGGTTTAGCTCCCATGACATTGGATTATTATTTAATTTGTTAAGAATTCCAAATGAAATACGAACTGCCAATAGGAATAAAGTAACAGGTAAACAAAGTATATCAAATTTAGTTGTATCAAATGATTTGAAGTTTATTATTTTTAGAGTTAATTGCTCTCTGTATCCTATTAAGAACAAGAAGGTTAATTTACCGAATCGTCGGAAGGATATTCAACATTTAAAACTTTTGCAGCAAGATGTAGAAAGTGTATAATAATGTAGCAGTTATATTTACGAATATTCATACTTGTTTGTATGGCAGTGAAACAAGAGATTTTTTAATACAGAGTCACCCACTGTACAAGAATATTTAAGAATTTAAGAAAAAATAAACTAACAAAAATTGAATTAGTTTTATTTCTACTAAAATCTACCCATTTAAATATTTCAACCTTAATAAACAATGGAATGCTAGAAAAAAATTAAAAAGCACATATTAACAAAATAAATAATTTACATAATCCTTAATTACATTACAATGTAAAAAATAGCATTCTCAGAAAAAATACATAAAATTAAATTTACAATATATCAGTAGTATCATAACAAAACATTTATTTAAGGAGTTACCATTTTTTACAAGTATATAACAAAATTGGATTAGTTTTATTTTTCTACTAAAATTTACCTATTTAAATATTTCAACCTTAATAAACAATGAAATGCTAGACACAAATTAAAAACCACATATTAACAAAATAAATAATTTACATAATCCAAATAATGTAAATACATTACGATGTAAAAAATAGCATTTTCAGAAAAAAATACATAAAATTAAATTTAAAATATATCAGTAGTGTCATGACAAAACATTTATTTACGGATTTACCATTTTTACAAGTTTATAACGTTAACCTGTACAAAGCATAAGGTGCATTAAATAAATCAATCCAAAATATTTAAAAAAAGAAACACGTTAGAAAATAATAGAAAATATCTTAATAACTTATATCCTAAGCACAAAAAGTTTAAAAACTTTAGTCTAAACAAAATAAGAACACACGTGTTTCTCAACAAACCAAACAAGATAATTCAGTCATGTTTATATAGTTTCTAAATTTGTATTCTTTGAAATAAGTTTTGTGTTTCATCCCAAATGTCAAATTATCGTTTAACGTAATTACCACCCCTTATTTCGACCCAAATAGCGGAAGCCCTTATCCGTTATTAACGTAACATTCACTATGCGCTTGCGTACATGTCAAAATAGCGTATTCCGCTATTAGCGTGCGATAAAAATGCACTTGCGATATCTCTCTACTGTCTTTTGGGTTGCATAACTAGATGTTCATTAGCTTACTGCTTGCTATAATGATATTTAATGTACATTATTATTTTATAAGTATGATTCTTAAGACAATATTACTATAAATTTAATTTCCCTGAGGATATAAAAAACATGAATCAAAATCATTCTAAATCCTTCGTGAAGATCCAAATACAGTATAACCTGCCACATCCGGATCAATGTGGCGACCGACCGGTCCAAATGTGAAAAAATCCGGATATCAAGACTATTTAAAAATATGTATCTGTAAACGGCCTTAAATTTTTACTATACATAGTTTATAGCGTTTTAGTCATTTAATGTCAGGACTAAAATACAATACATACATACATTACATAGATAAGAAAGGTAAAATAAAAACTCAAACATCATAGACTTTTCAAGCTGTATTTCTGTTCTTATAAACAAAAATTTAACTTTTATAAATTTAGTACATACATACTATATGCTCCGTACTAAAAACAAAAGGTTACCCTGTTCGCCTGCACTTAACCACTTGTTAACATCGTCTTCCTTCATTTTTTCACATCCGGCAGCTTACCAGTTCAGCGATCTCTTCTTCCTTGAAAATTTCATTGGTACCTTCCTCCAGGTTTTCTCCCGTCCACTCATCAGATGTTTTGTGGTCTAACAGCTTCCTCCATGACTTAATTTTTTTTTAATGTTATCCCAAGCTTGTGCCACCCACATCACCACATCCAACATGTCCACTTTTTTTAGAGTCTCTGTAACGCTTTCTCGTTCATCTCATAGACTGAGAGATGGATGTCACATTTGGGGACAAAAAACCACTTTATTTCGCTAATTTTTAGTTCTTCTGGGTCGGAATGAGACGGTGCGTCGTCCAACAGCAGAATTGCTTTTCTCGGTACTGTTCATCCAAGCACTCTTTTGATGACGTACTAAACTGGCAGGGAAGGAAAGTCTCTAAAGTTTTTGAAAGTCCTAGGTTTTTTGACTTTCCGATAAATCCTAGAGGCAGTTTATGAGATCCTGAAGCGCTGTTGCAGACTAAAATTGCCACTCTTTCCGTTTTCTTTTTGAATCCTGGTGCACTGTCTTGTCGTTTTGAGGTCAGAGTGTAGGTGGGCAGCATTTTATAATTGAGACCTGTTTTGTCACAATTGTACCGCTGGTCTCCGGTAATTCCTCCTTCTTCTAGTAAGCTGTGCAAGGTCTTTTTGAAGACTTCGACAACTTCTGGGTCAGCAAACAGTTTCTCATCACATCTGTAGCTTCCGAACACCGTACCGATTTTTTCAACTCTCCAACCATCCTTCACTTGCCTTGAAATCATTATCACCTACAATTTCTTTGTTGAAAAGTAACGCTTTTTCTTTTAATATAGGTCCTGAGATTGGTAATACCTGCTTTGGGTGAACCAAAGATACAAATACTCATTGATATGGTTGTTAGGGGCATTTTCATCATTTTCAGTTTGTTTATCTCAGTTGTTGAAGCCTGCGATGATCACCATTTTTCAATTTTGCTTCTAGATTTTTTCCAGTCACTCACAGTGCTAGACCCTACACCCATCTCAACAACAATCTTCTTAGCCGTTTCACCAGCATGTAGCCTCTTCAAAGCACGAAAGCTTTCTTCCATTGTTTCAAAATTTTCCTTCCTTTTTCCGGCCATACTATCACAAAAACGATGGACAAACAATGAACAAACAACGATCACAATGTCAAGTAGGTACGAATCTTAAAAATTTCACACCAAACAACTTTCACTGCTCAAGAGCAAACAAAGACTGAGAGAAACACAGACCCACAGTCGAAGAAAGTCAAAACGGTAGAGTCATTCAAGGTCACATACCACGCTAGAAATACACCCATTCGTAGAGAACTATATAGCCGCGGAGCCGTTCATATCTTCGAAAAATTTGTTCCGCGAACTATCCGGATATGGAAGGTCCGTGTGGCAGGTTAAACTGTATTTAGTAACATACACTCTAAGCAATTAATTGTATTGTGGCAGCATACCAATATAATAAACTATTATTCACATTATTATTAGTACTTACGTGACGTCGTCTATGTCTAAACCTCTAGATGCCAGATCTGTAGCTATCAGTAACCTATTGTAACCAGACTTGATGTCTAGATACGCTTGTTCTCGATCTTCTTGCGGCTTATCTCCGTATAAGCAATCACAACGAACACCGCTTACTTGTAAATCACTGGTAATGTCAGTTACTGCCGCTTTCTTTCCACAGAATACAATAATTTTGTCGTCTTCTCCCATATTACGAACAAAATTATAGAACTAAAAAATATATCGTATGACAAATACAATTTAGGAAAATTAAGCAAATGTTTTTTTATACTGCATTTGTTAATTATGGCCTGAGGATATGTAGAATTAGAGTACTTTTTACACTAGCGTCTAGACAGCATACCAACAAATCAGGCAGATCGATATCGATTTATTCAAATAAGAGTTTTTGATCACATAGGAAAATATGATAATCGAATCGTATTTCCTAGTGTGTTTGTCAAGTGTCAAAGTCAAATACTTGTGTTTGTTTTGTTAAAATCATTATACATATTTTTAAACTCATTTTTTTTTAATATGGAATGCCCAACTTGTTGCAAAAAATTATATTGCGCAACATATTAGAAAGTTTCATGTGGAACACCTTGCCCCAAGAGTATACAAAGTTGCTAGTAATTATGCCTTTACTTGTACAGTATGTAAGAAAAATTTCAATGAAAAATCTAATTTAAATCAGCATACGAAAACTCATGATATCAGGGTAAATGTGAAGTCCAAAGAATGGAGAAAACAGTGTGGATTGTGCGATTTCCATGATTGCAACAAAAATCTTACCTATAAGTTTAAAAACATTATGAGTTACTAATAGATTATAACAGACAACTGAATACCTGTTGGGAGAAATTCCACTGCTTTTTAGGCAATGCATTTTTACCTAAAACACATAGGTAATCTATGTGTTGCAACTAAATTAATAATTTTAATTCTTCCATTTATTTAAATCACAATTACCATTTTCTAATAATTTAGGTTATGGTTATGTTATTGTTTCTCCCGATGACATAACCAGCACTCCGAGCTACTAAATTCAATTCGATTGTATCGATCTGAATTTGATATCGATACCGAATCGCCTGATTTGTTGGTATGTTGTTTAGACGCTAGTACTTTTTACTATATTTAATTTATTGAATAATATTATTTTATCTATATCAGTAAATGACTTACATAATCCCTTTTTTCTTCTTCCGTAAGAATCACGATTGTTTGATGTACCGTATGACTAGCTGTCAAATCTAGCGCCCCGATGGACACTTGAATGGGATCTTTCATATATGATAACGCCAAACGCTTGACACCGTTAGGCCATGTAGCACTGGTCATCACCGTTTGTCTGGTAGGCCTTACCGCATACATAACCCTTCGAATCTGCGGTTCAAAACCCATGTCCAACATCCTATCTGCTTCGTCAAGTACCACATAGGTTACGTACTTTACATTTAAATGTCCTAAAAATAAATACCAACTAATTGTAAGTGTTACATTCATGTATATGAGAAGTGAATTTCCCTTTTTATTTTTGAAATATTTAAAAATCTCACATTAATCTTATTAAATATATGTAATATACGCAAAAATGCTAAATTTTAAAATAAAATGAAAATTTACAGCATAATCCGAGTTGTTGGTTTTTTATTTTTATCTTCGTAAAGTAAGTTATGTATATTGGCAGTTTTAAATACTTATGAATATTGCATCTTAATTTATATTGTATTATTATATTAAATTATGCTGCAGTGTATTTATTGTACTGTAATTTTTCTGCAGAGTATGTGTAAAAAAAAAATTTTTGCATTCCACTGCTTTTATAAATTATATGGAAATAAAATATATATATATATATTTTCGTTAAAATATTGATACAATCCTTCATTTACTATACTCCTATTACAGGTCAAATGTTTATATACAGCAAACGATGCACCATATACCTATATAACTAATTTTTTCTAATTTTTTTCTCTTTTTGCTCCCTCTCTCTTACCTATAGCATTACATAAGTAATGATTGTGCAGATTGACTCCCATATAAATTTGTAACGGCGAACGCGTGTATAGAAGTATAACTTCTACCGGCAGTCCCACAGAACTGCCACACCAGTTTTTTTTTATATCTGCGGCATCAATCATCGCGAATATGTTTTTTCCAACCAGACAATGACTGGACGTTTTTTGTTGGTATCCTGTGCAAGAGTTTTTGATGAAGAAAGCATTTGTAGCATTCCAACACTGCTACATCCACGCTGTAGCATTAATATCACCCCTGTGAGTTGTTCTTGTTCCTCAAGATGAAGTTACACCTTTTAATATATAAGAATACATTCAAACTTTGGATTAACAGGGAAGACTAGTGTGATGATCGGTAATTTAATTTTACTAGTAATCTAGTTGTCTATTCTAGTCTAAAAATTTCATTGCCATACTTCGTCTATTCAGTAGGAGAATGAGACCAAAATTTAAAAAAAAACACCGAATTTAAGAAAAAATGGACTCATTACAAAATTTTTATGATGATGATCTGAAAATAATTAAAATACACATTTTCATTCATTTACCGTTTAACTTTTCCATTAAAACTGTATATAACTTTGATTCAATATAAAAGATTAACATAACTTACCAGCATCATGTAAATCATTTAACCTGCCAGGCGTAGCGATAACGATATCAATTCCCTTTTTGACGACATCGATTTGGCTTCGTCTATTACCACCACCGTAAATGCAAACTCTATAAATAAAATTTGTAGTTAGGTACACATTGGTTATGTATCACCTTATGGTTCTAGCAACGAATATAAACGCATATAGAAACATTTCGCAAATTAGAGAAATGGTCTCGGTTAGTATAATTCAAAATACTCCTGTAGATTACGAAAGCAAAAACTTTGGAGATTTCTACACTTTTAATTTAAAAATTTGCATCACAATATTTTTTATAGTTCTAAAAAGATTCAGTTATTAAAAGTATAAGTTTGTACAAAAAATATGGTGTATGAGTAGGATTTAATATTTAATTTTATAAAATGCAAAAATTTAAGGCCAAGCATTTCCAGCCTCACCATTTCATAATTCAGAAGCAGTATTTGTTTGTAGACCATGGACGGTGTGGTCGTGAAGGGGGATCACATAAGCGCTCCCTGGCGTTGCAGGAACAGAAGTGAAAAAGTAAAATGTTCCCGCACAGAATATACCAAAAAATTACGTTGAAATGTGCTTCTATATGTGTCTATATTCGTTGGTTGTAGTCTCATATTTCTACAACCAGATGGCGCCACCAATAACAAATATGATTTAAAAAGTTCCAAAGTTCAATTTGCCAAAATTTGAGCAGAATTGGACTATTAGTTTACAATTAGACATCTGAAAGAGTTGCGGAGATATGAAGACTTAAAAATAGCTCTAACGTATAACGGGAAATAATAAATGAAGGGGAAAAATACTGCAAAATACTACACGTAAAAGAGCGATGGCAACGTAATTAAGAATAGTATACTAAAAGCGACATAGCATGTAATAGGAGAACAGGAGAAGCATCGAAACGCAGAGTGGCTTGACGCTTAATGTAGATTGATTCTAAGGCAAAAGGACGATGTGAGAATAAAACATTTACAACTAGGAACAAAAAGTACTACAAAAAAAAAGGATGAGTACAATATTAAAAGAAAAGTGGCAACAAAAGCGTGAAAGAGCAAGAAACGCGAGCAGTATGATTTAAAAGCGTAAGATAGAGATTGAAGATGTCAAAAGGAAACGTATTCATCAAATTACGGTACAATAACTCCTCACATCAGTGGTATTGAAGTCCAATAATCAACAGTTTCAACACAAATCGCAGATAGGTCGTCATAAATGGCATATAAATTGTTATTAAAGTTAGTTTAATTTAATTAAATAAACTGCCGGATAAATTTCTGTAAGAGCAAACAATTTCTAATTTCATAAGATCTGCTCCAGGTAACCTTCGCCGAGCAAATTCCAAAGAAATCACTGGTATAAAACATTCAATAGCTGTTTTTAAGCATTGAAAACTGGTGTTGCTTCACAGTTGAACAGGTCCAAATTCTTAAGGTTCTTCAAATGCTTTAGTGGCTCTAATGTCTCCAGATCTTTGATTTTATTGCCACTGAGGTTGAGAGTTGTCAATTTTGGACTAGTTTCTAGCAGATTTAGTCCATTTGCTAACCTGTTGTCACTCAATTCAAGTTTCTTTAGATTTGGGAGCTTAGGGAAGCCTTTAAGAGAATTCAGCCCAACATTGATGAGAGAAAGATTTCTCAAATTTGTGAATACATCTGTTAATCCAACTATACTGGTACTTCTTGAGTTATCTAAGATTAAGTCTTTAATTTCCTCAGGATCTCTGCCCCGTTTTTCCAATTCTATGCGCTTCTCCATTCCAAAATCGTTTCGTTTTTAACACAAACGACACAAAATACACAAAAAAGGAGTCTGGACAGGCTCCTTTTTACATAAATATTTTACTTAGAGTAAAAAATAAATTATTTACTAGGTCTGTTAATGTCATTTGACGAGAATTGTATCAAAATATTGTATATATGTTGGTACTTACGAAGTGATACCTCTGTATTTGTATTTTTGTACTTCGTTGTGAATCTGTAATGCTAATTCCTCGTTGGAGCCATGACGAGCACAGACGGTCCTGATCTTTCTTGGCGAGGAGTAATTTGTCCCTCGATATGGATTAATGCGGGTAAAAGGAATGCCAATGTTTTGCCTAGAATAAAAATTAGTAACAAGTAATAGACTATTATTGATCACAAAAAAAAAATATTTCTTAGATGTAAAGGCTCTCTTAAGTTTAAAGAGATATTATATTGAATCGAATAAATTTAACAAAAAAATGTTAAAAACATTCACACAATGTTATAAATTAGGAATAAGCATTAAAAAATTTAAAACTCGGCGAGAAAGCGGTAAAAAATGAAAATCGAAAAAGATTGATAAAAAATTTAGATTTTTGGATACACTAAAAAGAGGTAAAAAACCGTTACACATGACGAGAAAGCATTAAAAAACTTATAAGTGACGAAAAAGTCTTCCAAAATTGTCGAATAAGCGATGGAAAACTTCGACACAAAGTCATAAGCGCTGAATAAGCATAAAAGAAGCAATAAAAATTGTCGAGAAAACTGTAAAAAATTGGCAAAGCATCGAAAAAGATCGATAAACAATTAAGATTCTTTATTGACTAGCTTTTTAGGCCATACCTAAAACACAAAGTGCAAAACACTGTGATCAACACCGCTTAATAAGCTTGATAAATCACATTACCAAAGTTTTCACCAAAATCATACACAATAGAATATATTCGCTCCGTGCGTGACCATGGTAGGGGTACATTGAAACGATGCCAGCGTGCGTAGCGGCGAAATATGACAAAATTGGAATATTGGACAAAATATTTTTACGCATAAATTTTATCAAAAATGTATGCATTGTATGCATAAATTTTATCAAAAATGTATTCAAATACATGTTGCGTATTTAATTGTGCTAATAATAGCAAAAACAGTGAGTGTAGTTTTTATAGGTTCCCAAAGATTACATATAAATTAGAGAAAAGAAAAAGATGAATTCGTGCTATTAATATGAAAAAGTAAATATCACATAATTTCATTTTTATGCAATTGAAATAGGAAAAATTGAAATAATTTACCTTGAATGATATTTGATAAGGCTTCAAGCTAACTGCAGATGACTTTAGCTTTTATATCATAACTTTTACCATTATTGTTTTTAATTATATGCTCTTTTGCGTGAAAAACTTGATTTGCCAGTATTAGATTTTTCCCTTTCTTTTCCGTTTGGAGTTGAAAAGATATATTATGATGAATTTTGAGAAATTAAGTTTTTAATACTACATTTATTTTGAACATAAACTGAAAAAATATAGTTAAAAAACTAATTTATTAATAATTGTCAATTTCGCATGTATTTAACAATGTCAAACATATGTCATATGTTTAACCTGAAAATTGGGACTCCAAAATTGTCAGATGAAGGCGGTAGGTGTCGCGTCAGTCACGCACGGAGCGAATAACAAACCATGCAGAGACATGCACAAGGACGTCCAGTTGTGCTTCATCGACTTCTCCAAGGCGTTTGACAAGGTCAAACATGATAAACTCATGGAAATGCTCAGGGAGATGCATATTGATGGCAAGGATCTGCGCATAATAACCAGTCTCTATTGGAACCAAAGTGCTGAGATAAAGATGGGCAACTTACACAGTGGGAAGATAGATATTAAAAAGGATGTACGACAGGGATGCGTCCTCTCGCCGCTCCTGTTCAATAAATCTTCAGAGAAGCACTGGGAGAAGTTTCGGAGGGTATCAAAGTAAACGGAGAGGTAATCAATAATATTAGATATGCTGACGACACATTATTATCGCAAATGACTGCAACGAGCTTCAAAGACTCATGCAAAGCATACACACAGCAAGTCAAGAATATGGTTTAGAACTCAATACGACCAAAACTAAATGCATGCTCATCAGCAGAACACAACAACCTCCGATGCAATTGACATTAAACAACCGAAAAATAGAACAAGTGGAGACATACACATACCTTGGAAC
This sequence comes from Diabrotica balteata, assembly GCA_918026665.1. Classification (NCBI taxonomy): domain Eukaryota; kingdom Metazoa; phylum Arthropoda; class Insecta; order Coleoptera; family Chrysomelidae; genus Diabrotica; species Diabrotica balteata. The sequence goes on along the minus strand of OU898276.1, from coordinate 7,798,976 downwards.
CACAGTCAACACAAAATGGGACCAGTCAACAGAAATAAGATCACGAATTGAAAAAGCGCGAAACGCGTTCAACAATATGAAAAAGTGGTTCACAAGCAAAATCTCAATGGAACTAAAATTAAGACTGGTCAAGTGTTATGTCTTTCCGGTCTTGTTCTATGGAGCAGAGGCATGGGCCACAACGGAAGCCACCCTGAAGAAACTAGAATCCTTTGAGCTGTGGATATATCGCCGTATTCTTCGGATATCCTGGACAGACCACATTACTAACGTGGAAGTAATGCAAAGAATAGGCAAAAGCAAAGAAATAATCTTCACCGTAAAGAAACGGAAGCTTGAGTACTTCGGACATGTCATGAGGCATACTAAGTACCGGCATACTAAGTACTAAGTACCGGCTGCTACAGTTAATAGTCCAAGGAAGAATCGACAGTAGGAGGGGACCGGGAAGAAGACGACACTCATGGAAGCATAACCTGCGACAATGGTTCGGACTAACATCGACCGAACTGTTCAGAGGTGCCGTAAACAAAGTCAAAATAGCCTTGTTAATAGCCAACGTCTGAAAAGGATAGGGCAAAGGAAGAAGATTGGCTATTGGACACACTAAAAAACGGTAGGAAACAGCTGCACATGAAGAAAAAGTATCGGATAAGAAATGAAAAACTTTTAAACAATGTTATAAACAACGAATGAGCGCAAAAAACGATTAAAAAACGTCTTGAAGGAATTAAAAAATGAGAGAAATATCGAAAAACATTGATACAGCAATTAAAATTCTTTATTGGCCATTGGATACACTAAAAAGCGGTAAGAGACCTCTGCACACAAGGCGATAAAAAATGGGAGAAGCATAGAAAAGGATTGATAAAGCAATTAAGATTCTTTATTCGCCATCGGACCCACTAAAAAGCGGTAAGAGCGGTAATACATGAGAAGGAAGCATTAAAAAAAGTTAATACCGACGAAAAAATGTTAGAAAAACTCTAAAGTCAAATCAAATAAGCGATAGAAAACTTTGGCACAATGTCATGAGCGCCAAATAGGCATAAAAAAGCATTAAAAATTGTCGACAAAACTGTAAAAAGTTGGAGAAGCATGGAAAAAGATTGATACACTAAAAAGAGTTAAGAAATCACTACAGATGACGAGAATGGCGAGAAAAAATTTAAAAAAGTTAAAAACGAACAATCGTTCGTTTGTTCGACAAAAACAAACGACAGAATGTGATAAGCGATGAATAAGCATAAAAAAGCTAAAAATCGTCGAAAAAGCGGTAAAAAATTGGAGAAGCATCGAAAAAGATCGATGAGAACTTCTATTTATATTAGTTTCAATCAGTTTTTACCGTAAGATTCACCATAAATACCTTACGTATTTGATGAAAATTACATTTCACAAAGAAAATTTCTAATTGTATTAATTTGAAACTGCTGCGTTTTTACCGCAATATTTCATTAGATCTCAAAAGCATATAAAAGTAATTAAAAAACAAACTTCGTTCCTTTTTTTTTTAGTTAATGCCTCGACAACTATGATCATTGGCATGGTACAGTCAGGTACCTAGTGTAGTGTGTGTGTGTATGTGTAGAGTAATTGTCTTGATACTTAGCAAAGTCGACGTCATTGTCTTTGCTAAGAGACGCTAATTGTATCCGAACGTCTGCGGTCCTCCGGTGAGTACCGATCGCACATGGATAGAAATTATTTTCATTCATTAATTTTTAATAAACAAAAATTTCTCTACCCAGATGGGATTCGAACTCACGACTTTTAGGTTTAAAGGTAGGCGCTCTTACCACTGAGCCACAGAGGGGGTTCAAAAGTAGTTTTTTATCTATCGTTATAGTTATGTCAACTTAACAACCATAAATAGATACTCCTCAGACTTGTATATTATACTCCTATATAAAATAAATTATTTTTATTGTTATTGTTGGGGATTAAGGCCTGCTGATAAATTATTTAAATGGCTCAGTGCAATGAGCAATTACAGTAAAACTTTGTTATTATTGTAAATAATCTTATCATTATTGATTGACTGTTTTACACCTTGTTTTTATCGTTGTTTCAATCAATAGTATATATATAAATATATATATATATATATATATATATATATATATATATATATATTATATATATACATCCTACCATCAACGGAGCGTCCGTACATTGTCTTTTTACCGTCAATAGAGCGTCCGCCTACATCAGGGCGTCCGTATATGGACGCTCTAATTTTTGTTTGCTTAAAGTGCCTAAAATGTCATCCAGAACCACTTTACAAATTTTTACGGGGACGCCTTATGATGGTTTTTTGTAAAAATATATACGATGAATGTATATTATAGTTTGAGACTTTGACGTCGAAAGCGCGCTGGTCAAGCTCTGCGTATACTTTTCAGAGTATATTTATCATCAGTTCTATCGCGTTTAGGGCGTCCGAAGTGTTGGCAACGGTGGATTCGATACACATGATATGTGCCTAATAACTTAATAAGTTTAATTTTATTATCTTGTTGTATTCTCGACACCACACAGAGAGAATATGTTTCCTAACGGTAGACTCTTTCCGCCTGAATATGTAAGTTATCAATATTCGTGAAATGAAATTGAAAATGAAAGAAACCTTAAATAACCAGGGAAAACACGATAGGGCAATATTTGATAGCGACAGTTTCAAATATCAAAATTTAAAACATATTATTGGATTTTGTTACATTTTTAAATAATACATGAAAAATTAAATTTCAAGGCTCTACCTGTTTCGAAAATAGGGAACTCCGTAGAGCCGTTTTACAAAAAAAAACTCTATTTTCTGTAGCAATTTATGTGTAAAATGTACAAATGGAAACTGTAATAATTGGAATGAGCTAAAATAAAACGACGATCATTTAGAAAGTAAATCCTACATTTACCTACAAGAAAATTTTGAATCACTACAATAATGCGTTTTTATTATGGTTCTTTGAATTAAATAATGGAAAATAGTGTGAAATATAATTACTTTACAAAATTTGAGAATTAAAAAATAGGTTTTTTTTAAAGAATTCTTGAATAAATATTTACATTGATAATTTGTTTATTTTAATGTTTTTTATGAATTTATACATTATTAGTAATTTTAACCCACAAAAATTTAATATTTTACAATTTTTTTTATAAGATGTTTAAACAAATTAGATAATTTATCTAAATAATTACTAATCAACAAGTTACATAATCGTATTGCACGCAATGATGTAATACAATTTAAAAAAAGAATCATTAAAATCCATTGAAAAGTTCCAGAAATAAAATTTCTACATCATGTTAACTCTTAAATTTTTTGGCTCCAAAAGTTTTATTCTGAACAGACAAAATTTTAGCAGCGTTTTTGAAGCTCCACCAGTTATTGTGTTTAATTGCTACCATTATAATTTTTTATATACAATAAATTTACTTTCTTTTGTTCAAAATGGCATTTTTAGGTTCGTTAATTATTACAAACAAATAGGTTATAAGCATTTAAAAAAAATTGCTAACTTTGGTCCATGTCAAGCTAGGACCAATTTTTTAAATTTAAAATGAGCGTGAAAATGTCAGCTATTTAGCTAATAAAAAATTACTATTTTACAAGCAATGACAAAAAAGTGATTCTATTTGTTTATAAGCTAAAAAATACGGTAATTGTTCAATGAAATTTTGCGATGCTAAATTTTATTTTTGTTTATGTCTATACCTTATTCCATTAAGCGATGCAGGGCATATAAACAACGATAAATTTAACAGACAATTGTTAAAGGTGTTCCAAATGAGTCTACTCGTTCCGATAAGTAACAGTATAATTATGACACTTTATTTTTTTTTCTCAAATATTCGTGTTTATTGCATAGTAAATAAATTAATGTTTTTACTGAATACATAGTAAGTGAAAAAATAATCCGATTTATAAAATTAATGAATAATTTATGCATAAATGCAAGTAACAGTTCTTCAAAAATATTTAAAAACTAACCGAAATGTCCATCTTTATTTCGTCTGGCGACGTTATCGACGGGTCATACCGGTTCGGACACGATTTAATGTTTACATTTTCCTGCATCGCTTATTGAATTTTACTATAATAATATATTTTATTCACTTATATATACTTATATTCACTTATATAACAATTCCAATTTTGCAAAAACTATTAGACCGATTGACTTAAAATTTTAAGCAATTATTGAATACTAAAAACTCCATCTTTTTACAAAGTAACCAAGTCGTAGGTTATTTTTAAAAAAATTGTCGATTATTTAATAACTTTGACTTTAACAAATTTAACAGTTTCTTGCAATTTTCGTAACAACAAATAAGTATTCTCAATTTTAAAAACCGTCATTTTTAGGGTTTTTGTATACACTTCAAACTGCTTATTCCAAATTTTATATCAACTATCTTGATTTTGAAATAGAGCCAAAAAGTAGAAAATGGAAGTTTTTTGCACTTAATTGTTAATAACTTTCATTTTGCAGCGTAATTTTGGTTGCGACCTATTAGGTTTATTATTGGATTCCAAAAACACCAGAAACACTAGGTGGCTATCTGTTACTTTGGATGGTCACAAAAACCTCCATTTCCCTAGTCTATTATACTAGGAAAGCAAACCTATAAATGATTTCTATAAGTAATAATTTGGATAATAACCAGTATTATTTCCACAGTTTAGCAACATTAAACTTGTACATAGTTTGTAAAAGAAAAATACTTTTTAACGAGATGTTTTAAAGTTTCAAAATTTTGTTAACTTAAGTAGGTTTTAAGTAGTGAAAGTTTTTAAAAGGTACCGAAATATATTGGACTACCTGGATTTTTTATCGAGATACTGATTTGAATTGTGAATTATGTAAACAAATAGACAATTATAGTTTATTCGTCTTCCGGGTTTGGACCGTGTCATTTGTGAGTGACCCAAAAGTGGGTTCATCTCGACGTTTCGCTACAATTGTATGTAGCTTCTTCAGGACAACAAAGAAAAGGAAACAAAAGACAGGAAGATGGGTAGTTAGCAACGGTAACTCAGTTACTCAACGCAACCAGAGGCGAATACTAACTATCAAGTTGGGCATTTGGTCACAGTAACTCAACTACTCAACGCAGCCAGAGGTGAAAACCACGATTACTCCGCTACCGCTCTATTTATAGTCGCGGTGACCTGACGTGTCGGGACGTTTCGGCACACTTCGTGGCGCGAACATCAAGAAGCGCGCGCTGGCCAATCATGTGGCTGCATCGTGGTAGCGGGACCGGACGGCGGCTCTAGACTGAGATTCCAGATGGGAGACAAGTAGTATCCTTCCTCTCGATTGATATTGTGTGAATTTTTTCGGATCTCTAGAGATTCGCGGATTTTCCTGGAATAAAAGGAGGGGCTCTTAGAAATAATATGGGTTTTTTCGAACAATATGGAATGACCGGTTGGGAATGACCAATATGGAATGATCAAATGCATCAAAGATGCATTCGATCAGGTCTTTTCTCCCATTCTGCAGTTGCAGAACACTGCCAAGAAACCGGTCATTCCATATTGTTCGAAAAAACCCATATTATTTCTAAGAGCCCCTTCTTTTATTCCAGGAAAATCCGCGAATCTCTAGAGATCCGAAAAAATTCACATAATATCAATCGAGAGGAAGGATACTACTTGTCTCCCATCTGGAATCTCAGTCTAGAGCCGCCGTCCGGTCCCGCTACCACGATGCAGCCACATGATTGGCCAGCGCGCGCTTCTTGACGTTCGCGCCACGAAGTGTGCCGAAACGTCCCGACACGACAGGTCACCGCGACTATAAATAGAGCGGTAGCGGAGTAATCGTCGGATTCACTCCCCGCCTCTCGACGCGTTAGTGTTCTGAGCTATTTCAGTTTTTTTTTCAATACTATTTACAAATTCAGCCAGAAAAAAAATAAATTATGTATTAATATTTATTTAGTTATCGCACCTGACGCATAATATATCATAAATAATCATTTTTTAAAATACGCACTTCTGCCGGAGCTAAAATATACGAACATATAATAGATAATGAAGATAATGGCAACATCGCAGGACGCTCTATCGTCTATTAACTGAACGCAAAGTGTATATAGGGACGCTTTATTGGCGGTTAGATGGATGATTTTTATATACACTAGGACGCCTTATTGGCGGGAAATGTGATGGACGCTCCATTGATGATCAAATGTACAATTATCAGTTTTTTCTTGCAAAACATTTTTGAAACATATTACTCATATAGAGTATATTACTTGTATAGGAGAAAAAAAGCTGTTCTTACTGTTTTTTAAAAATCGGACGCTCTATACATGGAGAGTGTACAGACGCTCTAATGATAGCGGGATGTATATATATATATATATATATATATAAATATTATATATATATATATATATATATATAATATATATTGTTGTACTTTTGAATGTCCATTAGCAATAAAAAACCGATATACAAATTTTATTACTTAAATAAAAATTAAAATTATTGATATTTCATAAAGACACGGGCATATAGATTTTCAAACATCCTGTATAAGACACAATATGTATTTTAAGTTGTTCGAATTGTTCATTAGGCCTCAGAGACAAGACTTTCAAATATTATCGATAAGAAATTTAAATAAGTCGGTTATTGTGGCATGGATTTACCCGGAAATAAAGTGTATATAGACAGTGTTTAAACAATAGACCGGGATTTGCGGTGGTTTTTCTCCCCGAAAGATTATATCGGTAAAAGTTTATTAACAAAAGACATTGAATTGAGAAACAGGTATCGTTTGTAGCTATTAGTAAGAAATATTTGTAAAGCAGATAGATTTAGTTAGAATAATTAAAGAATGTTGTTTTCTGGAATTACCCGAATGACGTTTTATAAAGAGAATTGGTTGGTAACGATATACGTCACAGAGGTGGATGATTTTTATTGGTCAATTTTTGAATGCAATGGAGGTAGTGGTTTTGGCTATGAGATAGGAGAGAGGAAAAAAGTTAGTTAGTCAGTTTTCGTCGCCCAAGAAGGAAGGAGCTTTGTGGTTTGTGTTTGTTTGAAGTCCGAAGACGTAATTTACCGGGTGTGTTTATTTGCTGTGTAAAAGCTGATCAGTGTAAGGAACGGGGTACAGAGAGATAGAAAAACCAAAGGGTATAAGAATATTAATATCAGACGAAGCCGGAAACATTTGAAGTTATAAACAGGCGCGGAGATTCGCTCAAAAGGAGGCTGCATAGAATTACACGAGTTGTTGGGTTGCAGATACAAGGACAGATAGGAGAAAGGTGTACGTCATCTGGACCACAATAGGAGCAGAAGCAGAGAAAGGTTTTTTTTATGGCGTGGCCATAGAATTACAACGGCAGAGAACGAAAGGTCAGTCAATTTTCATTAGAGCAGGAGTGTGGTTTTCAATTAATAATTAAATAAATTGAATAAATAATAGAGACAGTTAATTTTGCGATCATTTAAAGAAAAAAATTATAAAGAGAGCTTAGTTATAACACATATTAAAAATCAATGTAAAATAACATTTGGGTCCATGATAGAAAATAACTTCTCATATATATTTAAAGTATTATATTGCAAATATTACAGGATTGATTGTTATATAAAATTTCATTAAAATAAAGGACATCTCACATATAGTTCAGTTGAAATTCTGTGTATTTTATTCAGGTCATATTACCTATCCCAATTAGGAAGCCAATTGGAAAATATTTTGAATCCACGATCAAAGGTAAATAGTACAAGTTAAATAGCCTGAGATTGTAATTAATTAATGCTGATTTATTGTGATTAATTGGAGATTAGATCATTTAATAAATATAGACAGGATCTTTTCTAAATAAGCAATAGAATACAATTTAAATAGCATAACAATATATTATATATATATATATATATATATATATATATATATATATATATATATATATATATATATATATATATTGTATATATATATAAACTAGTCAATCAATATTGATAAGATTATTCACAATAATAACAAAGTTTTACTAATGCAATTACAACCAAGAATAATAAAACTGATGACTAATGTTAAGTTATAATGTTTTGGATCCAATAATAATGTGTTCATCCACTTCATTTTCATGGTTTTGTTTACAAAGGTACCTAATTATTGTTACCATAAATTTGAGGAAGGATTGTATTAAAACGCAAGTTAGGAGAACTCCAAGAAATATCTTAAATTAAATGGATAATTGTTTTGTGATTTCAAAGAAAAAATAAATTGACAACTACTAAATTTAAGCTACATTTTTAATTAATCAATTATAATCTTTCATTTATGTAGTCTTATCGAAATTATGATTAAAATGGTGACTGGCAAATCTCATAAATAAAAAATTTTCAACTAATTCTTCATTTAAAAGAAAATGTTATCATTCATAATATATTATCTTAATTTCCAAAATTCTTTCTTTCCTCTTCTAAAAGTCTATTTCTTGTTTTCTTTGACAAACATTGAATGCTTCTACTGTTTTTTTTGTGTGTTTCTTTACATTTTATTACCACTACTAAATAGCAAAATCTTTTACAATGAAACATTTTTAAACTTCTTTTTTAATTTAAATATTATATTTATATGGGATTTAGCCACAATTTTTTGTTTGTAATGAAAATAACATTTTTTAACTAACCAAAGTTTGACGTTTTGAAATCGTTCTCAAAATATTTATAGAAATGTTGAACAACCTAAGAAAACGACCTCGGTCCCACCAAGGATGAAACAAGAATAATTTTTATTGGTGAATGGTTATAGGTTATAACAAGTTCAGAGATATGTAAGAGAGCTCTCTTTACATATCTCTGTAACAAGTTATATGATCGATCACAGAATTGTGATATAAGATATAATGACCATTGATCTTCTTTTTTAATCGGTAAAGTATACAGGTTAGGTTAGGAGAAACAGAAATGTCAAAATCTTAAAATCATCTGCGTAATGGTGCATAGCGCATCTCGCATGGTAAAGGTAAAAATTTAAGGTGGGATCAATAGACCCTAGTGTTGCTATATTGTAGAGGGCTACTATTATACGCTACTATATGCCATATACAATATACGTTACTACGCTATTCGACAAGTATTCGTGTAGACTAAATTATTGCGCTCGTAGCCCACAGAGGGCGCTAAAACGTTTTGGCGCGAAGTTATAAATGAAGGTCGTGTACTTTTCGAGCAAACTTCGTATTGATATATTTTAAGATGTAAAGACATGAAGAAATGGAACCAGAGAAACCGACCACACGTAAAAATAAAGATAATTTTGATGGTAATAACGATAAAAAGTACATACCTGTTCCAGTTTGAGCGATTCCTATAAGATCTTCGCCACTTAGAAGTACAGGCCAAGCTTGAGACTGAATTGGCGAAGGTTCTGTAAATCCGGCTTCTTTTATTAGTTCCAATATATCTGGATATTGATGAAACGCAAAGTAAAACGATATGCACGGCTTTGGCACCGGTAGACTCGATTCAGTTTTAAATACACGGCTCACCATAGTATTGTTGTTAGATAGGCGAAATTCGTCAACCTCTTTTTTGCGACATTTTTGATATTTGCGGGTGTTCTTCGTAAAAGTTTTTTACGGTTGGGGGGTACTTTGCCCATTCTGCCTGTTCTGCGTCTTCGCATTGTTTTAGGAAGGTATCTAGATCCATTTCTTGTTTAGGTTCTTCTGGTGGTTTATTATTTTGCTCATAATTTGCTTTTCTCTCCACTGTTAAATCCATTATTAACTCTTTGGCCTTTTGAATGGCAGCTGAATCTCCAGAAATTTTTATCTCGGTTTCCTCACCAAATGAATTTTTATCGATGTGTATTCGAGCACCCGACTCTTCTTGTAGCGATGCTATTTTTGACCCTTGACGTCCTACAAAAAACACTATGTAATGTCGTCATCAACATGTATGTGTCCACTGCTGGACATATGTAATAATATTAATATATCGCTACCTTAGAAGAAGACAGTTATATCTCAGAAAAGTAAAAACTAGATTATGTTAGTGAACAAATTTCAAATATTCTATAGATTTGTGTGTGATAACGTCATAAAGTTAGTTTATGCCTATGGCCGTCAGATGACAGAAGTGTCGTTATTGTTATTTGAAAAGTTGATTCGACATTTGCACAATATTGTCATATCTCAGTTGTTTCCCAAGTATCATGCTAAGTGGACATACTTCTTTTAAGACCGCATCTTTTTGAGTTATGCCAGTATTAAAAAATAAGTCAGTATTATCATATTATATTATTTTAAAAATAATGTACTATTTTGAGATATTTCATCCTTTCTCAAAAAACATAATAAGATAATAAATTACTTCCTGTGAAGAACAATGAATTATTTTGAGTTGTGTCAGTCTTGTAAAGAAGTTGAGGTTATGTACAAAATAAGTTGTAGTCATAGACATATCAAGCTCGTTCCCACAGTGCGACAGAAAAAAAAACTGACGTACAGCAAACCCTCTATCTCTTTCTAATGGTCCATATTGATTGACCACATGACCTTCTCATTGGTCATTTAGGTCACATGCTCGATTCCACAATTATATAATTAATTTAATATAGAGTCGCAGTCAACTGGATCCTATTTATACAGACTTTAATAAAGCATTTATTAATCATGCTGCTATTATCAGGAAATTAGAAACAATGAACTTTTCAATATGGTTTACCTTATTGACCTTAAGTTACCTTAGTAACAGAAGTCAGATAGTTAAAATTAAGTACCACTTATCAAATCGCATTTCAGCTCATTCTGATGTTCCCCAAGGAACGTCACCTTAGACCCTTGATTTTCAACCTGTTTATAAAAGACATTGGTTTGGATTTCCAAATTTTTCCAAATTTTAGTTTTTCCAAGTTATATGCAGAGTAAACAGTGTTTAGGACGAGTATTACTGATGTTGTGGAACGCATAGCGGAACTAAAATGGAACTGGGCAGGCCATGTAGCGAGAATGCACGATTCACGATGGACGAGCAAAATTACAAATTGGAGGCCAACAGCAGACAAACGCAGTAGAGGAAGACCACCTACACGTTGGGCCGACGACATCTGGCGTATCACTAAAAATTGGCAACAAAGAGCACAAAATCGTGAGAAATGGAGGAGTTTAAGGGAGGCCTATGTCCAGCAGTGGACGTGATAAATAGAGGCTGGATGATGATGATGAAACAGTGTTAATGACTGTATTAATTTTAATTTAATGACTGTATTAATAGCTACTCTTCAGTATTGGTCAACAGCAAATGGAATGAGTTTGAATATAGGTAAATGTCATTGTATTAGATTTTCTAGATCTGGAATTCCAATGATCATTGATTACCAGCTTTGCAATAGATCACTAAAAAGAGGAAAAGACGAAATTTACCTGCAACTTAATAAATTGCTGAATAATATATTTTCCAATTGAACTTCCTAAGTGTTGCAATTACGACTTAGATTAAATTGTATTGTAAGCTCATAGTTTAGTTTGTTAGAGCAGTCTATTATAGATAGTTACCTAATTAACATCCATAGTGTAATTATTAGTAACTGCCAATAAAACCATAATTTTTCCTCCACAACTTCAACATTTTGTTGTATTTACCATCGTCGATCGAGAAGAAACGGACAAAGGGGCATTAAAAAATGATTCGATCCTTATAACTACATTTGAATCTGTCCATTGGTACATTAATTCGACAAAGATAGTGGACAATGCATTGGTTAGCTCAACTTCACAGTAAACCTCTAATGTATGGTTTCCCTTCTACCAAATTTCTATGGTTTATAGCATACTATTTGAATAGGCCTTTGCATACTTACTGTTATGAAGATATTCTAATTCAATTTAAGCTTTATACTCTGGAAAATCGCAGGATAATGAAAGATGTAATACTTCTTTTTACACTGTTATCTGGCCACATTTGTTGCCCCGACCTGCTTGGGCTGTTCTCCTTTAAAATAACTAATAGGGTTACCAAAAATACTTGCTTGTTTGATGCTCCATATTACAACACTAACTATGGTTTTTATGGTTCAGTGGCATGTTTCTTTCTTGACTTATCAATAGATTCAATGAGGGTGTACATTTTATTGGAATGTCTTTGCCCATTCTAAGCGTAGCATTCAACTAGCTTTAAATCATTTGCAGATTCCATATTTTTGTTTTAAATGTAATTATTTTTATGACATAGTTATTTATATGTTGTCGATTATACTTTTGACACAGGGTCGCAGGGTACTACTGGCACTGTTAGAATCTTTGAACTGCTCACTATTTTCAAGAATCAAATAAAAATGTAAAACTTTTAAATAAAAACAACTTACCTATTATTCTTCCCACATATTTTGACTCAACATTTAAAGTTTCTGAGTTTTCATCAGGTTTCCTTTCCCTCTGTCTCCAATTAGTACGTTGCTCTCTGGGATTACCCCTTCTGAAATTTTGCTGAGGGCGCTCCTGGTACCAATTATTTGTGTTATATTGCGTACTTTGGGGAGCTGGATTTGCGGGTTCCACCCAAGGATCAGGATTGTCATCCCAGCATTCATCCATGTTTTATCTTTTTCTAACATAATTAATTATAAATAATTTGTCCTAAAAGCTATATATTAAATGACACTATAAGTGCACATTTATTAATAAATAAAGATATACAAAAACATACAGTAAAACTCCTCATTTTTGGTCACATCACCACTGAAAATTCTATAAAGAGGAACCTCTTAATAGCAAAAACCCTTTGATAATTTGACACTCTCTTTAACAACAATATTTTGATAAAATCAGTTAAATTTTAAAAATAGTAAACTATTGATCCATTTAAGCAAATTTTATAATTGAAACTTCAAAATATTGTATTACTCATATAAACAATAAATGAAATTTGTTTTTAAATTATTGGTTTCTATTTAAAACTGTAATTATTTAGTCACCTAGACATACAAAGAACTGATAAGAATTATTGACCAAAATGTGCCAAAAAAGATTGAAATCAATTGATGAAAAAGCGATCCATTGTAAGTGCAAAGAATAGATACAAGCAAATTTATGAAAAAGTAAATATTTATTAGTTTCACACACATGTAAGCTTGACAAAAACACTAATAACTACTAATTATAGAAAATACAGCTCCAGACACGTGGAAGCCTTAAAAAAATTAAAATATTTAGAAAAACTCCAACTGTATTATAGAGATTTCTGCCTTATTCATTGACAGATGGTAACTAATAAAGATTAAATATTATTTTCGTTTTTAACGTGGTAAGACAAATATAGTGGTCTAGTGCTGAATGTGTACCATTTACATAATTTCTTCTTTAACACTTTAACTCCCATGTGAACCACCCGTGGGCCCAGTAAGATTTCCGTTCAACCAATGTGTCCCACAGATGGGCACAAAACTTATCCTTGTTCATTTCCATTTCGGTGTGTACCTCTTATAACCGCAGATATAGACGACTTGCATTAATAGGCGTGGCATACGGGTTGTCTAGAATGCCTGTGGACGATGGTTTGTTACTCCAGATATTTTTTGAGTAAATACAGGTTATGATATTTATCCTATCATTGTATCATTTACACGCACTATTAGCTTGCAAAATAAAAGTTATTATAGTATGTAAAATGAGTAAATCGTGGAAAAATAAACAAAAGTTAAGTCAAGATGAACTTGACGAATTTTAGAGAGCGAATTTTTTGAAAGTGATAGTGAGTCGGAAAATTCGTTGAACCATTACAATTTTGATCAATCCAGTGATGTCACTAGTGAAGATAGTTATCTGGAAACTGCAAATGTTGCTAATAAGAACACTTTTCAAAGAAAGACTTCCGGCATGTGTGACCAGTTTTCGAAAAAAATTAAAATAATTGAAAATATACCATCTACATCTACAGGGAACGTGCAAAAAGTAACAAAACTAATTCTCAAATTGACGTGAATCAGTCTGAAAATGACGAAAATATTAATTCCGAAATTGAAATTGAAGAATCCACATTAGATTTGTCAGAAAATACAATAATTTGAGAAGATCCTGATAGTAATAAGTTAAATCAATTTAAATTTGATGACAAAATTATGAATTTTAGAACTGTTGATCGTATAGATCAAAATAGAAAGATAAATTACCTATTGACTTCTATTTGCTGTTACCATAATGACACCATATCAAAGAATGGCATGATTTCTAAATGGATTGCTAGGACACGAGAGGAAATGAAAGTATTTTTTTGCTTGATAATATGGATGTGACTAAATAAAAACCAAGGTTTCGAGATTATTGGAGTACAAATAGGTGTTATAGAAACGAAATTTCTGCTAGTTTAGTCGTAACAGATTAGACACTCTGATGCATTTCTTACATGTTGCCAATAACAAAGCTGCTCCTGAAAATGATAAGCTATATAAAATTAGTCCAGCACTTGAAATTCTAAACAAACAATTTCAAAAAGTATGTATTCCAGGTGAGAAACTTTGCGTAGACGAGACTATAATGCCGTGGTAGATTAGGATTTCAACAGTACATACCTGGCAAAAGACATAAGTACGAAATAAAATTGTTCAAAGTATGTATTCCGAATGGTTACACTTATAATGTAAAGGTGTATGGTGGAAAAGGGACTATACCTATCAAAAAGAGTGTATCTATGGATGTGGTTATGGAGTGGGTGGCAACATTGTTAAATCATGGACGAACTCTTGCCATAGATAACTATTACACCAGTGTTACTTTGGCTCACAAGCTAAATAAAAACAAAACATTTGTAATTGGGACACTGCGAGGAAAGAGAAAGTTAAATTCTCAAAAAATTGTTAAAAGCAAATTATAAAAAACTGGAATGAAAGTACTTCGGAGTAGTTCAAAGGTTATTGTTGGAAAATGGAGAGATAAGAGAGAGAAGTGTTATTTTTGATCACGAAATCTGTTCCGTAAATGATAGATGTTGTAACCAAAAGAGGTATAGTCAAAAAACCTTCCAGTATTGTCAAATATATTTCAATAAAATCATATATCCGACCAAAATCCGATTCGTAAGGGTGTCATGTGGTACCGAACAGTTTTACTTGAACTGCTTACAAACACCACAGTAGTAAACAGTCAATGTATTTATCAACATATTACAGGCAAACATTTTAGCATCACACAGTTTCGTGAAAATTTGGTACAATCACTGGTAAAAAAAAATAAATGTAGAAGTTCCTCCTCATTCACCACATACCCTTCAGGAAATTGAAACAAGAGGATGATGTAGTTTGTGCCATAAAAACTATGCTAGCAGATATGGAAGGAATAGTGCAATGAAACATGCAAAGAAGGTAAAAACAAGGTGTCGAATGACAAAAGAACTCTGGTTTCTTGTGTTGTGATTGTTTTTTTGAGACATATAATTGTTATGTAAAAAAATTAATGGCTTGTTGTTAGTATGGCTTTTATTGAATATATGTGCTGTGGGACATATAAGGTGCACATGGGTTATCTGAAATAAAATTAATTAAGCATTTCTTACTAGCCCATGTGTACCACATATGACCACACTTATTTTTTTGAAAAATCATGTTCACGTTTTAAGAAAAATGTGTTTTAATTGTTATTGACATTAATCCTCATGCCCTTATATCAAAAAATTATAATGGATTGGCATACAGTTTTTCAAATTATGGCCTGGGAGTTAAAGTGTTAAGAACATTAAACAATGTTTCTTTTTTAGAGGTCCTCTACCGAAGCCTGGTCATCACTATGACAAATATACTATCAGTTTCCATGATATATAACGATTTTTATTCATTTTATATTCTATTTGTCACATTTTTAGAATTTTTCGAAATACCTAGGTCTTAAATGCTTCAAGTTATACTACATATAGTCATATGGAATAAATTAAGTTTTAATGAATAAATATCTAACACTCAGTAATAATGTGAGTTTGTGAGGAGTTTTTTTAATGTCTTGGAAGATTAATTTGGTATTATATATGTATTCATAATTCATGTTTTTGTAATTTGTCTAGGGTGAATTAATATAAACCTTTTATAAAATGTTTTGATACTATTATCATTACATTTAGCTGTGAGAGTCTAAATTTCTTATTTATTCCTTGTTCTCTTAATTTTTAATACAAATTTGTTAATTCTTGGCAATAAGCTAAAACTATGTGTAGTAAATCTAATAAGTATCATACAAAATTATCTGTATTCTCCCAAGTTGTAAAATTATCTAATAATCTTAATGTAGAGTTTATATACTCCACCTTAAATATCAAAATAAGAATTGAAAATCTCAGATCTTAGTTATTTATACTGTGAAATCTGTGTAAAAACAGAATTACCATGTAGTGAATTAACTTTCCGGCATAAACAAGATTTTGCATTATCCAAATCCAAGTTATGTTCTCTACCTATATTATAACATGCAGGTAATCACCAAAATTTCTATCATATACTAAAGGATTCCCCTTTAAACAGGAACCGGTTTACTCAGATTTCATTGTAATTAAAAAATATTAGGTAAGATGATCTATCTCATTCAGCAAACTTTTCTTTTATAAATAGTTCATATAATTTTTGTTTAGTACAGACTTTTAAGAAAACAAAAAGTATTCAATTGAAAGATTTGTTAAAAAAAACCTACCTTAGCAGTTACCACAAAAACAAGATGTCGCAAAAATACTGTTTTTAATAATTTTCGTCAGTGATTATGGTCAAGATTTATTAGCTTTAAGTAATAAATCAACACTCCGTGACCAAAGTTGACTGAATCTACCAATTGCTACCAATTAGCAATCTACCGTGCCGTGAATCCATGATATAAGGAAACAAGTAGAGATACGAAACTATCGATACACTATCGATAATTATCGAAAATCAAAACTATCGAATACTATCGATAGTATTTTAAACTATCGAAAATAATCGATAGTGTCATGTGTCATGGTCTTGAAAGCCCGGAAACAAGTATGAAGTGTGTTTATTTGTTTTTGTTTATTTGTTTATGTCATTGTGGTTAAGTTAACTGTTAAACTCATTTACCGTTATTCCTTAATCTTTGATAATTAATAAAGTTTATTTAATTGTTGTTAGTGTCTGTTGGATACAATATCTTGCTATTTATTGTTCAATCCACGTACTTGAAAGGATTCTGCAAGAGGTGACTTAACTGTTTTACTATGGATAAATTTTTAATTTCGACAAAACGTAAAAGCAATGGTAAGTGAGAATATTGTTTTAATTTTGTCTTTGCTAATAAGATATTATTGCTATATTTTAGTATCTGATAGACCAGAAAGCGAAGAAAGTGACCAAGGCTCTAGCTCTACCTCTGTTAGTTCAACTCCTCAAAGGAAGAGACAAAAAATGTCTTTAGTTTGGAACTACTTTACAAAGTCCTTATTAGACAAAAAGTTTGCTAAGTGTTGCACTTGTGGCAGAGAGTATAAAACAAGCGGAAATACAACGAACCTAACTGATCATTTAAAAAGGTTTCATCCCAATTTAAATAAGCCACTATTAGAAACATCAGGTAGTTAAATCTCAGGGTTGTTTTATTTAAAGTAATAATTTTAATGTTTTTAGGTGAAGATGAAATAGGCAAAGAAAATTATGCAAGATCAAATGTTCGTTCTATAAGCCCCTTTTTTAGACGAGAACAAGAGTATGATGCTAACTCTCAAAGAAAAAAAGAATTAGATAAGGCTCTTGCAATGATGTTGGCTACAGACTTTCAACCGTTTTCTATTGTAAAAGATAGTGGATTTATAAAATTTGTCCAGTTATTAGATCCAAGATATGTACTTCCATCACCTGACACTTTAAAAAATACTGTGTTGAAAAATTTGTATGATGACGGAGTGAAAAAACTTACTACAATTTTAAACGAAATAAAATATGTGGGTCTTACGACAGATATTTGGACCTCATCAGCTAACGAGTCCTATATTTGTTTAACGTGCCATTTTATAAACAAAGACTGGGAAATTAAAAAGGCTGTTTTAAAAACAAAAGTAATGGATACTAATAACACATCAGAAAATATAGCAGATTGCATAAGAAAGATTTTAGACGAATACAAAATATCTGATAAAGTATCATGTATCGTAACGGATAACGCGGCTAATATGATAAAAGCTTGTGATCTGTTACGAAAAAAACATTTACCATGCTTTTCACATACGCTAAATCTGGTTGTCCAAGATAATCTAAAGAAGCCAATTACAGCAGATGTGTTAAAAAAATGCAAAGAAGTTGTTACTTATTTTAAGTCTAGCTGTGTTGCATATAAAAAATATATAGAGGAGCAAAACCAGCTTTGGAAGGGAACAACAAATGAGGGAAAAACACCATATAAATTCTTACAAGAGGTTCCCACAAGATGGAACAGTGTTTATTATATGATAAAACGAATACTACTAATATCAGATGCTATAAATAATACATTACTAAAGCAGCGAAATGCTCCTGGTCCCTTTTCTGTCGATGAGCTTAGCGTATTAGGTGATTTGGAGAAAATCCTTTATATTTTTGAGGATGCTACAGAAAAAGTGTCAGGTGAAAAGTATATAACTGTGTCACTAATAGTTCCTCTTGCATTTGGTATATACAATTATTTAACATCTTTACAATTGAACACAGAAATTGGACAAGAATTCTATACTGGTGTAATTGATTCTGTTAGAAGGCGGTTATTTAACTTCGAAACAAGATCAATTCCCAAAATTACTGCTTTATTGGACCCCAGGTTTAAAAAAGATGGCTTTAGAACCACTGAAAATGCCAATCAAGCAGCCAATCTGTTGGAAGAGGAAATGGCAGCCATTATTTCAGGGAATAGAAAAAATACTCAAGAAGAAAATGTCCCAAATAATAGTTCCTCATCAACAGTAACTAGTTCGAGTAGCGTCATTTTTAATTTTTTAGATAAAAAAAATAAGGACAAAGCAACAAATGTAAAAGCGGATGCCATAATTCAAAAGAGGCAGTATCTTGAAAGACCCAATTTATCTGGAGATACTGATCCTTTATTATTTTGGAAGGTAAATATTGTAAATTATAAACATAGATATTTTAAAGATTTCAGTTATTTTGTAGGTGAATGGAAGAGAATTTGAACCGATGCAAGAACTGGTTCAGAAATATTATTGCATACCTGGATCTTCTGTCGAGTCTGAAAGAAATTTTAGTACAGCAGGGCTCATTTTAAATGATCGCAGATCCCGACTAAAATCCAAGTATGTGGACCAATTAATTTTTTTAAATAAAAATTATTGGTTATTCCAATAATTTGTATTTTTTAATTTATACTCAAATAGTAATAAACTATATTTTATTAATAAAATTTTGTTATTACCCCTCCAGTATATTTCCATAAATTTTGTCAAAAAACATATTAGAGTTATTGCAAATGTCAATAAAGGATCCTTTAATAAAGTACAAACACAAATATATCTTCAAGAATCGATATTGAATAAATTTATAAATAAATACATTAGTGACGAATTGTAAGTATTTTCTTATAAGCACATGATATTGGTGTTTCATTTTAAAAATGAGTTTTTTAATAAAAACTATTCATATATAAATATTAATCTATAAACCATTAAAACTTCAAAAATTAAACCTTTTTCATTGTGTTAACTTGTATATATTGTTAATACACTTGGTGTTAGATATCTGTTGAATGAAATATTTACTCTACTTTTGAACCCGGAATTTTAAAAAAATTTAAACTATTGCACAATGTTTGTAGCATATTTGTGCATAAAAATTTATTGAAATTAGGTAGGTAGGTATGTATATAAAAATAATTTATTTCTATACAGTCATGAATTTAATAAATGAGTTATAAAGAAATCTATCCTGTATGTATGTCTATGATCATTGTAATAATAGTTATTAAACACTTTGTTAAACAAAGTTGTTTATAAATTCCTTAAAGGTATAATAACTGGAGCTTCAATAAATATGTTCTTTTTTTAAATTGATTTGGCTCAAAACATTAAGAATATACGTCTGATATAAACTTTTATTTGTGAGTTCCTGTTAATAAATAAAACAAAACAACAAACTTGATCAAATACAAATTATATTTTTTGGATCCTATATCTAACCCTAACCAAACATTTTTGTTAATTTGTTACAAACAAAATGTGGCACGTGACACGTGATGTGATGATAAATAGAAGTGAAGTTAGAGCTCTTCTTTTTTCTTCACATAATTTGACAAATTATGTCAAAATAAACGGTCTTGGCCTGCATTTTCCAAGGACGTATATTGGGCAATACTGCGCGTGCGTATATGTCAAAATAAAGGACTATCGAAAACTATCGATAATTATCAATGTTTGCACGCTTACCTATCGATAACTATCGATAGTGGACACTATCGATAGTTTCGTATCACTAGAAACAAGGTATGCTCACTAGTGGACTCGTTTTTGCACATTTCTGCGCCGACCAAAATCCACCATCTTTTCAATATGTCACATGTGTGTAGGGATGGTGACCTGATCCCGTACCAGTTACTTTGGAACATGTATTTTATTTATACTTGTGGAACTGATCCCTAACACCAATATAATTATAAAAAACGAGTACGGATCATGGCCGTATAAATAAAGATCTTTATTTATACGTCCATGGTACGGGTACTGTACTCATAGTAAGTGTAAGTGAGCATACCTGACCTGATCCACAAAAATACTTGGATCAACCACCTCTACATGCGTGACGTCTGCTTTGTTTACTTTTGCATTTTTTAACCTTACTTTGCAATGTACTGGAATTTAAATGTAAATCATGATATAAGGAAACATGGTATGCTCACGCGCATCTATTTTGAACAGCCAATCACGTTTACGACCAAAATCCGCCATTTTGAAGGCGGCAATTCAAATATGTACAAAATTGATACGAAATATCGTAGTTAAATTAAATAAAATAAAATTAATATTATACATTAATCCAATTAATTCATATTTAAAATGATCTGAACAGACTCTTGCTAAAATAATTTTAAAAAAATCGAAACAAAACAAAAACACATTTACATACATTGCAAAGTAAGGTTAAAAAATGCAAAAGTAAACAAAGCAGACGTCACGCATGTAGAGGTGGTTGATCCAAGTATTTTTGTGGATCAGGTCAGGTATGCTCACTTACACTTACTATGAGTACAGTACCCGTACCATGGACGTATAAATAAAGATCTTTATTTATACGGCCATGACCCGTACTCGTTTTTTATAATAATATTGGTGTTAGGGATCAGTTCCACAAGTATAAATAAAATACATGTTCCAAAGTAACTGGTACGGGATCAGGTCACCATCCCTACACACATGTGACATATTGAAAAGATGGTGGATTTTGGTCGGCGCAGAAATGTGCAAAAACGAGTCCACCTAGTGAGCATACACAGCCACCTTTACTTCCACCTTTACAGGAAGTAAAGGTGGCTGTGGAGCATACCTTGTTTCCTTATATCATGATGTAAATGTGTTTTTGTTTTGTGTCGATTTTTTAAAAATTATTTTAGCAAGAGTCTGTTCAGATCATTTAAAATATGAATTAATTGGATTAATGTATAATATTAATTTTATTTTATTTAATTTAACTACGATATTTCATATCAATTTTGTACATATTTGAATTGCCGCCTTCAAAATGGCGGATTTTGGTCGTAAACGTGATTGGCTGTTCAAAATAGATGCGCGTGAGCATACCATGTTTCCTTATATCATGCGTGAATCTAAAATCTACCAGATCTACCTCACCATAATTGTATTCACTCATAGAATGTGTTTTCTGTCAATTAAATTAACAGTACATGTGCTGTGTCAAATTTAATGATTATTTTTATTACGTTGGTTAAATTTGGACCAACTGACAGTGACTGCAAAGTAGACAACCAAGCATACGTGATTATAGCCAATATTTAAACAAAAAAGATGTTTATTAACAAAGTAAACCTGCATTAATTAAAACAAAAGTTTATTTTTGACATTTTATAAATTAGTATTTACAAATAGAAAGTTTTTAATGAAAAAAATTAATATTTACTCGCATTATTCATGGTTAGTCTTGTTTTTTTTTCAATGAAAGTGGTCTTATATTGATAATTAAAACATCAACTTCTAGTGGCATAATATAAATAAATTTGGTTGAGTAGACCCAATGACGTATAATATATAGACTACGCAGTCCCCTATTCTCGCTATAGAATCAAGTGTCCGAAAGATCTCGGCTCAAGGTTGAAGGTATGTTTATCAAAACAGCGGCGTGCTCATTTATATGTTAATGACAATAATTATTTTTTTAATTAAAATTAAATATTTATGATTTCTTTTTGTTCCCGTCTATAAGAGAAATAATTATTTTGATAAAATAGTATGGCATTTTACTAAAATAGTAAGTAAATAACTCTCAACAATTTAAAATAAAATTTGCTTGTCACACAAAATGGAGTACGTCCATGATGTTTTCAAACACAAGACACAAGATCAACTTCGTGATGCTTCGTAAGAAATCATGAACTTCGTGCATCTTCGTATCAAAACAATAAACAATAACAAAGGTATTCATGTTTTGGACACTTTTTAAAGCGTTCACCGAGTCTATATATTATACGTCATTGAGTAGACCGAAAGTACAAGCTGATTATAGTCGCAAATGTCAAACATGGAACAAAAAATTTTGGTATAGCAGAGTTGGCATGTTTTTATAATGTAGATGCTGTATGCTTCAAATATAAAAAGATTTTACTTTAGAAAAGCACATTTTGTTTATTTTGTGTTATGAATTCTGCAATTTTTTATTTATATAAACCAAGACTGAGTAAATATTTGTTTCTATGGAGATTCATTGCAGTTAATTATTAGAAATTTTTTTAGCAATTACCCTTTGATAGATTAGGGGATAGATTTGGCAATAGTTAAATCAGCAGTTGCCATATTACAACAGGTCCAGGTGTTTGCAATCAATGACGTATAATATATAGACTCGGTGAACGCTTTAAAAAGTGTCCAAAACTTGAATACCTTTGTTATTGTTTTGATACGAAGATGCACGAAGTTTATGATTTCTTACGAAGCATCACGAAGTTGATCTTGTGTTTGAAAACATCATCGCCGTATGAAAACATTTTCTCCATTTTGTGTGACAAGCAAATTTTATTTTAAATTGTTGAGAGTTATTTACTTACTATTTTAGTACAATGCCATATTATTTTATCAAAATAATTATTTCTCTTATAAACGGGAACAAAAAGAAATCATAAATATTTAATTTTAATTAAAAAAATAATTATTATCATTAAAATATAAATGAGCACGCCGCTGTTCTGATAAACATACCTTCAACCTTGAGCCGAGATCTTTCGGACACTCGATTCTCATGATACTCCAAGATAAACCCACTTCGCAATCGAATTTTGTACATCGACGCGCATGACGTCAATTGGTGATAAAAGTCACTTTTATCACCAACCTTTTATCATCACAGTCGGTAAAACATATATGGAAAGAAAGGGGTTTTTATTTAAATATTTAGAATATTAAGGGATGTTAAGTAAAATATCTGCAATTAAATCTTAAAAATATGTTATATATACATCTCTGTTAGCCTAGCAATGTAAACTAAAATTATATAAAAGAGTAAGAACTAAACATCCTTTTGCAAATGGAAATTTATATACAATGGATTGATTTATTAAAATAAAAATTTAATACAACTGATAAAATAAAATACACTGTAATAATTTACGTATTTGCGTAATAAGTTTATTTAACAATTTATTTTACAATTTTTAATATTTTCTTCTTCTTAACTCTGGATGTTTCTTTAATATATCTATTCAATTTTCTAATTTTAAAATATAATTTACACCTTTACTAACATTACATCTGAACACAGCTAAATCCATTAGCGATTTTAAATAATTCTTGGTTAATTTTAATGACCCTTTGTTAAAATTGTTAAAAATATGGTCCAGTTCATTACATTTAATTAGAAAATCTGGATATGGTTTAAGTAAACCTCCTTCGGAAAGATGGTTTACCCAGTAAACCGATGTCAACGTACAAAATAAACGATAAAACAAAACTAAATCTCAAGGTTAGTAGATACTTAAATATCTACTAACCTTGACTAAATCTGACAAAACTCCATACAACACAGAACATTTCTGGTGACATTTGTCGCCAAGTGACGTCACACGACTGATCGCGTGCGTTTATCAGGTAGTTTATATTGTCTATTCGCTTAGCTAGGGCATATTTTGACAGACTCATTGTAGGAAACCTACAACACAACAATTCCTACTTCTCAGTATAACTAGCTCAAGTATACTACTATTGCAGACCTCTTTCTTTGAAAAAAAGAAGAATTATTCTAAATAGTGGAAGTGTATACTAAACCCATCAAATTTTCGCTGTATATTTAAAATATAATATTTGAATTGTTACAATTTAAAATATTGTAGTAAATATTTGTATTATTCGCGTTGTTTATTTAATTTAATATAGTTTTATTGTTTTATTATCTTTGTTTAATTCTATTCAGTTAATTAGTTAGTTATATTTAAAATTTTATTATTATGGATAGTCAAAGTTTTCCATTTGTTCCATCAGCTAATGCGTTGGTAAGTTTTTCTTAATAAATATGATAAAATGTTTTTTAAAAAGTTTTTTTTAAAGTTAATATTTTTAGATTAGTAAGGATGCTGTTCCTAGATTACAAGGTAACTGCACAAAGGTTTATTCAAAATGCCTACCATTTTTTTTACCGAATGAAAACCCTGTTGAGGTAAGTTGATCATTAAAATGTATTTATCGAATTATGTAATTGTTGTAAATACATAAGGAACTTGCTGTGTCTTATTCTTATTTAACCTCACTTTGACTTCTTAATTTTGTAGAATTTATTCCCACTTTTTTATTTTGTACAATAAATAATGTTATTATTTGTTATCAATACATTATACGGTATAAATAAATATTGATTGTCGGCAAAGTTCTATTTTATTTACATTAATATTGACTAAGAGCACGTATGCTTGGTTGTATAGTATTTTCCAGCCACTTCGAGTCTGTCAAAAAGTTACTAACTTCGAAAAAAAAAAAAATTACTAAAATCACTAGACAGTTCGGACTGGGAATAGCGAACCGGGTATAGTATCATGCTCGATTCTATTGCGAGAATAGGGGACTGCGTAGTCTATATATTATACGTCATTGTTTGCAATTAATCTCAAAAGAGACAAATATTTATTGGTTATTGTTTCATATCAATTAAAAATTGCAGAATTTAATAGTATAATCACAATGTACTTTTTAAAACCTTTCTCTCTTTATATTTGAAGCATACAACATATGCCAACCGAAATATTTTTGATTTGCGGCTATATTCAGCTTGTACTTTCGGTAAACTCAACCATAAATTTATATATAAAAATCTCGTTCTTGAATGTTATCTTTAAAAACCCAAATTAATACCAAATATTGTTCCGAAGCAAAATTAGTATACTAAAAAATGATTTTGTGTCTTTATTCATTAATGATAACAGTGACTTAATTACCGAATGAAATTTGGAGATTTTGCTACAAAAACAATCTATAAACAAATACTATAATATATACTAACAAATAATGAAATAGCACAGCTTTGCAGTTGAGACGTCATTCGCTCAACTGCAGGCTCCATTATATTTGTGAATATATGTGTAAAATCCATACCATATTAAGTTGCCTATCTGTTTCATTGAGGCCGGTCAAAACCTCTAGAATTTACTTAAGCCACTATCTCACCTTACCTCTTATTAGATCTCCATTCCTTGACTGTGGAATGGCTTCGAAGTGCGGAGTAATTGGTTTTGGTCTCAGAAATCATTCCAAATTGTTGCGGCTTCAAAACCGGCCCAATTGTTGCGCCTTTACCTATCGGTTTGTACCAATCCCTGATAAACATTTGAAGGCTCTCACTGCAACCTTCGAAGTTTGTGACACAATTCACAGCCAACAAATGGTCAGGCGACCAAGACATCCACAAAGATACATTAAAACCGAACTCAGGGCACAATCAGAAAGCATTACCAACAGTGACACTCCAGAGATTAGACACCACCATAGAAAAGGTAGTTTTGAACCCAGACAAACAAATAAGATATAATAAGAGAACTGAGTGAGATCATCGCCTTACTAGAAGCGATGGACCATGAGTCTTATATGAACTCTATGACTCACAGCAAACTAAACAAAAGCATTCCTTTTCAGAACGCGAACTTTCCTCTACTAAAATGTTTTTCTTGTTTCTTTGGATGAATTTTTTTGAGTGAAATCACTTGTTTTGCATTCAAAGGACATTGCTTCCTTTTCTGAGGTCTGTTAATGTCTCTTGAATAGCTTTGGGTAAAGACCCGACAACTTCTGGAGAAAACAATACATTTATTTAAGTTTACGAAACTTAGCTGTATAAGATAATTATGGATCATTGAATGATGATAAAGGGAGAGAGAAATGAGTTCTCCATAGACACAAGCTGGCGGTTGATTATACTGAATTGGTCTCTCTGTGACAAAACAGAGCAAAACCAAGAGTCCTTAAGTACTCCCTGGTTTAATGGAAACAATTTCGTTTTTGAACCAATTTGAAATGTTGGCAGTCAATGTTAGGGGTAAAGTGATTCAAACTATTCCTGGGATATCATAAAATGGCATAGTTTTGCAATAATTATTACACATCCATGCATCTTTGTGTTGACGATAAATACTTTTAATGGCCCAAACACTGATACGTCTCATGAACTAGTATAATGCTTTTTCATTTCAGATACATCTAAGTAGGAGACGGTAAACGTTCAGAAGCGCAGTAAACCGTAGATAACGCACAAAAAAACTTTATACCAGGTATGGCGAAGAAAATAAAATATTAGAAAAAAAAAAGACGAAAATTCGATCTTCCAATGCTCTATTAACACCAAATAAAAAATTGGAAGATCCAAACCGCGTGACAAAGTCAAAAAACTTCAGATTTGATACATTTATAAGTTAAATAAAAACCACTTTAAAACTAGTTCTTTATTTTCAATGTCAAACACACATAACTGAATGAATTACACAATGAATATTTGTACCAAGGCACCTCAAAACTAAACATAATTAAAATACATAATGTAAAAAAAGATCTTAATGTTCTAATTTAGAAGTACAATCTGGCGTCGATCATCCTTCCGTCAATTCTAGCTTTATCAAGATTTTCTAAACATTTCGTTAAGGAAAATTCATTATAGGCTTGAAATAAAAATTGTAAACAAAATTGTGAAAAATTCTTTTTCAGTATTCTTAGGACATCTTTTGTTGGAATTACTATTTCCTTGTAATTAAACTACCAAAATCAATTTTCCGATGAATTTTTTACACCTTTTCATCCTGCTGGAAATGTCACAACACTGTCAAATATTTGCGTAACATTCGTCAATTTACCATGACCGTTTTTAATATAATTGAATAGCTGTAAGAGAAATTTTAGATTAAAAAAGGATACTGATAGCTTTTTCGGCTTGCCAATCTGATGCATAAGTCAATAGCACTGAGCCTTGTCCTTTTGTGTCAAATCCTTGAACGTCACCAAATTCTTGACATTTTTCATTAAGCAGGTTGTAACTCAATGTAGAGGGCAGCTAAAATTAATGAAAAAATCTCAAATATCTATAAAAACATCAAAGGTAACTCGTAGGAATCAACAGGAATATGATAACATCAATCCCATAAACCAAAATGTTTTGTACATGCACACCAAACGTTAATTATAGTGTAAATTTAACAGAAATTAAAAATGAAAACAGTTTTGTAGACGGAATTAAGACAGATAATTCCAATGCTAAACTCATTACGCCAAACAAATACAGAAGTAAATACAACAATGGTAGAAACACAACTTGATAACAGTTTGGACATTTCATGAGAATTAATTATTATGATTAATTATTATTATTATTATAATTAATTAACAAAGGCCAAAGAAAATTACTAACGCATATACCGAAAGACTTTAAGAAAAGAGGAATACTTCCGCCATCTTGGAGGAAAAAAGTGGACTTCACTATACAGGAGAGCAATTGGAGATATAGGAAAATATGGGAAAGGAGGATGCTGTAGGAAATACTTACATTTGAAATTAAAACTTTTTTGGAGAAAGCCTTGTTTGTATTATCAACAAATGATAATCTGTCGCTGGTGTATGTGGAAATGTTGCCGGAATTTTGGAAACCTCTGCCTGACAGACTAGTTGAGCTATTATAACCATCGTTATTTCCGTTTCCGAAATTTCCCCCACCAAAGCTATTTCCTCCACTTGGGTAATCATCTACAACAAAACGTTTAATATTATGTATCTAGCATATATATCGACTGAAAAATATTTCACCTGTTCTGTTAGTTCAGCATCTTTGACCAAAAACAAAGGTTCAATGTCACAGCCAAAACAAAATAGAAGGAACTTTCACTTAAAAACCAAAATCCAACACTCCTGCTTAAGATAGAGAACGATAAAGTAAAATGCTGTTAATGGTGGAATTAAAAACATACAGAAAGCACAAAACTCCGTAATAATGAAAAGTTGCACAGTTGATAATAAAAAAGAAAACAATACCGATTAGTTTTAAGATTAAAAGCTGTTGATTGATATCCAAAAATTAAGAAAATCTAATCAAAAATAAAAATTATAAACGAATTTTTTACATTAAGAATTGAAAATTTTGAGAAAAAATAATAGATGTAAATAAAACCTTTGAATTAAATGCATTGAGGTATTTCTAACATACCAATCGATATTCACCAGCTAAATCATACCAAAAATGATGGAGAATATGAATAAAAAGCACATTGGAAGATTTATTTAAAAAATTAACAATTAGACAGTGTTCATTCCAAAATTGGAAAATAACATCCCAATTTTTTTTAACGCAGATAAAATATTTTAATATTAAACAATTTGTAAATTCTAATGCCTTTTTCACTATTTGAAAATACCATTTTTTTTTCATATACCATTTTTACACAAAAATTTATTATGGATATATATTATGTTCTTCTGCTAAGAGCATGCAATAAATATAATGTGTTATGTGTAATGGTTTTCAGTCCTGAGGTAGGTATCATTGCATAAAATATGCTTTGGTGCTTGTATTTAGATATTCATGAAAAAATTCATTGCCTTTTATTTTCATCTTTGCTTTATCACACACAACTTCAATTTATAATCGGCAATACCATTTTGTGAATTTGTTTTATATTTTCCAGGTCAACTACCTAATTTAGAACACGAGAATGTTTAATATCTCAGCCTTTACTCATTATTTAAGATGAAGTTGAGTCTGAATATCATGTATGAAGCTGTTCCATGAAACGGCAAGTTGTAAGAGATAAATATTCACAGCAGCAGAAACTTATAATTAACGAGTTGAACTACACACCCAACAAACTCTTTGATATCCTCATGAGCTAGTGGATCAAATTTCCTGGATTATTTTGTGTACTAAGAGGAATGAAATTTATTAGGAACACTTTCATGAACTGCAGTATGAATGACCAGACAGCTAAGACTTAAAAATCAATTTATTCCATAAAATTAGAAACATACATTACAGTTAAGATTAAGATAATATTATTTTCTTCTCAGTAGCTTATCACTTCCAGTCTGAAAATAAAGAAAATCTAAACTAGCAAAAACAAACAGCAAGATCTTGATTGAAATTAAAAGCTTCTAGTAATTTAAACAGGTCAAGAAAAAAGAATAGACAAAATAAAAAATAAATTGCTACAGCTGTGGCTAAATAGCCACAATACTCAACAAAAATGTTTTTTTTTAACTAGTTATCAAATTAAAAAAAAAAAAAAAAAAAAATGACAAGGGATCGGAAAAACTAGCAAAATGGATGGCAAGATTAATTCAATATTTAAATTTTCAATGAAGAGCTGGAAATATTTATCAACATGATACTTTAAGAAAGTGCCAAATAAGGGAAGTTTTACTGTATTATGTTTTGAAATTAACTAGAATTAAATACTGAATAAAGTGTCTAAATTTCATTATTTACATCTCTTTTAAAAATAACAAAAATACTCACCTCCTCCACCTCTATGATAAGAATTTCCAGATCCCAAGTTCGAAGACTGTGAGTTATAGTTTGAAGGCTGGGAGTTGAAATTTGAACTTGAATTATTACCAAATGGTTGTGGGTTGCCACCTCCTCCGCCTCCACCACCAAGTGAGCTTGAAACCAATGAGCTGAGATCGTTAGATCCTAAGTTGTTTCCTAATAGACTGCCAAGGTTGGCAGACTGAAGAGCATTCAGAGCGCTCAAACCTGTATGAAAAAGTAAATCAAATTCACGTTCCAGATAACATTTAACCATATTTTAACCTTTATTAATCTGGGTGAGGTGCAGTTAGTGGATAACTATGGCAGATAGTGGATAAATTTTTACTGAAATGACTAGGTTTGTTTTGGAAACCAAAGAAATGAATATTTTGCAAACACTGCAAACTTAAGTCTCGTTTAATATGATAATGACTGCACTGTTAAGTATTAAGTAAACTCCTGTTTTATCAGCCTTAAATTTTTATAGCTATAAAGGCAGAACTAAAACATTTTCAGGATAAAAGAGACTTTCTGTGAGATGACCTACAAATATTGTGTATTTGAATAAGAAAGGGAAATAAATTTCCATATCACATATGTATGCAGACCACCTGAAAACATTTTCTACAGTCTAGCTAATCTTCGAATCCAAAAATATTCTAATGGGTGCCATAGTAAAAAACAAATAACTATAAACCATTTGTACTGTTAAAATTTGAAATCCATTTCAGCTAAGCATGTTACTGCACAATGTTTGAAAGTAGTAACACCAAAATATTGCAAAAACTGTAGAGAAAAAAGGGACACAAGGCTTGAGAAGGTTGATGCCCTGTAAGCATTGTAGCACTACGATAATGATTTTATGATAAATTCTTTTTTAACTGAAAGGCAAAACCCAGGAATCTATGAAAAATTCCTGATCAGGCCTGATCACAGTTGTCAATATAGCAGCAGAAAAAAATGGAAAAATTGTTTGTATTTTATTATTATTAACTTCACAAACTAGACAACCAAATTAAATAAAAATTTACGAAAATTCAAATCATCTAATATACAGCCAAGCTTCTCACCCTGATTTGTGAAGGTTAAAATTTAGCAATCAAAATCTTTTATACTTGATATTACGCTATAAAAGACCAAAATATTTGTAGTATGTGTGATTCCTTATATCTTATATGATTTTATTAAATCAGACCACAAAACAGATGAATTTCTTCAAAATATGCCCAATTTTACTACAGCATAAAAAATGAAAACTTCAAAACAAAACACCAAACTCAGAAATAATCTTGATAAAAACAAAATATAGTGGAATTCTTTTTTATATAAAAATATACATCTTTTTTTATATGTAAATAATAATAGACTGCATACTACACAAAATGCAAACCAGACTACCATTTTCTACACAAGCTTCACCTAAGTACACATCACATTAGCTGAAAAGAATTAAGACTTAGCTGATTTCTTCAAAAAACTTACTTCATCTTTATTTAATCAAATGCTTCCTAAAGTGTAAAGTGTGTGAGATATCATCTAAATCAATGTTTTTATATGGAATATTTGCAGGATCTTTGGTCAGCTCACATCACCTACACCTGAGATGACCACATTGATATCTGCATTCTTCTATCTCATCTAGATTAATATCATAACAAATTTGACAATTCTGTTTGTTGACCTAAATGAGCTTTGTCATTGAAGATGTTTTGATGTCTGTGAAATGATGAGTTTTTGCGAGCAATATGAAATTGATTGCCTCAGATTCTCCTACATTCTTAGGGACAGTGGTGACGTTTTTTACAGATCTTATATTTCGCCTACACAAGGTGTTGATTGATTGTCTATTGAGCCAGATAATTCTAATATATCAACCACACTACAAATAGTCTTTTCAGTATGTATTTTCATGTGTTGTATGCTACATAAATCCATAATTTCAAACAGTAAGCAAAAGACCAATTTGACTTTCAATAATATGGCATCACCAAATTTACTGTCAAATTTCAAAAACCCCTTTACTTATATAACTATCTATATCTTTTCTAACATCAAATGAAAAGCCCCAGTTGCTCATTTCAACTAAAATATCCATTTTAACTATTAGAAGTATAGGTATTATATACAGACTATTACCCCATAATATTTAATAAAAGATTCTTAAACAATTTGACCAAAACAAGTACAAAACTTAATAAAACTATTGCAAAGACTAGTTAGTTGGCAATGGGAACTCTGAGGAGCAATGTATTCTTTAAAAGAAAATGTTAAAATTTTTTTTTTTGTTAATTTACATGTATAAATAAAACCTACAATTGCTGATTTTCGGAGGAAAGATCTTATCCCTTTTTAACATTAACATGAACAAATATACTAAACCAAAAATTTTTTTATAAAAAAGTTGATTCCACTTGCAATAATGTCCATAGGTAATATCACAAGAGTAGGGGCCTTATCAGTTAATTAAAGTGTAAAGCAAATATAGCTTAGTAGCAGTTCAACAAAGTAGTTTTGTTATTACTCGCATAGTAAAGTTAAAGAACATGAGTTATGTGATATTGCTTGGTTGACCACATGTTTCTTCTAGTTTAAAAAATTGTGGCTGAAACAGATGGTGTTAATGTGAAATCCTTGAGCTCTTATTGTTTTACATGTAAAACGGAAACTAGCATATAGGCTGAAATCAGTAGCTGTGAAGAACAATGCCTAATACATCAGCAAATCTATAAAACAGTATTAAAAAAGAATAAGTGTTATTGGTTGAAAAAAAAAGTCTGAAAAATGTTACATTATATCTCTACTTTTGTTTAATACTTACGTAGAAAAAATATTTTAGCTTGCACAACAAAGTGGAAAAGAGTAAAGAAATAAATGATTTTTCCTATTAATATTCTCAGAAAAGCTGATAATACAGCTATAACAGCAAAAAATATGGAGAAACAAAAATATGGTGAATATTGTTAATGAGTGGGAGATCTCTGAATAGTATTAAAGCTTTCTAAATGCAATGTCCAAAACGGTTGCTCACAAAATTGTTGCTCATTGAGATAAATATAGATTTTTCAAATTATATAGTGTATTATTTTATATCAACATTTGTTTCTATACTGGACAAAGCCTAAAAACTATTAAAAATACCACTGTTTACCATGATCACACAAGGTAGCTAATATTTTAAAGTCCTTGTTGCAGATACATATTTTATTCCAAAAAATACATGTTTCCATTACGAACAAACTACCTTTTGATTTCTTACAAACTATATTTAACTCTTTCTATTTTCCTAACAAAACATCTATTTTGTAAACTAGCAACTAGAAATTCCCCACCTCATTAAACAAAATTATTAAGACTTACATACCTGTCAAACTACTCAATTGTTGCAAAGTATTATTTGGAACTGCTCCCAAAAGTCCATTAGTCGATGAATTAGACTGATTAGCAAGATTATGAGCGACACACTTCAAAGGTTCTCCATTGGGTCCTAGACCCATTCCGATGGACCTTAAACCCTCAGGCAATTTGATATTATCATTTGCCCTGTCCATTCTCACTGCCAATGTACGATCAAAGAAAGATTGATGATTGAACATTGAAATGGCCTGTACAGCCTCGACCGGGTGATCATACTCAATGACAGCAAAACCTCTAATACGACCTTCTTTGTCAACAGGAAGATCAATATTTACTATTCTACCTGCCAATTTAAAGGCATCTCGCAACTTTTTCTCATCAACATTGTATTCAAGCTGTGGAATAAATCACAAGGGTTAAAAATATACTTGATATAACTTACAGACTTTCTTTTAGTGTTTCAAAATGTTTAATGGGCAGTATTAATGACAAAAAACAACCTCAACAAATTTTCAGACACCACAATTTATGACAATAATGACGAAAACAACCTTATATTAAAACCCAAGTCAAAATTTTGCATTGGTTATACCACTGAACATTATTACATTTCTACATAGGTTGAATATAAAATATTGCCCCAACATTATAGACCACTTATGTCCTCAATAGACCTCACTATGCTCAGAGATGATTATACAAAGACTAAGAGTACAATTTTGCTGATTCTGAAGGGTTCAGGACATTGAGCAACTGTTGTATATAGCACAAACATTGTATTATAAAAAACAATTTTTTTAGAGCTTCGATCATAACTTACATATTACACATTTTGACTTGGGATATACTATTTATCTCTAGACCCATTTTGAAACACTGAAGTACTCAATCATCTGCATTAGCAACAATGACACTAGGACATTTTATCAGAAGAAATTTTTTACAGGTGTACCTTTTAAAAATTAGGAAGTCTAGACCAGAACCTCTAAGCACTAGACGAGACATTCCAATTTTTTTAAACCTTACATAGACAAACAAAAATTCAGTCATCAGAAAATATTTAAGAGAATCTAAAATAATTTTTGTATTTCTTCTATATTTTCGAAGCCTTTTGTCTTTGGCACATAAGATGGAACTCATACATTTTCTTATTTTGGATCAATTATTTTCTTCAACTGTGACTTAAAACTCATTTCCAGCATATTCCATGCTCCAATAATAATCTAAATGACAAATATCTGTGCCATTTTTTAAAACTCTTTCAAAAGAAATAGTATTATTTTATCTCATTCTAATGATCTTATTCAAAATAATAACACATTAGAGGTCCTGTTGTGTATTCCTTAGATGTGATTTGGTAATCAAAAACTAAACACCAGAGAAAAGAAATAACATTCCTTAATATAATCATTATTTAATAATACAGATGTGTATCAGAACTCAACCCTACACTGCTCAATGTATCATATATAAAACATACTGAGAATTTACATGTATAACCAAGTGAAATAATATTAAGTCCAAAAAACACTATTTCGATATATACCACTCTATTATACAGGGTGGTTCTTAAGTAATTGTCCAAAAAGAAACTGTAGATTCAACACTTTAAAATATTATATAATAAAATGTTGATATTAACCCTCTAACCGGAAAATCTGAAATAGTGCATATTTTCCTATATAAATTTTTGTTTCTAGTTAATCTTGCTATGACAATGACGAATATGAAGTTGTTATAAATATTTCCTATTGGCTGATTCGACAGGTAAAAAAAAACGTTAAGACGTCCTCAAGGACGACAAAACGGTTTAAGTGAAAAAAAAACAGTATATTTCGTTAAATGTATTTTTATTCAAATAAATAATCAGACAAGGAAACTACATTATTTATGATGATAATCGTATTAACAATTTTTTGAGCTAGAGCAACACAAATGTAGGTGGCACTTTTGACAAACACATTGGGTTACAAAGTCTTTGCAATATTTACATTTCTTTCTTCCTCCTGATTTACCTAGCCATATTGGAAAATGGTCGTAGTTGTCGTATCTGATATCGGCTACAGGATGTTTATCTTTCTGACCAACACTACTAGTACCAGGATGTACGGACTGAGAGAAGATGGTCGACCAACAGAACGTCTTTGTGTATCCACCACAAGGCCAGCAGCTATCTGTTCACGAAATTGAAGTAATTGATATAATTTCTCCTTTGGTTCATCACTCTTAGTAGAATTATCAGCATGGACTCGACGGTATAGAATGTATTGAACTGCTTCCATGAAAGTTTCACGGGACTCAGCTGTATTAATTTCTTCGATGCATTCGGAAATACACTGCTCATCTACCGGAGTTATATCAGTTGGTATATAATTTGGATCTGCAATATCATCATCATCATCGTCGAAATCACCCTCCACTTCTTCCTCAGAACTTTCAATACAATTCATGAACTCATGTTGTTCTTCTTCAGATATATCTGAGAAATTATACTTCTTTTGTCTTTCAAATTCATTTTACTGTGACAATTTTTTTCTAATGAAAAAACGTTGTGGTAGCTGCCCCTCCATTGTTTCTTCTTTTTGTCTTTCAACAAACCCACAAAAATAAATTTAGGTGATAAAAAACTCAAAAACTGCTAAAAAAATTCACAAAAAGTTTTAACAAGAACAATAGTGAATTAAAAAAAAAACATTCACGTAAACCGTTTTGTCATCCCTGAGGATGACAATACAATATAACAAATACAGAGAACAAACTACACATTGCACAATATTGAACAATAAATTAGGAAAATATATGTATTTATATACTTACTACAAAAATTCCTAGTGTAATCCGATACTTAGAAATATCTGTTACAATTGTTTATTTGTTCATAATACGGAGCAATAATAAATACGTGTCTACTCACTTATTGGTCTTACTCGACTGGTAATAAATTTTGAATGGCTCATCGTACAATTTTCAAACGGTCAACAATGTATTACTTTGAAACATACTAAAAGACGTCTAAACAGTTTGATCGACACAACATGTTACTTATTAAATTATTTGAATTAATGTAATGTCATCCTCAGGGACGACTTACCGGTTAGAGGGTTAAGAAAGATACAGGGTGTTAAAGTGGAAATTTGAAAATTTAATTTTCGCTAAAACTTACATATTTGTGAACATTTATGTATAAAAATTCATGGCTGGGTACTATTAAACATCAGGAATTATAATTTGATGCATACTTTAATGTAGCTGATAGAGGGCGCCATATATGCTACATACACTTGCACTTAACTTTTTTAACTACTGGTAACTCTTTAAGTTATGAGTGTTTGTGATAAAAAATATTAAAGATACATTATTTTAACAAAAAAAAGGTTACTTGTTAATAACTTCAAAACCAAACAGTTTTCGAGATATTCGCATTTTACAAATCAACCACATAATTCTGATTTAATGCAATTACTCCAGGCAACGTAAGAAAATTAGACAAAAAGATCAATACTTCCGAATATTGGTATAAAATGCCTTTAATAAGTTAATAGTTAATGAAATATTAAATAAAATAAATATATCAGCAGGATAGTCAGTAGGATTTGACAAAATAACAGAATAATTGGATTTTACATAAACATTTTACGTTTTGTATTAAATTAAAGTCATAATTGAAATATTTTATTTATAAATTAAATTAAGAAAAACTTTTTGTCAAAGTAAGTGTTTGATATGTCCACCATTTTCTTTAATTCATTTGTCAATACATTCCATAAAAGATCCCAAAGAAACTGCTGCAGTGTTTATAATAAGTATTCTATTATAATAAATATAATATAATAATCAAGTTTTGGAATTATTATGCATTAAATAACTATATTAATATCTCACCACATGACCAATAAATATAACTACCACGAACAATCAAATGTTCAGGAAAGTTATATTTAATTATGTTCTCACTGGCCTCTCTCCATAATGTGATGGTGTACCCCCTTGCATAAACCACATATTTTGCTAAGTTTAAGGACAATTCTTCCAATAAATCATTGAAATTATTTTATGGGAAGAATTGTCATCAAACTTAAGGTGAAATATGTGGTTTATGCAAGATGGTATACCACCACCTTATAGAGAGAGGGCAGTTTTCTTAATTTGGTTTGTGAATAAAATATTTTTATTATGACTGTAATACAAAACGTAAAATGTTTTATGTAAAATCCAATTATTCTGATATTTTGTCAAATCCTACTAACTATCCTGCTGATATTATTTTATTTAATATTTCGTTAAAACTTTTAAAGACATTTTATACCAACATTCAGAAGTATTGATCTTTTTGTCCAATTCTCTTACATTGCCTGGAGTAATGCCTACAATTATGTAGGTAGTTGATTTGTAAAATGCGATTATCTCGAAAACTGTTGAGTTTTGAAGTTCATAACAAGTATACCTTTTATTGTTAAAATAATGTATCTTTAATATTTTTTATCACAAACACTGGTAACTAAAGAGTAAAAAAGTTAAGTGCAAATCTATGCCACATAATGTAGCGGCTCTATCAGCTATATTAAAGTATGCATCAAATTATAATTCCTGATGTTCAATAGTACCCAGCTATGAATTTTTGTACATTAATGTTCACAAATATGTAAGTTATAGCGAAAATTTAATTTTTAAATTTCCACTGTATCTTTCTTAACATCAACATTTTATAAAGGCAATTTGGCTTAAATCTTAAGGACCACCCTGTATATACACATTTTGTAACCTGGCAACATCATTTAATATTTTATAAAACGTGCAAATTAATCAGTTATCACTTAAGCATTGTGATGACCATAACACTGAGTTTTAAAAAAATTTTATAGATGGTTATTATTGAAAATTAAATGTACAAAATTGTGTTTTCTAGTTATTATACATCCACAAGTCATCTAGTAATAGTTTTATACAGCATCTACTGTTACATTTAAAGGTATGGTAAAAAATTTGTATCATTTATGATACATAATGTAATTTGGGTATTATTTTAGATGTCTAGCTGGCATATGAAGAGGCCTTTATGATAGAATTGCATGTTATAGTACAATTGGGATGATAGTGAAGATAATTGTGATGTAAGCAATATTGAAGACCTGAATAATGATGTAGGTTTAGAAAATATACATATAAAATATTCCAGTGATATTTGAAGATGCGCCTAGTGGGGCAGAAGATACAGCAGAAAATGAGTGAGGATGACCATCTATTGTACAGGATATACAATTGAAGAAAAATAAAGGGCCAACAAGCTATATTCCTCCAAAAGATATAGGACATTGGCCAATTTACACTAGCGATCGAACCCCATGCAAAAAGCCAAATTGTAAAAAATTAAGTGTTAAATGTAGTTCGCACTTATAACTTTAAATTGTTTGAAGTATTTTTTCAGACTTCTTTATAAAATAGCTATACATATAATTTTTTCCAATCAAAAATTGAGCATTGTAGGGTTAAACTTTAACTGAAGAATATTATACTTACATTAGCAATGAAAACCCTATTAACAAGGGGCGGGTCAATTTTCAAGGATTCAAGGAACTGAGGACTCAAGCCATAGGTGTTGCCCCAGTTTCCATCATTATTACTGCTGAAAGAGTTATTGTTGCTGAAACTAATTCCGCCGCCACCACCGCCGCCACTACCACCAAAGGATCTCTCAGGAGGCCTTCTTGAAGTGCCAGATAGTATAGCTCCAGATCTGTCCCTAGTGACGCCGGAATCATCCCTAACAACTAACTTTCTACCATTAACTTCATATCGCTGCATTTTTTCCAGACATTTGTCAACAGAACTTTTATCAGCGAATTCGACGATGCCGGTTCCTCGAGATTTGTTTGCATCATCGAAAAATAGTTCCACAA
This sequence comes from Diabrotica balteata, assembly GCA_918026665.1. Taxonomy (NCBI): domain Eukaryota; kingdom Metazoa; phylum Arthropoda; class Insecta; order Coleoptera; family Chrysomelidae; genus Diabrotica; species Diabrotica balteata. The sequence goes on along the minus strand of OU898276.1, from coordinate 7,759,564 downwards.
AGGAAACATCACCCACCTCATTTCTGAAGATGTCTTTCACATCTTGCCAACGATATTCGTAGGGAATGTTCGATACAAACACTCTAGTTTGGGAGGGTTTAGCGCTCCTTTGCTCTCTGGCGTTACCCCGGTCTCGGCTGCGGTCCCTGAAGCTATCTTCCCGTGGTCTTTTTTCGCGCCTTCCACGATCGTTGTTAGTACGGTCTTCCATATCGGTCATACTAAAATCTTTTAACCTTCCTCAATCAATTAATAAAATTAAATAAGTGAATTTAAGGCTTACCTTTGAATAAATTCTAAATTGGGATCAAAAGAGCAACCGGCGTCTATTCGCGTCGTCACCACACACCAAAATGGCTGCGCCCTACCGTTTCTTTGTGATTGTGACGTGTCTCCTTTTCCGGTTTAGAGTATCCGGTCACTTCAAATATTTTTTTGAAGTCTCATGAAGTTAGCTGTAAATTTACACCCAACCATGACGTCAGATTCTGTAAAATTATTTTTATTTTGTTAATTTTTATTCACTCACTATACTTGGCAGTCATCAATAGGTCCAAAAAAATTCAGACAGATTTATCCAATAGATTTATTACTTATACTATTTTAACGATGAAAAATTGTATGCGAATGTTGATGCAAATGTTTAGGTTTTCGCATATACACGAAGGGACGAATATACTTTGAGCTTAAACGCTTTATTACTCAACCTTTTATAATTCCTTAATAATGCCTTTCGCCAATTAAAAGAGAGGACTTAGCAAACTATTTACATTATAAATACTTAAATTATAGGTAATAATAAAATTTTATTAAAAAAAGTGGTACTGTATACTAGTGCGAAGCTTCATACTATGTTTTCTGTTTCTTTAATTAAAGATAAAAGAACAATACAACTGTTAAAATGAAAAAACTTAAATGTTTAAGTAATTAGTCACAGAACGTCACTTAAATCATAGGATATTAAACAGTCATAGGACAAATTCACGATTCACGACTAAAAAGGAAAGGTTGTTTATGAATGGGCATCCAGCCATCCAGTCACATGGGTGGGTGATACGGGAAAATAAGGGTCAAAGGTTTCCTTTGAAAACAATATTATTATTTAAACAAATAAAACATCCACATATGTAAGCTAAAAAGAGATAGATAATTAGTAGACGAATTTTTAAAAACTTATTACGCGTGTAAGTGGAGAAGTACAATTGTACCAGTGGTATTTTTTGAACAGAACTTCTATAGATTCTGATTCGGAATTTATTTTTAGAATAGCTAAAAATGGATTTTTGTTGTTTACCTTAATTTTCTCTAGTTCATATTTCTTTTTTTAACATCTTTGTGTCATCGAAATGAAGATTGATTGGTCAAAGAACTCTCATTTATTTCATAATAATGGCAACTTGGATAGGAAAAGTGGAAAATCAAGTTAAACTTGAACAATTTGATAATATTGTACTTACACATGACTTACAGCTCGAGGACTGTCTTGCTGAAAGTTTAGATTTTAAATTCAATAATGTCTACTCAGATTCAGATATTTCTGATGTGCACACAGACAAGGAAAATGATAACCACGAAAATGGGTAAGTCAATAATTGTTTAGCTAGTTTATTTTATAACTGCCTAAAGACATCTACAGCTGTAGCAGTATTGTTCAATTTTCTAACCTGTGGCTTTTATTTATTCAAATATTAATCTTCTAGTTTGTTCAATGTCTCACTTTATATCATCCTGGATTTTTCAACTAAAACATCAGATGTGTTGTCCTTAATATGTCATATATCCATTGTATATTTTATTATTTTTCTTTCTTTGTTATGTTCTTTGTAATAGTACATTATTCAGGAATTATATTCATATATGTCAAGACATTTTTTGACTATGTTTATTTTATGTTGAAATCTGTCATTCCTCTTTCCATTGAGACAATTCTATCATCCTTCTTGAATTCATTCATTGCATCAACTGTTGTAATATACATACCCCCTTTTTGTAGAGTTAACATGACACATAGATTCTATCCTTCCTGCCAGACTTAGAAATTTAATAAGCCCTGGACATGTTTTTTGATTTGGTAAATGTGTATTATTTTTCAAAAACTTTTTCTTAATCCACGCACTGGATGTCCATATATCTTTACACACTTTTTTGGTTCCTGCAGTATACTTGCAGTGTTTTGGTATAATTTAAAGCTGTTTTGTGTGGATAACATTGATATGTTTGTATTTTGTATTTGTATTATATACTGTTGCAGACTGTATTAAAGAGACAAGGACTGATGCTATCATCATCATTAGTTGATGCTGCAGCCTCCGTGAGCCCTAGCCTGGCTCAAAGCATTTTTTCATACTTCCTTGTTGAATGTCTGTCTTCTCCATTCCCTTATTTCAACCACCCTTAAATCCTGTTCCACAACATCCAGATATCTGAGTTTAAGTCACCCCCTTCTTCTTCTTCTGACAGGCCTATTTAGCATGGTTATTTTAGCAGGATCAGTGTCATCTATCCTCATATATCTTAGGCAGTTTATTATGATAGTTTTCACAATATTTGGACTGATACTATATAATTTCTGGCAATTAATTATTTTTAAGGGACATATTCCATTTCCATTCAATTCCCTTGGTCATTGATGGTTTTGTATGAGTTAAACTATGTTTTTTTACATTGAACTTTGTAGTCAAAAGCTTTTTGGGCATATTATATATTATATATAAAATATTACAAATATAAATACATTACACAAGAAAAAAATAATAGTATCACATTGGCAAATAAACTGTACCTAATATACAAAATATTATAGTAACAATACTTCTTTTTCTTCTTTTTATATCCTTTTGTCCTTTCAGGTTTTGGAAAAGGTAATAATACAAAAAATATAATAAGAAATCACCAATATTATAATAGTTGATTTGTATGTTGTCAACAGACTTTTTCAGAAGTACATACTAATAAATTAGGGTCTATTTATTCCATTTTGTTGAAACTTGATTGGAATATTTTAAGATAATTATAGTTTATTTTTATGAACGAGAGAGTAATTAGCATAATTTTAACTGGTACTCGACCACTCCATGGGCGTGCTCAAGATTAATTGAAAAATTACTTTGAATAATTGTAAAAAATAAATGAATTATTTCAGTGTTATAAAGTGTTATGTGTATGTAAACAAAAGTGACCTCTTTTATCACACACTATATTAGAACTGACTGGCCTACATTAAAAAGGGTTTTAAAAAATTCACATTTTTTTTAATTTTTAAAAATTACAAAAGAGAAAAAGAGTTTTTAAAACCGTCTAAGGTATGTTAAATAGATGAATAAAAATATTAATATAAAACTTACAGCTACTTGTTACAAATCCAAATCAGATTCAGAAGATGAACTTTCAGAACCAAGATTTATAATAACTGGCTCGATCATTTTATCAGTAATATTGTCCAGCTTCCACATTTTTTCCTCTTCTTTAATAGTGTGATTTACTGCCTTTTCCCAGTTTTCAGGTTTTACATTATTTACGGCCTCCAAAAACAACTGTTTAACATCATGAATTTTAAAAGTGGTATTTTTTCTTGAAACTTCACTCTTTATCTGTGCCCATACCAGTTCAATCGGGTTTAATTCACAATGATATGGTGGGGATCTAAGTACTGTCATTCCACGATTTTTGGCAATTTCATCAATTTCGTATTTTTTAAATTTTTCTTTATGAAGGGCACACAACGAATAAAGTTCCTTTCTTATAGATCCGGGATGGTACGTAATATTTTTTGAACTCAGCCAATTCTGCAAGTCTTTTTTTAACCACTTGGTTGTGGGCAGTCCTTCTATAAGTCTGGAGTGATAACTTGCATTATCCATTACTATTACACAGTTCTTAGGAAGAAGATCTATCATTTGTTCGAACCATTCTTGAAAGACATCAGCGTTCATGTCTTCATGGTAGTCACCGGTACGAGTTGATTCAAAAGTTAATAAACCACCTTCAACAAAACCGTCTGAACTGCCAATGTGTACTATTATCAGCCTGCGTCCCTTTCTGATGGTGGGTTTAAACCAGTAGATAAGTTATTTACAAAAGCGTGCCTTTGACTTGTAACAGTTTCATCCTGCCAAAATTTATTTGGTGTATGACCCTCGTTGATCCATGTTTCATCAAGATAAAATATTTTTCTTTTTTGGTTTCTCATTTCCTTTATGGTTCTTAGAAAATGTCTTCTCCATATGACAATATCGCTTCTTTCTAATAAAATAGACTTTCTGGGATTCTTTTTCCAGCGGAAGCCTATTTCTTTTAAAGTTTCCATAACGTACTTCGACTCATTTCTGGGTAATCCTTATCATCTCGAACTGAGACAAGAACTTTATCCAATGTTGGAAATTCTTGTCTAAAGAAGAATTCATGCACTTTCCGTCGAAGTCCTTCTTTAAAATGATATTCTATTTGAAATTTTGGTTTCCCTGGAGCATTACGTGGCATTTGAAAACTACCACATTTCTCTTCTTTAATAACTCTGTAAATCGTAGATTTCCCAACACCAAGTGTACTGCTAACTAACTCAACGGTCTCATCAACACTTTCACATAAACGTTTGTCTGTAAATGATTTAAAACAATTAAATATTAATGTTTTTTCATTAACTGTTAAAGGACCAATTTTTCGGCGTTTACACGGCACTTCCAAATTTTCCATAACACTAGTATACACAATAAACTGCACCTTGCAACTGAAGTACCTACTTTTAGTGAACTGTTAAGAATTTTGAATACGCCACTTGGACCTTCCTACAAAATGGAAAAACCCACTATCACATTTTCTGTGGAATAAGTTTAGAAGGTAATTATCTAGTCAATTACTGTCGTAGATTCCTGGAATTAAAGAATTAAATGTTTGATTGTTGAAACCCTTACTTCGTGGAATGCACTCATTTCAGATAAAATAAAACGTTTTATTTTATCTAAAGAATTAAACTTTATTTTGCAAATAGGTAGGTACTTATTAAACTTTTATTGGTTATATATAACCAATAAAATAAACATCTTACATTTCTTGCAAATTCATTAGTACCTGTTAACCTCCATCACTCGACACTGGCAACCTTATTTAGGGATTAGTAACCCTCACAACTATTGTATTCTATTCTGCTCCAACCTTTATACCTGGTGGTCATACTCAATTTAAAATTGTTTTCCTATATACTTCTGTAAACTTGTTGACAAATATCTGTTTTTCATTGAGTCACCCGTATCAACAGTTTAGGGATTTGCATACATAATTTATTGTTTTATTACTCTCTCATACATAAAAATACACTATAGTGAATCTAGGAGGTACACTAAAATCAATTAGATATAGCAGATCATTACAATTTATCCTGAAATTGCATAATTTATGTACAAATAATACTAATAATAAGGTTCTCTAAAACTAATAATAAAAGCTGTCTAGAATTTGGGTAGACAAGACAGAATGCTAATTGTTCTGTACTTACTTACTTTACCACTTGATTCACAAAAAATGGTAATAAACTAGATTTCTACAAAATTTGACCAAATCCCTAATTTAGTAAAAGTACATTTACCTTTTATTGTTATTTGATTTCCAAATATTCTGAAAACATTGTGCAAATCTATTAACAATACTGCACCATTGTTAAAGATTGTATTTAAGAAGTCTACATCAAGCTGGAAAAGTGCATAATGCAGTTAAGGAAATGAAAAGACTGAATATAGTTATATAATAATAACTCAACTCCAAATTATCTCATGAAAATAGATCAATTGATCTCTTTTTCCGTCATTACCCAGGTTTCACAACCATATCTTACTACAGGTCTTATCAAACTTCTGTAGATAGTCATTTTGGTTCTTTTGTCTAATAATTTCGATGTCATCAATATTTTATTATCATAGTATGTACAATTTCCACTGGAAACATGTGCATTAATTTCGATACTTATGGAATTCTTCTGATTGATTTCTGTACCCAGATATATGAAGGCATCCACACATTCAATAGTATATTTGTCTATTGCTATATTATTTTCATTTTCAGGTGTTCTTTTGATGGTCATACACTTAGTTTTTGTTTCATATATTTTAAGCCTTCTTTTTGTGCTTCAGGATCAATTTCCTTGAACGTTTCCATTAGTTGTATCTTGCTTCTACTAATAATGGTTACATTGTCTGCATATTCAGTAATTTGTACTGTTTTGATGATTTATGATTGTATGGCCTGTTACATTGTTTTTTTTTTAATGACTGCTTCAAGAACTAGGTTGAAAGTGCGTTTCCCTGTCTCACCCATATGTGATGCCAAACAAGGGAGAAAGTTCTCCATCTACTCTAACTGCGGCTTTTGAACTCTGCAACGTTATTTTTAAGAGGCTGATATATTTTTTTTGTTATACCTAGATTTCAGAGGTCTTCTAGCATTTTGTCTCTTTTCACACTATTAAAAACTTATTTAAAGTCTATTATAGAGTTATGTGTCATATTCATATGTTTTCTCTTGTATGTATGAGTATGTAGTGGCCTATATGGTCTGAATCCATTTTGATAATCACCAATTATATTTTCGGAGTATTCTGACAATCTAGTGTAGATAATGCCAGAAAGGATTTTGTATATTACATTTACATTTAGCAAAACATATCTTAGTGCCGGCATGGAATCAGATCTCAACCCAGTAGCGACCAAAATTAGACTTAAAATGAAAATAATAAAATGAAGAACAATAAATGTACATATCGATACAAAAGTAAATTAAGGAATCCACATGTAAGACAATGTATTAGAGATAAAATCAGTAATTGATTAATGAATGCTAAAAAATAAATTCTTCCTCTGCTGAACAACTCCAACTACTACTAACCAAGACAAACCATTATTGTGAAGATAACAGACTAAAAATGAATATAAAAAAGACTAAATACATAATAATAACAAAGAAATCAAACATACAAATAAACATACATTTGGGAGATGTACCAATAGAAAGAGTTGAAAAATACATACAAAATACCTGGGAACCTGCATTTCAGAAAATACTGATCAAAACAACAGAATTAAGGACCAGGATAGAAATATCAAGAAATGTGTTTTGAAAGCAATTATTTGTTTTAATGTTTTTTATAGGATATTCTTAAATTGCTCAATTTCTCACTTTGTGTAAGTTTCCTTATAATAACAATAAGATATGCTAATAGCCTATGTCATATTGTCAAAGTAATTCCAATAGATCTAATCTGATTTAGCCAGTTAGTAAGTGTCTTTGATAGATATGATTTCAACGACTTTAAGAATTTTGGACAATAAGGTCGGCATGAGGCATGACTTGGTATGTCATTTGTATATTTATCTTTAAACAGACTTATTTTATAATGATTTACAATGTCTAGAACTATCTAGATTCCATCTTTTCAGTGAGTGGTGTATCAACACATTCTATACTCAATAATCTTTCGGAGGTGTGCATATATGACTCATTCATTAGTTGTTTTTTACTATGGGCTTCATAATGGAGTTCTATAGGGTCACAAAATACCTTATGCACCTGATAAAAAGTTTACTGTATGACTCTGATTCGAGCACTGGATAAACTGTGTTATTGAGTAACCTCGTTCTAAATTTACTTACGTTTACACAAAAAGCGAATACATCTGTCTTTGTTAGTTACTAAGACTACTGGCGTGAACTCCACTATTTGAAATATCCTGAGTACGCCTGAAGATATTCGTAGAATTTATAAACCGTTTTTTGCAACATATTTTTTCATTTTCCCCATTGATTTACTGAATACTTGAGATCTCCACTGTTATATGACGGAACCATCGGTTTCAACCCTTCATTATTTATTTTTAAAGAGTCGCGAAACGATTCAGTTATGTAGATAAAACATCTTGACAAAACGAAAAGATTTATACAGATTTTTTTATCAGAATAACATGGGAATTGTATCCTTATCTTTATTTTTATACGTATTTATAATATTTGTTTCTGTTTCAACCACAAGTGATATTACCTTGAGTTTTGTTTTTTGTATTTATGTAGATAATGATAATTGATTACAGACCCTAATTATCCTTCGCAAGGAGCCAAGTTATATTTTCGTAGAACCAAAATCGAAGGAAGATATTCTCATTGAGGAATCATGATTGAAAACTGTACCAGACCAATTCTTATAGAATAAAAAATTCCTAAATTAGAATCGGTCGTCCGAGATTCATTCTCAACTCTTGCATCCACTGTTGGATATAGGTCTCCTCCATGTTCTTCCACTGTATCTCTATCTTGCGCCTTCTGTATCCAATTTTCGATCGTTTTTCTCAAGGACGTCGATCCATCTTAATGGTGGGGTCTGCCTCGGTAATCTTTTGTCTACTCTAGGTCTCCATTCTACTGAGTCTTTTGGGTCACCTCTTATTATTTAAACGGGCTATCTGTCCAGCCCATCTCCAGTTGGCTGTTGTGCAATTTTTTTCTACTGAAAATCCTGTTCACTCTTAGTCCTCTCTCTCACTATCTACTTATTGGGTAACACCCCCATAATCTCTATCTAGTTATACCCAACATTTGCTCTTACCATTTAGTTATTTTGGGTTACTTCAATATTATTTGCAGAAAGTTGGTATTAAAGTTAATGATCTGCAGAAAGAATTGGATAACGTAATAGATCCGAGAATAGACCTCAAACATATCATACGAATACGCTGCAATTTTACTGCGAGATGTCAATTTGGGGCCCAATTTTGGGCACAAACTTGCAAAAAAGTTTACCTCTTCCTACCCCCAGTTCGCCCTTAACACCACTCCCGCAGCAGGGAACACACACATCATTTACAAAGAATATGTACAGTAACAGTTGATTTAAAAATTTTTGGTGAATTTGGTATTGGGCTTGTAGTCACGAGAATACGTTTAGTGAAAATTGTTTCTAAATCAGAGATAATTGCGAAAATATGCTTTTTAACGAAGATGCCAAAATCGACTGTTTATGCAACTACAGGAGAAAGATCTTATTTAAGGAAGAGGAGAAAGGATAATGCCAAGTTCCAAACAAAAATAAAATGTCACCTTATATAAACTGTAATATGTACAAATGTAGGCAACAAATGGTATTTTCCAATGGATTAAAAACTATCTATCTATCAAGAGTTTTTACAGTTGTCGCCGCACTTCCTTTCTTTCAGCCAGACGTCTCCGTGTCTTTCTGTTCTGCCATTCTCCATTCTCTAAGGTTCTCGTCTTTCCATGGGCCTCGTCACTTCATCCTCGTCGTATCTTCGGGGTCTCCTTTTTTACTCCTACCTGTTGGACTCAATCAACAATCTTTGCTATCCACCTTGTACTGATCTGTTTCTTTCACCAGTCTCATACCAAATTCAAAGTTTTTTCTAGATGTACGAAATGAGTATGTGTTATTTACTGCCATTCTTCGTATGATCTCCTCATTTCAGATGCGAAATGTGTTTTGTCACTCTTCAGCTTCTTCTCCATGAAACTCATATCAGTTGCTGTGATTTAGGGCCTGTTACGATGGACTGAATTACTGAATTAGCAACACAATATTAGTCTAATTTACTATTTTTGTGACAGGAATGGAACGAACTAGTTTAACCGAAAAACTGTCGATTGAGGCTCAGATAACAGATTCACTTCTACGCCCATGTAACTGGGCTTGGATGTTGCCAATGCGGTGATGTTCCTTGTCTTGTCATTTTTGAAATAAAAATATTAGTTTGGATTAAACTGATTGAGGCCTTCTACATACAATCTAATTTTATGTACAAGTGCGAATGAAATATGACTGAAACCTGTGTTATTTACTGTTCCTAGAACATTCACTGATTTTTTTTGTAAAGGTTCATTTTAGAAATAAATCCTCAAATTCTAACACCTACCTATGAGTTTAACAACTACGATAAATCTCAACCATAATTCAGATTTTGACACCATATAGTATATTTATAAAACGGTTAATAAAAAAACAACTCTTAATAAATTTTTTTGCGAAATAAAAATAACTAATTAATGTATACTAATCATTCTATCTTACACCTTAAACGTAAAACATAATGACTCGAAAGAAAGAAATAGTTCGTTACTACTTGTACGGTATAGTGAACTAGTGAAGATGACTGAAAACGAAGTACAACGAGGGGCCAGCGCAGAGTTGTGTGTAGATTGAGACGAGACATCTGGCAACCAGTTCTGTTAGGGTTGGATTTCGATGTCGGTCCTACCAATAGTTCTTTCCCGCGAACTAGTTCACTGAAACTAGTTTCAACGATGTTTGTGAAATAGAGTTCTATTGCACTAGTTCGTCTAGCACGACCACTTATAAAACACTACCTTGAAGTATCATGTCGGTCTATTCAAGATCTTCCTGCAGTGAACCCCGCATGATCTCTGATTTAATTTTGAGATAGATTTGTTCAGTTTTTCTTTCACGTATTTTTCCTATACCTGCCATAATGCTATCACAACTGGTGCCTCTGGTCGTTCCAGCCTTACTTTTTGGCATAATTTCATACTTCCTTATCATGTATCGAGTCGTATATAAGCTTTGGACCATTCATCTGGTAATTCGTTCAAGGTTTATGGCGTGACTGAACATTTCGATGTATAATTTGAGTAGCTTTGTCCGTTCCGTACATCACTTAGTTCGATAACGCATACCTCCTAGTCGTCCCCCGATTTAATGTTCCTATAAAGTCTATATGGCATCTTTTACTTCGATTAATGTAATCTCACATCTGTTCTTCATCTGAATTTGTTTGTTGTTCATCTATGGAAAATCTGGGCGATTATCTGTGAGTAAAGTTCTTTATAGTAGTCTTCCCATCTTTTTCTGGAAATGTCTTGTAATATGGACTCTTTTTGTCGTCCCTATTTTCTTCAAAAAATATCCCGTATTTTCCAGGAATTCGAATTCTTATACCTTCCTCCTGTATTGTTCAAATTGTGCACATGTTTCTTTCCCATAATTCACTTATTATTCTTATGCCTTCTTTCGTTTTATTCTCTGTTTTTCTCTTTGTACTTCTGTGAGTCTTCTTAGGGATAGGGTTGCATATACTGTTTCCTATATAGACATATCTATTCTCTTTCCACTACATCTTTTTATTTAATAAAAGCTTTTGGAGTACCATAGGTTCGAAAAGACATTCTTCTTGGTACCTTCGAAATATATACTACACCAACCGATTTAAGACAAATGTATCTACCTTACACTTATCTGTCATTTTTATCTTATCCTGCAACCCCATCTATTTCTCACTTACAATAGGGACCGTCAATTTTTACCAGCTATTGTTAACCATGTTTACAAACAATATCAAACTGATATAACAAAGTTTTTTCCGTAAATCCATGGAAAGACAACCACTTCTCAGGGAAACTACAAACCAATATTTAGATACACAATACCTTTAGGCACTATCCCATTGTACACCTAGATTATTCAGTTTAGTCACAACATACAGTGTCCTTGGACGGAGAACAGTATGCAGAACAAACCGGCTCTTCCAACCAAAATGCGCCGAACGAGCCCTCGCTGCCACCGTGACAAATCACTCGACCAATCCGGAGACCAAGGAGACGACGATCAATAGGTTTCACTGCGAGTTACAGATGGCAAGTGAGGGACCTATAGTCTAGTCGGCAACTTAAGACCGCAACTGGAAAACACACAAAAGGTTCGTAAGTCATTCTGACGAATTTGTGTCAGAAACATGCTTTAAGTATAATAAGTAAAATGCGTCACTAACGGCGGACATGTAAACAAGACGACACTATGATACGCTAGCCTCCACCGAGCGATTATAACACGCAGGGACCACAAAACGTTGAAATTACATCAGTTTTCCAATGGGGAAGATCGACGAATGCATGTGTGATCGCTTTTTTGGATCGGCTCACGAACAAGCGTACACGACGACGCCGACGTTATTAGATATTTTTCGTTACCCCAACTCAATTAATTATATTTAAAGGAGAGTAATAGATGTTATCAAAAGATTTAATTTGTACGCACCTGACATTTTTTTTCAAATACTACTGTATGCCCAAAATGTAGTTTTGATGAATTCAACTGCTCTGAATCGACGTACTTACCACAGCCTCCCGACAACCCCCTTTTCGTTGTCAGACGTTTAAAAAAATTGAAAACTAAATCACTAGTTAAATGATACGGCCAACCGCTCACTGACACGAAGCCCGACCACCAGGCCATTTATATGGGGGAAGGGCGGACAGGAGCTCATAGATAGCGCAGAAAGGTCGCATAATTCATCATTGGCGATCTTCAAGGTCGAGTAGGCAGTATAAGACCACAGACCAGAATCCTCGGAAGTACTAGGACCAACACGGGCGGGTCGAGAACAAGTAGGCAAACACTCAAAGAGTCAACAGAAATATAGGACTAATGTAGAGAGGGACTAACCCTGGGCTACTTAAGGAATACCTAATCTTATCCCACACAGATGTGACAAATATACAGCAAAGACGTCAAGAGATAGAGGAGAAAAGTCATTATTGATAAGTATTTGGTAAACAGGACCCATAGACAGTGTATCAAGATAGTCAGAGTCAGAAGGGGAGCAGAAAATATATAGCGACCATTCTTGGTAGATCTCCGAACAAGTCACGGAGTGAGAAACAAAAACGCACGCAGAAGGTACAAGACAAACGAGACGACTCAAGAACCCTACCACGCAGTTCACATAGGTTAGAGATTAGCAGATAGAAATAGACAGAAATACAAAAGCTATGTGAACACATAGTCTACAAAAGCACTTAAACAGAACTATGAAATAAGAACTGGCAAAAACTAAAAGAATCCTCTCTAGAATAGGGGAAAGCAAATTGCGGAATAGTAAATCAATAAAAACAGACAATGTACGAAATGGTGCAGTAATGAAATAAAAAGAGAGGTCAAATCCAGAAGCTAGCGTGGAAAAAATATCTAGGGAACCAGAATGCAGAAAGCTATTCAAAAATATAAGCAAACAGGGCAAAAGTAAAAGATATGGTGACTGAAGCAAAAAAGACGAGTGGGAGGATTTTGGGAATAAGCTGGAAAAAGACACCACATAAACCAAAACTATTTTACAAATCTGGAAGCTAGAACAGAGACAGCACAACACAACAAAACAATTAAAATCAAAGGATGGCCCTCATTGCGAGACGAAAGTATTATGAACGGGTGGAGAGAATTTTCGAAGACCTTCTGACAAAGAGACTTACATAATGACATAGACAACCTGAAGAGAAAAAATTGAGAACCCCAATCAAACGAACATAACAATAGAAGACACAACGAGAATATACTCAGGCACAAAAGCAGGGACAGTCGCAGGCTATGATAACTGCGGAAATGCTAAAAAATATGGAGAAAATGGACAATGAACATGCTTAGAAAAGTTTGCAATAAAGCATGGAATGAGAAACAGATCCCAAAGACTGGGAAGAGGGCGTTATTTACAATTTTCAAAAAGGTGACAGCGAGATGCAGCAACTACAGAGGTTAACTCTCTGGTGTATCCTTCCAAAGTTTATTACGCGAGTACTGGGAAAAGATACTACAAGAAGTAGCCATAAGCTGGAGCAGTCACAGAGCGGTTTCAGGAGGGAAGAAGCATCATGACCATATTTTTCACACTCACGCATTACTAAAAATGCACGAAATACAAGCACGCAACCTATACCAAGCCATCATAGACCTCGAAAAAAGCATTGAAAAAGCTTTCAAAAACAGAAACAGAGAGTAGACGGCAAACCTCAGAAAAGCTATTATGAGCCTATACAGAAGACACAAGAAAAGGGTAAGAACAGATAATATGGAATCAGAAGAATTTAGAGTCAATGATGGTTACGACACGGAGGTGTACTAGGCCATCTGTTCATAGTGTACTAGATGATTAATGAGGAAATAGAGAGAAACTCGAGATTATTTGTTGGACATAGACACCTGGAAATGGTACAGATTGGGAGTGACTTTGCAGATGACTCGTGTATTTGGAAGAAGAGGAGCACTTAAGAGTAAACCTCCAAATATGGAGAGATAAACTTGAGAACGCAATCTGAGAAATAATGAAAGTAAAACAAAGTGATGGTATGTGGGAAAACAGAACATACAAACATTACAATATCAACTGTACTTTAGCGCATAAAGGATACAGAAAACGATTATTCTATCGTTTCGTTCACGGGCTTCAAAGTAGGGGGACCTATTTTAAGCTAACTACACGGTAGTAAAGATTTGGGAGACATTCGTTTTACTTTCCGAATTGAGATTTGTATCAGCCCAAGTGTCCGACGATGGTGGGATAGGCGACATGATCATAACACTTTAGTGATGCCAATTCGAGACAGGGAAGTTTAACGAATTTGTCTCCAAGGCCATATATATATATATATATTTATATATATATACTATATATATATATATTTACGCCAGGCTTAGATGGTCTGCAGAATTGCGACTAAACACTCGTAAGTGGATGCATGTCAATGCTGGTCCATATGATTAATTGTAGCGTTTTCTCAATCGCTGTGATTATTTAGTCTCAAATGGATTGACTTGTATTTGAATCAATATGTTCAGTCTTTGCGACTAAACAGTCGCGCGACTATAAATCGCAAGTGGAGAGAGCACTTGTCAAACTCCTTGATGCTTATTAATAGGCAGTCGAAACTTAATATTCAACGTGGGATTGATTGCTGCACAATGGTAGGCAAAGGCTCCAAAATTCCTCATCGAAGTCGATATTTTTTGGTCGTAACCAGTCTTTTTATTTTGCTTTGTTACATGCTGTAGTAGGTACTTTCTCACTTTTCCCGAATGGAAAGAGCATTTCGAGAACTATTACACAGTTGTCTTCTAAAAGGGGCAACATATTTGCAAACCACTTTACAAAGTCGTCGGAATTCATTTCTTAGTGATAGTCCCACTATTTTTTGATTTAAACATCCATAGGCAACCTTCTACAAAACCTGTTTTCACGCAGAATATGTGTATAATCTTTTTCCATTACCAGATGGATTTTTGAGACCTGTTGAGAGATACGATAAGAGCCTGAAAGATTTCACCGTTTCGTCGACCCTTCTTAACGTGCCCTATCAAGTCCCCTTGACGTTGGCGATTAACATGGCGAAACTGTCTCTGTCTCGAGCTATTCTAAATAGTTGCTCAGCTTTCTTTATTCTGTCCACTCCCTGATATTCTTCAACCAAGAGGCCTGCTTTCCTACCAATTCCTCTGAGTCCTTCGATTTTACCCATCATTAAATAAGTTGAAGAATATTAATATCGGTCTCCCCTTATACGTGTCCAAAATAGGCCATCTTTCTAGATTTGATGTTATCAAGCAGCTCGCGAGCAGCATTTGCTCTCTCAAGGACTGCCGCATTTGTCAGCATAGCCGTCCATGAGAATTTTTAGTAATACGTCTGTAGCAGCACATTTCAAGGCCTCAGACGATTAATGGTGGATATATTTAATGTCCATGCTTCGACACCGTATAAGAGGACTGACCAATGTTAGCATTTAACCATGCGCGTTTCGAAGTTGAAGTTGCAAGTTATATTACAGAAGAATGACCTCAATTTTTAAAAATGTCGTGCGGGCCATTCGATTCTACATTTTATCTCTTGATACTGGATTTACGTGTTCAGTAATATGGCAACCAAGATAATTTAAAATTGGACACTCTTTGAATTATAGACCATCACATATAATCGTGCATCTTGACGTGTTAAATGGTTAAACACCAATTGTTTTGTTTTTGAACAGTTTATGTTTAGGCCAAATTCTCTTTCACTGTATCAATGGCATTTAAAAGGCATTGTAGTCCATTCATGTCATCACTTAAAATAACTGTATCGTTGCATATCTGATTGTATTTATCAGAATTCATTAACTTTCACGCCCCATTCCAAATTATGCAGCGCTTCTTTAAATATTCTATCTGAATATAAATTAAATAACAGTGGGGATAGTATACAACCCTGTCTGACACCTCTTTGTATTTTACATATTTCGTCGACCCACACATGAGATTTTGTATATCCTGCACTTACCCACGTTTCATCTAAATAATAAATTTTTCTGTTTTCTATCCGAAATTTTTTAATGGATTTAAAAAAATTTCACCTCATAAAATAATCTCTTCTCATTCTTCTCGAATATAATAATAATACTCGAAAGTACTGCGTTTCAGCCTCTGTACTCTCTTCTGTAGTTCTTTTATTCCTCTTGTCAGCAAAACCTCATCGTCCGCGAATACCAAATCTTGGTGTATTCCTCTTGTATAGGAGAATTTCTCTATTGATTTTTGCTTCTGCATTACTTTTTCTAGGTATAAACTGTATTTTTTAATTCTCAATTCCTCCAGCGCCACTATTAATTTATTCTTTTTTATCCTGTCGTATGCTTGCTTAAAGACGATGAATACTGCTATCGTTCGACTTGTCGTGTTTATAGGTTTCTGCATGTATTTCTCTGATTACAAATACTTGGTTCGTTGTGATTCACCTTCGTTTAAATTCGTCTTGATATTCGCTTATTATCTTTTCAACTTATTTTCCATTTAATGGATTTAATTTCATTCCAATTTTCTGGTAGTGATTTCATTCATTAACAATTTTCGACCATACTATAGCATCTCTGCTATTATATTATCACTTCAAGAGTATCTGTTTTTTGTGTGATGTAGAAAGATGACCTATTTTGGACACGTAGTAAGGGGAGACCGATATAATATTCTTCAACTTATTATGATGGGTAAAATCGAAGGACGCAGGGGAATTGGTAGAAAGCAGGCCTCTTGGTTGAAGAATATCAGGGAGTGGACAGGAATAAAGAAAGCTGAGCAACTATTTAGAATAGCTCGAGACAGAGACAGTTTCGCCATGTTAATCGCCAACGTCAAGGGGACTTGATAGGGCACGTTAAGAAGAAGAAGTGAACATTTCCCATAGTAATGTATATTTTGTTTACACTATCGGAAAGTAGAGATTTCAACGAACAAAAAGTCCAACGACTTTTTTAAAAAAGCTGATATTTTGACGCGTGAATTTTCGATTTAAAATTAGGGTGCTTTTTCGATAATAAATCAATATCAGGTACAAAAATAAATTTTTCAATTCCCAAAAAATTACAGTGTATTTGATACATACTAAGGCAAGTTTTCACAAATTTCGTAAAAAAAAATTTTTATTTTTAAACATAAAAATAAAAAAATCAAAAACTTAGTTTTAGTTTTTGAATTTTTCACAAAAAATATTGAGGTTATGTGAAAAAAGTGTAAATACAAAAGTTGTAGATCTTTTTGTTACCTACAACTTTGCTAAAGCACTTGTAGTTTCGCCGAAAATAGCGATAAACCGATTTTTACCCTTAAACCCCCACTCCTCACTTCCCGACCACGGATGGAGTGTAATTTATTTATTACTTCCTATTTTAGAATATTCTCTTCTTTTTACAATAGGTTTCATTCTACTATAATTTTTTTTTGACTTTTTACCTTTTTTAAAGGCTTCGACACTGGTCTAGTGCATGTGGGTTACGACTAGCGACTAAATATTTGGTTTTATTTAAGTTTATTTTAATGTTCATTTTCTCAACTACTTCGTGAATAAGATGAAGCAGAATTTGAGGACCTTCAAGTTGGTCTTTACCAATTAGTAAGTCTTCAAAATTTTATTTTCATCTCTTTAACATTTCTGTCTCCTTTTATAATATTCCTTGTTTTATTTTCAAAAAATATAAGTTTTTTTTGGCTGCTTTCATATACATGTTTGAAATTTTCTGCCCACTTTCAGTTTATGAACTGTGGTAGATGTAGTATCCGCTAGCTAAGAAGAACGAGTGTAGATCATTATTTTCGTCACCGATCCAATCAGACAGGTGTTGACTTGACACCGACTATGACATCCTGCTCGGCAATATTGGACATATTTAAAATGCGCGGCGTTGATTCTTATTAGCTAGCGATTACTACAGACATACCTGCTATGTTTGCACGATGTATCCAATAAAAAATATAATTATTGATTTGTTTTTAGGCGAATATAGATTCAAGTGCACGGAACCGAGCTGCGGAAAGGCCTTCCTCACCTCGTACAGTTTAAAAATTCACATCAGGGTCCACACGAAAGTGAAACCGTTCGAATGCGCTGAAACCGGATGCGACAAAGCCTTCAATACCAGATATAGATTGAGGGCCCACGAACGCTTACACAATGGTAAAACATTCAATTGTGAGTCAGATGGATGTAATAAATTTTTTACTACTCTCAGTGACCTTAAAAAACATATTAGAACCCATACAAGAGAAAAACCTTATAAGTAAGTGTTTTTCGGATGGTACATTTTAGTGTACATTACTAATCAACATGAAAAGCGCTTACTCATTGATTTCATTTGCTGTAGAACTTTCTTGTGTGCAAATATGCTGGAATAATACAATACTTGCTCTAATCGCTTTGCAATAACTCTGTATTAATGCGTCTAATCTAGTTATTGAATCGAAATAAACATTTAAACAATCAATACTTTAGTTTTGCCCGGTCCGTCTAACGTTCAACGATTAGCACAGATAAATGTGCAACAGAAAAACATTTACCATTAAAAGTTATGTGGGGAAAACGTATGAATCCAAGTTTTTACTTCGGGTTAGAGCGAAACTGGAAAAAAAAACAGATATTGTATATTTTAAACCATCTTATGTCAAAATGCGGTGCAGCAGCAGTTAAGGAGATGTACTTGAGATTGATGCCTGTACAAGTTCGAATCCTGTCCAAAGTGTCACTAAAATACACTAAAATTACATTGTGGAAAAAAACCCATATGAGAGCCCATCATCTATTTAAACAAATTTTTCACAAAGTAAAATAATATTTTATTCATTATTGATAGGTTCTAATTAAGTAGAAAGCAACTGGGGCTCTAGATTTTACAACTTACGATCTAGGGGTAGGAGACAGTTCTAGCGATTACTGTTACAATTTGAAGGAGCCAAGAACTTCATTTCCAAGAGCTTCAGGTAACAAGACAAAACATACATACAAAGGGGAAACAAATTCCGATACACTTCTGCGACATTTTTGTTTTTCTGTCACTTCGAGCATTTGAATTTTAGTTTGCTTTGTCTATGTATTTTACGAATTATAAATGGATCACTCTGGACCCCGTGTGTCGACAAAAGTAAGCTTTTTTATAGTTAGTGTTTTGACAACTGCACTTCCTATGTCGAATTTTACTTGAAATGCCATCTTTCACGTCACATTTTTGAAAGTTTCAGCGTCAAGTTAGCATAGAGTCCATGTCACGCCTGCAGCAGATTAGCGTCAAACATAGCGTAACTTTAACGTGAAATGTGACATTTGGCGTGAAATATGACGTAAAACGTTACCTTTGACATAAAATGTAACTTTCAACATTTGAAGACGAGAAGAGAAACAAAGCTACTCGCTGCTAACGATCTAGTTTCATCTTTGTCCTGAGGAAACCTCATTCTTGTTGCAATTTTGCCTCAAAATAGTGTTTATTTTTTGTCTGCTTAGCATGGAGATGGTTTAGTTACAATGTCTGATCAAGAGGGTATCTGAGAGGGATTACTCATACTGACGTGCTTGGTAGTCATAGCGTCTGGATTTTAGGCTTTACATAAGGCCAAAGTTAAACCACAAATGGTATAGACATTGCAATAATAGAATCACTAGGTGATTACATTTAGTAAATTTAATTGTTTTCTTTGTCTTTATTAGAGGCTGAGCTGTGTCAAGCCGTGAAAGCTAAACATATAGTGCATGAACAAACAAAAAGAAAAATCAGAGTCAAGCGCAAATTAGGAGGTATTAACTGTGTTTTTCATCTTGACATATGTCACATATGGTCCATTCCGGCTCGAAGGACCAATATAAGGGGCTAGAATTCAGTGACTTGAAGAAACACAGATATATGTGACTTATTTTTGAAAGTGACAATAATTCATAAACTGAAGGGATAACCTAGAGGCATCACTAGCTCTGAATATTGTAGAAGTAATTTAATTTGGCCTATATCAGCGTATTTATAAATACAAAACAGCTGAATCACTTAGTTCGAAGTTCAAAAACTTAGTTCATTATCATATAATTAAAAGTATTAAATAGCTGATACAATTACCGCAAGAATTTGTGGCTAGAATGTTTAAAAGTATAATAAAGAGATAACCCAAACCCTTATGATAAAGTAGCAGTGATTAACAATTATTTTTAAGAATAATTGCTGATTTTCTGGAGTTATGATGCAAAGTTGATTTAAAAGTATTAATTGTATGACTAACAGTAAATCCTTGTTAAGAAAATACTTCTAATTTTAATTGAATACAATCAAAAGCGAAAGCTGGTATCTTTATACTATTTGGACTATGGGAAGTTCTACACCATTCATATCATGACATACATTTAATGATAGTTAGATGATACAGTCGTTGATAGTTTAACTTTACTTTTAAGGTGTTTTCACTAAAGGGGATTAGAGAAAAATGTCTTTTCTCAAGTAAGTGGTAGTAATGTTTACATATATAATCAAAATCGTACCGTATTTTTGAACGGGCTGTTCATATTTAAAATTTTGAAGCCATAACTGCAGGTGTCGTAATATCAACCAGAATAAGTCATCATCTTCTCAATATTCGTCACAAGATGACGTCGCTTTTAAATATAGTGTTGTATCAGTAGATTATATCAATTATACATAACAATATAAGGAATGACGGCGCACATAGGGGTATTAGAATGATCCAGGTGGCCAAAATTATTTTTTTCTTAGTATTATGAAACACTTATCAAAAGACAAATTTTCTTCATCAGATAGAAAACTACTTTTATTTATTTTTCTTATTGGCCTCCTACAACTCATCAAAATGTCAGAACTCAAAAGTAAACGATTAAAAATTTCTCTATTACAGCTTTCTCTTGAAAATTTCCGTGCAAAATCTTGGCGATAAGACCGGAAATGCTTGTTACGCCCTTCTGCGGCTTTTTTGGTTTCTTCGGTGAGCTGCTGAATTGGCAATAATGTATTTTTGATAATGATTGCACCATGCACGAGTATTTTGTGCAATGTAGGTGTCATGGGATGCCATGGGTAGAAATCAATGTATAAACGAGCAGTTTCTTTTGCTTAACTGTCATATTGTTCATGATCAATTTTGTGGCCGCTTGAAATAGTCTCCAAAACTATTTTTAACGTGTATATTAATTCGTAACTAATACCTGTAATTTCTGATGCAATTTTGGGATCCTCGAAAAATCTTCGACTTGTGTTTCCGTTATCTGTGTTACCCAAATTTGCCTTTGGCATGTCCACAAGCAATCCAGTTTCTTTACGGAACCTTTACTGGATTTCTTGTTTCTTTTCTTTTTCCAATTGTTTTTCAGCTTCTGTTTTTCTTGACCTATATTTTTTCACTGGCAATTTTTACGCCAAATGCAGAATACTTTCAATTAGTGGTATCCTGGCATGCAATACAGAGAGTCCAATTTGAATTTCCCCACCATCAACATATTTTGCTATGTCTAAATTGTTAAAGTCTTTTGAAGTTGCACCGCAAATGTAACATCGACTTGTCGAGGTAGTTCCTGTGGCAGCATTGCAAACCCTTCCGTCCACGGTTGTCATTATCAATTCATGTTTGACTCTAAATTGTTGGCCACATAAGTCAAATGCAACGAGAGAGTTGATAGAAGTATTGACATGATCGATTTCTTCTTGCGTAATATCATTGGTCTCTTTAACGAACCTAAACCTTATTGACCGACAAAACCTAGGAGACGAGGGTGTTGGGTTTTCCCATAAAGCCTTTTTAATGTTTTTGCCTACATACTAATTTTACAGGAACAAAGTAGCTTTGAAAGATGTTCGTATCACTGTCCGCATCACTATCAAAATTTTATTTGAACTGCGATTTCTGGGACACATCACAGTCCCCTTTGCAGATTAATTTTAGGCTTTTGCGTTCTTGATCCTTCAATGTTATAATACCTCTTCCAAGTATTTCGATAACCGCCTAACGGTAGGGTTGATCAAAGGCTGCAATTTAGGCTCAAATAAAAACTGAGTGTAACTGAATTCTATTTCTCCTGTCGTGTTTTTTTTTATTGGTCCCTTCTTAAGCACCTTAGTCGCAAACCCAATTGTCTTCCTAATTGACAATGCGTTTCAAAAAGTTTTCATCACCATTTGCCAATTCAAGAAGTTTTTTAAAAACGAATTTGGTGAGTTTTTTTTGTTTCTCGGTTTAAGACATTGGAACAAACTTTGTTGACACGATGCACGTTCAGTTTTTAGAATAAAATGAAATGTTGCATTCCACGATCATCTCCTGAATGGTTAGACGACGATTTGACAGTTCGAGACTGTTCATTCTTTTAATATATTCAGATTATTTCAAGTCGATGCTTGTCCTGAACGTGCTGGTCTGCTGAAGATGTCTGCCCTGATTTAAATTACCTGCATCACCCTGCATCATCAGCAGCTCAAGAATTCATCTCCTAACAGCTCCTTCAATGTTTGAAAGGTTTCCGTACAAAATTTACCTACTTTAACACGAAATTTGCCACAAATCTGTTGTTTATCACATGTAAACAATGGTGCCAACCTTATTTATACGTCCACGTGCCAACGACACTGAGCTCCGTTGAGATGTTGTCCTAGACATTTCAACCAGTCCTAGAATTCAGTCATCTTTCTTTCTTTGTTTATTCTTAAGCGTCAGGTTTTGTGTGTTTGTGTGTGTTGAGAAATGCTTTAATACTGTGTGAATCTGAAAACTTTTCGAATACTATCTCAGAATGTCAGCTATTCCAGGAGCGAGTACCGACCAAAGGTACATGATAATTTACGATAATAAAAACCCCGTACCCAATGTATTTATGATACAATCTTTCTTTTGCATATCTCACAAATTTATATTTGCATTTCATGGTGTACTTTATTTCTGAAATGGTTTTTTTGTTCATGTAACTTTGGTAAACCTTTTTTTTATTATGAACACCTTTTTAAATATGAACAACTCTTTCAAATAATAGATAGTAATGCTATTTATAATTTTTGTTAAAAAATTTCGTTTTATTGTTATGGGCCATGTTAAAATCTACATAAAAATATTTGTTAAAAAGAAAGTCGCTGTGAAATTGTTTTTTTTTTAGTATTTAGACATTTTTTTATTTTTCTCTTACGCTTTTTGTGATATGATACAGTTGTAGCTTTATATTCATTTGTGCTTGCAATGTTTGATCGATTTTGCTTTTAAATAATGTAAAGTTAGCACCTAAAAGTCATAGTAGTAGATCAACGAAGTTGCTTCTAGGACGGAACTGACGGGACACCACGAATGAACGATGATTGGATGATCAGAGAGGTACCGAAATGAAGAATTGTGGTGTTAGCGGTGGAAGAAGTAAATAGACAAAGGATCTAAGTTTCTAGCATGCTAAATCTATTGTTGAGTGAGTAGGAGACTTAAAATGATATATTTAGAGTATATAGGCACTGAAGAATTAAATAATCAATGCCTGGGAGCTTCTAGCTGGCCAGAAGATGGTGTTGAGAAAGAAGGAATGGAGTTGGATGTGCAGAGGGAACCCAAATGAACAATTTTGGGTGTTAGTAAAGTAACTGAAGAAGTAAATGAGTAGTGCTTTTTGCAATGCAGGAGGTTTCGTTGGGGTGCTTATTCGGCTTTAAGCATAACACTTCTTGCTTAGGACTTAAAATAATGTTAGCTAATTAACTGGTTTACGATTTACCGGTGTGCTGTTACTATAACGTCTGAGTCAAACAGATGTGTCATCATGCTCATTTTCCACCAATCTAGAGTTTAGTTTTAAAGATGAAAATAGCTCGTTGGGGCCCTAAAGCTGTATTTTAAATCAGTTCATACAGTATATTCATCAGAACCTGTACGAGTCTTAAGTCCCCCGAGGCCTCAGATAACTTGACTACTACAATTCACCACAGGTGTAGTGTAGTGAGGTGGTAGGAGACCGTCACCAAATAGCTGTTGAGTTTATACATGAAAGACTTCAGTGTATGATAAAACTAAAATGGTTTAAAATCAAGGAGACCCGTCCGGATAGAGATATTTCCACTGAAGAGGTGAAAGATTTGCTCCAACTATGGTTGAGCAGTATGAGGCTTCACTAATTATTTGAGCTGGAATTTCGACAATTTAAAACTCACTCTATTCGTTCAGACACTCTTAAGAACATAAAGCGGTTTTTTGGTCCATGAGATCATCATCAAGGATCGTCAACTTGTTGAATTGAATTTTTATAAGACTTATAAGCTTCAAAGAATTGGAATTGTTGCTAATATGTAAGGAATTTTTTTAGAAATGAGTAACAAATGAAGATACCTACTTTTTAGGGTAGCACCAGATAATCTTTCGGAACAATCAGGCAAGCTTGGATGGGAATATTGATAAATAAAGAGAATACAATTTAAATCGTAATGCTACATTGTTTTTGGACTTATAGGTTTTCGTCTGAAATTATTTCTTCTTGAAATTTCGTCTGCAACTACGGTAGACCTAACAAAAACTGAAGGTAGCTCCTACTGTTGCTTTAATAATACTTATTGTACATGTAGGGGAAACTTTAAAACGAAATAATTCCTAACTACAGCCTATAAGACCGCAAAACAATGTATCGGTACAAAACAGAGTCCGTGAAAGATCACACTGCTTGATAAAATAGGAACTGACAAAAATATAGAGAATGCTGATGAAAAGACTACGTACAGAAAAGTAGTGAGATCGATATAGGCGTCGAATAAGTCATAAGTGCGTGTTGCTGATTTTTCTAGAGCTCCCTTCTGTAGAAAAACTAAATACCGTTACCGTTTTTCAGGTGCAATGCCGCTGGTTGCGGTAAAGCCTTCACTGCCAGTCATCACCTAAAAACCCACATGCGGATACACACCGGAGAAAAGCCGTACGCTTGCAAAGAGAACACTGATTGCAACAGGGCTTTCTCCACTCAGCACAGTCTTAAGAGCCACATCAAGACCCATCAGAGGCACGAGAAGTACGTGGGCTCGGATTCCGTTCTCAATGATGATGGCAACAGGAGTAATACGGAGATTCAGATCAATATGGCTGTGGAAGATATGGACAATAATCCGAATTGTAAGTTATTTTAATAATTCATTTTTTTTTTATTTTGTAGTTTTTTTGCAGTAAAATCCAGTGACAAAGTTCAAATTAACTTTGTATTAAAACAATTTCAAATTAATTTACGTATTTATTTATTATATTAAACAGTATATATATATATATATATATATATGTATAATATATATATATATATATATATATATATATATATATATATAAAATATCTCATGGTATTAGTTCGGGTCATCTAGGGGGACAAATTTTGTTTCCAAATCGTGCCGTATTAATTTTTGATGGAAAAAGTAGATAGATAGATAGATAGATAGTTTATTTGACTGTAAGTTACAACTAGGTTTACAGCAAGTCAAAACTAAAATTATAAATATTAAATATTACAAAAAATGAAAACAATACATTAAAAATATTTAAGACATTAAAATACTTAAAAAAACGTACAATATAGACATATAATTAAAATATTAATAAATTTGGTTATGTTGCAGCTTAGGCATTCACAGATACACCCTCGTAATATTCACCTAATGTATAAGGACACATGGTCACTAGGTACTCTTTGACTTGGTTTTTAAAAGCTGTAGTTGAATTAATGTTTTTAAAATTTTGAGGAAGTTGATTATACAGTTGTAAACCACAGATAGTAGATGACTTCCTGCTTATTTCTAAATGTCGATAGGGTACTACAAACTGTCTCTTATTTCTTGTGTTGTGTGAGTGAATATCACTGTTACATAAAAAAGTTCTTTTATTTTTATGAATTAGTATCAATAATTCCAAAATGTAAATTCCATACACTGTTAATATATTCAAATCTCTAAATAGGTTTTTACAAGACCAACCATACGGAACACCTGCTATACATCTGACAATACGTTTTTGGGCCTTGAAAACGTCCTTTACACTAGAAGAACCACCCCAGACAGTTATACCGTAACTTATTGTCGATTGTACCTCAGCAAAATAAAAAAGACGAAGGTGTTGCAGACTAAGTATTCTACCCAAATTTCTCAATTGATAACATTTAGAATTGAGTTTTTTACATACATTCCAACAATGAGTCTTAAAAGATAAATGAGAGTCGAAAGTCACTCCTAAAAACTTCACATCACTACAACTCAAAATATCCTCACCATTGATGGAAATACTTAAATCAGGTTTGGTTGAATTTGAACGTGATGTAAATGATAAAAATTTAGTTTTGTGAACATTGAACAGGAGCGACTGATTACTGGACCAATCAGAGAAGGTCTTCAGAGAGTTTGTTATTTTATCTTGTAAAAAATTTATGTCTTTATCGCGATATAGCATTGTTGAGTCATCCGCATAAACTGATACAAATGCATCAGGCATTACATGTGGTAGTTCATTAATATACAAAATAAATAATATAGGGCCCAATATTGAGCCCTGTGGTACTCCATTCTTATTAATAATCGGATCAGACATTGAAATCTTGAAGTTATTTTTCACTTTAACTATTTGGTGCCGGTCTTTCAGATAGGAAACAAACCAACTATGGGCAACTCCCCTAACACCATATCTGTACAATCTATCGAGGAGCACATCGTGTTGCACACAATCAAATGCACGACTGAGATCACAAAAAATGGCAGTTGGATTTTCACTGTTCTCAATTGAGAGTAAGACTTCATCATAAAAACTGTTAATGGCTGTGGAAGTAGAAAATTTATTTCGAAATCCATGTTGATGCTTTGTGATAATTTGGTTGATATCTAAAAATAATAAAAGTTGTTTTAGCATTGCATATTCAATAATCTTAGATATCACAGATGGAACAGACAATGGTCGAAAATTTGACATTAATTCAGGATCACCTTGTTTTAATACCGGTGAAATGATAGAAGTTTTCAGCATATTGGGAAAAACACCAGTATTGAAAGAAGCATTTATAATGTGAGTCAGTGGTGTCAAAATTTGAGACGCAATTTTCTTAATTACTATACCTGATATTTCATCAAAACCACACGATGCTTTGTTTTTAATTTTATATTTTATTATATCTAAGACATCTTCCTCTGTTACATAAGATAGGAACAAACTAGTTTGAACAAAATCATTGGAATGCTGAAAATTTAAATTTGGTTTAATTATTTTACTAATTATATCCACTGGTGCATCTATAAAGTAATCATTAAATTTGTTTGATATTATATCTGAATCTGTAATCCTAGTATCATCTATTTTTAGACAGATATTTTTGTGATTTTTTTGTTTTCCATTAAGTTCATTTATAACAGCCCATGTGGTTTTGTTTTTGTTAGAGGATTTAGAGATTTTGTTAAAATAAAATTGACTCTTTGTGGCCTCAACAAGAACTTTGTGCTGATATTTTTTTTGTCTATGTAGAGTTTTTAGCTCAGGGTAAGTCTTACTCAATATATACAAATCCTTCAGACTATCTGAAGAAGATTTTACTTCTTGGGTGACCCATGTATTTTTTTTGTTTTGGTAATGTTTGGTTTCTCTAATAGGACAACTAATATTGAAATAGAACTGTAATTTATCATGAAAGGCATTATATTTACTCTCAACATCAGTTGCATGATAAACATCTGCATGTCTTTACTCAAGAGATTGTTGAATGCATCTATAGCGCCTTCATGTGTTACTCTGAAAGTATTTCGAACTGTTGTCATAGTTAGATTAATAAAATTCAATCTTAAAAGGAATATATCGTGATCCGATTCAGTATTTACATTTACAGTACCTACACAATCATCACAATTTGTATATACCTGATCCAAAATATTTCCACATGTGGAAGTCGACCTTGTAGGTGTAAAGTTCCTGGGTGACAAACCATAAGATGCTAGAAGACCAGAAAATCTGTGTGAATTATTTAGTGTCATGGAATTTACATTAAAATCGCCTGTTAAAAATATGAATTGATTTGGTTTAAAATTTGAATTTAAAATAAGGTTAAGTTTTTCATAAAATACATCAAATTTACCTTTAGGAGATCTGTAGCAAACTAAAATTGTGTGCTGATTTGAATTATAATGCCACTTCAGCCCACATACCTCAATGTCTTTTTCAACACAGTACTGATCGAGTAAAATGGAATTAACCTTCATATCATCCCTTGCCCAAACTGCAACGCCACCACATTTATATTGGGATCTACTAAAAGAATTTACAATTTTAAAATTTGGAAAATTATAATGCATCACCTCGTCATTTGCTGCCCACGTCTCAGTCATACAAAGAAATTTCAAATCAGACTCCTTATAATCAGCAAATAAACAATCCATTTTAAATTGATTTAGTCCCTGAACATTTGACAGCAGGAGATCGTACTCATCCCTTCTTTTTTCCTGTTTAAAAGTCAATTCTTCATACTTCACTTTATTTGCGTATGTGTTGAGCGCTTCATAAAAAACCTACTTACATAAGAGCCTACTGGCCATAGTTTTGGATCCATCGCTTTACCGAAATTTTGTTCAAAAATTGAAACTTTAAAAGATGAATATATGTTGGGATGCTTAGCCGTTAACGACGTACATATTACTTCTGGAAAGTGTTTTTCTAACATCTTCTTAAGATTTTCTGCCGTTGTATGTTGGTCTACTCTAGTAACATGGAGATGGGTAAATTTTGGGACACCACTGATTTCTGAGTTCACATTATTACCTATGACAAAACGTCCATTCCTTTTTTTGTGTCTAACCATTTTCCATTCTTGCCCACTATTATTTGTAGCTGAATTTTTATTCTCAATATTTATCAAATTTTCATCGTTTGTTAAATTAATAATATCTGAACATTTTGCTTCCGTTTGTATTTTTAAAATATCAGCTGATAATTGTTTATTATTCTCGATTAAAGAAACAATTGTTTATTTTTATTGGTAACATTTTTAAAGACAGTTTTTGTTGGGGAACTCCTTTCTTTATCAACAGCTAGACTTTCATTAACAGCAATATTTTTTGCGGGTGTAGTTTTTTTGTTTTTTGGGTATTCTTTACTGCTAGACTGTATCGGTCGTTCAAAATTGAGGTTTCTGTTAGAATTGTTTATTAAATTCATATTTTGTTGAGTAGATGGCGACTGGTCAGTTAATTTCATATATTTAAATAAATCTAGTTGTTCTTTTAGTAAATTTATCGTTATTTGTTGATTTTTATTACAATATCATTCTGATTAATAATTTTCTTTAAGCACCTGATTTCAGTTATCCTCGGATCCTCATCGTCAGCCTCTTTATCCAAGATTTCGTTTGATGGATCACTTAACCTAACACTTTCATCACAGCATATAACTGTTTCTTCGTCGATATATTTAATACATTTTAATTGCTTCAGGCAGCCACTATGTGATAACGTTCCACATTTTGCACATAACAGACCACTTTGTGCAACTTTTAAGCACTTTTTACAGCACTTAACTACCGAGTCGTAAACACGACCGTTTCTCTGAGGAGCCATCTTGGATAGTTGGCTAGTAGGCAACTAGCATTTAATGACTTCCTTGTACTATGAGCTACTTCTTCTTCGGCTTTTCTTTTTTCAGGGGTTGCTGTTACTTACTCTTCGTCGCCACTTATTCTCACTCTCACTCATCGGTCTTCTTCACCCAAAGCTTTCTCTCTCAAGTCCTCTGCTACACAGTCCTTCCATCTTCTCCTCGGCTTTCCTCTACCTCTTCTTCCATCAACTCTTCTACCTCATCTCTACGTCTGATATGACCAAACCTTTGCAGTCTTTGTTCTTGAAAGTTTTTTGAGACTGTAGTCACCCCGGTGAAGAGCCTTGATGCAAAACAACTGTCACTGGAAAACTTTCGATCAATCCTACAGCAGTCCTTACTTTGGTGTATGCTCCCTCATACATATTCTTCACGAGCCCTATGTACTTTTCGGAAACCCATTTCTCTCTCATACATCTCCATAGCTTTTGTAATACTAGCGGAGGCAAGTCCGCTGTCACCACTGTAATATCCTCGGTTTAAACTTTAAAGGATGCTTATCTCTGCTAGCGAAGGCAAGGCTTACTGGTCCCACTAGTCTGAACTGGTTGGTTCGCCCTCGCGAGTTCAGGAGGGTAGAGAAAAAACAGGATAAGGGCTGAAGGATACTCCGATGCAGGCCCTGTAAGGAGTCAGAGGTTATTGGCTTACTTTAGAAGCCGGAGAAATGCATAAGCGGAAATTTAATACTCTTCTAGTCTTTGCCTGTAACGGCCGGGAAGGAACAATAAAACCAAATTTCGAGTCTACAAATGTATTAAATATACTGTATACTACAATTAAGTTATATATTACTTGGGTTAGTATATAGATTTAGTTACCTTCGCGTATTTAGGTTCAGTTTGTTGAGGTACCGCGCGCTATCACGAATTTTCACCCAAACACACCCAAAACCCGGCACTTATACGGTACTATTATCCCGTCGAAATACAATGGCGCACTCGCTGGTGCCGCGTAATTATTGCCCCGATCACCTGCGCTTCTGGCATTCAGCACTCACGGGTGCCGAGCTACTACTGACTGGTTGACCAATTTTTTAGTTTTTATGTCCCGCGAACATTCCTAATTTGTTTTGCTGATTCTACTGTCTGTTCCACGTTCCAGAATGGATCGTGCGATGGTGTGTCGCTTCGTTATATTATTTTCCACGAAGGTCTTCAGATTTCGTAATTCTTAAACATTCGGGCTTGCGTCAAACTAGGTGAAATTGTTATTCTTTGTATAATTTAAAATGTATACGTTAACTGTATCGAATTTATTCTTTATTTAATTTGGAATATATAATAATTATTTAAATAATTATTACTCTTCTCTAGGCTACTACCCCTTATTTTTTTTCTTTATTTTCTTGCTATGTTTACATTACACTTTTGTCTAAGAACTGTGGCGTACGCTTTCTCAAGATCTATAATTATCAAATGTAGCTCTCTTTTCTTCTCGCTGTATTTCTGTATCAACTGTCTCATCGCAAACAAGGCATCCGTTGTCCTCCTTCGTGGCATAAACTCAAACTGTCTTTCTCCATAACTTTTACTCTACAGTTCTCCCCCAAATTTTCATTGAGTGCGACATTTTCTTTATCCCTCTGTAGTTGTCATAGTTCTGAATGTCCCCTTTATCTTTATACAACGATATCATCACTCTCTTTCCATGCATTGGGCATCCTTTCCTCTTCATATATCCCAGTCATCATTTGTCACAAAATGTCAACCCCTTCCTCTCCTAGAGCGTTCCTGATGTCCTACTTGCTTTACTTTCCGACTCACCTTTATCTCCGTATCAACTATCACCGGTCAGTGTTGACTATTCTTTGTTTCAAGTTAAGAAAATAACATTACGCTTATGGATATCAGTGTTGCCAAAACTCTCAGACACTCTCTTTTGCACGGATGTCCAAGATATTCCCTTTGTTTAATTTTTGAATTTTCATTTTCAATTAACATTTAACTGTAAAGTCAGAATAACTACTAAATAAAAGCTTATTATCATTATGTAGTCAGAGAACGACATAAAATAGCTGACTTACGCACATCGTATTATTTTAAGTTGCAATTAGTAATTAGATATACGCATTCCAAGCCGTCAATATTTTCTACTGATTTCTATGATTCATGGCATATCGTATTCTCACCGAAAAACAAATAAACTGTCGTTACTATAATTAAAATAAGATAAAATAAAAATTATCTTTTGTAAATACTATTTATCTAATTAAAATCATTTTCCCTAGTTTTCATCTCTTGTTTCGAATGGTCACTTTTGGTCAATTACGTTAAAAAACATTAATTTAATTCATGTTTGTGGAAACGAAAATACAAATTATACAACCTTAAATTGTGCTTGTGTGTGTCGTGGCAACGCCGCGTTGCTATCGTCCATAAGAAATACATGGCCTATCTCCGCAATGTTATTTTCTAAACGTGGAACGTAGTATAGATAAACACTCACCCTTTATCACTTTAAAGTTCGTAACTTCTTTTAGCTATCTTCTTCTACACAGCATAAAATCTATCTGTGTTTTCCTTCCTCTGCTATTATAGGTAACATACTGGTCTTCAGTCTTCATAAGGAACGTATTAATGATAACCAAATCCCATGCCACTGCAAGGTGAATTACACTACAAGCATTCCTTGTAGTGTAATGTATGGGGCAATGGATCCATAATGCTGAAACTATGTACGTAACTGCCGTAATAGAATAAAAAAAGTCATTCATGTTTCTATATGGTTTAAAATGTACCGTGATTGTATAACCATTGTGCGTTTCAAAGAAAAATGGAGTCAATATGCATTTGACTGACATGGGGCACCAAACAGTTACGATTTAGGACTATGTGACGTCTTTGAAGTAACTTCTTCTAGTTTGTTAATGCCAAATATCTGCAGTTTTGCTTGTTGACATAATCTAATAAATGTAGATGATCCTTATCGCTAAATTATAACATTGGGTTGAGTTTACCGAAAGTACAAGCTGATTATAGCCGCAAATGTCAAACATGGAACAAAAAATTTCGGTATAGCAGTGTTATGATGTTAGTATAATGTAGATTCTATATGCTTCAACTATAAAAAGATAAAGCTTTAGAAAAGTACATTTTGTTTATATTATGTTATAAATTCTGCAATTTTTGATTTATATTCGCTCCGTGCGTGACTGACACGACACCTACCGCCTTTTTCTGACAATTTTGGAGTCCCAATTTTCAGGTTAAACATATGACATATGTTTGACATTGTTAAATACATGCGAAATTGACAATTATTAATAAATTAGTTTTTTAACTATATTTTTTCAGTTTATGTACAAAATAAATGTAGTATTAAAAACTGGGTTTCTCAAAATTCATCATAATATATCTTTTTCAACTCCAAACGTAAGAGAAAGGGAAAAATCTAATACTGACAAATCAAGTTTTTCACGCAAAAGAGCATATAATTAAAAACAATAATAGTAAAAGTTATGATATAAAAGCTAAAGTCATCTGCAGTTAGCTTGAAGGCTTATGAAATATCATTCAAGGTAAATTATTTAAATTTTTCCTATTTCAATTGCGTAAAAATGAAATTATGTGATATTTACTTTTTCATATTAATAGCAGGAATTTATCTTTTCCTTTTCTCTAATTTATATGTAATCTTTGGGAACCTATAAAAACTACACTCACTGTTTTTGCTATTATTAGCACAATTAAATACGCAACATGTATTTGCACACATTTTTGATAAAATTTATGCGTAAAAATATTTTGTCCAATATTCCAATTTTGTCATATTTCGCCGCTATGCACGCTGGCGTCGTTTCAATGTACCTCTACCATGGTCACGCACGGAGCGAATAAAACAAGAATGAGTAAATATTTGTTTCTTTGGAGATTAATTGCAGTTAATTATTAGAAATTATTTTGGCAATTACCCTTTGATAGATTAGTGGATAGATTTCTCAATCGTCAAATCACCAATTGCCAGATTGCAACAGATGTTTGCAATTAATCTCGAAAGAGACAAATATTCACTCAATATTGCTTCATATAAATTAAAAATTGCAGCATTAATAAAATAGTATAATCAAAATGTACTTTTTAAAAGCTTTCTCTATTTAGATTTGAAGCATATAATATATGCATTATAAAAACGTCCCAACACTGCCAAACCCAAATATTTTTGACATTTGCGGCTATATTCAGCTTGTACTTTCGGTAAACTCAACCTAACATTGAAAAGCCTGCGTTGGATAGAAAAAACTTGCAAAGTCCTTTCAAATAACACTAATTTTCACCCAATTCTTGCACTTGCACTTTACCATTTCTGCTCCATGCAGGTTTCTCATGCGGAAGACAGATAAGTAGATGTCGTGGATTTTGCAGCACATCATATTTTCAAATAAGCTATATGAAAACAGGATGTCTGAAGCTGCCAACAAAAATAAATGCATGTGGCAAATTGTTAGTGAAATTAATGGTCAATTAAAAAGTGTAAATTCAATAAAAGTAGAGGGTAGTCCTCAAGAGATTGCTGATAAATACATGATCCACTTAAATACTTCTTTAAATAACACTTTATCTCAATTACAATACACTGAATATAAAGACAACATTACAAGTAACATAAATTCAGTGTTTGTCGCACCTGTGACAGAAACTGAAATTATGGATATAACTAAAAATTTAAAAAACAAAATGAGTTGTGGAATTGATGAAATACCCACTAAAATCCTTAAACTTTGTATAAAGGAGATAGTGAATCCTCTCACTAAAATCATAAATAATTCACTTAAATCTGGTGTATTTCCTGAATGCCTGAAAACTGCCATAGTAACACCTGTTTACAAAAAGGGTGATCCTAAATTAATTAATAACTATAGACCAATTAGCCTTCTATGTTCCTTTTCAAAAATCTTAGAAATGACTATGTATAGGCGGATAACAGAATTTTTAACAAAATCTCATATTATTAGTGCAAATCAGCATGGTTATCAACAGGGAAAATCAACTCAGACTGCGATTTTTCAGTTTGTCTGGGATATTTTGAAATGTACTGAGATTGGTCATATGGCTTTGGGTCTCTTTTTGGACCTATCAAAGGCATATGACTGTTTAGTGGATGACATATTATTTGATAAATTGGAGAAATATGGTATACGTGGACCAGCATTGAACTGGTTTAAGTCCTACTTGGGAAATAGGAGACATTTAGTAAAAATACATAAAAACACTGAAATAGGCATCTCACCTGAAAGCACTATCAATATTGGAGTACCACAAGGAAGTGTGATTGGTCCTTTACTGTTTGTGATCTATATCAATGATCTTCATGGTCTAGTGGCTAATACTACTTCCAGCATAACAAATTATGCAGATGATACAAACATTTTAGTCAGTGGTAAAGACATGTCTGTTCTAAGCGTTAATGCTAGTTTAGAGTTCCAGAAAGCTAAAGACTGGTTTTCTATGAATAGGTTGGTTTTAAATCAAAATAAAACAGATCTTCTTTTGTTTAAGACAAATTATGCACATTCAGATATGCCAAACAGTATTATTGTAAATAATGACACTTTAAATATTAGCAGCAGTACCAAATTTTTAGGATTATATATTGACAGTTTTTTATGTTGGGATAAACATGTTGACCAGTTATGTATGTCTTTGAGTAAAGTGATTTACAGCTTTAGGGTTCTAAAAAAATACATGAATAGTAACTCATTAAAAACAGTGTATCATGCTAATTTTGAAGCAAAATTTAGATATGGTCTAATAAATTTTGGCCACAATAGGGACATAAATAATGTATTTCTGGTTCAGAAAAAAATAATCAGAGTTATGTTTGACTTAAAAAGTAGGGAATCATGTAGAGGGCATTTTAGGAGTAATAATGTTTTAACAGTTTACGCTGTATTTATTCAAGAATGCTTACTGTTTCTATATAAAAATAAAATACTCTTTAGGAACTTTGAGCCCAATAGTATAGTAAATACCAGGTTATATAATTATAAAATTCCAATACACAGGTTAAGTATAACAGAAAAAAACGCTCTTTATTGCTGCATCAAATTGTTTAATAAACTGCCTGAACCTATTAAAAGGGAGGAAAGATTAAGTTTGTATAAATATCAAATATTTAAATTACTGGTAGCTCTTGAGCCATATTCTGTGGAGGACTATTTGTATATGTAACGGTTAGGGAGAAGTAAATAATATTTTCGTTTGTGACACTGTTTTTTTTTAAATAATTTTATGTTCACGGAATGTATATTATTTTCTAAAAATAAAGATATTGTTATGTTATGTTAAAAAAATATATTTATGTTGTAAGTAATGCATGATTTGTATTGTTTTAGATTATTCTGGACTGGAACAAGACAATTTAGCACCTACCACGGTACAAACTACCCTCATAGGAAATCCAGACGATCCGAACATGCAATTCGAAAATGTTTATTACGACATGACTAATGTTACGCCACAGAATTTACTTAATAATAACTACGTCTTCAGTGAAGTGATTCCTGAGAAACACGCCGCTGTTATAGAAGAAGAGTTCGAAATGGCCAACCGACTTAAGGATTATGCCACAGTCACCACCGAAAATATACCTCTGCAACTACTGTACAATATCGGCACTGAAAATGTAGAAAATGGCAAAAATGAAACGTTGATTAATACGAGAGACGAACTAGAAGGAAACTCTATAATATCGGAGTTCCAAAACACCGGAGTGACTAATTTAGAGATTAAGTCACCAGATTTACCTTCGTTTGATCCTAAAGGGGACCCAAAAATTCAAGTCATATCCCACAAAAGAATATTGCCATTGGAGAACGCAGATAGTAGTATAGCTAACGCAGAAGACTTACTTAATCAGCTCAATACGTCCCAGATATTACCGACCAACACTGACAGCCAGTCAGACTGGTTGACTCTAGTGAACAGCCCTACTCCGATAGACATCGAAAAACAAAATGAAGCAGTAAACGACTTGGCGTCATTTTTTGCTCTGGGATTAAGTCAAGATATCAACTTATCTTCCAATACTCAAGAAGGAGTTCAAAAAGATACTTCCCTTCATGGCAACAATACCACTCCCATCTCATTACCAAGTTGGAACAATAATGTGCCAACCACCACAACTTCGAGCTGCTGCAATAACAAATCAGCGTGTAATCAAAGTACACCTAACCTCACAGTCGCCACCCCAACTCCCTCATTACAATTAAATAACTTGTTGAACATGACTCAGAACCAACTGGCGACTTGTAAGGAAAAACCGAACGCGAATCATAGCTGTGCCGAGAAGGGAGAGAATTGCTGTGTCGTGGTGTGTTTAAAAACAATAGATCAGCTAAAGCAAATGCTGACGTTTGCGTCTAACTGCGGCAACTTTCAAACGCTTACCTTAGGCTGTATCAAGAGCAACAATTGCGGTGTGTAAACGTGATATTCTCAGTCAGAACGGGTGCTAATATTTAGTAGTTTTAGTTGGCTGTTTATTTTATAAGTATGCGTCAAAATTAAAGACACTAAAAACTCAAAAGCGGCGATAATGTTAACAAAGTTTATGAATCCAAAAAATCTTATAAAATACTTGTCAATGGGAGAGCACTAGTGATACATTTTTACAATCGCCTACTGTGCAATGTTACACAAATAATGGAGTAACCCTCACATAAATCGCCAATTGTGCTGACTTCTCAGATCGGCGAAATTATCGGAAGCTCCGCATTCATTCAGTGGCGTACTTGCAAAGTAATCATTAAGTAGGCGTTTTCGGTAATTATGTTTGTAAAAATATTTAAATCTAAAATATTAAAAGCTACGGTGTCAATTTTTAGACTCGATGACCCATTGAAGCAAAAAAAACCTAAATGGACCCAAACGAAACCACCTAAAACGAAATATCTTCTATGTGCCTTACTGGAATGTAATATATGCTTCCAAAATTGGTATATACTTCAAAAAACGTTGAATGAAGATCACAAACAATTGAAGAAAACAAAAATGTGTTTAAATTTTTTAGAGTTCTTAAAGCTTCCACACCTGAGCCATATAACTTAAATCAATAAATTTGTGAGTAAGTAACCTGCTCGTAGTTTTTATGATGGTTTATTGACGCAGTCATTAAAAATATCGGACGGGTGCCCTTTTGTAAAATAACATGAACTGGAATCATATGGCAATTAATTTCTTATTTCAAAGCTTTTAGGCCAGTTACTCAACAGAAAATAAAATGATTTATATATAAACATCGGTTTAGAACGTCTTTCGACGTTGTCCGATACCTAAACACCATATCTTCCTATCTTCGCAGTCGTTTGTTGTTAAATTTCTTTTGCTCATAGACTTGCTTACGCCGTGTTGCCATTCTAATCTGGGTCTTCCTCTTTTCCGTTGACCTATCGGTTGCCATTCTACTACTTTTTTGGGGAGTCTTGTTGCTGGCATCCGTTGAACATGCCCACACCACCTTAATTGTTTCTTCTCTATATCTTGAGTTATATTTCCTTCTATTCCCATACGTTGTTTTATTACATCATTTCTGATTCGGTCTCGTCTGGAAATACCTAAAGATCTTCTCATTGCATCCATCTCTACTGCTTCTATTCGCTTTTTGTTCTTTTCAATAATTCTCCATGTTTCAGCGCCATAAAGAAGAGTAGTTTTAATCATGGTCTCATATATATTAAATTTTCTTCCTTTCGTTATCTCTTTACTCCATAGTATACTATTGAGACATCCTAAGACTTTCTTTACTTGTGTGATTCGTTTTTCTATTTACCGTGTATCAGTTCCTGTATTGTCAAAGGCAACACCCAAGTAGTCATAGCTCTGACAGCAGGAAATATGTTGTCCGTTTTCGAGGTCTATGTTATCTGACTCGTTTCCAATACAAAGATATTTGGTTTTTGTTGTATTGACATTCATTCCCCAGTAGTTATATTCTTCTATCAGTTTTCTAAGCATGTACTGCATGTCTTCCCTGTCGGTCGCTAGTACTACCTGGTCATCAGCAAACTGGAGTGTATATATACATTCCTTGCATTTCCATCTTTCCAATGCTGCTGCAACATATATCTTGAATAAGGTTGGTGAGATACAGCATCCCTGTCGCAAGCCTTTTGTAACCAGGAATTCTTCCGTTAGATATTTTCCTGTTTTTATCTGTGCCTTTGAGTCTCTATATAGTTCTTGTACAGCATTTATCAATGTATGGTTGATGTTAGATCTTTTCAACGTTGTCCACAATTTTGTTAAGGGGATGTTGTCATATGCTTTTTGCAGGTCTACAAAAGTAATATGAGTTTCTAGATTCGTAGCCGATCTTTTTTCTATTATTTGTTTAAGACAAAATACGTTATCGGTACACGATCTTTCTGCACGGAACCCGCTTTGTTCTTCCTCTTCATTGTGCTTATATTCTTCCTCGATCATATTTCTCAAAATTCGTCCATACAGTCTGCTCAGGGTGCTGGTTACCGATATGCCGTTGGACATGTATGCCGTTCTCCATTGTTCTGGTACTGGGTGTCCATTTAGACACTGATTGATCACATAAGTTAAATTTTCAAATAGTTTATGAGTTCCATTCTTAAGCATTTAAGCAGAGATTCCCTCAGGTCCAGCGGATTTACCATTCTTTAGGGTCATTACAGACTTCCTTACTGTTTCGATGTCTACCCTCGCTTCCTTTCCTTGTATATGTACTGGCTGTGTTGGGGAGTTCGCTAGGTATTCTTGTCTTGTCTCTGTCAGCAAGCTTTCATAGTGATCTTTCCATTGTCTTGGTTTTATGGTGTGTATGTGTGCTTTGTCTTTTTGTCTTGTCTGTCTGTATTTTTTACTGATTGTATAAAATTCCATACCTCTGTCCATTGCTTCCCTCCGATGTATGTATTGATTTCTTGACATTTCTAATCCCATGTTTTATTCTTTTCTTGTTTTATCATTTTGCGTAGTTGTCTATCGGTTTCTTTGTAAGCTTGATGGTCTTCAGTATTTGTTGTATTTAGCCATTTTAGATGCTGTTCTTTTTCTGTTTTACCATATATTCGATTTCTTCGTTCCACCACATTTTGTTAATAATTTTGTTTTGCTGTGTCCCGAGTGTCAACTTAGAGGCCTGGTGTAAACTAGCAATAATATTCTCGTAAACATCTGAAAATGTTTGTCTCTCTATTTCTCGTAGTTTTTCATCCAGTCGTCGTTGGTATAGCTGTTTAGTACTATCATTTATAAAACTATTGAAGTTGTACTTCGGAGTGTCCACTGTCTGCAAGTCTTGCTTGTCTTCTAGGTTTTGGTCTCCGTGTATTATCTTAAGTGGGAACAAAATTTTAGCTTTTACTAAGTAGTGATCGGATCCACATGTTATTCCTCGGAGAACTCTACATCATTCCACTACAATACAGATTTTTGTTTACTAATAATATAATCGATAACTGATTTTAGATTGCGTGTTTGTTGAATCCAGGTATATCTATGTATGTCCTTATGTTTGTAGAATCCATTGCTAATTTTTAACTCATAGCTCTCACATAAGTGTATAAGTCTTTCGGGACTCCAGTGAATATATGTATATAATTTCCTACCATATCAGTGCCAGTTCCTTTTTTATGAAAAATAAAAGATTTTTGGGGCCTTAAATGAAAATGGGCTATGGCGTCGAAGATACAACTTTGAACTAAATCAATTATACATCCATCCAGATATTGTGAAATTCGTTAAAACGAATGAATTTCTTTCTAAGCGCAGAGACTTAGATAAGCTGGAGACATTGCTAGGATGTCAGATCATGAATACACGAAGAGATTAACATTTTCAAAACCAGAGGGTACAAGAAGCAGAAGACGACCACGAAGGAGATAGATTGATGATTTGGAAGAAGACCTACAGATTCTAAGTACAGTATGGAAAACAGTGTAGACTATTCCGAATAATTTGGTAGTCTTTAGATTCTGCTAACAGGTTGAACAAGTTTCCTATCTGCAGATCGAATTTATTTCTTTTTTATTGACATTTGTCAAAAGTATGACGTCAACAGAAAAAAGTAAAAACAAATTAATAAGAATTTTGCTAAAATAGTTAAAGACACTACTAGAGGCATACACGAACAGTGGAACGAAATGAAGACATATATTACCACAATTTCGCATGAATATCTAAAATCAAAAAGAGAAAAGAAGTAAGAATGGATAAAATATTGCAGATGATGAAAGAGCGAAGAAAATTAAAAGGTAGAAATGATAACGAATACAAAAAGTTGCATAAGACAATACTAAAGGAAATAAAGGAGCAAATGAAGCATGGCTGACGGAAAAATGTATGGAAGTTGAAACACTAGAACGCAAACATGACGATTTCCATATGCACAAAAAAATTAAAAAGGTACAGAATATCAGAAAACAACGCAATATAGGCATAGTTGTAGACATTTAAGGCCACATTTTGACTACCATTGAAGATAAATTACGAAGATGGAAAGAATATATGCAAGAATTATTCGAAGATGCAGCACAAAGTCCAACTGAAATAAACAACCTCTAAGGTTAATAATAACAAATTCTGAGATAACCTCTCAGAAATAACAAACAAATAAGTAATTATGGCCATTAAGCGGATTAAAGATGGGAAATTACCAGGACCTGATGAGGTGCATGGTGAAATTTTAAAGCTATTAGAGTCACACCAAATCACAGCTCTTACGAACCTTTCAACAACATCTATGAGACTGGTTACTTACCAAAAGACTGGCTACTATCAATATTCATTCCACTTACCAAAAAAGCCAACGCTAAGAAATGTGAAGAACATTAGATATGCAAACGATACAGTGTTGCTGGCAGATAGTGCGGAGGGGCTCCAAAGGATGATGTATAACATTGTAGAAACAAATACGGCATAAAACTAAATTGCAAGGAGACAAAACTAATGATCATTAGTAAGAACACCGGCATAAACGCCCAAATTACAATTGGCGATATACCGTTAGAAAGAGTGGAAAAAATATGCAATTTGGGGTGCAATATTATTAAAGATACTTGGGATCACAGCCACCAAATAAAAACTCATATTGAAAAAGCCAGAAGCTCTTTCATCTTTCTTCACATTTTTGACATATTCTGTTATGTTTCACTTTTAAAAACGTTTTAAGTAAGTGGCTCATTAGGCTAATTATTTTGTAGTCTTCGCATGTTTTTGCATTGAATGACACAAGAACTTGAAATGTTTTACTTGTCATATGATTCCATTTAAAATGATCTTACAAATCGGCGTCCGGCTCCATTTTAAACACAGTAATTTCTGACTTGGTTTTGGTCTTATGCTCATTCATTGTTACCTCCATGGTCTGTAGCGGTGCTATATTATTATCAAATGTACAGACTAAGTCGTAAGGATTCTAGCAGAAACGTGGTTTGTTAATATCTTTTCAGCTCAAATGGCCCTTAAAATTGATATATTTCAATTTCTAGTCAATATTAATACTAAATAGTGCCTTTAGAAGTCGAATTTAATGTCTACAAATAATATAATCAATGTATAATTATATAATATATATAAAAATATCATATTTTTCCTTACAATGCTGTGATGGATTAGTAAAAAGACTATACACTTTTCGTATCTTCCCAGCAATGTTTTATGTATTAATATTGTAAAAGTACAGGATTTTTTCTTATTTTAGCTCTTTATAACTTTTAAACTAGAGGATATAATTATACTCATGCTTTTAGTGTGTAATAAACTGTAGTAAAATTCATTAAGCGATGCAGGGAGATGTAAACATTAAATCGTGTCCGAACCTGTATGAGCTGCCGACAACATCGGCAGACGAAATAAAGATGGACGTTTCGGTTAGTTTTTAAATATTTCTGAAGAACTGTTACTTGCATTTATGCATAAAATATTCATTAATTTTATAAATTGGATTATTTTTCACTTACTATGTATTCAGTGATAACAATAATTTATTTACTATGCAATAAACTCTAATATTTGAGAAAAGAAAAAAATAATAAAGTGTCATAATTATACTGTTGCTTATCGGAACGAATAGACTCATTTGGAACATCTTTAACAATTATCTGTTAAATTTATCGTTGTTTATATGCCCTGCATCGCTTAATGAAATAAGGTATAGTACATATATCATTGATTGGGTGGTTCTATTATAAATAAGCTCTGGTTTTACAAAAACCTTTTAAATATAAATTAAAAATGAACTACGGGATTAACACCGCAGAAAACTCTCCTACTGTGAACGTAATTTAAAAGACTATGTATGTGAAGATAAAAAAAAAATCATCGCCTTCATCATTGACTTAACCATCTTTAGTGGTAATGTCCTGCTTTAAGCTGTTCATCGATTGCGAACTTATCGGTTAAACAATATTATTTCTCGTTATACGACTAAGCTTATAAATATGTACTTATCCCAAGAAAAGGAACATTAGGATAATGGTTAGTGGTTATAACAACTTTTTCATTCAACAAATGTTGAATGGCCAATACATTGACAAACAATTATATATGTGATGGATTCGACCGTTACTTGATGGAAGTTCATTTTATCAAGCAATAAAACACTGAAACTTTTGTTTTCAATCTT
This sequence comes from Diabrotica balteata, assembly GCA_918026665.1. NCBI lineage: Eukaryota > Metazoa > Arthropoda > Insecta > Coleoptera > Chrysomelidae > Diabrotica > Diabrotica balteata. Next base: position 7,716,298 of record OU898276.1, on the reverse strand, counting down.
GAATCGAATGATGAATCGAAGATCGGTGGCGTCTGAAAACGGAATTTCATATGTACTGTTATGTTTTTATAGTTCTAATTTATTGTCTTTATTCTAATTTATTAAAACTCACGATAATTTATTATCAATTTATTAAATTACTGTACAACTATTTATTACGTTCATACATTTTAAACCACGATTCCACGATCTTCTTTTTTGACCAACTGCTCAATGAAAGTCCTGTTATTTATATATAAAATACAGTTATCTAGAAGGGTCTGGGGAATTCCTCTGATGACGTACCATTCATTATGTGAATCATTCAAATAGTCTAGAAAAATCGTTCGTTTTCTCGTCTAATAAAAACTCGCAGGGCACTGGCTCGTCGACTGCGTTATTGTTACCTGGACTGGTTATTCGACCCTTTTGGAGAATTCTCTAGTAATTTCTGGCGGCAGGTACAGGTATGAGCGCCGAAATTACTACAAATAGAAAAGAATTCGTCACAATATATTTACAGTTTTATACGAGATAATATTTTAAAATCGTAACAGTACTATGGTGTTCGTTGGAAGTTCTTTTTTATTCGTTGGTTTTTATTCTTTGTGATTTGGGTAGAAGAGACAATATTTTCCTCAAAGACATGAGCTTCAGGTGGCCTGGAATGAGATATTCCAAAACGATGTCGACCATCTAATTAGCTCCATGCATAGGCGCCTCAATTAAAGTAGCACATGGTGGTATCAACATTATTAATGAAGAACTCATTTATCAGTACTAAAATGAATGAAAGTTTTGATAACTTCCTTATTTCGTCCCTTTAACATTATTGGAGCACCAGTCCCCAATACCTATGGAAACAGGACCACCTATACTAGTGGCAGAAATAAGAGCAGCCATAATATGACTAAAAGAAGGGGGAGCTCCAGGACCAGACGGAGTACAGTCGGAATTTCTTAAAATTCTTGATGATGCATCTTTAAGAATACTATGTAAAAGCTTCAATAGTATCTATGACACAGGAAATATTCCAAAAGATTGTCTAGTTTCAGAATTTATTACGTTACCAAAGAAACAAGGAGCGAAAAAGTGTGGAGAATATAGGCTAATCAGCCATACACTAAAACTTTTTCTTGAAGCCATGCGAAGAGAGAATACGAGACACACAGTTTGGATTCATGAAAGGCGTAAGTACGAGTGATGCACTGTTTAGTCTACAGGTATTATTCCAAAGATGCAGTGATATGACTTGCGATATTTACACCTGCTTTGTGGACTACCAAAAAGCATTTGGCACAGTTCAACTCCGAAAAATGATTGATGTTCTAACAAAAGTTCAAATAGATGATAAAGACCGGCGTATAATACAAAATTTATACTGGAACCAATCAGCCACAATAAATAAAGGCTCCTACGATCTTATATCTTCTCGATATTATACTATGGAGTTGAATCCTGGACACTCACTAAAGCGATGGAGAAAAAACTTGAAGCCTTTGAGATGTGGCTACCCAGAATAATCCTAAGGATATCATGGACAGAGAAGATAACCAACGAGATTGTACTACGAAGAATGAGGAAAGAAAAAGAAGTGATGTATACGATTGAAAGGAAAAAGTTAGAACATCTCGGACACATAATGAGAAACGGCACTAAATACAGATTACTGAAAATAATTCTTCAAGGCAAAGTATTCGGAAAGAGAAATGGTTTTCCACAACAACAACTAATCTAAAGCATAAGTTAATAAAATAATTATAGTCGGAATGATCGCCAATATTCGAAACGAATAGGCACCAAAAGAAGAAGAAACATTATTGAAAACAATTCAACTTATTTGAAAACTATATGTGTTTGGCATGTACTTTATCTACTTATTACACATTTGTACTTTATATACATTTTGGAGTGTTTGCAAACATTCATTGTTTTCTATTTAGAAATTCTTAATGGAAATATTCAAGTGAAGGAATATTTATTAATCTTTCCAAGAAACCTATTTATTATTCATCACATACAAAGTTTTTTTAATTACTTTCACATCACATTGTTATGTACTATTCAGGACTGATGTAACACTATTTTAGGATTTAATGGGTATTTTGGATAAAAAAGTTATACTAAGATCAATATTATATTAAACAATTTTTATATCTACATTAGTAGATACAAACATGTTTTATACAAATAAAGTTTGTATAAAAAGCATCGAGCAAAAAGACAAGAGAGGGAATCTAATCCTTATGAAAAGGAGACCAAAAAAGTGGCCTCTGATGGCGGACATATCCGGAAATGCGAATGCACCAAATTTAAATTTTCCGACACTTATTAACAGTAGCTATATAATATTTTTCAAAATGTGTTTTAGACGAGAAAGTTTTAATTAATTATTAACGGTAATATTCTAAAATGCGACACAATTGTTAAAAAACTTCAATATAAATAAAATTTCATGTGACATTTGGGACAAACAATAACATAACCCAACTAAATATGATGTCAAACAAGGAGAGAGACTCTCTTTCCTTGTTTAATGTGGCCTCTAAAGATCGCACTTCCTGTCTAACAATATTTTTGCCCCCACTACCTTTACATTCCCTCTTTTGTCTTTTTGCTCTATGATAAAAAGCCAGCCAGTACCTATTAAAAAGTAAAACAGTCCACTAAATATATTTACACGAAACACATTTGATGATCTTTTTATTTTGTGAATCTGTAGTTATCTACGAAACAATTGGAAGTTCTGCATTCATTCAGTGGGATAGCTGCGAGTTATTACTTACTGCTAAGTGTTTGATAATGTTCGATTTGGGCTTGGCACCGTTTCATTGATGATATATAATATTGGATGGATGGTTTCAAAATCTGCAACAATGAATTCCCATCATAATTGCTGAGTCTTACTTGTTTTTCAAGTGATAATTGCTAAAATAATGGATTAATCAACAAAAGACATATTTTAGAACATACCTACTTTTTACTAAATTTATGTTATTTGCAGCCAACTTCATAGATCATATTAAGTCACATTCAGATGCCAAATAACTAACGTTTTTATTTTTTGTTTTTTATTTATTGTGTTAATGCTAGTATTATATATTTTATTTGAAAATATACCATTTTTAAAGTTACTCGTTGTGTTTATTTAATGTATTTAACAAACTTAGAGACGCGTTTCAAAAATGAATTTGGAATGAAGACCGAAACACTTGTACTACGAAAAATAACAAGAAATCTACCGGAGAAGTAGATACGGATAAAAGAAAGGAACCATAGGAACTTAGTCCTGGCGGATCCAAATTTTAATGAAACAGGTTCAATAGATATTCTATTCTTCTTCTTCTTAAAGTTCCATCTCCTATCGGAGGTTGGTTTTCATAACGGCTATAGTCACTTTGTTGGCTGCTGCTCTGAAAGGTTGTAGTGAACTACAGTTAAACCATTCTCTAAGGTTCCTCAGCCAGGAGATGCTTCTTCTTCCTTGGATCCTTCCTTGCAGCAGCAGCTCATATTTTTCTCCTCTGGTTATGTGGCCCAAATACTCTAATTTTCTTCTTTTTATGCTGTTCATAATGTCTAATTCCTTATTTAGAGGTCGTAGTACCTCAGCATTGGTAATCCTTTAAACTCACTGAATTTTTAATATTCTTCTGTAACACCACATTTCGAACGCTTCTATTTTTCTTATGTGTTGTTTCTTCAATGTCCAAGCTTCCATTCCGTATAGTAAGATAGAAAATATGTAACATATTAAAGCCCTCAATCTGAGATGCAACTGAAGGTCTCTGTTGGTAAGCATTGTCTTCATTTTCACAAATGCTTGCCTTGCAGTTTCAATTCGGACTTTGTTTCTCTGGTTTGGTCATTTTTGTCATCAACCTAGGTTCCCAGATATTTGTATGTCTCTAAGATATTCTATTAGGAGCCAAAAAATATAGTTTAATATTACTGAAAGGATGGTTTGCTCACCCAAAATACAAAATTGGGTTGGATAATGTCAAGGATAGCACAGCAAGATAATATCCCTAATGTACAAGTACTCAGCATGATATTAGACTACAGATGGACGAAGAAATAAAAAAATACTGGGAGTTAGAAAAAGTAGATACTCCTACTTTTTGTAGGATATTATAAAAGAACAGTCAAAAGGGATAACTAAGAAAGATTTGAAGGTAAAATACCCTTCAATTCTAATACAAGCCTATTAGGGGACTCAAAACAGCAGGCATATGCGAGACTGCTGCAGTTAGAGAAGAAATTTCAAAGAGACAAAAACCTAGAAAAAGAAGAATTGACGATAATAAAGGAGGATGACACCTTGCCGGGGAAATGGCCACTAGTGAAGGTAATCGAAACACATTCCGGAGCTGAAGGTCGCAACAGATCAAAAGGAGAACGGAAAAGTAACTACTCGTCCACTACACAATAGAGTCTACCTCACAAATGATAAATAGAGCATGTGCTATGTGGAAAAAATTTATATTTTGCATCCTATTCTTGAAGCCATCAAATGCAGATTTGTACAAAATTTATACCACATCCCCCGGATTATATTCAGAGCATCTAAGCGAGGTATACATAGATCGAACGATATTTAGAATAAAAACTCTATAAAAGAAAAAAAAAATATGGTGAACGAACGATAGATTCAATGGTAAAAACGCTGGAAAATATGTGTAAGATAAGCAATATAATAAATTGTGATTCACTATCGAGCCAGCTAAAAGAGGAACAAGAACGAGCAAATATGATAAGTCGAGCATTAGATCTGGAAGTTGAAAGAAGGCCGAAGAGGGGTCTTATAGGAACAGTCCTCACATCAGTATTTGGGGTAAATGATAAAGTATAGAGGGACATAGATTCTTCTTCTTTGGGTGCCGTCTTCAATGAAGGTTGGCGATAACCTCAGCAAAATCATTTCTGTCCCTGGCTTTTCTTATTAAAGATTGAGAATCCAAACCAGTCCACTCACGAATGTTCTTCAACCAGGACGCCTGCCGTTTACCAGGACCACGTTTTCCTTCTACCTTCGGGGGGGGGGGGACATAGATTACTTGGACGAAAACCAGAAGGACCTAATAAAAAATTCAAAACATCAGACAAAGCTGGCTAGTCTCTCTACGAACCTCTGGCTAGTCATTCCACCATACGCTATAAATTTAGCTATAATGTGCGATGGTTCTCGATCTAAACATATAATCAATCAAACACGAGTTTTATAAAGCTAAATTTACCTAACTAACATCTTTAGTGTTTTGTAGCTGTCAATCAAACCATAGTTTTTACTCCACAACTTCAACATTTTATTGTATTTACCAACGTCGATCGAGAAGAATCGGACAAAGGGGTATTACAAAAGATTCGATCCTTATAACTACATTCGAAATTGTCCAACTACAAAATTAGAATCCGTCGGAATGATTTTGTGAATTGAAGAAATTTCTTTGTAATCATAAATAAAAAAAAAATACCTACAAGAAAATCTAAAAGGATTAGTAAAGATGACATAAAAATTACTGTAAGTGGATTTTTAAATTCTACGGAATGATCCCGAACTAAAAGCTTTAGTGATAACTCTTAAATCTGATCTGACGTGGTGTAGGAGCCAAACAGCCTTCGCAAAAGCCTCGTAGACAGCGATTCTTCGGATTCTGACCAAGAAGGAGAAGATATTCGTGAGAATTCTTTAATTCACAACAAAAACCCGTCTTCCCCAAATGATATTGTGGTTCCTGGTCCTTCCGGTATACCTGCAGTTGCTAAATTAGATTAACCACAAACTACTGAAATCCTTAGTTCTAAAATTGAAAAGCCTACTTTTCGGTGGCGCAAACGTTCTTTTCGGGACATCGAGAATAAACCAGATAAAAAAAAAATTCTGGGTAATTGAACACATGCACAGAGTCCAATAATAACCAGAGACAACCAAACCTGCGAGCTAAATAGACGAATCACGTTGGGATGGGCGGCATATGGACGGATGAGAGACATTTTTAAAACAAATATCCCAATTCATCTTACCAGTCTTGACCTACGGAGCAGAGACCTTAACTTTAACGAAAGCTACTGCCGAAAAACTGAGGGTAACACAAAGGCGAATGGAGAGATCAATGCTGGACCTGACCTAGAAAGATCGCGTAAGAAATGAGGAGATACGCCGACGAACTGGCGTAGACGATATTATACTGCGAATCAATAAACAAAAGTGGAGGTGGGCTGGACATGTTGCTAGAATGGAAGACGGAAGATGGACGAAGAGATTATTGGAGTGGAGACCAAGAGCCGACAAGCGAAGTCGAGGCAGACCACCCACCCGATGGACCGACGACCTAAAGAGAATAGAAACAAACTGGATTGCAGCAGCTAGAGATAGAGAGAACTGGAGACGTTTGGAGGAGGCCTATATCCAACAATGGATGTGAAAATTCGGCTGGATGATGATGACAGAGTCCAATAAACTATTTTGGGAAGTAATTTCCACATAGCCATTTACATCAGGCAGCTGAAAATACGAATATGTATTGTTTGCCTAAGAAAGGTAAAGAACTTAGCACAAAATCATCTGAAATAAAGAAACTCCATGACGCCCAAATGACCCTTGGTTTGCACTACTGGAAAATGGGGTTAAGATTACAAAGGGTTATATAAGAGTTTTGCTGATATTTTGCCCAGAGATCGTTTTATTTTTGCTTATAACGTGTCTTCACTTTGTTGATCCAGAGAAGCCACCAGATGATTACACTAAAAATAATTTATGGAAAGTTCAACCCATTATCGAATGGGTGAGAAATGCATGTCTTAAAAATGAAAGATCAGTTAATAACTACAGTATTGATGAACAAATAATTCTCTTTACCGGTCGTTGTAATTTATGTCAATATGTAAAGGGAAAACAACCCTACAAGCTTGAAAATCTCGTGGTTGCTTCATCCAATGGAATAGTCTTGGACTTTGAAAAATTTCGAGGACGATTGACTTCTCTACCAGATAATATAGAGTATGGACCAGCAGTTGTTTTGAGACTCATCATCTTTGCTCCAGGAGAGCTTTTTTACATTTTGATAAATATTTCACAATACTCCTAAATTTCTCCTATAAATGAAACAACAGTTTTATATAACTGGTACTGTCATGAACAACCGAATTTTTAAATTGAATTCCTCATCGGATAAGAAATTTGGAAGAGGAGACAGTGAGCTGTTTTGTTGTAGTGAACAAAACATGGTTGCCGTAAAATAGTGGGATACCAAATCTGTCTAACACTCTTTCGATTTTTATTTTATTAGCTTTTAAATTATTTACTCTTATGGCAGCTTCTTGTTCATAATACAGATTATTTATTATTCGTATATCCCGTGTGTCCATGTTCTTTGTTCTCAGTAGTTTTATTAACGGATTATGTTCCACTGTATCGAATGCCTTGTTATTATCTAGGAAGCAGTCATAGATGTCCTGGTTTACATCTAGACTTCTGTGTATTAGCACATTTACTGCATCTGCTTCTCAGATTCTTTGAGCATTTCGAAATCCGAATTGAGTTTGTCCAATGTCTTATTCGAACTTTTATGTACCTATTCTACGATGAATAATTTTTAGGAATACTTTTAGTATGTGCCACTGTAACCAGAACACTACCAAAGAGAATTGAAGTACTATTGTAAAAATAATACCTCAATCAACCATGCGTACTTATCGTCTATACCTTGCCTAGCTCAGTATCTCAAGGGTGAGTTCGTCTTGTCTTAAACTAGGGATTGAACCCGAGTTCTTAGCTGACAGCCAATAAAACAAATCTTAACCAAACACATTTATTAAAAAGAATACAGAAACAATAATTAACCCTGCCAAAGCTTAACAACTAATAAGTGATACTTATTGCTTCGATGGGCTGCTTGTGTGTTCTAGCAGTTAGGTCCTCCAATTAAATCTTGTAGCAAAGTTAAAGTGATTGACAGAAAATAGGAAGGGGCCGACTGAATGAAGTTAGCACAGATATCATAGGATGTTGCTATAGGTATCATGAAACTAGCTTGTCTGTCAACACGAAACAGAATATTTAGTCTACCGGATAAAAAGAGCAAGGACGATGTTATGTAATCTTTTTGATTTGTCATTATCTAATGTTCGTTATCTCTTGGCAATTTCCACGTGTAAAAACATCTATTAGGTAATTCAAAGAACGTGTTTGTAACAATCATCTTATTAATATGATAGACGACGTCGCAATACGAAGAATGCTGAGTTTTACCAATGGACATAAAGAAACAAATGGACTGAGCTGGATTGGTCGATTTTCTGAAATAATTTTTAAGATAAGGTGTGGATAAAGAGATGTGCGACAGGGATGTATACTGTCCCCATTATTATTTAATATATATTTGGAACACGTGAACTTGGCGCTAACAGATATATACGAGGGAATATTTATAAATGGAAAATTTGCTCAGCTTTAGTCATAAACAATACTTTCTTGTAATGGCCTAACGTAAACTTTGAGTCCTAGGAAAGCTTGTTAAGATGCTTTGCAATGACTGAACAAAATCCCCTTCGTTGGCTCAGTGAAGATGTTCGTTCAGTTGTAATGGAAACACAAAATAATAGTAGCAGAGTTTATTGACGAGACGTACGCTATAGGTGTGGACCGGGCGGGATTACTTTGAGTAGAGACTGTTGCAGTTGAATATTGATTGAATGCTTCTCTAGGCAAGAGATTTTAGTTTTATATAAGTTTTAATTGGGTCAATATTTTCGCGGACCTAATAACATGTGTTTAAGTTGTGTGTAAATTGTTTAACTTTCGTCAGCACTTTCGACTGATGTCCAAATTTTATTGTTGATAATTGACCAAATCTAATGTAACCTAATTAACTACGTGTGTGTATTTAATAACAAATAAATTCATTCGGTCTACTGGGTGATAAAATTATACTGTCCAATTTCGTATATGAATTCTGAAGATTTGATATTGGACATACTGCGGAATCGGGCAATCTGGCCCAAGTGTCAATACTCAAAGTTTACATATAAGTATTACATAACATAGTAAAATTCAAACATGATAAATTATAAATAGTTTAAGAATAATCAATAATCTTACAACCGTTATAATCTTCCAACCAAAAGCAAGCTATATGTATGAACGTTTCTTTTTTCAAATTGTCCTACAAAATTACTGCTTAGTAAATTTTAGCTGTGAATGACGTTTATTTTTGTTTTATCAATTCTCTGTATTATTTAAATGGTATACATTCTAAAGTACATTATTGTACGATTGATAGAGTGGAGATTGTTGTTCTAACTTGTTAAATTGTAATATTGTAAAATTGGAAGATTTTGTAATTATTCAAAAACTTACGGTTTTTTGTGTTCTTAGACGTTGAGGATCCCTCGCTTCTTGTGGGTTCTGCAATCGGTCCTGTCCTTTGGCTGCTCTGCGGCTCTAGTATAGCTCTCGGCTTTGGTTCTGCTCTCGGCTCTAGTATGGATCTCGGCTTTTGTACTGCTCTCGGCTCTAGAATGGCTCTCGGCTTTGGTACTGCTCTCGGCTCTAGTATGGCTCTCGGCTTTGTACTGCTCTCGGCTCTAGTATGGCTCTCGGCTTTGGTACTGCTCTCGGCTCTAGTATGGCTCTCGGCTTTGGTACTGCTCTCGGCTCTAGTATGGCTCTCGGCTATTGTATTGCTCTCGGCTCTAGTATGGCTCTCGGCTTTGGTAACTGCTCTCGTTCTCCCGGGTCTAGTGGTCTCTCTCTGCTACTGAGGGTGTTGCTGGCGTGGACTGTATAGGCTTTCTCAAACTTCCTTGAAGTATTCTGTTTCTCGATAGGACCATGAACAAAATACCCTTCGTTGGCTCAGTGAAGATGTTCGTTCAGTTGTAATGGAAACACAAAATAATAGTAGCAGAGTTTATTGATGAGACGTACACTATGGGTGTGGACCCGGGATTACTTTGAGTAGAGACTGTTGCAGTTGAGCGTTGAAGACTATCACTTTTGTTAAGTGAATATTGATTGAATGCTTCTCTAGGCAAGAGATTTTAGTTTTATATAAGTTTTAATTGGGTCAATATATTCGCGGACCTAATGACATGTGTTTAAGTTGTGTGTAAATTGTTTAACTTTCGTCAGCACTTTCGACTGATGTCCAAATTTTATTGTTGATAATTGACCAAATCCAATGTAACCTAATTAACTACGTGTGTGTATTTAATAACAAATAAATTCATTCGGTCTACTGGGTGATAAAATTATACTGTCCAATTTCGGATATGAATTCTGAAGATTTGATATTGGACAATGACACTGCAAACATTAACAGGTCCAAAAATTATTGTCTACACAGCAATTTACGGTGTTTTAGAAGGTATTTTACAATGCTATCGATAATTAATCTAAAGTGGATAAACTTTAAATTATTAGGAAGATAAATTACAAAAATAAATCTAAAATTTGAATCAAATCTCTTATCAAATTCTTATGATAAACTGTATGTATCTTAAAATTACATATAAAGTGAATCAGTATCAACGATTATCATTGGTTAAGATAGATGGACACAAAAATGAAGATTGTTTTATTAGTTTTATTCGCTGCTTGTCTATCACAAGCCAAAATAAATCAAGGTAAGTTAACAATTTTTTTAAGGCTACAATAGAAATTTTAAAAGTTTATTTTTTATACTCTAGATGTACATTTCGAATGGGTGCAGTATACCGGGGAAATTCCAGACAACTCTATAATAGGCGGAGCAACTAGTGATGGTGATCCAACGTATGTAGCCCGTTCCTTCCTTAGTGCAGATCCAGATGATGTTAATTACTCTGGAAGTGATTACAGTGGTTACGTAGCTGGTGGTGTGTTACCTGGAAAAGTTTCGATCAACGTTAGTACTCCGGAGTCAATATACACGCTTACAGACAAAATTGAGGTAATTTATACTTATATATTTGATTTAAAGTTTAATAACAGCATCAACCACTTTGGATTATTAGCTGTACTATACGTAAATCTAAACAGTATTTTTGATTAATTGCTATTTTTACAAATAGGTAACAATGTCATGTATTACAATTTGTTATAAGGGTTTACAAAGCATTAACAGTTACAGTTTGTTTCTTCTTTTTTTTGGGTGCCCTCTTCTTAGCGAAGGTTGGCGATGACCTCTGCACAGTGGCGGTTTCAGAGTCAGATTTTGGGGATAGGCGATGGTCTGTTGCAGGGGGGTCTGGGGGGTGCAGCCCCCCATCCGGAAAGGGGGTCCGAAAAATTTGTAAAAATATGGCAAGATTTTGAGAGCTTTAAAGGCATTTTATTTATTTGAACAGTTGATGGACCGAATATGGACTGACTGTCACTTAGTGGTTGTGACGAACGGAGAAAAAGGAAAATCACTTATTATTATTACAATTAGTATCAGTGGAAACAGTTTTACACTATAATAAAAAATAAAAAAGCTAGCCTCTAAAGCTTGTTGTCAATATTGTTCGGCTAACTTACAAATAAAATATTCAAAATATATTTTGTATTCTTGTAATTGTATCAAAAACCAATTTAGAACTATTGAAAACAACTCAAAGTCTAATAGAAAAGGTTTGTGGGTGATAGTATTTTTCAATGGCAAGCCTCTGAAGCAAGTCTCATCTTTCTAAACCTTTGACGATTTAGGTGATTTTACGTTATCACGAACAAACGTCAAACTTCAGAGGTTTGATCTGACAATGTTAGTTTTACGCTTGAATTGAAAGAGCTCAAAACACATTTTACCTTTTAAAATGTTAAAATTTTACAATAAATATACAATACAAATTAGTCTATTAGAATGGAAAAAAGGAGGTTCACATTATACATTGTAATAGTTTTATTAGGTTATAAGTAATAAAATATTGAATATGTAGCGTAGCAACTAGCAAGGCTAGCAAGCAACGTCTAACTGAAGAAGATTGTCGACAAATTGTCGAGGTTTAAAATTGCAAATGGTTTTGGCGCACGCGCTCCTGTTTCGGGACGACCGCTGAGAATTTCTAGGTAAACGCTTGTTTGTTACGTTATATCAAAACTAACCGTAGGCTAAAATAATCTGTCTACGGACGTTTTCACACTGTTAGATTATTTTTTCCAATAATAGCAATGCATTAGTTCGATCTCACACTTCTGATTAATGTATATTAACTTCTCAATTTTTCAGAAAATTAAGGTTTCTGGAAGGGGGGGGGCGATCGCCCCCATCGCCCCCATCGCCCCCCTTGAGACCGTCACTGCCTCTGCAAAGCCTTCCCTATTTAGAACTTTCCTTATTAAACTTTGAAAGTCTATTCCTATCCAATCTTTGATGTTGTGCAGCTAGGTTATTTGTCGTCTACCCGGGCCGCGTCTGCCTTCTATTTTCCCTTCTATAATAAGGTGAAGGAAGTTATACCTGTCGTGTCTAAATATTTGTCCAAGATAAGACATTTTACGCTTCTTGACAATTTCTGTGAGTTCACGTTTTCTATTCATACGCCTTAAAACTTCTTTATTTCTAACCCACATCTCAAAGCTCTCTAAACGTCGTAATGAGCTGACTGTTAACGTCCAAGCTTCCACGCCGTATAATGGTACATTATATACACAACACTTTATCATGCGGTATCGTAGGGACAAATCAAGATTACGGGTATTGAGTAACTGTCGCATCTTTAAGAAGGTGTTTCTTGCCTGTTCTATTCTACATTTAACCTCTTGTTCTTGGTCTAAGGTTTCATGTATCCAACAGCCTAGATACTTAAACTTTTTAACTTGTTCAACTAGATTGTTATTGACTAGTATGTTTATAACTGGTGTGTGTTTTTTTTGAAAATACCATTGTTTTGGTTTTTTTTACATTCACCTTAAAGTGACTAAACAATTCATCACTGCACAACTTTCTCGGTAATTTCCAGAATGAGTGCTAGATTCTTCCATGAAGCAACCAAAAAACATGTGGACGGTACCGTCACTATTCCAAAAGCTGAAGTAAATAACTCTCTGTCATAGCACCTTCTTAGGCCTCCCAAGTTTACTTATTGAGCATGCCCTTGTAACGAAATATTTTGCCTATCACATAGGGTATTACTATGGGGGGTGGAAAATTGGGAACAGAAACTACTGAGGTAGAGATAGGGCAAGCAAAATAAACAAAACTTATGCGAACGGCGCTTAGGGTTTATTTGGAGAAACTGTGTCGTGTATAAGTGAATAAAACTATGGGATTGGATTGGGGCAACTACAAAAAAAAGAAACAAAGGATACTTACATGAATCTCCTGGACAAATAGGCAAACAAAACAACCAGAAGGAACTATAACTATTTAAAATGGACGCCGCTTCGAGGAAACTTCCTGTTGGATGAGAAAAAGGTTTTTCTCTCCTAAAAAAAAACATGAGAAAAAGGGTTAGAATTTTTTTTTAAATAAATAGACAACATGGTTTACAGAAATAAATTAAACATTTATTACTGTGTCACCACAAACAGTTACAAATATAAATGGCACAAAAATACTATATTAATAGTTACAAAGATTTCCACCAAAATAACAAAGAAGAACAACTTACCATGTCCTATCCGTTTACAAACTCTAGTAGTTGGAGATGCTACAAAACTTGTAGACGGTTACCTTCTTAAAAAAAGAAAAACAAATCAAAAATCTCAAATATGATTAGGTTTTCATCAGATGTAAAAAAATAATAGTCATATGTCAACATTAAAGTTTAAAATAGAACAAATAAAATAACAGTTAAGCCACGCCCTAAGACATATAATTTTAATTATTACAATTTAAATTGTTATGAAAAACAATTATTAAAACAATGTCTATCTTTACTTCAGTTCAGACAAAAAGTTCAAACAAAAATGCACTTGAGTTATAAACTGGACCTACTAAAATTTCTGGGGGTAGGAACTGGACTGGGAATCTTTGACACACGAACAAAAATATTGCATCTATTATAGTCTGAAACGACGATCAGGGCCAAACAAAAGTGAGGTTGAAGTGGCACTAAACGCAAACCTTGGACTTGGCTTATTAAAAAAAAACTGGAACACATAGGTATTTTCCAAATTTGTTATCATCGACACAAATCTCTTAGATACTTAAAAACATGGAAACAGTGATTACTCTTTCAACAATGACACATTATTACATAGAGTATAATTCACTATTTTCAACAAATTTTGCCGGCTTCTTGAAACTACATACCGACGTCAGTTCTCAATCACCAACCATGCCAACTTCACTTAAAACTGTAACTATTAACTGCTCACTACATATTTTCCATAAAAAAGGGACGAAAAACGAGAAAACATTACAAATTCGACCTCAAATTTGGACCAACTTGAAGTCAATTGCTTTTGACAACCGCCTCAGAGAGAGTGTCGCAATTATCTTTCCGGCAAAACCTTCTCATTGATCTAAATCGATGCTTATTTGAAACGCAGAATATTAAGCGGCTTCGATCAAGAGAAAATAACAAAGGATATGCATCTGTGATATATAAACAAACTAAAATGTATTCATATCGACTCGGCGACGCAAAAAGGATTAGAAATAATTTGGTGTTTTAATACGTACAAAGGGAAACGAAATACACAAAAATGTTCTTCAGTGTTTTAATATATTGTAACGAATATATTTTGCCTACCACATGGGGTATTAATACAAGGGGTAGAAAAATGGGGACTACAAAACAAATCGAAACTAGTGCGTACGGCACTCAGGGGGTTGTTGGAGAGCTGGGTCGTGGATAAGTTGAAATAAAATGGGTCGGATTGGGGTATCTACAAAATGAAAACAAAGGGATACTTACATAAATCTCCTGGGCAATTAGTACAACAAAAAAAGAAGCTTCTAGCAATTTAAGATAAGGGCGCCGCTTCGAAGAATCCTAGTTTGCTGAAAGAAAGAAAAAATTCTTTTTTCCTAAAATCAAAAATACATACAAGGATTAGGAGACTTTTCTATATTAAAACACAAAATGAATTAGAGAAACAAATCAAACGTTTATTTTTGTCTCAAACAAATAGTTATCAAAAATACAGATTACACAAGAAACATACTATATAACATAATACAAATTAACAAAACTTACGTGTTATTTGTTTACAAAAGAGATTGCTACAAAAATTTTTGAATTGGTTCCTAGGTTATAATATGGCCAAATTAGATTATCAAAAACCTATGGATATCCTTTTTATGAAAATACTGTAGTACTTTAACCTTATATATGAAATTCTTCTATATATAATAATCAAATTGAAATTGTTTTACAACAACAATGGATTAGAGCGAATGTCATATGTCATAACATTTTACTTCTTCTTCTTCTTCCTTTATTGGGTAATATAGTCATAACATTTTAAATCAGAATAAAATATGACATTTTTTAGCTACGACAGTATGACACTTTTGTTAACATAATATTATAAAACTTTAATTATTGCAAATTCTTTTATTTTAATGAAAGCAATTATTAAGAATGTCTATTTTACTTGAAAAATATAATATATTGAATTGTTACCTTAATTTACAAACTTTGAACTTAACTTTGAAACAAAACTTGCTACATCTCTGAGGAAGCTACCTGGACAAATTCTCAAACTGTACAACAGGAAACCATTTCCATACTCAGGAACGACGATCAAAACAGGTTTGGTGGAGGAATCAAGCTGGCAAACGACAACAAAGCTGGTGGGACATCCTATATACTAATCTTCAAAATTTCCACCTGTCTCCGGTACGCTGTACAAATCCTCTAATGACTACTCTGTCAAAACTGCTATGCAAAGAATATTATCACTTTGACTGGTCTTAAGAGATCACAAAAAAATTGAATCGAGTTTTGATTCAATATTGCCCAAACATATTTATCTCAAATCTGTCGCTTCACTCTACATCGTTTGGTTATCATGTAATATATTATTACATAGATTTTAAATATGAAAATTTACAACGCTACAATATACGAGGGGATTTCAATACATACAAAAGAATTTCAAAATGCTACACCCTTGGATATTTCAATGATTTATGCGTACATTCCTAAAATTCATACAGCGCGCTTCTAAATGAATGTACAACAAATACATAAGATTATTTTGCATTATTTTAAGAAATGTACACAAAAGTAACTATAATGCCTTATCTAATTAATAAGATACTATGGTTTAATAATAATGTAAGTTATTAACTCATTATACTCCAAAGAAATTCAATATTTGATTATCTTAAATAAAGAAATATTGATTCCTGTACTGTAACACCTATTTTTAGCGAATTGCAAATAAGAAAATGAAATTTTTCTCTGATTTCAGTTACTGACTGTGGTCAATGACACGAAAATCGAATGGATTGAATCGTTCGAACATGGATTCATGGAGCTCTTCAACTCAGACGACTATCGTCCTGTAAGGATCGGTTGGCAAGCAAATGCGGACATATTTAACTCAACTCTTTATTTGGGTAGCTCTTACGCCGACGGTATCATATACATTGGACACATATTGACATCGGCAGTCCCAACAAACTTGAATCAATTATCTTATCATCCATTTTATTCAAATCCTTTCCCAGACGGTCTATATAAAGTTCTAGTTTATTATATTTAAATATTAAAAAAATTTTTTTTTAATAAATAAAATTGTGAATTCATGTGTTTCTTTTTATTGCTTCTTCTTGTTGCCCGAAGTTATTAGCGGTATTGATCTGAAACAAATTTATTATTACATTTTATACAGTTTTGGTATCAAACGTTACAGTTTTGGTCAATTGACTAGAATTTTCTCCAATCTGATATTGGAAAAAGGAAAATATTAACTAACTATGTACTCTATTACAGTTTACTAAAGAACTACTAAAAAGAAGACTACTAAAAGAAAATGACATCTAGAAAAAAGTAAAAGCAGAGATATTAATAAGAATTTTGCGAAAATAGTTAATAACACTACTAGAGACATTTTCAAGACACAATTTCGCATGACTTCCTAAAATCAAAAAGAAAAGAAAAGCAAGAATGGATGACAGATAAAATACTGTAGATGATGGAAAAGCAAAGGAAATTAAAAGGTAGAAATAACAACGAATACAAAAAATTGCATAAGACTATACTAAAGGAGATAAAAGCAGCAAAAGAAGCATGGCTGGCGGAGAAATGTACGGAAATTGAAACACTACAACGGAAACATGACGATTTCCATATGCACAAAAAAATTAAAAAGGGACAAAACACCAGAAAACAACGCAATACAGGCATAATTGTAGACATTGAAGGCCAGATTTTGACTACCATTGAAGATAAATTACGAAGATGGCAAGAATATATGCAAGAATTATTCGAAGATGCAGCACGAAGTTAGATGCACCTATTAGAGGCACACTAAGCCACAGCTTTTACAAAGCTATTCAACAACATGTACGAGACTGATTAATAGCCTTTGCAGTGTCCCACAACCTACTACTAAAATCGACAATGTTCGAACACAAGAAAATACACAAACAAATATGGGTCTGCAACGACGGCGTCGCAAGAAATCAGATCGATCATGTTCTATAATAGTAGATGCCAGGAGGGGTAGTAACTGTCTAGACGTAAGAAGTCTAAGAAGAGCTGATGGAGACACGGATCATTTTCTGGTAAAAGCGAAGATAAGGTCAATAATAGCGTCCAAAAAAACACACAAGAATACACCAACACAATTATGGAATACTAAAGTTCTACGTAATAAGGAGACAGAACGGAAATTTCAAAAGGCTATAAAAATCGCTCTAACACAGACAGAAGACAATAACAACATAGACTCAGTCTGGAAAAATATCAAATTAGCTCTGACAAGCGTATCAGATGAAATACTAGGACACAAAAAGAAAACAACAAAAAAATGGTTCGATGATGATAGAAGGAACATGCTACAAAACCCCTCGCACAAAAAGAAGAACAGAGACAAGAAAATTAATGAAAAGGAAGAAGAGAGAGTATCAGGAACAAATAATCAGAGATATAGAAGAAAAAAGAAAGAATAAACAAGCGAGACAGTTCTTCAAAGGAGTTTCAGATATCAAGACCGGGTACCAAGCAAGAACAGGAAACTTCCTTCAAAACGACAGTGGACAGCTTATCACGGATGACAAGTAAATCCTAAAAACCTGGAAGAAATACTTCTATCAACTATTGAATGACCAATCTAGCAGAAATACATCAAACATAGAGGCACATACAGCTGAAATAGAAGACCAATACCCGACATACGAAGAAGTAATAGAGGCAATTAAAAAACTTAAAAATAATAAGACACCAGGTAGCGATGGTATACCCGCAGAATGCTTAAAACATTGAGGAGAAGCGTTGTACAGTTCTATATACAAGCTAATTCAAGACATTTGGCAAGAAGAAACAATGCCAGATGAATGGAAAGAAATGGTTATTGTACCAATATACAAAAAAGGAAACAAAAAGCAATGTATTAACTACAAGAGAATAACACACCTAAATATCACCTGGGGGTGTAGGGTTGTGTTATAGAGGTAGTACCTTTTATTGGAACGACCACATCGAGCGTCATAGACGGGAGATGGTTCTAGATAACTGGTCCTCATAAGACACCTAACTCTCACTTATGGCTCCACGTGCCACACCCCGGGCAACTGCATTGGTCTGCAGGCTAAACTAAGTGAGGGTAGCCAGATATGGCGAAAATTTCACCGAGTGATTACCGAGTGATACCCTGATGAAGGGCAGCAGCGATCATCAGTACCAGCTCAAGGCGCAAAGGAAATGATCCTGGATCGGCTTGAAACTGGACTACCACAAGCATGACTGGAGCAGTTTGAATGGTTGTGGTACTGCGATGGGGAAGGCAACGGAAAACCACCTCATAAGAATTTCCTAGAATAGTTATCATGGCAATACACTACGATAACAAAAACATCACTGATCATGGTGATCGGATCCCAAGATCCGGCAGGGGAGGATGCACACAAACAAATAGTAGGGCCTCCCTGGTCGTCAGCCAGCGAAATCCCTACGGCCTAAAAAAGGAAGCAAGTTCTCAACACCTAAGGATTGGAACTTGGAATGTACGAAGTATGTACGAGAGCGGCAAAACCCATAATATTGTAAAAGAAATGAAAAGATTAAAAATTGATATATTGGGAATAAGTGAAACACACTGGCAAAACTCTGGACAATGCGATATACTTGGATATAAAGTTTACTATGCTGGAAACAACACAAAACATCACAGAAACGGCACTGCAATAGTAGTTGCCCCACATATTAATTCGGCAGTAAAATCTTTCACTCCCCATTCAGATAGAATGATGCTTTTACAAATTCGAGCAACACCGGTGGACATTAATATATTACAGGTATACGCGCCAACGGCAGATAAAGATGAGGCAACCAGCGAAGAATTCTACGAACAACTGGGAAGCCTGATGAAAATGACAAAAAAACATGAAGTAACAATAGTGATGGGAGATTTCAATGCAAAGGTTGGCAAAGGCAAGGTGAATGAGATCGTGGGAAACTTCGGCCTAGGGGAGAGAAACGATAGAGGTGATAGACTTATATGCTTCTGCCAGGAATATAACCTGCTGTTAAGTAATACACTCTTCAAGCTCCCCAAACGTCGACTTTACACATGGAAATCCCCCGCTGACTCACCTGACAACATCATTAGAAATCAGATAGATTATATAGCAGTACCAACAAGATATAAAAACATGATAAAATCATCAAAAACGTACCCAGGTGCCGATGTTCCTACGGACCACAATGTGTTGGTATGCAGAATGGTCATGAGAGTAAAACGGCTCGAGAAAAGATCTAATTTAAACACAATCGATATTAAAAAACTCACTAACCCAGAAACCGAAATAAAAGTACGAGAACAACTAGGAAAGAAAATAAAGGACATTAACGAGAACACGTCGGACATAATAGAGAGATGGGATAAATCGAGGGAAGCAATCCAAACAACATGCGCGACTCTATTAAAGCGAGACCGACGAAAAAAGAAAGAATGGATGTCTGATGAGATAATGGATATGATGGATGAAAGACGTAAATTCAAGAATAAAAATGCAGAAAAATACCAGCAGATCCACAAAACCATAAGAACGAAAATTCGAGAAGCCAAAGAAAAATGGTTTTCCAACGAATGCAGGGAAATAGAACAATACGAACGAAAATACGACAGTTACAATATGCACAAAAAAATAAAATCGATGACAAACAAGAGGAAATTCAATAAGTCACCCAACAGCATAAAAGATAGCGATGGAAATCTTATCTCGGAGCCATCAACGATCTTAAAAACATGGAAATCATACATAGAAAAATTATTTGCATCTAACAGGACTGATGATCACCTATATGGAGAAGGAGAAACAGGACCTTCAATTCTTAAATCGGAGATAGAAGATGCCATTGCAGCACTAAAAAACAATAAGTCAGCAGGTCCGGACAATGTACCCTGCGAAATATTAAAGATCCTATGTAAATCAGACAAACAGTTCCTTGACAATCTAGTTGTACTTTTTAACAACATATATAATAGCGGTAAAATCCGGAGAACTGGCTACAGTCAACATTTATTACAATCCCGAAGAAACCAAATGCCCAGATTTGTGATGACTACCGGCTCATAAGCTTGATCAATCATGTCACTAAAGCGTTCACTAAGATCATTCACAGAAGAATATATGATAAATGTGAGTCAAATATTGATAGATCGCAGTTTGGTTTTCGGAAAGCACTTGGAACTAGAGAAGCAATTTTCGCTCTCCAGGTGCTTATACAACGGTGTAGAGACGTTGATAAAGACGTGTATCTGTGCTTTGTAGATTTTAGAAAAGCATTTGACAATGTCAATCATGAACAATTGATAGGTATTCTGCGAAAGACAGGTATTGACGACAAGGACATTCGAATTGTGGCAAACCTATACTGGGGTCAAACAGCAAGAGCAAAAATTGGCAACGAACTCACTGAAAGCGTGCAGATCAAAAGGGGTGTCCGTCAGGGGTGTATATTATCCCCACTCCTATTCAATATGTATTCCGAGGAAATATTTAACAAATGTATGGAAAATGCAAATGAGGGCATTAAAATAAACGGCGAGTTAACGAACAATATAAGATACGCCGACGACACGGTGATCCTTGCCAGTACCATAGACGAATTACAACAAGTAATGGAAAGACTTTATTCAGTTAGTGAGGAATACGGCCTGAGCCTCAACTTCAAGAAGACAAAGTGGATGCTGATAAGCAAAAAGCAACAACCTGCTCGACAATTACGGATAAGTAACATATTAATTGACCATGTAGAATCTTATGTGTACCTTGGCACCAACGTAAATGCAAAATGGGAACAGACCATAGAAATTAAGGCGAGAATAGAACGAGCTAGAGCAGCATTTAGCAATATGAAAAAGCTCCTCATAAGCAAGGATTTGTCTCTTCCCCTAAAACTACGTATAGTTAAATGCTACATTTTTCCGATCTTGCTGTATGGCGTGGAGGCCTGGACGCTGACGGAGACGCTAACGAGAAAACTAGAAGCATTCGAAATGTGGGTGTACCGACGCATTCTTCGTATATCCTGGACCGAACATGTCACCAACATAGAGGTACTCCAAAGAATCGGAAAGGAGAAAGAAATCGTGAATACAATTAAACAAAGAAAGCTTGAATATCTAGGCCACATATTGAGACACGATAAGTACCGTCTGCTACAATTGATTGTCCAGGGAAAAATAGACAGTAAGCGAGGGCCAGGCAGGAGAAGACACTCGTGGCTCCAAAATCTGCGGAAGTGGTTCGGGCTCACATCGGTCGAACTATTCAGAAGCGCCGCAAACAAGATCAAAATTGCCATGTTAATAGCCAACGTTCGCAACGGACAGGGCACTTGAAGAAGAAGAAGAAATATCACCTACAAAATCCTTGCAAACATCCTGCTAGAAAGAACCAAAACATATACAGAAGAAATCGTTGGAGATTATCAATGCGGATTTAGACCGGGCCGCTCTACTATTGACCAAAATTCACAATAAAACAGATAATGGAAAAATGCTGGGAGTTTGATCGTGAACTTCATCAGATGTTCATAGATTTTAAACAAGCATTTGATACAGTATGCAGGGACAGACTGTGGAGAGCGATGCAGGAACTTGGCTTTGGAGCACATAATCAGAAGTGCAAGAATCGAAAAACCTAATACAGTATTTCAAGAAGGACCAAACTTACTACTGGCATTTACAGACGATATCGATCTAATAGGAAACACACGATTAAGGATGAAGGAGACTTTCGTGAGGTTCTAGAAGGAAGCAGAGAAGATTGGGCTCCAAATCAACGAAAACAAGACGAAATATATGTATGACCTGCAATAACCAAAGCAGAGACAGAATCGGTCAGAACATCACCATCAATGACTTTAACTTTGAGCGCGTTAGAAAATTTAAGTATCTTGGAACAACAATAACTGAAGACAATAACGGATCACAAGAAATAAACAACAGGATTCAGGCCGGCAACAGATGCCTTTTGCCCTCCAAAACCTTATAAAATCAAAACAACTAACACGACGTACGAAGATACAGGTCTATAAAGCAATCATACGACCCGTTGTGATGTATGGAAGCGAAACGTGGACAATAACAAAGGCAAACGAAGAGAGACTATGTGCTTGGGAAAGAAAAATTCTAAGGAAGATCTGTGGTCCTGTGCTGCATGAAGCATCAGGACAATATAGGATAAGAACTAACAAAGAGCTCGAAGAACTTTACCCAGACGCCAACATCATAAAATAAATAAAGTCCAGAAGACTCCAATGGGCAGGACACCTCAGAAGACATTCTGACGAAAGAACAGTAAGACTGGTGTCCCAACTGGAAGTCCCAACTGGAAGGAGACTACGCGGACGCCCTCGTCTCCGGTGGCGAGATAATGTAGCAGGAGACCTAAGCACTATGGGCGTGGAGAGTTGGATGGAGGTTGCTCAAGACAGAAAACAGTAGAGGCATGTTGTCGAGTCGGCTAAAACCCACGAAGGGTTGTAACGCCACGGAGTAAGTAAGTAAGAGAACGCACTTGATAGAGTCCCACCTGGGAAACTAATCGATATCCTAAAAACATCAGGACTCGATGGTAAGGATATAAGACTGACCTCAAACTTATATCTCCAACAAAAAGCTACAGTGCGATTAGAAAATGAACTGTCCGAGATCTTCACAGTCGAAAAAGGAGTTAGACAGGGTTGCATATTGTCACTGGCATTATTTAACTCTGAAAAACTCTGAAAACATCTTTAGAGAGCCCTTGGACGAATTAGAAAATGGGATTGCTGTAAATGACCAACTTAGAAACAATATTAAACGCCCAAATTACAATAGGCGATACACCGTTAGAAAAAGTGAAAAAAAAATATGCTATTTGGGCTGCAATATTAAGGATACTTGGGATCACAGCTACGAAATAAAAACTCGTATTGAAAAATCCAGAAGCTCCTTTAACATCCTTAGGAAGATTCTCTGCAACCTATATTTATATATCCGAAAATAAGAACTTCGATCAAGAATAAAGAAATCAGAAGGAGTCATTTTGAATATTAGGGAATTTCTGAGTAACCAAAGACTCAATCTTCAAATCCTATATCGGATGCTAAATTATTATACTTATATCCACTCTATTCTTCTTTATAGTGCTGAAGCTTGAACTGTTAATGTAGAAAGCTGGAAGCTTGTGGGATGCGGCTTTTTAGGATAATTTTGAAAATACTATGGACCGATGCTATTACGAATGAAATAGTGTTGCATAGAATGGGAAAAAACAGAGAACTTTTGACACATACACACACAATTTGACCAAAGTGTTTAACGACCATTTACTTTTTATAACCTTAAAAATTTTTCTGTGTAATTTGTTTTGTACTACCGCTTTATAATTTTCAGATAAATATATAGGAATATGCACATCTTCGGATGTTATATCGATGCCTTGATCTGGAATTCTTCGGGAAGTACCGAATTATTCTTAAATATATTTTCGATGTAATATTTTCCACAAGAGATAAAAATGCATAAATGTAACATTGTCAAGACATAGTTGGCACAATTGAAAATCTAATAATACTTTCCGCACTTCTCGATTGTTCTGCAAATTTGAATAATTGAATTCAGGGAATGGTTCTAAGTTTTCAATTCTCAAGAGCTTTCGAATAGCAGGTGCAATAAAATGCAAAAATACTATATAAAAATTCAATTTTATTAGCGGAATAACGCTGACCGCTCTTGAATGATACCGACTGCCCTAAAACAGCGGTTTATGAAACAGTGTCGTAGAGTTTTAAGTTATTTTTTACCGTTTTTAGTGGAAGTGGAGTAATTTCTGCTGTTATTTGGCTCATGGTGGCTATGCTCCAGCTTTTTGGGTTGTTCAAGTTTAACTAATAGTGGTTTTGTTTCTCTAACTAAGGTGATAGCCCAATTAAGTTAGTTTTTTACTCGACAGAAATCTACAGATGGGTTTGAGAGTTGAAATATTGTTGTTGTTGTTTGTTTGTGTTTAAATGACTCATCATCATCATCAATCAGCCAATCGCGTCCACTGCTGGACATAGGCCTCCCTCAGTTCTTTCCAGTGTTCTCTACACTGGGCCGCTTGTAGCCAGTTTCCCGCTACACGTTTAATGTCATCGGTCCATCTAGTCGGTGGTCGTCCTCGGCTTCTTTTATAATTTCTGGGCCTCCATTCCATAATACGTCTTGTCCACCGTCCATCTTGTGTTCTGGCTAAGTGCCCTGCCCAGTTCCACTTAAGCGTTGTGGTTCTTTCGATGACGTCTTGAACCCTGATCTTCGCCTAATTTGTTGGTTTGTTATGTGGTCTCGAAGGCTCACGTTCAGCATTGCACGTTCCATGGCTCGTTGTGTAACTCTAAGTTTATTCGCAGATTTTTGCGTGAGTGTTAATGTCTCTGCTCCATAAGTTTGTACAGGTAATACACATTGGTTATAAACCTTTCGCTTGAGACACATGGGAATTGAACTTTTTAGAATATGGCTTAATTTGCCAAATGCTGCCCATGTTAGACCTATTCGCCTCTGTATTTCATGTGTTTGATTGTCTCTGCTTATTTTGATTTCGTGTCCCAGATATTTGTAAGTGTCTGTTTGTTGTATGGTATTATTGTCAATAGTTATATTTCCACTCATTACGAGATTTGTTAAAATTTTAGTTTTCTCAAAATTTTATCTTTAATCCTGCTCTTTCAGACAGACTTTTAAGCGAATGCATCATAGAAACCGTATCTTGTAAGTTATCTGCGATTAATACAACATCATCTGCAAACCTTAGGTGATTTAATCTTTCTCCATCTATATTGATGCCCATATCTTGCCATTGAGTACCCTTAAATATTGACTCTAAAGCTGTCGTGAACAATTTTGGTGAAATATTGTCTCCTTGTCTAACTCCTCGACCTAAGCTGAATTTTTCTGTGTCTTCGTGCAGTCGTATACTTGATGTAGCGTTCTGATAGATGTTTTTGATTAGTGTCGTGTACCTGTAATCTATTCGGCTTTGATTTAGGGCTTCCAGTATTGTTTCAAACTCTACAGAATCAAAAGCCTTCTCGTAATCGACAAATGCAAGAACCAGTGGTATGTTGTACTCGATGCACTTTTCTATTAAGATCTTTATGGTATGCAAATGGTCATTTGTGTCATATCCTGCCCTGAAGCCTGCCTGTTCTTTGGGCTGATAGAAATCAAGTTTAGGTGTTAGCCTCTTTGTTAAGATTTTCATAAAGAGTTTGTACATATGTGTCAAGAGGCTGATGGGTCTATAATTTTCTAATTTAGTAATATCGCCTTTTTTGTGTAACAAGACTATTACTGCATTGTTCCAGTCTTTTGGAATCGTACCCGCATGTAAGCATTTAGTAAACAGTTCGCTTACTGATTTTAATAAAATTTCTCCACCTGCTTTTATTGCCTTGACAACGAGTCCGTCATCACCAGGCGATCGATGGTTCTTCATTTCCTTTAAAGCAGCTCTTACTTCTAACACAGTAATGGGTAAAAGTAATTCCGATCCCTGATTTATGAGAGTCTTTACTCGTGTCGGGAAATTGTCTTGTGGTCTTTGGCTGGTATAGAGGTCTTTATAAAATTCTCTAGTTATTTTCAGAATATTTTGTTTATCTGTTGTTGCCTTTCCGTCTTTATCTCTCAGCTTGTATATTTCTTTTTTACTTTGCGTAAGTTTTCTTTTCATTATCTTTAAACCTTTGTTCTCTTCTACTGTTTGAGTAATTACATTAGTATTATATCTTCTTACATCTTTTCTAATTTCCGCTGAAATTCTTTTATTTAGTTTTTTATATTCTTCTTTGTTTCCCTTTTCGTTCTCGCTTAGGTTTCGTCGTATTTCCATGAGAGCCCTTGTATCTTTGCTAATCTTTTCACTTTTGGTGTCATTTTTCTTGCAAAATTTGAGTTGTGCGTTTCTAACTGAGTCTGTTATTAATTTATCGTCTGTATCATTTATGCGTCGCGATACTTAGAGGTTTGGGATTATTACTCTGTAAAGTTTCGGCTATATTTCTTATGTATGCTTCTGGATGATTTGGTGAATTCCAAACTATGCGTTTGCAACTGTTTATCATCTTTGCTCGTTCTTTTTGTAGATTAATCGTTACTCTAGCTCTTACTGGTCTGTGGTCGCTTCCTACTGATAGTTTATTGAGTACAGTGACATCTTGAATAATTTGCTTTTTGTCTGTTATTATATAATCATATTCGCTCTTAGTTCTTCCGTCTGGACTAGCCCACGTCCATTTTCTATTCTGTTTCTTCTTAAAAAAGGTGTTCATTGCATACAGTTTGTGTTGCAGTAGAAAGTTGGTAAGCATTTCGCCTCTTTCGTTTCTTACTCCGACTCCAAAATCTCCGATTGCCACTTCTTGTTCGTCTTTTTTCCTTTCGAGTTTCCCGTTAAAATCTCCCATTATCAGAGTATAATGAGCCGGTTCCTGCTTTTTTGCTCTTTCGATTTCCTCATAGAAGGCTTCAACAATTTCATCTTCGTTTAAATGACTGCGGACACTAAATCCATTCGCCAATCTTACAATTTGAGGTGTAGTGTGTGTGTGTGTAGAGTAATTGTCTTGATACTTAGCAAAGTCGACGTCACTGTCTTTGCTAAGAGACTTGTATCCGAACGTCTGCAGTCCCTCCGGTGTGTACCGATCACACAAGGATAGAAATTATTTTCATTTATTAATTTTTTTTAATAAACGAAAATTTCCACCCAGGTGGGATTCGAACTCACGACCTTTAGGTTTAAAGGCAGGCGCTCTTACCACTGAGCCACAGAGGGGGTTGAGTTGAAATATGTAGTATGATATATTTAAAAAAAGCTCGCATCTAGGGATTATTTTTGCATCTAAAGAAATATTTTCAAATAAACCATCAAAAAGTCAAACTCATTATTTTGCTCATAACTTGAATACTTGTCCATTTAGAAATTGGACCTCATTAGACAACATCGTTTCCTGTTCATCCATTCGTCGTCTTTGATGGCTCTATCTCTTATTATTTGCCGTTAATTTTCTTCCCAGGCAACTGAAGGCTTTCCTCTTCTTCTTCTTTGTTGTAGTAAGTAATTTAAAGCTGTCTTTGGCCATCTATCTTCATTCATTGGCTTCACGTGACCTCACCACACTAGTTGTCTCGTTTCAATTCTGTCTACACTGGAATATACAGTATACAATATAATATGATCTTTTTTGGACACACCATACGCTTTCCTTAGAAAATCCATTTCTACTACTTCTATTCTTTTTCTATCTTTTTTCGTAATCTGCCAAACTTCTGCCCCATAAGTCAAGGTAGGCTCTACCAAGGTTCGATAGATTGTCACTTTCGTTTCTTGTTTAATATCTTTAGACTATAGTAGAGAGTTAAGAATGTTAACCGCTTTTTTCCCTGCTGCGTTCTGTTTTCGATGTCTCTTTTGGTAGTACCTTCTTTAGACATTATAGATCCGAGATATTTATATTCCTTGCATGTTTTTGTGTTTCTAATTTCTAACTCTGGATTTTCTTCATCATCTCCTATTTTAAGATATTCTTTATTTGACATATTCATATTAAGGCCCCATTTTTCATATTCTTTCTTTAGTTTTCTATATATGTAGTCCATGTATTCCCCATCATTCCCTACAACTACCTGATCGTCTGCGAAAAATAAAGTTGTTCGACATTTATCACGTCCTATGTCTATTCCCATTCCGAATACTTGTTACCTCCATTGCTTTAGCTAGTATTGAATATATATTTTAAATAATGTCGGAGATAGACAACATCCTTGTTTAAGCCCATTTGTTATTGGAAATGATTCAGATATAAAGTTTCCTTCTTTAACGACATTTATTTCAGTCTTGTATATATTTGCGATAGCATCCACATACTCTCTACTGAGACCTACTTTCATCATCATCATCATCATCTTGGTGCTACAGCCCTTAGACGGCCTCGACCTTTTCAAGCTTTCTACGCCATTCTGTTCTGTCCCTTGCTTGAATTTTCCAGTTGCCGACTCCGATGTTCTCCGCATCTTGTGTTACCCCATCCATCCACCTCAGCTTTGGTCTACCCCGTCGTCTCATTCCCACAGGTTGCGCTGTTAGAATCTTTTTTATCATGTTCGATTCAGGGGCCCGGGCTACATGTCCTGCCCACTGCAGGCGGTTTCGCTTAATTATAGTGGTAATATCTTTACCACCATACGTATGCTTGTAGATATTCTGCAGTTCGAAGTTATATCTACCCCTCCATATTCCGTTCTCACAGACCGCTCCAAATATTTTGCGTAGCACCTTTCTTGCAAAAATGGATAGAGCGGATTCATCTGTTTTCGTTAGCGTCCATGCCTCTGATCCGTATGTGAGAACGGGGACTATCAGTGTTCTATACAGCCTTATACGAGTTTTTTGAGACAGACGTTTGTTAGCTAAGTACTTTGATAGACCATAATAACACCTGTTTGCAATTATTATCCGCCTTTTTATTTCCTCAGATGTATTGTTATTGGGGTTAACCGATGTCCCTAGATATATGAACTCATTGACTGCTTCGAAGTTTTGGTCATTGATGATTAAATTTGTGTCAACATTTCCAGCTCTTGTGTTTGTGTTAGTCGCCATGAATTTGGTTTTATTTTGATTTATATGTAACCCCATTCGTTCTGCTGCTGCTACTAGCTCGGTTAGGATCTCCGCAGTTCTCGCCCTAGTTCTTGTTATAATGTCCACGTCGTCTGCATATGCTAGAATTTGGACTGATCTATTAAATATTGTTCCCCTGCTATCTAAATTAGCGTCTCATAAAACTTTTTCTAAGGCGACATTAAAAAGCTGACACGCCAGCGCATCTCCCTGCCTTAACCCCCTATGTATTTGAAATGGGGTTGACGAGTCGTTTTGAATTTTTACTGCTGATAGCATCTTCGCCATTGTCACTTTTATCAAACATATTAGTTTTTTTGGAATTCCTAACTCATTCATAGCGTTGTAAAGACTTGGTCTTAAGACACTGTCATATGCCGCTTTAAAATCGACAAAAATATGATACATATCTATGTTAAACTCTTGCGCTTTTTCGAGGATCTGTCGTAGTGTAAAGATCTGGTTAATGGTTGAGAGACCTACTTTCATCAATGTTTAAAACACTTTTTTCAAAGGTACCGTATCGAATGACTTCTCTAAATCTACAAACAATAGGTGGGTAGATAGATTCCTTGCCTTTCGTTTTTCGATTACCTGCAACATAACGAATATACCATCAGTGCACGATCTTCCTGCACGAAATCCATTTTGTTCTTCTATGTCTTCGTATTCTGATTCTATTCTTTCTTTTAATATTCGACCGTACAACCTCCCCACTGAGCTGATAACAGTTATTTCCCTATAATTAGAGCATTTGTGTTTATCCCCTTTCTTGAATATTGAGCTGATGTATCCAACATTCCAATCATCAGGGATATTTTGTCCTTTTAAGTATTTGTTAAATAATTTATTAAAAATCCTTTGTAAAAGGTATATATTTATATATTTGAAATATATACCTTTCACAAAGGGTTTTTAATAAATTTTTTAATATATGATATACAGCCAACTACAGAAACGTAGATTCCTTGTGGATGTAGGTTAAATAGTTAAACCAACATCTCATGTAATATTTTTGGTCCATACTTTACCAAGTCAATTGGGATGTCCCCAGGTCCTGCTGCTTTACCGTTTTTCGATCTTTTGATGGCATCGCTTAACTCTCCGGTTGTTATCTCAATTATTTGAATATGTTCGGATATTTCTTTCATTTCGATCTCTTGGAATTTACATCTATCCTATGTCAGTAATATACGTTTTCTTTCGAATACGTCTTCAAGTACTTTCATCATTTCTTTGGCGGTTTTTGCATCTCTTATAATGTTTAAATATTTATCTGTCACACATTGAACTATAATGGATTTTGCCTTTGAATTGTCATCTGTAAAATTTTCTCTCTGTGTTGGGTCTAAACTTTCAATAACTGGTAATACTTTCTTTTCATGTAATAGGATGTTTACACGAAACTTCCAACTATTAAAATTCTCTCCTGCGAGAATAGGAAATTGTTGAGGCATAAACATCTTCCAAGGTATACTAGATTCCACTATCTTGACTCTAGTGTTAGTTTTTGTTGAACCCCATATAGGATTGGGCTGGGAGTTTGTTGAAATGAAACATGGTACTCGATTTTTGTTTCAATACAGAGCAGCGGCAAGCTGCTTATACGTATTTCGACCTCTGAGGAGACCTAAAGATAAAGTTGTACCTAACCATTTATTTTGCGTTAATCTATGGATATTAAAAAAATTGCACAAACTTAACTAGGTAACCGAAAAAATAAGAGTCATTGAAATAATTATTTTTTTAAATAAAGCCAAACACAAGATCTATATCATTAATATACATCAGTAAATAACATGAATGTGAGTATAAACTATGTATGTATGTAATAAATTTTCAAGTGTTTTCAAATATTTTATCTTCTTAATGAAGTTTAATAACAGTGATTTTAGTTTTTTTATTACTGATCTTATCGCATTTAAAAGTTCAAGTGAGTAATTGTAGAAATGCGCCATATTATTTTTAGTTAATTTTCAATCTTGATTTTATATAAACCAAAGTACACTGGTACTCCCCCAACATATTCTTCACTAGGGTGTCAGTGTATAACGTCACTACTACTACACGTATATAACCTCAATTTCCATCTCGCAGGTTACATCTTATTACTTCGTTTACTTTAACCTCAAAACGATTTTTAGAGGTACAAGGTAATTACATTTATCTATGTCTGTAATTTGTCTTTCTTTGTCTATCTCTCGTTATTTTATACTGTTGGTTTCTATCATGAATTACCGTGAAATGGGGTGAAATTGATCACTCTAAAATTATTCATTTAAAAATATGATAGTAAATTGTAAAATTTACTACATATTTTTTACTAATATGATTCAACAAGATCTATATTAAATATTTCTCCATAGACAAGATTATTTTTTTGATTAAGATTTTAACTAAGAAATGTAAACAACTGAATGAAGAATTTCATACCCAGAATGGGGAGAAATCGATCACCCCTTTTTAAGTGAATAAAAATAGCATATGTAATTAGCTGTACGCTCGAAATTAGGTTTCTCAAACAAAAGTTATCAAGGATATTAAAAAAACTGAATTTTAATCGTATGAAACAAGTTATGAAAAGTAAATTTACATATGCTTAAACCAAAGAATGACAAAGTTGGGCTTGTATTGAAATGTAAAATACCAAAAAACATAATTTTAAACATATTTGAACATATGTATAAACTGATGTTCTGCATTTTCATTACATCAACCTGTTTTTTAAACATACACGCTGTTTCTGTTGAATTAAGGAATTTAGGTTAGTGCAAAATGACAATAATACTTTAACCGAAACTTTATAATGTTGGACCAGTTTGCATGCCTTATTTACTTCATCACTAGATTTATATCCTACAACGTCTAGGTCTTTTTCTTTGGCTTTTTAAATTTTAGCAACATAGCGATAATATTGCTTCTTCCTTCTTCTTCCCAATACCTTAACGAACAGAAAAACTCCTTTGATGCCATCGTTGTTATAGGCAAAATATTCATCTGCATAATTACTGTCAGACTCATTCAAGTTAGACGTTTCACTTTCAGTTTCGTTATCACTTGGTAGCTCTTCTTCACTGTAGTCTTCAGTTTGATCGGGTTGCTGAGCTACAACACTTTTTCCTGGCTCGACAGTTAGTTTGATTCGCTTAATATTTCGCCTGTATGGTGCAGGCGTAGGTAACTTATTTAAAAATTTCTTTTAGGAGAAAGATTAAATTCCCGTTGTTGAAAAGGAGAAAACAATAATTCGTTTTATATTCTTTATTCGTTCTGTTTTTGTTTTTTCTGTCCATGCGCTGAAGGGCAATGTTTAACAAGTTTGTGTGTGTGCTGAGATGTGCTGAGAAAATTAACAGCAACTTCTTCCAATATTTGAAGCACTGTCGAAGAAAAGTAAAAATACAATTTTTTCTGATAATATATTTAGCGTTCATTTAGAGAAATATACAATTATTAGATAAAGTAATAAAAATATAAACACTCAGAATTTTTCTCAATGAGAAAATGAAATCATATCACGTTATAGTATAATCAAGAATTATATCCATACTCATAATGATGATTGAATTAATTACTTCAATGCGATTTTCATCCGACATTTTCGCACACTTTTTTCTAGCCATTTTGATGCAACGTAACTAAATTTTTCCATTTTTCTGATTGCCAGATAAAAAATTGTGTATCTAACAGCCTCCGATAAGTAACGAACAGCCACTGGAATAGTTGGTCTGTTATTAAACGTTTTTTACTGTTTCAGGATCTATTCGGCATTTGCGTAAAACCATATTCCTTTTGAATATAAAGAAGTGAGCGCACGTCCATCCCAAAAGAGAAATTTTATTAAATTCATATTCGGTTTAAATTTCTCTAAGGTGCCATTTTTTATCGAAAGGGACTGTTGCGGAATGACCACTGGCGATGTGTTTACAAGGGCATTTTTCTCTTTATTTGTGCAGAAAGTTGACTGAATAAGAAAGAAGACTACACTCTTTGAGTTTAATTGATTTTGACATATAAAAGAAGATATAATATTCAATCCATTTATTGCAGGTATAATACTTTTAAATAAGTCCGCCTCAGGTATGTGTTGGGTGGATTGAGTAGCTCAGTAAATGCATGTGCCGGTCTCAAGCCTGGATAAAGAAGGAGGGTTGAGGCGATGGGGTAGAAACTCATCCCTTGTCAAAAGAAATCTTCTTCTTCTTCAAGTTCCACTCCTATCGGAGATTGGAAATCATTCTGGCAATTATAATTTTATTGGTTACTCGCCTGAATAGTTCAATTGAACTGCATCCAAACCATTCACGGAGATTGCGTAGCCACGAGATTTTACATCTTCCTACGCTTCTTCTACCTTTGATTTTACCCTGTATTATATTGCTTAGTAGTTCGTAGTTTTCACCTCTCATGATGTGCCCCAAGTATTCAAATTTCCTGATTTTTATGGAATTTAAAACTTCGCATTGTTTTCCTAGTTGTTCGAGAACTTGTTCGTTTGTTTTGCGATCCATCCATGATATTTTCAAAATACGTCGGTAACACCACATTTCGAATGCTTCTAGGTTTTTAATGTTGGATTTTTTAAGTGCCCAAGCTTCAACTCCATACAAAAAGGCAGAGAAAATAAAACATCGAAGCATTCTTATCCGGAGCGATATGTTGATATCGCGATTACAAAAAAGTTTTCTCATTCTATTAAAAGTTGAACGCGCAATTTCAATGTTTTATTTCTTTTGTCTGATCAGTATCTTCTGTGATCCATGCTCCAAGATATTTGTACGAAGATATTTGTTCAATTTCTGTATTATCTAGTACTAGCTTAACTTTGATGTTTTGTGCTTTTGTAAATACCATGAACTTGGTTTTCTTCAAATTGATTTTTAGTCCATAATCATTGCAATATATATTTAGTTGTTCAGCAACGTGTTGCAGTTCTTCTAGTGTTCCTGCCAGAAGGTCGGTGTCGTCAGCATATCTTATGTTATTAAGTGGCTCACCGTTTATTATAAGGCCCTCACTGATCTCGGCAAGCGCTAATTCTGAGATGGCTTCACTGTATAAATTGAATAACAAGGGTGATAAAATACACCCTTGGCGGACACCACGGCGAATCTGGATATCCTTGGTCAGTTCGTTTTCAACTTTCACTTTTGCTGTTTGATTCCAATAGAGGTTACAGATGATTCTAATGTCTCTACTGTTTATGTTTTTATTTAATAAAATTTCTTTAAGTCGATTATGCTGCACTCTGTCAAATGCCTTCTCAAAATCAATGAAACAGGCATATACTTCCTGATTAATATCTAAGCATCTCTGCGAAAGAAAACTTAATGCGAACAGTGCATCACGTGTTCCCAGTCCTTTCCTAAATCCCATTTGTGTATTAACTTATGCCTTCATCTAATTTCTTATGTATTCTATTGTGAATTACTTTTAAAAACAATTTCAAGACATGAATCATTAAGGCTATGGTGCGATGTTCTCCACTCCTTTGCATTGGCTTTTTTGGGAAGCAGTATGAATGTTGATTGGAGCCATTCTTTAGGTATTATACCTGTTCTATATATGGTATTGAATAGATCCAAAAGAAGATCAATAGATTCAGTATTCACAATTTTAAGTAATTCGATAGAAACTTCATCAGGCCCGAGAGATTTACCACCTTTAGCTTGTTTCATTGCATATTCAATTTCTTCTCGTATAATGCCAGGCCCAGTATCATCCTTAAATTCTTTTGGTGCTTCTGTTCTCTCTTTGTCTTCAAAAGTTGTGTTATATATTGTGTCCATCTCTGCATTTTTTGGTTTATATCTGTTATAAGTGCACCCCTTTCATCTCTTAGTTGCCTAGTTTGAAGTGTTTTTTCTCATTCCTGTTAATTCTCAAATTCAATTATGCATGTTAAAAAAGTCATATTTTTTCTCAATTTCTTCTAGTTCTTGGCACTGCTCATGTAACATTCTCTCCTAAGCTTCTTTTATTCCCTTTTTTATTAATCGATCAGTTTCATTATATTTAATTGGATTTTTTGTTTTGAATGATTTCCTTTCATTCATTAATAGTAGTATTTCTTCAGTCATCCAATCTTTATGTTTTCTATTCTTTGGTTTTAAGTTTTCATTTGCTGTTTTAATTATTGCTACTTTTATATTTTCCAATTTCTGATCAATATTATAGCTACTTTTATTCAGTTCTTGGGCATTACTTAGATTTTCAGTAGGAGTTTTTACAGTTTGTTCCTTTGTTTGTGGTTCCCTCAATCTCTTAATATCAATTCTACTTTGTGTGGGTTTTTTAACCAGTTTTAATTTGGTTCGTAATGTGACTACTATGGGGTTATGGTCTGAACCGATGTCTGCTCCAGGGTAAGTTTTGGCAGACAGTATAGAATTACGAAATCTTTGTCTAATAAGGAAATCTTTTCAAAAGAAATAGGTAGATGCTAAAAATTTCGACCAAAAGCCTCGGAATACAAAGAATGGATCAAAACAAAGACGACTAATGCAACGGAAAAGGAAAATGATATTGGCTACATGGAATGTACAAGGACTTAGAACCAAATAAGCAGAAGTATTCAAAGAATTAGCGGAAAGAAAAATAGACATATGTTTTCTCACCGAGACCAAGAAAAAGGGAAAAGGAAATGAAGAGATAGGAGAATATATACATATCTACAGTGAAGTGAGTAAGGATAACAGAGCTAAGACAGGAGTCTATTGCCATTAGAAAAAATATTATTAAATCGTGGACCAAAGTAAATGAACAACCCCAATACTAAAAATGAAAAAAAATGGGCACAACATCGTAATTGTCGGAGTATATGCCCTAAATGAAGATGAAGATTGAGCAAGTAAAGGCGACTTCTATAACAAGATGAATGAAATACTCTCTGAAGTTAACGAAAACTGTGAAATCTTCATGCTAGAAAATTTAAACGGCAAAGCAGGGAGAGAAGAAAATATCAGAGTCGTAGGAAGATATGGGAAACAAATAACCAATGACTAACGGAATGCGTCTTAGATATTTTTGTGAAACAATGTCTCTCAAACTTATGAATAGATTTTTTCAACATAGAGACATCTACAAATTTAGATGGATACAACCTACGAGGAATCTGAGATCGATAATGTAATCCAATGTCAAACTTCCCAGCTGTAAACAACTGATTAAGGGTATACCGTGGATCAGAATGTGGATCTGTCCATCTTTTACTTATGGCCAACGTGATAATTAACCATCGCAAAAACAATAACAGTTACAGAATATAAAAAAGGGACAAGAAGTAACATTATCTAAATATAACCTAGAAAGCTTAAAAAAAATTCAACGAAATTTTTTACAAATTACGACTGGCCACAAATTACAAAATGTGAATCGAGAAAATATCAGCGGAAGAATTATACCAGCAACTTAAAAAATGCTATCATGAGGCTGCAAGTGAAGCTTTGGGGTATAAAGACAAACATGAAACAAAAAATCAAGAATGGTGGTAGGAGAATATGCTAACGTTAGTAAACAAGAAGAAAACTGCTTATTGAAAATGGATGTCAACGAGAAAGGAGGAATATTACATGTTTTAGGATTAAACTTGAGAGGTCGCTGGTTAAATTATATCAGATAAATAATTATAACGAAAAAAATGCAATATTTGTTTGTACATAAAATTAGCGAAAATAGCAACTATAAATTGTCAATAAGTTGTGAAATCAACTGGTTTACTCATTATTAATGTTTTGTACAAAGAATAGACTTACCCTTTGAAGATATTGATGCCGTCTTAACAGGAACGAGGAGTTGGTCGTGATACCGACGCTAGCGTCGCCGCCGAGGCTCAGCACGAGAACCGTGGAAACTAGGTCCGTGTCGATCGTTGTCTTATGAAGAAGTGCCAATGCGTTGAGATGGTCAAAGCTAAGTAACCCTTTGAGCGGTGGTCCGAGAGGGTGTAACAATAAATCATTCCATTGTATTGCGACCTTTCCGATAATTTTAGCTAATTGTGACGGTAACACGAAACTTTACACTTGTGTGTATATTTTTGAACCATACAAAAGAGAAGCCAAATTCTCCGTATTCACAACATCATAAATGAGATATCCAGTTTAAGTTTTATGAGACAACAGGAAACAATATATTTCAAAAAGGTCTTTTAAAATACAGCAAAAAATTAGATCAGATTACAGTACCGTAACAGAAAAAATATTAACTGTAAAATTATGAAATGAATTCGCACATACTTTCCCAAACATTCTCGTCCTTCGAGCCGGATTATAAATAATTATAACTTTGATTCAATTAATTTCATTGTGTTTCAATTATTCATTTTAATTAATTAATTAATTGTTTTTTTTTGTTTCTTTTCAATTTAAATCTAATTCGGTCCTTCCAGCATTATTTTAAATTTTATTTATATACTTAAATTGGATAACATGTACATAGCAATTTTTAAAATTATTTCTATTTTTATAATTCATAATTTTAGTAGGTAAAATACTTTTATATATATTTTGATTAATACATACATTAATTATACATATATATTACATTACGTTTTTGATTTGTTTTACATTTTTTTACATTGTTTTTGTGCGGATTTTTATGAATTATTTTTGTTCTACTTGTATCATACATACTCTCCAACTCATTCTGTACGTTTTGCACGTTAACTTAAACACATTTCTTTCGATTATTCTTTGCTACTTATCTTTTTATCGATATTATCACTTGTTTACAATTGAGGCCTAAAAAAATGCATGCAAGTATCAAAACCACACACCTTCATTATTATTCGTAGCCAGGGTAGATGTTCATTACAAGATATATAAAAAATTTAATTGAGATGTAAAAAGCGAAGTAGTGAAAAGTAAAAATGAGATGTGGGATCGAAGATGTGCAGAGGTGGATAGGTATATGGGTGGAACAAGAGTTGAGCAAGCGTGGAAGGTGATAGTCTCTCAGGAGGGAAGGAGGGGAAAACTCTAACTTAGACTAAAGACGAAGACAAAGAAAAGAGGCAAAGGCTACAGGAACCTCGCTTATATCTGTGATTAGAATGATTGTGGCTAATGAAAACAGTTTGAAACCAAACCTCTCTCTCTCTCTAAACACACACACACAAACACACACACACACACACACACACACCCACAAATTTACTGTATAGATTTAGTTATTTTATAGCCCAATTGTTTTGCAGATCCGGTCAGTGAAAAACGATATGATTTTCGCTGGAGCTATATGTGATATCTGTGGTTTTCGGTATTTGACTCTGCATGGAATAAAAAGGTTAAACTTGCCATTTTCAAGTCAGATTAGTTCTGCCTCTTCCTGATGTTCAAGGAAAACTGATTTCTAGGCCGCTGTATGCTGTGATGAAAGGAGGAAGGAGCGTGGGAAGAAGGAGAGTGTCATGGTTGATAATTTTAAAGGACTGGTTTAGATGCAGATGAATAGAACTCTACAGGGCCAGCGGTAGATACAGTAAAAATAGTGGTGATGATATCCAACCTCTGATTGGTAGACGATACTTAAAGAAGAAGATGCTGTGCTTAAATAACTTGCAGCGCTTCTTGAAATTGGTTCTGCGCGAATGCGATTTGGTGGGGTCTAATTCAAAAATTTATCGATATATCTTGGAGCTCTAGTTAACAACACAGGCAGTTGTGAATCCGAAATTAGAAGACGCATTCAATTAGCAAGAGCAGCAATGAGTGAACTAAACGGGGTCTGGCGTGATCGTCACATTACTATGACAAACAAAAAGAGACTCGTTTCAACTCTGGTCTTTTCCATATTTTACTATGTATGCGAGACATGGACAGTCAAAGAATCAGATCGACGACGTATAGACGCCTTTAAAATGTGGACATGGAGACGCCTGCTTCGAATTCCATGGACGGCTCGCCGTACAAATATCTCGGTTCTGGATGAAATTAAACCGGATCAGCGTCTCTCCAGTACCGTTTACTCTAGAATTTTAAAGTTCTTTGGCCATATCCATCGAAGTGATCACAAATGG
The DNA here is from genome assembly GCA_918026665.1 of Diabrotica balteata. Taxonomy (NCBI): domain Eukaryota; kingdom Metazoa; phylum Arthropoda; class Insecta; order Coleoptera; family Chrysomelidae; genus Diabrotica; species Diabrotica balteata. The sequence continues at coordinate 7,677,055 of OU898276.1, read as the reverse complement.
AGCGGTTGGTGGTCCAAGGAAGGTCTCAGACTCAACGCCAACGCGGAAGATCTCCACAGCGATGGGCGGACATTACTAAAAAGCTTCTCAATAAACAGTATACTGAGACAATACATATAACTGATGACCGCGACCAGTGGAGAAATATTATCAATCAAACTGTCCGAGCTGCTGAAGCCCAATTATGAACCACAACACATCTACTAAGATGTTAATGACTGTGATGATGATGAATTCAAAAATTTAATTTGTACGCTTCTTCTGTAGAATTGGTTTCCATGCAGATACCATGCCTAGTGATCTAAATTGTGAAGAATTAATAATAGAACCCCGATACACAATAGGCTCGAAGGCACCGTTGTTCATTCCGGGTAGATTTTGGGTGGGGTCGTTCTTAGAGGTGTGAAACTTAAGGAAGAAAATATACTAAACAAAAAAGAAAGGAAATTAAGGAAGAGAACAACTCTTTAAAAACGAAAGAAAGCCATATTTAAATCTAAAAAAACAGAAATGTGATATACACAAATCGAAGAGGAAAAATGCAAATGTTTTTAAAATAGAATAGTTACAATTCACTATATCAACTATATACAAAAATTTAAAAATCATACATATCACAAAATAGACATATACAAGTATCCAGGTAAATTATTAAAATAAGCTAAATAAATATCGTATAAAATATATCAGATATTGATAAAATTATTATCATTACACGTGAGATATGTTTTACTGATCTCTTTAGATAACTACATAAGTTCTTTCTTTAATAGATTAACTTTTTTAAAAATAATAAATACGTTATCCAGTTTAAAATATGCTAAAGGAATAAAAAAAATTACTGTGCACCAAAATTATTGCCAGATGAGTTGAGAAGACAGTTTAGAAAATAAAGTAACCCTGAATCAATTAGTAAGTTCGTAATTAATAATTGATTCGTAATTATTACGAAAGAATAACCTATACATACTCTTATGAGAAAATGCACCGTTTGGTCGGAAAATGGAAAAAACTGAAAATTTTCAATACGATTTTTCCATTTTTTTGTCAAACTGTGGGCAGGGGATAGAAAAAAACATTTACATGTTCGAATGGCTAGAAATAAACCTTTTATTGGCCAAAAATAGGCGTATTGGATTAATGTTCGCTATGGAGCATATTAACAAATATTTGAACTTTTGGAATTTAGTTCTAATTTATTTCCAGAGTTTGTACATGTACATCTAATGTAAATGAAACTATTTAACTTTTGCTTAAACGTTTCGGCAAATTTGTCATTTTCAATAAGCACTTTATATTGTTTTATATACATTACATTTTACAACTGGATTTTCTTCATCATCTCCTATTTTAAGATACTCTATCTTTGACATATTCATATTGAGGCCCAATTTTTCATATTCTTTCTTTAGTTTTCTAAACATGTAGTCCATGTCTTCCTCATCATTCGCTGCGACTACCTGATCGTCTTCGAAAAATAAAGTTGTTAGACATTTTACCACCTCCTATGTCTATTCCCATACCGGATATTTGTTTCCTCCACTGCTCTAGCGATGATTGAATATATATTTTAAATAAGGTCCGAGATAGATAAAATCCTTGTTTAAGCCACTTTGTTATTGAAAATTGTTCATATATAAAGTTTCCTTTTTTAACGACACTTCTTGCATTTTTGTCCATATTTGCGACAGCATTCCTGCATTCACATACTTTCTATTGAGACCTACTTTCGTCAATGTTTGAAACAGTTTTTTCAAAGGTACCGTATTGCATGCCCTCTCTAAATCTACAAACAATAGGTGGGTAGATAGAATCCTTGCCTTCCGTGTTTCGATTACCTGTAGCAGACCGAATATACCATCAGTGCATGATCTTCCTGCATGAAATCCATTTTGTTCTTCTATGTCTTCGTATTCTGTTTCTATTTTTTCTTTTATTATTCCATCGTACAACCTCCCCACTGAGCTGATAACAGTTATTCCCTATTATTAGAGCAATTGCGTTTATTCCCTTTCTTGAATATTGAGCTCATGCATCCAACATTCCAATCATCAGGGATATTTTGTCCTTTTAAGCAGTTATTAAATAGTTGAACCAACATCTCATGTAATATTTTTGTTCCATACTTTACCAATTAAATTGGGATATCTCCAGGTCCTGCTGCTTTACCTTTATCGATCTTTTGAGGGCATCGCTTAACTCTCCGATTGTTATCTTAATTATTTATGTCTCTATCTATCTATCTAATCAGCCTTAAACGCCCACTCTTGGGCATAGGCCTCCCCTGTTAATCTCCATTGGTCTCTATTTTGGGCGATCTGCATCCAGTCCTTTTCTGCCGTTCTCTTAAGGTCGTCAGTCCATCTCATCTGTGGTCTTCCTCTTTTTCTTTTCTTTTCCCATGGTTTCCAGTGTAGAATTCGCTTATTCCATCTTTCATCTTTTTGCCGGAGAGTGTGACCGGCGAAGTTCCATTTAATTTTGCAACCTGTCTTGATACATCGTTCACCTTTGTTTTTTCTCCGATCCATGAGTTTCTTTTCCTGTCTTTAAGACCGATACCCAGCATCTGTCTTTCCATTGCTCTTTATGTTTTGGACATACTGTCGATGTTCTTTTTTGTGAAAGTCCATGTTTGTGAGCCATATGTGATAACTGGTAAAATGCACTGATTGAATACTTTCGTTCGCATATATTGAGGGAACTTTTATTTTTTAGAATATATGATAGTTTACCAAATGAGGCCCATGCTAGTCTAGATCTTCTTTTTATTTCTTCTGTTTGATTGTCCCTGTTCAGCTTTATTATCTGTCCTAGGTATATGTATTCTGTCACCTGCACTAATTTATTCTGTTTGACTACTATTTCTAATTGGTCTTCTTGGTTTGTCATAGTCTTGGTTTCACTATAGATCATCTGTAGACCTACCTCTGTCGCTTTTCTATCTAGTTCCTCAACCATCTTCTGTAACTCTTCCTTCTTATCTGTTATCAGGACTATATCGTCTGCATATCTCAAGTGGTTCAAGAGCTCTCCATTTATTTATATTCCGTATGTATCCCATTCTAATTTTTTAAATATGTCTTCCATAGCCTGATTGAACAATTTTGGTGATATTGTGTCTCCCTGCCTAATTCCTCTTTTCGAATTTTATTGGTTCTGTAGCGTGTTCGTTCGTCAATTTTATTGTAAGTACTTGCATTTTTGTATATGTTTGTTATTAGGTCCGTGTACCTGTAATGAATTCTGCCCTTCTGTAGTGCGTTTTTGATGGCCCAATGTTCTATGCTGTCAAACGCCTTTCGGAAGTCTATGAATGCCATGTATAATGGGATTTGATACTCGTTCGACTTTTCAATCATTATTTTTACTGTTAGCCGATGGTCGCTAGTACTAAAACCCTTTCTGAATCCCGCTTGTTCTCTTGCTTGGTATTCGTCAAGCTTAGTTGTTTGCTATTTGTCATGATCTTCGTTAATAGTTTAAATACAACACTTAGTAATGTTGTAGGTCTCTAGTTTTCTAAGTTCTTTCGGTCACCTTTTTTGAACATTATTTATTTATGTACGCATATTTCTTCCATTTCGATCTCTTGGAATTTACATCCACCTTCTGTCAGTAAGACCTCATAATGGTGTTTCAACTGTTTCAGATCTATTAACTGTAAGTTAAATTTTTCATTTCCATCCATCTGGAGAGACTTTATCACCTTCCACGCTTGCCCAACTCTTGTTCCACCCATATACCTATCCATTTTTACTTTTCACTACTTCTCTTTTTACATCTCGATTAAATGTTTTATATATCTTGTAATCTTCCTCCTTTCTCGTTGACATCCATTTCTGATAAGCAATTTTCTTATTGTTTACTAACGTTTGCATATTCTCCGACTACCATTCTTGATGTTTTGTTTCATGTTTGTCTTTATACCCCAAAGCTTCACTTGCAGCCTCATGAATGCATTTTTTAAGTTGCTGGTATAATTCTTCCGCTGATATATTTTCTCGATCCACATTTTATACCAGTCGATAATATTTGATCATCATTATATAAATTAAAAAATCACAGCATACGAATCTGTTAACGGAAGATCGCCCAGAGTAGCAGTGAGACAAAAATATTCAGCTGGTTTTAATTTCCTACTTCTTTAGCAATATAAGCTGGATGCAGGAAACAATCGAAATCTTTCACGAATCGTTGGAGCTGTCATCTGAAGATAGTTACATATTTTCTCTTTTCCACCCTAGCAGATTTTAGCTAAAAATTATACTTTATGCCATGACCAAACGATGTGGACATCTCGGTTATTACGAAGCGACTCTTTTTGCACCCCATACTCCCTCATACATTATGTATTTTAGAGCCCTTAACAGCATCGTCCTTCCTCGCTTTAGATATATAACTTCAAGGAAATTATTTCCAGAGTTGGCGTAGAGGTAGGCACTTGTCGATGTCCTTCTCTATAAAAAAGCATTTTTCCCACAAAAGATACTGAAGTGACTTCTACGCAGGGGTGGCTCCTAAAGACTTTTACTCTTAAAATAGTTCAAAAATGTTTCTAGCAATTAGAACAATTTAAAATGTTAAGGTTTCTCGCTACGTTTAAGAATACTATATGTGATAAATCAAAAATCATGTGGTCCAGATGATATACCAACTGAGTTGCTGAAACTAATAGAGTGATTCCCAAATACTCAAAAAATAGTCTTTAAAAATTTGTACTGGAATCAAATTGCTATCGTAAAAATTGGAGATAACTATACCAATGCAATCTCCGTACAACGAGGAGTCAGACAAGGTTGCATTTTATCGTCAACATTGTTCAAAGTTTACTCGGACCAGTTATTTAAAAAGGCAATTGAGAGACAACCATATGGACTAAAAATCAACGGAGAACATCTTAATGTGATTAGATATGCAGACGATACAGTAATTCTGTCAGATAATATTGAAGTTCCCCAAATTCTGCTTGATCATATTCACGAAGTAGGAGAGAAAATGGGCATTAAAATAAACTCAAACTAAACCAAATTTTTAGTGTTTGATCGTGACCCACATCCCGATGTAAAACTTTAATTAAACGGAGTCCAGGTTGAGAAAGTTCACAAAATAACATATTTGGGAACTGTGATAACGGACCAATTAGATCCAGACATAGAAATAAAACGTAGAATAGCAATAACCAAAACTACTTTTATGAAAATGAAGTTATTTCTTTGCAATAATCATCTGAGTTTAGAACTAAGACAAAGAATGGGTAAGTGTTATGTTTGGTCCGTATTTTTGTATATCGCAGTAGTGTGGACGCTAAAAGTATTGATCATGAATAAAATTGGAACATTGAAAATGTGGGTTCATAGACGAATGCTGAAGACTCCTTGTCTTGTTGAATATACCGTGCCGGGCAGTGTTATTTGATTGTTTTATTGGCTTTTTCAAAATAAATAAATATTAGTTTGAAATACATGGTGATTCTATATAAGTTTGGTTTTGTATATATTTGTTTATCCCATTTTAGAGAACAAAGGTCATTTTCAAATGGCTTTACAGACATTTTGTCAATATTTAGAATGTTTTTTGTTTGATTATCTTTATAAGGTCTCAAACTTTTATGTTTTTTTAAAAACTGTATTCATTTTTAATTGTTTACTTACAAATAATTGATACAGAATGAAGTACCATTACCATTACATTGGTAATATCCCTTGCTTCAACAAATGTCTGTTTGAAGGTAAAATACCTAAACAATGGAGAAATGCCAACACAATCTGAATACATAAGAAAGGAGACTGAACAGACCTAAACAACTACCGTCCTATTTCCCTTTTGTCACAACTATATAAAAACCTTCACAAGAATAATAAACAACCGACTAAATTATAAACTTGATAACTACCAACCAGTGAAACAGGCCGGATTCAGGAAAGGATACAGCACAATCGACCATCTACATGCGCTTAAAATCTTAATTGAGAAAACCAATGAATACAACCTTCCGCTGTACTTAGCATTCGTAGATTATGAAAAGGCTTTCGATAGTATTGAACACTGGGCGGTTGAAGAAGCTCTGGTCAATAGTAGAATAGATTCAAGATACCGATAATTGATACATGATATTTATCAAAACGCAACCATGACCATAATTCTGGACGACAAATTAATAACGGATAATATAAAAGTTAAACGAGGAGTCCGACAAGGCGATATAATTTCACTAAACTGTTTACCTTGACCCTCGAAGACATAATAAAATCAGCAGATTGGGAAAACAGAGGAAGATGTATTAACGGAAAATACCTAAATCACCTTAGATATGCGGATGATATACTCCTGATCTCCTCGGAACGACAAGAACTGGAATTAATGCTGAATGAACTTCATGAAAAATCACTGCAAAAAGGCCTAAAAATTAACTTCAACAAAACAAAAGTAATGACAAACACGGAAGACCAAGAGGCAATAGAAATACAAACAGAAAAAATAGAACAGGTAAATGAGTATATCTATCTAGGACAAGCAATCAGAGCTAACAGAGAAAATCAAACAGCCGAAACATCGAGACGAGTAAGAGTGGGATGGGCAGCGTTCGGCAAACTTTCTTACGTTCTAAAAAATCAAACAATCCCTTTATACTTACGAAGCAAGGTATATAACTTCTGTATAATACCGGTGCTAACCTACGGAGCACAGACATGGACATTTACACAGGCCAATTTGGATAGGATAAGGAAGGCACAAAGAGCGATGGAGAGACAGATGTTGGGTATATCACTTAAATATAGAAAACGTAACCAGTAGATCAGAACCAGAACAAAGACAGTAGACGCGATAGAACAAGACGCAAAACTGAAATGGGCTGGACACAATGAACGTCTCCAAGACGGACGATGGAACAATGCCATCGGAAAGTGGCGTCCATACAATGCAAAGAAATCAAGAGGCAGAGACCACAGATGAGGTGGAAAGATGACATCAGGAAACAAGGAGGTCCCACATGGCAGAGAACAGCTCAAGATAGGGCAAGATGGAGAGAACTGGGGGAGACCTATATCCAACAATGAAAGGATAGAGAATAGGTTAAAAAAATCCCTTGCTTATGCCGCCCAATACATACTGCATTACATAGTAATGTTTGTACAATTTTCCAAGTAAATATTAAATTCCTTTTTTATTTTAAGTGTATGACCACACCGCCATATTGATTAATGTTTCCTTAATTAAATAAAATATTAAAATTTTCTGTTTCTGAAACAAAAATTTATCAGGAATAACTCAAGTTTCCGTTAGACCTATACAGTCAATACAGTAAATATATCTTCAGGAATTAGACGATATCGCAGCATTGAGATTACTTGATTTGACGACAGGGCTAGTTGGTTACATCCGCGTCAGTTGTTTATACATTTACATCAAACAAACAACATGATACAGTAACCGAATCGGACAAGCATGTGATTTGATGTCCTGAGAACGGACCACCTGGATTTATTCATCTGTAATTGTAAAAACCTACCATATTTCGATGAGTAAACATTTCAAGTCTGAATTAATGCGTTGCATAACTGCTCGTGGATATACAGGGTATTTGTCAGCATGATATGTTGCTATTATGCAATAATATTTTATTTTATTAGTTGACTATTCAATGTATAAACTTATACGTGATATACGATTATTTTATTACCGTCATATTATTAAATTATTCTTAAAATATTGACCACCCACATAATATTATTAGTATGTATTAGATTTGTATCAATTGATAATTGACAAGCAATAAATAACAAAGCAAAAAAAAATGAACATCGGTAGAGAATAACAAGTCTTAAAGGCAAAATAGAAGATTGGAGAAATGTAGGAACAAAACAGTTTCTTGACTAAAAAACATTCGTGAATGGGCTCACATACTAAGTCTTCTGCTTATTGCGCCGTCTCCTTTCAGAGGTTGACGATCCAAATGGAAATTGTAGCTTTGGCTAAAAGCTGCACAGAAGATTTCTGTGGATGAGCGGACCAACCATCTTCTCAGGTCTTTCAGTCACGAGTTCAGGCGACTTTCAACTGATCTTTTGCCCTGCACTTTACCTTCCAGTATAATTTGGAGTAATTCATATCTTTCACCTCTCAATATGACCCAAGTATTGTATTTGTCTCTCGTTGACTATGCTGAGTAAATCTTATTGTTTACTCATGCGCCGAAGTACCTCACCGTTAGTAACTTTTTGTATCCATGGAATCCTCAGCACCGGTCTGTATATATACATTTCCAAGGCATCTATTCTAACTTAAATTATAACACTATAAACAACTCAACAAAGAATATAACATCAAGCTGAATTAAAAGTACTTATACTATAAATAAAACACTTACTTGTTCAGATGGTGGCTGTTTAGACCGTTCCTGCTAATCGCATCATTTTATGTACTGTTTGCTATGACCCTTTCCTTTGTTTCGCCTTCATTGTTTCTCATTATCATTCATATTGTAATAATTAGATTAAAATTCTAAGAAAGAAATTAACTGATACACATTAACACAACACAAGAGCAATAAACTAATCAGAAAAGTAACGGTTGCAGCAGTTACTACAGCCACAGAATAATAAACAATCAGCCGCGCCATGTTTTAGAAGGAAACACATAACACAGACATATGATTTGTGAGGTTATGTTTTTGTTTATATTTATGTTTAAATATATTATATTTATGTTATTATATTTAACAATGTTAATATAATTGTATAGTATGTCTATGATTGCCGCAAATCAACTAAACCGGGTTAATTTTTCTATGCACACCACATAAACAACATTGGTTCCCTCTAAAACATGGCGGAACGTCTGCGCATACTTAATTTTCCATGAAGAGTGGGCATTCTGATTGTTTATTATTCTGTGCTACAGCTTACACTTGACTTTGACAGGTGATGTGGCTATGAACTTGGCCCACTGTATTGGAAACAGAACACTGTATTTGGCGTGGGTACTATCTGTTGGATTTATTTCGAACTATTTCCAATGCAACTGTCACTTGGCCCATAATACAGGTAACGGCTTTGTTGCATATATCAATATAATGGAAAAAACAGAAATATTGATTTTTTGTCATTTGGCCCGTTATATACATCTACGTTTCATATCTGCTTTCTGTGATTTTCCAGGTTTGACTCCGCGTTGAATAATTATGGTTTTGAGAGAAACCATTGTTTTCACGAAGTTTTGGCAACGTCGCACTTGCCATTGTCAAGTCAGGTAGTTCCGCTTCTCGCTAGTGCTTGAAGTAAACTGAAACTGACTTTCTCGCAATTTAATTAAACCCAGTGTGTGAGACAGGTTCATCCCTAAGAATTACGTTCAGGTGTAAAAATTCATTGGAGCAAGGTGTATTGACTCGAGTTAAAAAACCGGAATCACTCATACAACAGGAAAACTACGTTAGAACTGTTAGGATTTTTTTCTCTTTCTATTGATTCCCTGGTCTCACGTTTTCTTTTAATCTCAATGTTGGCTTGTATTGTCGTTTGATTTGGGTTTATTGTATGTCCTATATTTGAGAAATGTTGTGCAATAGATGACGTTTTTTCCTCCTTTCGACGGAATTTCTATGTTCTTTGCCATATATACCTTCACATATCTGAGAGACACTCACCATTGCTGTAATCTTAGCCATCAAAAATAGAAGTATTTATTTACTTTCCGTGTTCGGATCATGTCCTTAAATGTTATACTTCCAATACTCATCCACGGGTTTGACCTTTTCGTTGGGCTGGCAACCAGAGTACAGTTTTTGTCCAGAAGTATCTACAAATAAATTTCTTTTTCTTTGAGTGCCTGTCCTATCGGAGATTGGATATCATTATTATGGCGATTCTAATTTTATTAACTGCTGTTTTGAATAATTCGTTAGATGACGTTTTTTTCCTCCTTTCGACGGAATTTCTATGTTCTTTGCCATATATACCTTCACATATCTGAGAGTACACTCACCATTGCTGTAATCTTAGCCATCAAAAATAGAAGTATTTATTTACTTTCCGTGTTCGGATCATGTCCTTAAATGTTATACTTCCAATACTCATCCACGGGTTTGACCTTTTCGTTGGCTGGCAACCAGAGTACATTTTTGTCCAGAAGTATCTACAAATAAATTTCTTTCTTCTTTGAGTGCCTGTTCCTATCGGAGATTGGATATCATTATTATGGCGATTCTAATTTTATTAACTGCTGTTTTGAATAATTCGTTAGTGATACAGACAAACCACTCTCTTAAATTTCTCATCCACGACATTCTTCTACGGCCTGGATTTCTGCGTCCTTGGATCTTTCCTTGCATTATATTTTGTAGGAACGTGTACTTTTGTCCTCTCATCAGGTGGCCTAAGTATTCAAGTTTTCTCTTTTTTTACATTTTTTATATTCTTTTTTATATACAAATAAATTTGAACAACAACAAATAGAGATTATATTTGTAAACAATTTAGTGACGTTATGCAATTTGGTTGTTGTTTGTTGTTACTGACAGCGATTTAATTACAGTTTTATTAATAAAAAAATATGTTCTTTAAAATATAGGAAAATATTGTCCTTGTAGAGTTTTCTTTTAAACACAGTGAATATTTCTATTTTAAATAATATACTTATGGTATTCTCTATATGGGATCTACTTTTGAGTGCTCTGAATTTAATCTTTGAACAATTACTCGAATCCATCGCATTAGCGTTAAAAAGCGTCGATAGAAACCTCCGGTTCTTGAAGAGAGATGGCGAGAAGAGCAGGGCACATGAAAGTATGCATGAGCCCGCTAAAACAATGAAGTCATGGAGTGTGGGGTTTTTCAATAGGAACACAAGAAATAAGAGAGGATTTCAATCAAACGAGATGAACCTCATGACTTTATGCAAGAGGTGGGCACACGGCTTCGCCATTCACCGTCTAACCGCGCAATTTCACCACTCGTTATTGACTTCGCTATCCTATCTCGGTCTATCTTGCCTCTGCTTCTTCTTCTCATTTGATACAAATAAAGAATATTTACGGAAACGTTCTTTATGCTTGTTCAACAGCAGCACAAATGGAATATACCACGGGCGGATTTGTAAAGGGATCTCCTTATTTTAGATGCTTTATTGGAAAATTTTCTTTAGATCAAATGTGATATATATCTACAGTATTTCTAAAACGAGAATAAAAATGTAGAAATTTTACTAGATTTAAAACAAACATTTAATACAATAATATCTGTAATTATAATTACATTATTTCACTGACATTTCGACTTTCAGTCTGATAATAATAATTGTATGGCATGACATTTATGACTTTTGACATTTATGATGCATTTTGACGTTCGACAGTTATTAAGAATCGAATTTAATATCTTTTATGGACAGATATACTTTTAATTTTATACTGTTTTAAAGGGTAAACTCGAAGGAAAAATTGTTTCTATTGAGCGACAACCTGGCTGAAAACATTCGCGACTGGATTGGGCTAAATAGTCAGACGCTTTTATAATAAGCAGAAGATAGAGACTAATTTGCAATGGCAAAAACGCGGAGAAGAAGAAAAAGGAGATCAAGTGTTACAGGTTACATTAGATAATAATGTGCTTGTTATATTTTTAAATGTGTTCTGTACATAACTCTTTCTCATAAAGTTTATCGGTACATTCGTACATCTTTATCTTCTAAAGTCTCCATACCATTGCTTCAAAAAGCTGATGGGTCTTTATGTTCTTCGAATAACGAATCTTCGGAATGTTTATCGTTATTCTTTTCTCAAGTTTTTACAGATGAATCTAACGATACCATTCCTCAAATAATCTGCCCTCGTTTGTCTAAAACTCTTGACAATATATCTTTCACACTGGATGAAATTAAACATCATTTAAGGAAACTGCAAAATAATTCATCACCTGGATTAGACGGACTCACCTCTTTTTTCCTCAAACAATGTGCAGATTCTGTAGCCATCCCTATATCTCTCATAATGACTGCTTCTTCTAATCAATGTTCCCTCCCCTCGTCCTGGAAATTGGCTTCAGTTACTCCTGTATTCAAGAAAGGTAATAAACTTGATTGCAATAATTATCGTCCAATCAGCCTGGTTCCTATTGTCAGCAAGGTCATGGAATCGATTATTTCGGAAGCTATGTCCGAGTATATGTTCTTCTTCAAGAAAATGTCATCCCTCACCAACAGCATGGATTTATCAAAGGTCGTTCAACGATCACAAACTTACTTCATTGTGTAAATGATTGGTCATTATCTTTAAACAATGGGAATCCTGTCGATGTAGTTTACTTAGACTTCTCCAAAGCTTTCGATCGTGTTCCAAAACGTCGATTACTAGCTAAATTGGATCACTATGGTATCCGCGGAAAATTAAACATTTGGGATACAAGATTTTCTATCCGACAGATACCTCAGGGTTCGTGTTGGGTAAGACCACTCATTAGATAAGCCAGCCAAGAGTGGAGTTTCACAAGGATCAGTACTTGGACCGCTATTTTTTTGTGTGTCTACACTAGTGATCTTCCGCTCATTGTATCCAGTAAGGTTCCATTTACGCTGATGACACTAAGTTATATGTGAATCCAACTATTAACCAACATATTCTTCAACAAGATCTTGACGCAATATTCAAATGGTCCTCAGAATGGTTACTTCCGCTTAACATTGAAAAATGCGTTGTTTTACATATCGGCAAAAATAACCCATCACTGCCGTACTTTATTAATGGACATCCTTTAAACTCTGTAACCTCACACAACGATCTCGGAGTGATAATTAATAGTGACTTAAATTGGTCTGATCACATAGTGTCGGTGTGTAAACGTACTAACTCGAAACTGTTTTTGATCCGTAAATGTTTTGCATGCATATCTCTAACCTCTGTTAGTAAACTTTACTCAATATACGTTAGACCTATTCTTGAGTTTGCCGGACCAGTGTGGAATCCAGATCTTAGTCGCAATAAAATCCTACTTGAAAACGTTCAGCGTAAAGCCACAAGACTGGCATACGGCCGTGTTAGACCTAACTATGAAGATAGACTATTCATGGCTCATCTTAGGACATTCGAGCAGCGACGTCTTCGAGGTGACCTAATTATGTCCTTCCGTATTTTAAAACATAATTTTGGGAACCTAAACACAATATTCACTTTGAATGAAGACGATAGATTAAGAGGCCATCGATACAAATTAAAGAGGGAACAAACTACTGCAAGGTCCAGGGCGAACTTCTTGCCAAACAGAATCTTTAATATCTGGAACAATTTGGATCAAGACACCATATCGGCAGCTAGTGTTAACATCTTTAAAAATAATCTTTAAAAATAAACTTTATTTTTTTTATAGGATAGGATATTTTTTCTCTGACAGCATTATTTATTTATTTATTGTGTCACAATTCAATTTTTGTTAATTGTTTAACTACTTAACTTTATAATTAGTATTAGTTTTATAAGGATCTATTTTATTTTTGTTTATTTTTGCTTTTTGGGCATAATAGGAGCTCGCTTCTCTGCCCTTATTTGTTAAATAATAATAATAATGATAATAATAATATCTTTTTTTGTTCTATGGATATTACGAGTCTACCATCTTTATTCACTATATACCCCGATCTTCCAAGCTTATCGATTCCTGTAGCTTTTTTTTACTTAAAAAAAAAATCAAACCAGTTATATCTTCCGTCCAATATTTTAATTACTTCAAGTTGTTCACTAATTCAATTATTTTTGGCATATCAAATACTCTCTTTTTTTTTGTCAATTTTCTTGTATTCCACCGTCTTCTCTTTTACGCTCTTTCTCTTTTCCAATATTTAATAATATTTCATTATTCATCCATAGTTTCTTTTTCGTTGATTATATATTTGAGGAAAGGTTTATTTAAGATTACTGTAACTCCGTGTATGTGATTTCTGAATAGTACGCAAGATATTTCTTAAAAAAAAACGGCCGTCGTACATTTCTTACTGACATCGTTGTGCCCAGAATAACAATAGTCTAACTCCACAAAAGTTGAAACTGAGATATTGAAGGTTTTGTTAAATCAGTTATCAGTAGAACAAGACACAAAAACAAAAAATCTATAAAGCAGCAATTAGACATACACGGCGGAGACAAAATCTACCACATCTAAAACGAGACAACTACTAGAAACAACAGAGATGAAAATACTCCGACGAATATCAGGGAAACGTTTGTTGTAGAGTTGAAGGAAAGAGACCTAGGGAAAGATCTCCAAGCCGTTGGGTAGATCAAACAAAAATATTAATTAACCAAGGGTTACATGAAGCCGAATAACTAGCCCAGGACAGGAAAGGATGGAGGGAGCTCGTGAAAAAACTGTAAAGACCTGATGGTGTCACTACATCCCAAAAGGGATTAGGACTGAGTAGGAGGAGGAAAATATTCAAAATTACGACAATGCTTAGATAATAGAGAATAAGAAGTTTGCAATGGCTTCGTATTTGGCATAAAATAGTTTAAAATTACCAAAATACATACATCGGCAACAAAACTGTCACAAGTCTAAATTCAGTGTTTTTAAAATTTTGTTGCATTTGTTAAACTTTCGTCAGCATCACTGTCGAAAAGATATTTTGCTATATAAGCGCTAGATCGCGACTTATGTCCATAACTATTTTTGTAGAACTCTATTTAGCAACATTGTAATAACTCACGTATAAGACTATCGCAGTAATATTTAAATATATTTTTTTTTTCAAATTAAGTGTGCTATAATACCCATTATTTACTAATAGCGGTGGGTCTTGACAACAATACTGTCACATTATTCTGAAAGCCACATTGTTGTGTGTTTTCTGTTTGTCAAAAATGTGAATTATTAAAAAAGTTAAAGAGATTAAAAAAGTTATGGGAATGTCACAATGTTCCCACGAATTTTTAGGAATGAATTTAATATCTCATTTTTCCCTCTTAAGAAAGATCAGTGCGGTACGTGTGAAAATTATAATCGTCATTAAAAGGAAAAAGATCTGTTACGTATTAAAAAAGGTAAAGATAAGCAAAGAAGCAAAGCACATGAGTGTATTACTGTCTGTTTTGATTTACATGCAATGCTTAAAGTACTTATAATTTTACTATATATGACTTAGGATTATTAAATGGTTTCTGCTACGTTTGGCACGAAGAAGGTAACCGTGGATCTAACGATATAGGACATGTTTACACTTATTTATTAAAACTGCATCTGTAAATAGCCGCTTCAAAGATACCTTTTAAAATTAAATACGTATAAGAGAATATTCAGAGGCACTATACGTGAAATAAAATCTTAACTGTCTTCCCTTTAAATGTATTAAAATGTCTTAACAATTATTGTAACCAATTACAATTTACACGTTGAACCGCAATTTCTGGGCAACTTCTAACCACTATGACCAGCAACAGTGGCACATTATTATAATGCACTTTTTAGCAACACAGACACATTTGTTAATAATTAATATGTTATTTTCAAATTTCTACAATACAGAATACTAATTAGACCTATCTGAATAGAATACTAATTGATAAAACAACCTAAATTATTCTTACTGAAGTGAAAATATCAACATTATCATTCAATTTATAGAAATAATCGAATGTTAGATAGTGAGGATATTCTTCATACCCGATTTACTCAAAATGGCAATTTTTGACTTATGACAGTGTTGTTGCTGAAGTGCAATATAAAACTTTTGTATCTACAAATATTTATAGTAGTTTTTTAACACTGTTTCTTCACTTGTATAATGAATTTTCTCAAAATTTTCGTTTTTCTCAATTATTCTTGAAAGGAAAGACTGTTTGGGGTTATTAGGCCAGCAATTAGATAAGAGCTGTATTCAAATACAAAGAAAAAAATCTGCGGTTTTGGACAATAAAACGTTTAACATCACCGTAACGAATGTTTATGTAAAATAAAGCCGAAATAATTTTCATTGCGGATTCCCTTCTACATCCTTCTTGCTACACTATCTTCACATCTAATTTAAACGGGCAGTTTTCAAGCAATAAAAATGCACGCCTTCTGGCCTCGTGAAAAACCGTCTTTTTATTTATTACCACTTCCAATTCGGTTCCGCATTTTAGCGAAGTGGCTGTACATTCTGTTATGCCTTTTTATATATTATGTAATATGTTGTCTAAGTTTAAAGTTTTTGTTTCAATATAAAGTATAGAAATATGCTTTCTTGTCACTGAAAATTGTACAATTTTATGGACAAATCTTACAAAAAGTCAAAAAAATAACAATAACAATTAAAATTTACTAAAATTACATAAATCGTCAATATCACAAAATAAACTATACAATCCATTGCAAAATTTCACTCAATTGCAAATTGCACAATCAAACCTTACGAACTAGTTTATGAATAAGTTTAAGCTGCTGTATGTGATACCCAAATACCTATATATTAAAATAATTTAGTTGCTTGTACCTAAACCTACTATAATTTCTTAGTTATTCGTTACGAAGCTCTGCCACTGAATAATATGGTCTTTAAGACAGATATGCCACTTTTGTCAATTTAAGGAACTTAAGCAAAGAAGTTGTAGATTTAAGTTGCAAAGGGAGATGGTTGTATAATTTTTTTGACGAATATAATATATATTTATTTAGTAACTCAGTGGATGTAAAGTGTGTGAAGTAAACAATTTCTAGAATATATAAAGAGGGAAGAGTTAAAATCTCGTGATTTTTAAAGTAGCTTCCGCAATTCTGCCCTTCATGCAGAGGATCTGTTAAACAATTTCCTCAGGTTTCTAAGGCATGACGTTTCTTCTTTCGGACCGCTTCTTTCGTCTACCTTGCCTTGTATTTAATTAATAAAGTGTATTTTATCTCTCTGGGTGGCACACAACATAGCAAATATTCTTTTTTGCGATTTTTACCTGTTCTGAATACTTCCGTAATTTGTTCCATCTGCTACATAACAAGCTCGTTATCTACGAGTCTATCTACCCAACTTCGTCGCATACAGATTTCAAAGGCTTCAAGTTTTTTTGTATTCAGTCTATTCATTAAAGTCCAACCTTCTACAACAAATAAAAAAATACAGAACACGTAATATCTTATTAATCCAATTTTCAGTCTCAAAGTAATTTTGTTTCCACATAAGATTTTTTTCATCCTAAAAAATTCAGCTTTGGCTTTCTGTAGATATTCTGTACGAGTGGTTTAAAGACACATAAAAAATAGATAGAAAAAAATTAAGGCAAAATATCAAAATAAATTAAAACCAATTAAGGACCTAACATTAGCATATAAAGATGAAAATAGTTAGACTGAGCAGAGAAATAGGTCCTTAGGGAACAAATACTGCAAAATGATGCAGGATGCAATAGATAGTAAGCCACTTGAGCGCACTTTGACCGCTGACGTCATACCACCCATCCGCCTTCCGCCCGGTCATTCCGGCACGTTCCGGCTGCCACAGTAACAAATTTTTTGATAAACTGTCAAACCCATCTTATTGTGTAAGGAAAGATGCCAATAAGCTTTATCTAGAGGAGAATTTTACTTCTATAAAACATGTTCTTCAGGATTATGAAGCAGAGTGTAACAAGACAAAACTGAAGCTTTAGGGAGATTTCATATCTATCTATGTGCATCAACTTTTGTATTATGCATTTTGGAGTACTTTGAAAAAATTTTTTGCCTTCGAAAACCGAAATGCAGTATTAGACAATACACTACTCAATTTATTGATACTATTGTAGCGAGATTAAATAAAACGAGCGGTTCGAATTTATATAAATATATTTATTTATAACTTTACATTTCGATACTATCTTATCAACTAAACTTACTCCTAAGGTCGTTACATATATATACCTAAGTTACTATATTCTAGAAAGTTCCCACCTCTAATTCGCGCACGTGACCGATTATTCTCTTGCCTTCGAGGGATCTGGTGATGATTCTGGAAGCCGTTTCGAGATGCAACCGTTATATGAGTCATGCCGAAAGCATGTTCGTAACACTATATTGATTTTGAAAAAGGTCATTTCCAAATGGAAAAAGATTCAGTCTACAGTTGTATTAAGCAAGCTCAAAAATAGAAAAAATAATTTACCAAGATATTTTCTAAGAGTGACCAAAGATCAAGAAAAACACGAATGTTGCTTCGATATAATTACTTACTACTACTACTACTATACTACTTTTGACAAATAAGATGTAACATTAGCAAACTTGTGAAGTTTAAAATCTTATTACAAATACACGTTATCTGCTATAAAGATGCCAACTATTCATAAATTTTACTACCTTGTAACATATCAGCTCAAGACAGAGCACAATGGACAAAAATGAGGGAGGCCTATGTCCAGCAGTGGACGCAAAGGGCTGGATGATGATGATGATGAACATATCAGCGTTTGTAAATATGAAGTCTTTTTTCACAAGTCACGATCTACCACTTGGAACCAAAATATTTATCATCAGATGCTACGTATTTTATGAATTTCATTGGTGGATCGGTGTGACTAATGTTGAGGTCCTAGGTAGATGTCGACTATAAGTGGGATGCAGCAATAACGTTAAATAAGTTATGAAATGCGTAGACATACGAAAAGATGGAAAATACGGATAACTGAAGATAAATAAGAGACACGAAAAATATAGACAAATAAGTGATAAATGTACATAATATGAAAACGAAAACAAATTCTAACAGTACATTTTTATGATCTTGGTCTTCTATGATAGGTTATTAAAATTCATATTTAAAGGCTCCCCTAGTTAAAGTTAAAAATCACCCCATTGTTTCCGTTTCTACATCCACTTCACCGCTATACTCACACGGTGAACAGCATTAACCGGAAAGATAAGTTTTTCTTTCTACCGAGAAATTTGTTACAATTCGCATAGCATTTATACACATTAACATTGGGGTTATTTATTTCGTCTGGCCCCTTTTAAGTCTGGCCCGTTCTTTATGACCGCATTCACTCTTCTCTATTAAAATGGTTCAGAGACAGAGAAAGAAAAATTTCCGTGAAAACTTTCTAATAATTAATTGGTTTGTTTTTTCATTAATGTTGTTGGTATTTCGTTTTTCCAATAACAGTTCTTGTAATTTTTTTAAAGGGTTTTTACTTTTAAACTCAAATTTTGTTTCTCAAATATAAACAAACAATAATTCATACAGTTTTTCAGATCTCTTGGAAACATATTCTACGCAGGCGATGACTACAAAGCTAAACATACTCACTGAGGATCTAGATTCATTTCTCCAATTAGACAGCAGTATATGTGTATAGAAGACAACAATTTTACATACATATCCACGGAGCAACCTACCTACTGGCCAATATACAGAAATAAAGTAGCAGATCTGGTAGATTTTTGAGTCACTATGAATTTACCAACCAACCTATGAGGGCTTCTTATTATGACCTATCTTCTGACCATTCTATTGGTTTAATAAGCTTAAAAAGCCTTCACAGATTACCACCTACATTACCTAACAAATTCACGAATGGGGAACAATCCAGATAATTACTAGCTAATAAATTGGAACTAAATATCTTGCTAAAAGCAAACCTGGAAATTGAAATTGCCACAGAATATCTTAACCAATCTATTCAAGAAGCTGCATGGGAATCAACTACAGTCAAGAAAATAAATCGCAATATTAACTAATTATCCAATACAATAAAATAACAAGCAAACAAGAGCACTACAAGACAAGATCACCACAAGACAAGATTAATCTAAATAGAGCATCCAAAAGCGTTATTAAATAATTAGAAAAACTAATGGCATATATTTCTCTCAAACATCTTATACCTAGAACAGCTGCCCAGTATTAACTCTGGAAGACAACCAGGCAAATAAAACTTCCTTTACTCTCAAACCCCTCACTTGCATTAAAAATGGCTCATGGGCAAAAAATAATAAAGAGAAAGCCGAAACTTTGCTATTTTTCCTAAAGCGGGTTTTCTATGAAATATACTAATGTAGATAATGAAATTCAATTTTATCTAGAATCTCACTATTAACTTAAATCATAGGTATAAAATTTTTTACATTAAACAAAGACAATAATATCATCCATACTAGATTAAACTCCAAAAAGTCACCTATCTAAGGTATGACCTAACTTGCGTAAGAATCTAGAAGGATTTAACAAGAAAAAGGCCTTACACAATTTTATAACGCCTTATTAAAAACAAGATATTTTTCCATAGTTTGAAAACTAGTCCAAATAATCTTAATTCCAAAATTCGGACAATCGTCAGAGGAAAGTCCTGTTAGCCTGCTTCTCATAATGTCTAAAACTGCAGTTATCGAAAATAAAACCACCTTTAAGTGACCAACAAATATTACGACTAAACAAATAATACTTTGGCTTTAGGCTACGGTACGCTACCACTGAAGAAATTCATCAGATTCACCAGCAAATACTCCAATCAGTGGAAAATAGAAAATATTGCTCCGGAATCTTCTTCACATCTCCCATGCATTTAACATAGTCTGGCATATTGGTTTTTTATACAAAATTAGGAAATCCCTTGCCCAAAATTTATCTTAATCCCAAAGTCTTACCTGTAATGCCGCCAATAACTTCATAGTGGTAAAACATCATGATGAGTGTACCAGAGTTTACCTAATTGCAGATGGAGTCCTCCAATGCAGTGTCTGCGGTCCAATGATGTATTTACTGCAAACTAACCTTTATTATCAGAAGTCACAACAGCATAGAGTTCAGACTCAGCTTAACCCAATACAAACTTACACACAACTTTACAGAAAGATAACATAAATTACTTGGAAATGCATTTGGATAGCAGGCTTGCATAGAGAAAACACATCTCCATCAAAGAAAAACATATGGGCCTTAAGTTCAGTGACTTAAATCTACTGGTTATTCATCATCATCCAGCCTCAAGAGTCCACTGCTGAACATAGGCCTCTTCGTCATGTTTCCAACCCCGTCTATCTTGCGCCGCTCTTATCCAGTTTTTATTGAGTCTTCTTAAATCGTCAGTCCATCTTGTAGGTGGTCGACCGACGCTTCTCTTGTCTTCCCTTGGCCTCCATTCCAATAACCTCTTTGTCCATGGCCCATCTGTCATTCTGGCTATGTGTCCTGCCCATCTCCATTTTAGTCTGGCTATCTTCTCGATGATGTCAGTCACTCCGGTTCTTCTCCTGATGTCTTCGTTGGTTATTCTGTCTCGCAGAGTTATTCCTAACATGGACCGCTCCATTCTTCTCTGCGTGACCCTCAGTTTGATAGCTGCTGCTTTTGTTAAGATAAGTGTTTTTGCTCCGTACATCAAGACTGGGAGGACGCACTGATCAAATACCTTTCTCTTTAGGCATGTGGCCAGCTCACTTTTAAAAGTTTCTCTCAGTTTTCCAAATGCTACCCACCCAAGGCCGACTCTTCTCTTCA
This sequence comes from Diabrotica balteata, assembly GCA_918026665.1. Taxonomy (NCBI): domain Eukaryota; kingdom Metazoa; phylum Arthropoda; class Insecta; order Coleoptera; family Chrysomelidae; genus Diabrotica; species Diabrotica balteata. The sequence goes on along the minus strand of OU898276.1, from coordinate 7,655,629 downwards.
GTTCATGAGTCTGGTTATCTCTGCCAATCATAATTTCCTGTCCCAGGTATATATATCTATCTACAAGTTCTATTTTTTCCCACCAATACTGATGTTCTGGTTGGGCACCAAATTGGTCATGATTTTTGTTTTCGAGATATTTATATTTAAACCTACATTTTCTGTAGCCACAACGAGTTCCTGTACCATCTCTCTTGCCATACCTAGATCTTCAGCTATTATAAGTATATCATCGGCGAAACGTAAGTTGTTTAGATATTCTCCATCTATTTTTATTCCCTTTGTCATCCAATCCAAATTCTTAAAAGCATGTTCTAGCACCGTATTAAAAAGTTTAGGTGACATTGGGTCTCCTTGTCTAACCCCCATTCTATTTTTATGCGATTACTGTTAGTATGTAATTTGACAGTTGTTGTTGCCTGCAGGTATATTTTGTATAATAAATTAGTGTATCTATAATCTAGCCTGCATTCTTTAAGCACCTGTAATATTTTGCTTAGCTCAACTGTGCCAAAGGCTTTGTGAAAATCGATAAATATTAGAACTAGAGGTTTATTGTATTCCACTGCTTTCTCTATTAGGGTTTTTATACTTTGTAGATGGTCATTTGTTCCGTATTGTATTTTTTATTGCGTATTCGCGTAAACAACTTGTAGGTATTATTATATATATATATATATATATATATATATATAAATAGATATATTTATATATATATATATATATATATATAAATAGATATATTTATATATATATATATATATATATATATATATATATATATATATATATATATATATATATAGATATATATATATATATATGGCTGAGGAGGCTAATCGGTCTGTAATTCTCTAAATTTGCTTTGTCTCCTGCTTTGTGTAATAGAATCATAGTAGCGTTGTTCCAGTCTGTTGGAATTTTGGCGCTGTGAAGGCAGATATTGAAAAGTTGTTTAATTTTTTCAAGTAATACATCCCCTCCAATTTTTAGTACTTCTGATACTATTCCATCTTCACTCGGGGTTCGACTATTTTTCATTTTCTTCAGGGCTTCTTTGATTTCTGATTGTGTTATATCGGGCGTTAAATCTGATCCTTGGTTTAATACCCCAGTTTTTAGTGTAATTGGAGGTTCCGTATTGTTTTCTTTTTTTCTTGATCTATATAACTCTGTGTAGAACTCTTCGACTATTCTTAATATTTCATCTTTGTTCGTTGTTTCTTCTCCAGTTCTGTTTGTCAGTTTGTTAATTTCTATTTTCCCCTTTTGTACGCTCCTCTTCAAAACTGTCATGTTCTTATTTTTCTCTATTGCCTGTTTTGTTTTTTCTACATTGTAGTTTCCTATGTCTTTTCTTATTGCCTTTGTGATCGTCTTATTTATTTGATTTATTGCTTCTTTGCTTGCAGTGTTATCTCCTTCCATTTGTCCCATTTGTCGCCTTAGTTGTATAAGGGTTTTCGTGGGTTGACTCAGTTTTTCATCTTTTTTGCTTGTCGGACAATATTTAGTTTGAGCCTGTCGCATTGTGTTGACTATTTTTTTGTTCAATATATTGATGTCAGCTATTGTTGTATCTTTCAATGAATTCCCAATATATTTTTCGAACTCTTGAATGTTAGTTGGTTTTGTCCATTTCTTTGGTTGTTTCTTATTTATCATTTTGAGTCTTTCTTTTTCGGTTGATATCGTTATTTTAGCTCTTACTAACCTATGATCACTGCTTGTACTGAACTGGTTTAGCACATTTACGTCTTTAAATAATTCTTTTTTGTTTGTTAAGAAATAGTCGATTTCGTTCCTTGTTTTTCCATCAGGACTTTCCCATGTCCATCTTCTGTGTTTTTTCTTTTTAAAGAAGCTGTTCATTTGATAGAGATTGTTTTCCAAAAGAAAAGTCAGTAGTTGTTTGCCTCTATCATTTCTGTCTTCGCTTCCAAAATTTCCCAATATTATTTCAGAGGGGTCTTCCTTAGTGCCTATTTTGGCGTTGAAGTCACCACCTATTATTAAGAAGTGGCCAGGATTTTCCTTGATTGCACAGGATATTTGGTCGTAGAATATTTGGACTTCTTCGTCTGGATTTACTGTAGTAGGGGCGTACACTTGAATGAACTGTAGGAAATATCTGGCGTTTATTTTGATGTTTAAGTAGACCACTCTTGTTGAGATTTGGTTTATTGATACAATTCTGTAAGCAATTCTTTTGTGAATAAAGAAGCCGACGCCTCCGACTGTCGATTCCCCTTCTCCTTTGTAATAAATAAATGGCCTGATGGGAGTGAGGTAAGACTCTCTCCCTTTTTTCTAACTTCGCTGATACCTACAATATCCCAGTTCACTTTTGAGAGTTCTTCCTCCATTTCTTCGAATCTTTCTTCGGTAGAGAGTGACCGAGCATTATATGTGGCGATGTTGAGGTTTATCTTTTTGACGCACATTGAATAGGGTTGGTTTACAGTGGTCGGGTTTTTGGCATTTAAACACCGTGCTTGCCTAGCATGTTGGTGAGTATTCACTGGTTATTAGGCCGGAACTAAAAACTGCCAATAAACAAAAAAGTTCTGATATATAAGTTATTCTAAAACACATTTGAAGTTATGGCGAAAAGCTGCTGGATCCAGTATCAAGATTCTTGAAATATTTCAATCGAAAGTCTTCCGAATGATAACTAATGCTTTATGGTACATTCCAAACAAGATCGCACCAGACCTCAAAATGACAACTGTTAAGGAAAAAATCACCAAAATCAGCCAACGATAGAAACATAATCACAATCTCTAAGACATATATGACAATTACATTGATTAAATATTGTATAATATATAGGGAAGATAAATAAAAAAAAATCTCAAATTTTGATATCGTCTATCTCATAGACGACGGTCTATCCTATCCTATTAACTTTCACTGCTGAAAATAGATAGCTTCTTCTTATTTCCAACTTTAACTACGATTTGTCACTTTCATATCTTCTTCTTCTATTTCTGTAAGTTCAATACTGTCTCAATTATAAAGTTTCTTATATACGTTCTTCTAATTTTTGTAACGATTGTGTCCTTTTGCAGTAAACATTAATATTCTGTCACAAATATGTCATATTTTGACACTAGTCATTTACAAAATTATTAAAGTTTTGTTTACTCACACATTTGAATCAAAATTCAAAATTCTAGAGGAATAAATCATAAAATCTATGTATCCAAAAATCAAACCATTGCTTATGCTATTGTACACCAAATTTGTGAGAAATGAGTGGGGGAGGTGTAGCGGAATCCTTCTTCTGTGGTGGCTTTGGAGGGATATGTTCAGTTTTTGTATCGCACCCTACTGACACCGTTAAAGTCCGATTACAAACGATGCCCGTTCCCAAACCTGGTGAGCCTCCTCTATATTCAGGAATTTTGCATTGTATCCAAAAGTCCACCAAAAATGAAGGTATATCCTTTTTGTACAAGGGTATGACTACTCCACTACTATCAGTAACTCCAATGACTGCTGTATGCTTTATGGGTTACGCACTAGGGAATAAGATATTTGGACCTGCAGATGGGAGTCCATTGACTAATTTTCAGATATATGCTTCTGGAGTATTCGCTGGGCTTTGTACTGGTCCCGTTATTACTCCAGGTGATAGAATTAAGAGCATTTTACAAGTTCAAAGGGCACACAAAACGCATAAAGGACCTTTAGATTGCGCTATTCAACTTTATCAGAAGGGAGGAATTTCAAGTATATTTAGAGGACTAACAATCACGACACTAAGAGATGCAACTTCGACTGGAGTGTACTTTCTTAGTTATGATCTGATACGACGACAATTTCTGAGTAAACAACATCCAGGATGGGATCTATTGGTAACTATGCTATCTGGAGGTGTTGCAGGTGCAATCGGCTATATAATAGCCATGCCTGCTGATGTGATAAAGAGTAAAATACAAGCATCCCTTGATGACCAATCTAGACGAGGTATAAGACAAGTTTTTAATGACGTTATGGTAACCGAGGGAGTTCCTGGACTTTTTAAAGGCGGTACGCTTATTTTACTTCGGGCGTTTTTGACATGCTCAGTTTGTTTCTTATGTGTTACCCTTTGTAAAGATTCTTTAAAGAATTATAAAACAAGGCAAAAAAATAAAACATCGGAAGTGGTAGAACACTGACATTTATTGAGTTTTAATAATCTACTTTCATCTGTCTTTGCTTTATCCCTTTTTTGCCCAAATTAAGATTTTTCAAAAAAAAAACAATTTTTTTTACATGTATCGATATAATAAGATAGCTTAAGCATAATTTTTTTTTATTTTTTTTGCCACAAAGACTCTTTTCAAAGAGATGGGACGTACAAGTCCCGTCAGGAATTAGGATAGGAGATTCTATCAGGAGATAACTATTAGCGATTTCTGTTGCTATAGAAAAAAAATGCTAAAAATAAAAGCTTTTATTATTTTCTATAAATGATTACTATTAGACAGAACTTACAACGAAGTAGGAAGGCTGTGGTACATCGCAAAACAGTTTTTATTTGAATTACAACACAAATAGGCACCTCAAAATGAACACTTTGATTGAGGTCTAGACTCTAATGCAAGTGAGCTGCAATATTCACATCTTCCCCTATTGGTGGTAAAAACAGGCCAGTGTTTTCCCAAATTTCCCAATCTGACGTCATCCAACACGCTGTATTTATACATCCTCCTTTTGTTTGGTGTAGATGACTCAAAACTTCGGGAACCTCGCTTCTTTGCTTCAGTTGCGTATGTTATAAGTCCCATAGCAACCGATCTTCTTGCCTCCAGCTGGCTGGTTTTTTCGTATAATTCATTATATATAATATAAGAATTCACAAAGGCAATGTCCAACATACCCCAGAATAGACGGTGCCACCATTTACGTGATTTTCTATCTACACAGTATGAACTACGTAGTTGATCGGCAAGGTCAACGCCGCCCATATTTTTATTGTAGTCTTCCACAACGCTAGGGCATGGTAAGTTTATACTCGAACCATCTCTTGTTTTCTGGAAACATGTTTTACTTCTGATCCATGAAAGTTAGTTGCAATGTGAACTGCTCTGTTATCCATCCACACAAAATAACCGATGTTAGTATTAGAATACATATAATCGAAATCTCCGCGCTGTAACTGCTTTTCTTTTACATTTCGAGGCAAGTCCTTCCTATTTTTACGAATTGTACCACATGCTAATGTGTTTTCTAGTTTTAATCTTTCTAGTAATTTTACGCTCGTAAAGAAATTATCAAAATAAATAATTCTTCCTTCATTCCAGTACATCTTGGTTAATGATAGGACTACTCTTTCTCCTAAACCATAGTTCTCGAATTCGGTCTGCAATTTTTCGTTTTTGCCTTGATATAAGTCAAACTGTAAAATAAAACCATTTTGGTCTGCAATAGACCATAATTTGTAGCCCCTTTTGATGGGCTTTTTCGGATTATATTGTTTCAAGCTACTTCGCCCTTTAAAAACGATCATAGTTTCATCCACACTTAGTTTTCTTGTACCCTGATAACATTTAGTAAATTGTTTGTTTAGAGTATCTATCATTGGTCGAATTTTAAATGCCTTATCTTTATTGTCGTTGGAAATTTGATGGTTATCGTTGACATGTAGATTTGCTAATATCATCTCGAAACGATTCCTTGACATGGTTTTCGAAACAAGAGGCACATGTAAGTCTTCTGAAGTATTCCAGTACATTTTCCACGAGGGCAGTTGATGGTACCCCATTAAAAAGTTCAGCCCTATAAAGGCCAGTAATTCACCCTCCTTCAAATTCAGTATCTTGTTGTTCTGCACTGCATACAAATTACTTTGATAGGTAATCTTCTCCACAATATCTCCAAGTAGTCTAAGAAAAACATCTGTAGGCGTTGTGCAACCTGCGAACTCTGGACTCACTGCTCCTTCTTCTAAGTGGTAACTTTGAATAATTTCGATGACATCTTTCTTATGCCATTTCCGGTTAGCTTCAAGAAGTTCAACTTTTTCATTTAGTTCGTCCTCAACCATAGCTTCTCCTGTTCCTGATTCTTCAATCTCACCTACATCATTTTCAACTACTTCACTTTCTTCAGCTGCAGACGGACTAACATATCTTATTTCATTATCGTCAAAATCGCTGTCTTCAAATTCACTAACGTCGACATCATCTGGTAGGTCCAGAATTTGTATTGCCAGTTCCTCTAGTTCCTTTTCTGATAAAGGCTTTTTCATAAAATCCTTCCACTTACGTGACATTCTAAAAGAAAGTAATATAAAATAAAAACATGTTTTGAATCCTGACGGGACTTGAGATTCCCAGGGCATTGTGTAGTAATATGAGACGTAATTATCATCATAACAAAATAAATATTTAATTGGTGCTTACCCTAAAGTATATTGCGTCTGATTCACAAATAAAATTCCGCAGAAACAGGATAAACAATAATTGTAAACACGAATAACTACTATGCTTGCATCAACACATGTGCACCGCCAGCAGTTACGGCATAGATAAATAATATAGTATATACAGAGTTACGGTTACACTAAATTCGATTACCCACGATTGTCAACGAATACACCCGGTGAAAGATTCTCCTAGATTATGCTAGATAACCGTTGTACGCGTCCGTCCCGTCAGGAATTACGCCAACTTCAGCCGTAATAAGAAAATCATAACGATTTAAAATTTTGGGACTTCAGAGTCCCGTCGGGCAAAAAAGGGTTATAGTGACTATTTAATCATTCACTCAAAAATCTGTCGCAAATTTTTTTCTTCATTGTGACTGCTTCGGTGTTCGTTTCGTTCTCGAAATATTTTGTAATTTCGCATATCATCGGAAAAATTGTGAATATTTTTCCGACTGTACGCATGTGTAGTTAATTTCTTCATTCTTCTGCGCATAATGTGTCTACTACAATGTTAGGGAAAAAGAATTTCTTCAAGTCCTTTATGATATGAAGCTTTGGGCTAATTATTTTAGGAATTTTTCCCGAAGGATACAATTTCCTTTGTTTATAAACTGATATAACTCTCTGGCGGTAATACCTGCAATACTAAGAACAGTAAAAAATACTGCCATTGGCCATCGTTGTGGTCATCGAGCTACAGAATAATTGGCGCATTTTTGATTCAAGACATCCACACCGGCCTTTGTCGAATTATAAAATAAAATGATGTCAATAATAAAACACTGATAACTTTGTTTTCAAACTTCCACAAAATTTATTTTAAATATTATCACTACAGCTGTTTCGGCTGATTGCCTTTCTTAAGTGATCTATTTTGGCTTGGGTTTACAAATTTATAGTCTCCAATGAAATAGGTTGAGGAGGGGAGAACTGTTTGTCTCAAGTTGGTCATTCAGAATTACATCTGTGTTTTTTAATTTGTTGATTTCCATAGATTCTAACAAAGATAGCTTGTGGCATTTATTTTGAATGTGAAGAATTTTAAATTTGTCATTAAAAGAATGATTATGATCTAGAAGGTGAAGTGCGTATGTCGAATCTGTTTTTCTATTCTTGAAAGCCCTTTTATGTTCTGCTATTCGTTTATCAAAGTTTTTACCAGTTTGACCGATGTAAGTTTTTGGGCAGTCGCCACATTGAAGTTTGTACACACCACTATTTAAATGTTTTTTATTTTGGCTCTTGTTATTTTTAATATATTTGCCTAGGTTGTTATTTGTTCGGAAAGCTGGTGTTATTCCTTTCTTTTTTATGTGTTTGGCAATTTTTGTTGTTATTTTGCCTGTATATGTAATCGAGCAGAAGGTACTGGGTTTTTTCTCTGGTGGTGGAAATACTAATTTCAGGGCTTTCTTGTGTAGTTTTTGATTTAACATTTTATCAATTGTTTGTTCGTTGTATCCGTTGTTTACTGCTATTTGTTTAATTATATTTAATTCTGTCTCAAAGTTGTATTTTGACATCGGAATTTCTGTTAATCTATGTAACATACTACATAATCAATTATTAAAATGATGTCGGTTTTTTTTTGTTTTCTCAACAACAACATTGCCATGGTGCATTGTACATATCAGTACTACACTCCTGGCTTTTTTCGGTACATAAGGTACATGGTAACATCACAAAAGAATCCAAAAGGAAAATCAACTGGCCTTTTTCTTTGAGGTAGAAATTCTGGCGGAATTTAGCTGGTTATTTTTTTTAACTGTGCCAACGTAAGTAATACTATTTTTTCACGAGCCATTTTTACCGAAGTGTAGCAGTTATTGTCGGTCAGATTACGTCTTGTGTCATGAATTGATTGAGTAACCCGTAAATCGATAGGATGAGGGAAGGGTGATTTTGTAGTTTTGTTTTCGTTCCTGCCACTGTATATTTTTGCGTTATACATGTAATGCGTCTTGGGATCCACCAAAATTTGGATTTTAAAGCCATATTTAACGTGCTTACTGTACATTCTGAAACCACATCATCCCTTGAATGGAACTAACATTTCATCAATAGTCAAAAAATATCCAGGTGAGTAGTTGTTGGAACAATTTTGTACAAATTTTTGATATATTAATTGGGCCAATTTAGTGTCTCTTTTTCTCTCAGTTCTTGTTGTGGCATCATCAAATCGGAGACACGACATTATAAAGAAAATCTTGCTAGTGCCATTGTACATCAAAATAAATCGCGGCTTGTTCCATCAGTTGCTCACATTCGTGTCCAGATGTAAATACTCCATACATGTAGAGCAAACCGATAAAAGCTTACATTTGTGCAATATTAACGAGATGTATAAAAGCAGGACCGAATAACTGTCTGGAATTTTTATTTCGTTTGAATGTCCCATATTGCTGTTTGATAACTTCAATTTCGTTGGTCCGAAGCACTACTTGTTCTTATATATCTGGAGTTATCAAAAATTTACAAGTGTTTCAGAAAGTTACAAGAGTATTAGCGCGAACGGCACCTTTTAACCCAAGCAGAACTATCACAATAGCGTCTATTTGAGAGCTTTAGTTCTTTGGAGGAATTTTTGATCATTTTGTTTTGTCTTTTTCCTTGTAGTAATTTCTTTGCTTGTCTTCTTCCATTGCATCTTAATTTTTCAGATTGGTCGGTCTCTTCACTAGATAAAGTTTGAATCTGCTCTTCATCTGATGAATTTCATTCGATATCACTGACCGAATCATGACCACTAAACATTTCGTGGTTGATTTAGCTTTGATCGCTGATATTGGCCATTTGGATGATATTGGCTCAGGTTTGTCTCTCCTCAGCAATCACTAAAATATTTGTTGAAGACGACGCCGACGTTGACTCAACATTTTCCAGATCGTCAACCCAAAAATCCTCACTTCGAAAAAAGGAATCAATATCTTCGATGGTAAGAGGTTTATTTTTTTAGCTATTTTGAAGTGAGAAGAATAAAATACATATTATATTATTAAAAAAAAAAACGAAAAAAATACTAAATTAACCTAATATAAAATAATATTTACCTTAAACACAATAATTATATAAAAATCACGTAATTGCTATAAGTGGGTCTAATACACCCAGCTACATCTATAAAAGTCGCTAGTTCGAAACAAAAGTTATGCACTCTTCATTTTTGTTTTTTCGCTGTAGTCACTGTTTATCTTCTGAGTTAAAAATATTTAAGGAAACCGTAATTTAGCTTTTCTAATGTGGATTTCGACTAAGTGAATATTTAAGATAAGATGTTATCTGCAGTCTACAGTAAATGATGCCCAAATTATTGCATTGCTACAAGACCGAAGAAGTCAAGTTTATGCTTCTGAAACTTTAGGTATCCCGAGAACTACAATGCGGAGAGCTTTCCATCGCTTTATAAAAACTGGTAAATACTCACGTCGACCTAGTTTCGGTCGTAGAAGACTTACTTCGCAAAGAGATGATCATTTTATTGTGATGGAACTTTGAAGAAATTGCCATTCCATTGCACTTCCTGCAAGAAACCGTCTGTAGGAGGTTCGAAATGTGAATCTCAAGTGAGAGAAAGGTTAAAACACGTATCAATGAAAGAAGACTAATGGTAAAAAGACCGGCTATCTCCCGAATTACAACCCAGACACTGGAGTAATCGATTAATTTTTGCTCAACAGCATCAACACTGAGATTTACAGTGTAGAGAGAGGGCTTGGAGACGGAGAAATGAAAGATATGCCCAAGCTAGTATGTCCCAGAGAAGAAAGTTTGGCGGTGGTGATGTAATGGTTTGAGCTGGAATCTCATTTGAAGCTCTAACTGAACTTATTTTCGTCACTGGCCCCCTGAATGCTCACTGGTATATAGAGGATATTTTGTCAGAAGAAGCAGTTTTATTTGGTCCATTTATTGGGGACAATTTCGTCTTTATGCATGGCCATTTCAGAATGGTCAGCTTGAAGCCCTGATCTGAATATCATCAAATATATTTGGGATGAACTTCACCGCAGGGTTAGAAGTCAACCAGACTAGCAGGAACGTTTCGCAGAACTTCAAAACATGCTTAGTGAAGAATATAAACGTATTCCTCAAGTTTTTATTCAAAATTTGTTCCTTTCCCTTCCAAATCGTATGCAAACGGATTTTGATGTTTTGGGGCATAATATCCGATATTAGATTTTGTTTAATTTTACTCGTAATTTTCATTGTTTGTAATTCGTTTCGATATTTCACTATTTTATTTTGTAGCCATTTAATTAAATAAATTATGCTAAGGAATCAAGAAGTAATGGCCATTTTTTTGTTTTAAAAATGAAAAATGTTGAGGATACAACATGAAATAGCATAAGATTTCCAATGAATTTTGGAAGGGTGGCTACTTTTTTGCTGGTCAATGTATATGGCACTGTGCTATAGCACTGCTATAGCACTGTTTGATTAAAAAATTCACATATTTTGACTCTTTTTCTTAAACTGCCTATTCGTTCCGGATGTTGGCGATCATCACGGCTATCTTTACTTTGTTTACTGCAGCGCGGAACAGTTCAGTGGTAGTGGTGTTATACCACTTTCGTAAATTTTGAAGCCAGGAAATGCGTCTTCTTTGACTCTAGATTTTTAAAAGAAAAGAAAAATATGTTGTAGTCATAATTATATTATATTTAATTTAAAATTTTAATGATTAATTATTTAACTGTATATGTTTATAAGAACGGAAAAATAAGTCACATATATTGTCACATTTGTCTGTGTCCATTCTCGTATGAGTCCAATGATGATTCGGCTGATCTCTTGGCAGGTATAGTCTAGGATTTGGCGTCGAAGTTTCTCCTCCACAACCTAAAACAATAAAAAGGTATACACTCAATAAATAAAAAATAAAATAATGCAGAACAAAATGGAGACAACATCCATACAGAAGAGATAAAAAAAGATACAGAATAGATAAAACTGAAGAAAATAAATAAATACTAAATCACTACCAAAACGAAGAAGTGAATCACAAAGCTTGATGCTAAACAGGCAACATATACCTAAATCTTTGAATGAAGAAGAAGATATTTAATTATTTTCACATTTCATAGCTATGTCACAGATTGTTTATTATTCTGTGGCTATGTCAAAAGTATGTCATGTTTTTACATCTGCCATTTACAAAAATTTTAAATTATACTACGTGTAAAACATAAATGTAACCACATATAAATTTTCTACAAGAATGAAATATCCAAATATTGAAATTAGTTCATTACGTACAACCAATATTGCTTGGGAATGAGTGGAGTAAGTGTTCTAGAATCATTTTTTTGTGGAGGATTTGGAGGAATATGCGCTGTATTTGTAGCTCACCCTTTGGATACAGTTAAAGTACGATTGCAGACGATGCCAGTCCTCAAACCTGGTATGCCTCCTCTCTATTTAGGACCTTGGCACTGTATTAAAAAGTCTACCAAAGACGAAGGTTTCTTTTTTGTGTATAAAGGAATGAGCACTCCCTTAATAGCTGTCACTCCACTTACTGCGATCTGCTTTATGAGTTTCGAAATCGGGAAAAATATATTTGGACCTTCTGATGGTAGCTCACTGGCTAATTATCAAATATTTGCTTCTGGAATGTTTTCTGGATTGTGTACTGCTCCTTTAATTGCTCCAGGAGATAGAGTTAAGTGCCTTCTACAAGTTCAAAAGACGTTTTCAGGGCCTTTAGATTGTGTAGTTCAACTGTATCGGAAAGGAGGAATTCCAAACATATTTAGAGGACTAGGAGCGACGTTGATGAGAGATGCACCTTCGACTGGGGTGTATTTTCTTACTTACGATCTGTTACGACGTCAACTTAATAAAGAAAGTCCAGAAATAGATATAATCGGAACGATGTTCGCTGGCGGTTTCGCTGCTATTGCTTGCTGGTTGGTAGCTATGCCAATCGATGTGTTAAAGAGTAAAATACAAATCTCCTTAGAGGAAAAAGATAAACAAGGTATTATAGAAGTTTTAAACGAAGTTTTGAAAACCGAGGGAGCTGTTGGACTCTTTAGGGGTGGCACACTTATTTTAACTAGGGCGTTTTTGGCGGGTTCCATTTGTTTCTTAAGTTTTGAATTTTGTAAAGACTGCTTAAATAGTTACAAAAAAAGACAGACAAATAAAAAATCAGAGGTGTTTGAACACTGAACTTTACTTTAGAGAGTCATATAATTTTGTTTAAATAAAATTAAGAATATTGTTCTGAAGCTATTTTCTTGTGGCATTGTAAATTAATTACTATTAAACTGGGAATAAGCCACAATTAAAGATAAAAATACGTTTATTGACGTTTCAATTTCCACTTCGGAAATCGTTCTCAAAATACAAACAGTAAATTAAACAAATTTTGTTTTTTGTTACATAGTGAGAAATTCTTATAATAATTTAATTTTATCTGACTCATTTATATTGACAATTCAGACATACATTATGCATTTTAAAGTAGACGACTTTAAAATGATATTGCCAATATTGTTGAGTTGCGCTCCTGGGACAACTTTACTTATAAGATAGTTTATTCGATTACATTAAATCAACTTTAACTTGAGAATATCCGTCAGAAAAAAATCATAACATATAATTCGTCTTTAAAAAGACAAACACATGACATGATGACAGTAAAATTCTCCCGTTAGTGATTCCATAGTAAATTATGAGGGAAAACCAGGAAAAAAACCTCATAATACTATCCCGACATTGTAAGTATTTGTTCGTGAATTTAGTTTACCTTCAACAAACACCAAAATTCTGATTTTATATGTTACGTTATTTAAAAAACATAAATGATGTATCCTCTATATGTTACTGACTGACTAATACTGGTATTTTCTTATTAATAACTTCCTCTTTCAATATTGGTAACCAGATCCTACTACATTCTGCCGAGGAATTTGCGACACAATTGGTCTCATTTAGCATAATTAGAGCAGCTTCTTTGATTTTTCTTTTTTTACCATCCGTTTCTTTTAGGACTATATTTGAATTACTCCATTGAACCCTATGTTCATTATCCCATGCGTGTTTACAGATTTAAGATCTATCAAATTCTTTATTCTTAATATAAGATTGATGTTCACTTATTCTAACATTTAATGGCCTTGATGATCACCTTCACCTACACCTTCACCTTCACCTAAATAAAACTGATCGCATTCACAAGGTATTTTGTAAATGCAATTCTTTGTCCTTTCTTGTTCATTGTTAGGTTTTTTTTTGGACAAAATAGATCTCAACGTGTTTGTTGTTTTGAATGTTGTTGAAATGTTGAATGTTGAAGTCCTTTTATGTACGGTATTGTTATTTTCCTCATATTATTCCTTGTGTATGCTGTAGGATCTCGTTCTAAGTTGTTCTGTTCTATTCGATCGATTGTTGAAAATTCCTTATTTATAAACGATAAAGGATAATCATTTTTTAATAAAACAGATGTTAACAAATGTTTCTCCTGCAAGAACGAATTTTCATTAGAACAAGTAATTTTGGCTCTATCGTATAAGGATTTAATTATTCCCTTTTTTACATTAATATTGTGATTTGGTTTGAAATTTAAATATCTATTGGTGTGTGTTGGTTTTCTATACACCTGAGTCTCGTATCCAGTATCGTTCTTAGAGATTAAAACATCCAGGAAAGGTAGCGTGTTATTATATTCCTTTTCCATGGTAAATGTTATTGTCTCTTCTTTATCGTTTATATCATTTAGGAATGTGTCCAACAACACTGATCCATGAGGCCATATTGAGAATACATCATCTACATACCTCCACCATACTGTGGGTTTGAAATTTTGTTTAGAAATGATATTTGTTTCAAAATCTTCCATAAATATATCGGCTAAGAATGGAGATAAACTAGAGCCCATTGCTAGACCAAAATTTTGTTTATAGAATTCATTATTTAGTTGAAAATATGTATTATCAGTACATAATGTTAATAACTCCATTATAGCCGATATGTTTAGTGTTGTTCTAGTTGCCAATGAATCATCACTCTCTAATTTTGTCTTGACTATATTTAAAGTCTTATTTAATGGCACATTCGTAAATAAACTATTTATGTCAAAACTTACCAAAGTATGATTTGAATTAAATTCAATATTTGATAATTTATTTAAAAAATGTTGTGTACTTTTTATGAATGTGTCATTTTTATTTGTAAATGGTTTTAAAATATTTAATAAAAAATAAAAAAAGAAAAATCAAAGAAGCGGCTCTAATTATGCTAAATGAGGCCAAATGAGAATTTTACTGTCATCATGTCATGTGTTTGTCTTTTTAAAGACGAATTACATGCTATGATTTTTTTCTGACGGATATTCTCAAGTTAAAGTTGATTTCATGTAATCGAATGAACTATCTTATAAGTAAAGTCGTCCCAGGAGCGCAACTCAACAATATTGGCAATATCATTTTAAAGTCGTCTACTTTAAAATGCATAATGTATGTCTGAATTGTCAATATAAATGAGTCAGATAAAATTAAATTATTAGAAGAATTTTTCACTATGTAACAAAAAACAAAATTTGTTTAATTTACTGTTTGTCTTTTGAGAACGATTTCCGAAGTGGAAATTGAAACGTCAATAAACGTATTTTTATCTTTAATTGTGGCTTATTCCCAGTTTAATAGTAATTAAAATTAAGAAGGAATTTTTGTATTTTAGTTTTAATTCACTTTATTTTTGTCGATTTTTTGTGGCATCTAACAAACTGATCTGCTAATAAGTCAATCCATTGATAAGGGTCTTGAAGCCATGAATATTTCTTCCTATCAATTTCTTTCTTTATCTCGAACTTTTTGTTCCGTATTAACTGCAGTATGCAGCACCTGCTACCTTTCAATTAATTCCTCAAATATTGAAACTTTTTCTTTTTAATCATTTTTGTTTAGTCACCTTTACTTTGTCCTATTCTCTTTAATGTTTTAAACCAATTTTTAACATTTAGATTTTTAAGAAAATCAAAATACTGATTAACTCTTTTATGTGAACTCGCGGTCATTTCTCTTATCAATATATTTTTGACGAGTTGTTTTCACTCAATAATTAAATCCTCATGCTAAAATATGTGAAATTTTGTATTAAAGTAGATAATAATTTCCAATGAAAAGAGTTTTTCCAGTGTACTTCGAACATTTGTTGATGTTTCCATGTTTGTTGAGGTCGAGTTACGTCGTATGTAAACATCGGGAATTCAAAATCTAGCGAAGCGACTGCAAATTATCTGCCTTGCTGCACCTCATTCCTCACCCTTCACTTTGTACCCACGCCGCCGAGAACCAACTACCTCTGTACACCCGTCCGCGAATGCCCTTTGGCCAAGCTTCTACCAAAATATTTACACACAGGGATATTTGTTTGTTGCTCCACGAGAGTGGAAACATCTCCTTTTGCTTTTTGGGCATCCGAAGCAACCGCTAGAACTTTGTTAAATGTTATATGCCACGAAACTTGAGTTTAAAGTTTAATATGAATTTAAAACGTTGAGAAAAAAAGAAAGAAAAATATTTTCGAACAATTTCATTCAACATCATTTATTCATATTTTATCGGCCTTACTCCTGTTATTTTTCCTTAGAGTTTTTATCCCTGGACTACTTTTACAGCTAAAGCAGCTCTAGCTTTCTAATACAAAGAAAGCTGTGTCATATATCTTATTGAACGCTGTTATTAAGTCGAGTCGTTTTACTTTCGTTGTCTACAATCAATTTAAGTATTTCAACATTGATATTATCTAGACCGGTGGCTTTTCAGTTCTGAGCTTTTACTGGATAGATAACTTGTTCTTTTACATTTAGTTTTTTTTCTACTGATAATCTTATATTAAGTTTGTTTGCTGTGGTATTGAAGGTGTGGAGCTGCCTTTGTAGGTCATCTTTGTTATCAGCAATTAGTACTGCATCATCGGCATAGCATAGTATCCTGATTTTATTCGCTCCCATGTGGTATCCGTGTACTTTTCTTACTTCGTGAATTATTTGATTCATCACCATATTGAATAACAATGGGCTGAGCGAGTCTCCTTGTCGGATTCCTCCTTTTAGTTCTATACATTCTGTTTCTCCTCTTGGCATTATAACTTTGGTCTTGCTGTTCTTGTTAATTTCATTAATTGTCCTTATTTTCTGATGGTCTATTTGTTCAGCTTGTAAAAAATTTAAGATGTCATTTCGCTTCACCCTGTCAAAAGCACTTTTTAAATCTACAAAGCACATGTATGCTGGTTTTCCATATTCAATAGACTTCTCTATTATTCGTCTAATAATAAAAAATGCGTCTATTGTGCTGCGGTTCTTCCGGAAGCCTTGTTGTTCATCTGCCATTTTCGTTTTTTCCTCGATTTTATCTTTTATGACTGCCGTTAACAATTTTAATGTACTATTCATCAGACTAATGCCTCTATAATTTTCAGGATTTGCCGAGTCTCCGTTTTTAAGTACCGGTAGCAGGAGACTTTCCTTCCATTCCGCTGGTACTACTCCGGTATTTATTATATCGACGAATAATTTTAGGAGCCATTTGCCTAGTGTTCCTCCTCCATATTTTAGCAGTTAATTGTTTATCTTATCAGAACCAGGTGTTTTTCTGTTTTTTAATTTTTTATTCGTTCTTGTAGCTCTTCTTCTGATATTAGTACTCTATCGTGAGTTTTGTTAATGATTCTTTATCTGTTATCTTCTTCTCGTTCTCCATATAATTTCGTGAAATGCTCAGTCCATTATTCCCCCGTAATGTTATCTATGAGTACAAATTCATTCATTTCTGTTTTTTTCCACACCTTTTTCTTGGATCCATGCAGGTCGTATTCCATATCTTTGGTAAATTTCTCCCAGTATTCTCACGTAGTCTTCCCGTGCCTTCGGTGTCTTCAATCCTTTATATGTTAGGAAAGCTTGTTTCTTTTCATTTGCTAGTGCTTCCACCCTTTTGTCGTACCATGGAGTTTTGTATTCCCGTTTATTTCTGTTAACTTTAATTTTACCTAAAGCTATTTCCGCTGCTTGTAGGATAAATTTTTTAATAATTTTTCAGGTTTCTCCTATATTCTTTTTAGTCTCTAGGTTATAGCTGTTTAGCTTTTCTGTTAGTCTGTTTCTATACAAGTTTTGTGTCCCTTCTTCTTCTAAGCTTTCTATGTTAAATATGTTTTTTTTTTCTATTTGTCTTCTATACCTATATATCGTTATTATTATTTCTTAATATTGTTTCTTGTCTCTTTCTGTGTCTACCTGTCATTTGTTTTACTTTTTTATGGACATTAAAGGTGTCGTATCATTCCCGAAGTTGTTTAACTTCTAGACATTTGGTTGACATCCAATTTTCTTTAGTTTTTTCTTTATTGATTTTACTTGTTTTTAAATGTAGTTTCATACAGTGCACTTGCATATTATTTGTTTATGGTATTATACATATCCAAAGGGAAAGCGAGTTTTAGATTGAAGATATATTTATCTTATGCTTAGAAGGCATTCTAGTCATTTTCATTGACATCCAGTTTTCTTTAGCTTCTCTGCATATTTTTCTAATGATTTTATTGACTCTTTTGAATGGGTTTGTTTAATGTTTTCGTGTTTTATCAATGATTCCTTGCATTATCTATTCTTGTTTTCTGTTGTTTTTCTTGAACCCAATGTCGTCTTCTTGTATCTTTTAAAGCCTTTGATTTTAGAGCAGTCCATGTCTCTTCAACGTCTGTCTGTTCCAAGTTCTCTAGCGTTTGTATTTCTTTCTCAACCTTAATACTTATTTTTATATAGTTTTCTTTTCAGGGTTCTTCAGTTGTGAGATGTCTATTTTTCTTGACACTCTTCCTTTTTAACTTTAAGAAACCTCCATTATAACTGGATTGTGATCGCTATAAATGTCAGCCTTGATGCTGCTTTTGCGATATAGCAGATTCTGCTATGATTTCTAGTCAGCTACAGTCCAGCTGTTACAGTTTTCTCGTCGAAGGGTTTTTTTTTTGGAAGAGTGATATCTAGTTGTTTAGATGGCTAAAGGGTTAGATATGGAAAGCCAACAGGATAACAGCATTTACAACCTTTTGCTAATGTTAAGTAGAGTAGATGACAATTACAAAGATGAGTACAAACAAACAAACAAAACGTCAGTATAATAAAATGCTTGTGGATTCACGAAAAATGCAGTATGGGCAAGAAATATATAATGGTCAAAATAAGTCAAAAATTCTATGGAAAATCGTTAAAGAAATCACACAGGTAAATTCTATCGATAATAATGTAGCTATACTAGGAGATACAGTCATGGTAAGTAATAATTTTAATGAATATTTTTTAAATGCTGCTACACATCTTTTAGAAAATATACCAAAAATGGAATTCAGCACCAAAATACAGTTTAACAAAAACTCATTTTTTCTAACGCCAGTAACTATAAATGAAATAATTGAATTAATTAGAAAATTGAAAATAAATTCACTTCAGGTTATGATGGGATACCTACAAATATAATAAAACTGTGTGCATATGAGCTAGCTATACCATTATGTCATATAATAAACAATACCTTCATAAATGGGATATTTCCAGACAACTTAAAAATAGCTGTAGTAAAACCAGTGCATAAAAAAGGTGATACCACTTTACTAGAAAATTATCGTCCGATAAGCCTCTTACCATCATTCTCTAAGGTTTTTGAAACAGTCATGTGTGTCAGGCTTCTCAGTTTTTTCTATAGTGAGGGACTGTTATGCCATGCACAAAATGGGTATCTTAAGGGAAAATCTGTAGAGACTGCTATTTGTGATTTTGCAGCATTTGAAAGCATTTGAAAGCATTTGATACTTTAAATCACAAAATACTAATGGAAAAGCTTTACAGATATGGTATTAGAGGGTCAGGTTATAATTGGATAAAATCATACCTATCAAACAGAAAACAGAAAGTAAAATTTGAGTATGAGGGAAGACATTGCTTCTCTAATGAAGGTCTTATTTCGGTGGGAATTCCTCAGGGAAGTATTATCGGTCCTCTTCTCTTTGTTTTTTATGTAAATGATTTAGCTTTAGACATAACAGATAACAATCAGAATACTCTTATTGTGAAATTTGCCGATGATACTAACATTTTAACTATAGGGTCATCCTTGAATAATTTATTGAATATCGCTAATAATAGATTAGATAAAGCACAGAGATGGCTCAATATGAATAAACTCATACTGAACAGAGAAAAAAACAAATTATATATGTTTTGTCACTAAAACAAATAATAGTACCTTACCAGAAACTGTTTCAATTCAATCGCAAATGGTTACTCTAAACCAAAGCACAAAATTTCTGGGGGTATATATTGACCAAAATTTAGATTTTGGAGTGCATATAAATGAGATCTGTAACAGGTTAGCATCTATCTGCTACTCTTTCAGAATAACAGCAAATTATTTGGACGAAAAATGTAAACGAGTTGTATATTTTTCAAATTTTCATTCTGTAATGCGATTTGGAATAGTTTTCTGGGGGGGGACCGGGTTACGCTGAACAGTTTTTTATATTACAAAAAAGAGCAATCAAAACTCTACTTAACTTGAGATACAGAGATTCATGCAGAGGTAATTTCAAAAAGCTAAACATACTAACAATGGCTGGAACATACATACATGAATGCTTACTTTTCATTTTTAAAAATAGACATAAATTCTTGAAACACATAACAAACCATAATACTAATACACGAAACAATCTCATAAACTATAATATACCAATACATAGACTAACAGCATCTGAGAAAACCACAGAATATGCCTGTATTAAATTCTTTAATAAACTGCCTTACAGCATCAAAATAGAAACTGACATAAATAAATATAGAAAGTCTGTTCAACAATTGCTCATACACCTTGAATCATACAAAGTGGAAGAATACCTTCAAGCTGACCTGTAGGCAGACTAAGGGCTCTTACCTGAATCTAAATGTCACTGTTATTATCATTATGTTTTAATATTACTTTCTGACACCATTCTCTCTATTGACACCATTCTCTCTATTGACAATTTATATTTGTATGCAACTTGTGAATCCTGAGAATAAAGCTTTTTTCTATTCTATTCTATTCTTGGTAAATTTATCAGTTTTCTGCTGTCAGTGGTATGTTGCTGACTTTATGATCCTCCTTTCCTTCTAAACTTCATCATTTGTGGTTACATTACTTCCGCGACCTTGCACATGATAGGACGGTGTTAGGTATTGCTCTACAAACTTTGTAGCATTGTAGGAAAAGACGTTGACTAACGAAAATTAGGTCTGGATTATACTCACATTGCCATCTAGCATTGTTGAAAGAGGCCGAAAGCTTGATATCGTGAATAAGGGTCCAATTTACTTGATTCAGCCCAGTCTAGGACAACTTCTCCATTGTCGTCCTGAAGGTAGCTCCATGTTGTTAGGTAGCTATTGAATTGAAATCTGCAATGATAATAAGATTTTTTTTGTTTTTAGGGATTCTTCATGGCATCCTCAAAGAAAAATGGGCAGTTTTGTAGCTCTGTTGTAAGTATTTCACTGAGCAACGTAGTAAAACCAACTTTGTTGTTGAATGGTATAATTTATTTACGTAAATAAAGGAGATCTTCGATTAGAGAGTTTAAAAAAGCGCGACTAAAGAATTTTCGTTAATTACATGCGAAATTTTAGCTGGTTATAACCATTAAATAAGAGAGTTGGTTATCATTTTTGCAAGGTACATCATACTTTTATGGTTATTTCTTCACCTATTTAAAACATTTACCCCTACTTCAAGTGCGCATTGTATTTCTAGATCTAATCAAAAATTTTATACTATTTATACAGGGTGAGTCACGCTCAACGGGACGGAGCCTACCAGGGAAATGGCTAAAGATATTAAAAATTCCTTTTGTAGGAATACGTAGGTCAGTACCGGCTACAAATTAAAATTTGTGAGATATATACAGGGTGTCCCAATTTGGCGTAATGATATAAACTTATACTTTTTTAAATGGAATAACCTATATTTCACTTTAATTTTGTGTTCTACTGAACAAAATACTGTTACTTTATTCAACATTCCCTATACCTATTTTTGACCGGTTTCGATTTATTTGGGTTTTTCTGAAAATGTACTATTCGCGAAATTAATTAATTACACAAATTCGCATCAATTATAATTAACGCCTTTTTGTCAATTAATTTTCAAGTGTCCATGCTTTACATCAGAATAATTACCAATTGAAATTAATCTACAGAGTGTTCGCAATACGAAGTGTCAATGCTGTATAATAGTTTGTGTAATTACTTTCTTAACTTAAATGGGACACCCTGTATTTTACTTAAATTTTGAATTATAATCAAAAAAATAATATTACTTTATTAAACAATCCCTATACCTATCCTTTATAATTTTCGATTAATTTGGGTTTTTTTGAAAATGCACTATTCTTGAAATTAATTACTTACACTTTATTACATAAAGTTAAACAAAACACACTAGAAAAAAATTAATTTACATTAAATGTTCAAAATGGTGTCCATTTTCTTCAATACATAACCTCACTCTGTGTTCAAAATTTTGTTTTACTCTTCTTAGCATTTCTGGAGTAACTGTTGCAAACGCTTTACGAATACGCGTTTTCATGTCTTCAGCGGTTGTAGGTGGAGTTTGATAAACCAAACTTTTAATATATCCCCAAAAAAAAGTCCATTGATATTAACCCAGGTGATCTAGGGGGCCAATTGACAGGACCACCCCTACCTATCCACTTTCCGGGAAATTTTCTATCTAAATATTCTCTAACGTTACGCGTGTAATGTGCTGGAGCACCGTCTAGCTGCAGAAACATTGTTCTTCTAATATTTAAAGGGATATTTTGCAAAAGTATCTAAAAGTCTCTTCATAGAAATCTTAAAAACTTTTGTCCATTTAAATGGCCATTAAAAAAATACGGTCCTATCACATGTTCTCCTATTATTTCCACCATATACATTAAGGGACCATCAGTTTTGTCGATCAGTACATCTATATTCATGTTGATTTTCCGTATTATAATAGTGAAAGTTATGTCGGTTCACGAGTCCATTATTATGGAAAGTAGATTCATCAGTGAACAAAATTTTATCAAAAAAATGTCTCCCGTTTTGTCTAGAAACCATAAACAAAATTCTAACCTACGTTCAAAATCAGTTCCATACAAATGCTGATGCATTTGAATATGGTATGGGTGATATTGATATTTTTTAAGAATTCTGCATATACTAGTTTGGCTTACTTCAATCTCCCTGGCCATCATCTTTGTACTTGTATTTGGATTTTCAATAACTGATTGAATAACTTCTAATTCGGTATTTTCATCTTCAGTTATCGGATTTATTAATTTTCGTTTAGTATAAATAACACTGCCAGTGTCACGAAACCTTGTTAAGACTCTGTCAAATACTTTCTTTACGAGGATGACGTTTTAAGGAAAATCTCTCAGCATAGACTCTTGATGCTAACAAACTGTTTTGATTACATTCACCCAGTATTAAAATCATATTTACTCGGTCTTCAATTGAATAATCTGCCATTTCTATTTAATTGAAAGCAATACAGTTAATAGTTTGACAATTAGTTTGACAGCTAGGTACCTTTTGTTTTTTCATGGCATTCTTTATAATAACGAGCTTTGTAATTAATGACAATTTAATGTTCCAGGTAACATAATGCAAATAGATTTGAAGATACTAGATATTAATATAAAATTTTATAATAGTTTGATTATAATAATTGTTACAACATTCAAATACAGGGTTTTTGTTTAAGTTAGAGTAGAACTTTATGTAATAAAGTGATAAAAATTAATTAATTTCAAGAATATATAGTGCATTTTCAAAAAAACGCAAATAAATCGAAAATTCTCAAAGATAGGTATAGGGATTGTTTAATAAAGTAATATTATTTTTTAATTAGAATTCAAAATTAAAGTAAAATACAGGGTGTCCCATTTAAGTTAAGAAAGTAATTATACAAAATATGGTACAGCATTGACACTTCAGATTGCGAACACTCTGTAGATTAGTTTCGAATGGTAATTATTCTGATGTAAAGCATGGACATTGACAATTAACTGACAAAAAGGCGTTAATTAAAATTCATGCGATATTGTGTAATTAATTAATTTCGCGAATAGTACATTTTCAGAAAAACCCAAATAAAATCGAAACCGGTCAAAAATAGGTATAGGGAATGTTAAATAAAGTAACATTATTTTGTTCAGTAGAATTCAAAATTAAAGTGAAATATATGTTGTTCCATTTAAAAAAGTATAAGTTTATATCATTACGCCAAATTAGGACACCCTGTATATATCTCACAAATTTTAATTTGTAGCCGGTACTAACCTACGTATTCCTGCAAAAGAAATTTTTAATATCTTTAGCCGTTTCCCCGGTAGGCTCCGTCCCGTTGAGCGTGACTCACCCTGTATATCTGTATTTGTAGAAATTTACGTATATCTTACCATAAATCTCCCACACAATATTCCTGTTTTGTTTCTCAATTTTCTATAAAAGACAAATCCACCCTCAGTAGGAGTGCAACTGCCTTCTTTGCAGCTATATATTATTTTTTAGATACAAGTATGCTACAGAGTAAGCAACGACAGACCAACTCCGCTAACCACTTGACTTAATAAGTCTTTGATTTATATAAGAAGAGAGGCTGCTTATGACAGAATTACTTTATTGCGCCACTTCCTCAAGCTTCCGCATATTTCATTATGGCCGGGTAGGCCGACGATAAAGAACTTCGTCGACAAAAAGATGCGTCTAACTTTTTTATTTGTATTATATACTTTAACAAAGAAAAAGGAAATATTCTTCTAATGTGACTATTCGTGCTTTGGAAATGTTAGAAAGAAAAAAGTTAAGGAATCACAATTTGAAGTTTGTAATTAAAGACCCCGGTGCAAAAACCGGATACGTGCAGTTCTTATAGTTATAAGAAAAATGAAAACAGGTCTAAGTCACGTAGTTTTATAAAATTTCTTCTTCTTGATGTGCCCATACGTTGCTACTATTGGCGATCATCATGGCAATCTTTAACATATCTGCAGCAGCGTGGGAAAGCTCACATACATATGTTGTATTGAACCAGATTCTGAGGTTCTTTAACCAAGATATTCTTCTTCTTCCTGGACCTCGTTTTCCAAATATTTTTCTTTGCAGGATGGCTTGAAGGGGAGCATATCTGAGTTCATTTCGCATAATATCTCCGAATAATTGTAACTTTCGAGATTTGATGGAGGTCAGCAACTTTCGGTTCTTATTCATTCTTCTGAGCATCTCCTCATTTGTTACTCGGTCAGTCCACGGGATTTTAAGTATTCTCCGATATAGCCACATCTCAAATGCTTCCAGTTTTTTGCACATATTTTCGTTCAAGGTCCACGATTCAACACCATAAAAAAGGACATAGAAGACGAAGCATCGCAGCATTCTTACTTTTCGAGCATTCGATTGAAGGTGGATCTAGCTTTTTTCGATGCCTGCTTCAATCTCCTGTTTGTTGGTTCATTCTTCATTTGTTATGGTACCGAAGTAGTTGTAGTGCGTCACTCTTTCTACAAAGTTCATTAGAACTTTTAGTTAATTACTATTTAACTGGGAATAAGCCACAATTAAAGATAAAAATACGTTTATTGACGTTTCAATTTCCACTTCGAAAATCGTTCTCAAAATACAAACAGTAAATTAAACAAATTGTGTTTTTTGTTACATAGTGAAAAATTCTTCTAATAATTTATTTTTTTTAATTATTAAAAAAAAACATTTAAAAACAAAAAATTTAATTTTATCTGACTTTTATCCGCATTATGCATTTCAAAGTAGACGACATTAAAATGATATTGCCAATATTGTTGAGGTGCGCTCCTGGGACGACTTTACTTATAAGATAGTTCATTCGATTACATGAAATCAACTTTAACTTGAGAATATCCGTCAGAAAAAATCATAGCATATAATTCGTCTTTAAAAAGACAAACACATGACATGATGACAGTAAAATTCACCTGTTAGTGATTCCATAGTAAATTATAAGGGAAAAACCAGGAAAAAAACCTCATACTACTATCCCGACATGGTAAGTATTTGTTCGTGCATTTAATTTACCTTTAATAAACACCAAAATTCTAATTTTATATGTTTCGTTATTTAAAAAACATAAATGATGTATCCTCTATATGTTACTGACTTACTAATACTGGTATTTTCTTATTAACAACTTCCTCTTTCAATATTGGTAACCAGATCCTACTACATTCTGCCGAGGAATTTGCGACACAATTGGCCTCATTTACCATAATTAAAGCCGCTTCTTTGATTTTTCTTTTTTTACCATCCGTCTCTTTTAGGACTACATTTGAATTATTCCATTGAACCCTATGTTCATTATCCCATGCGTGTTTACATATTTGAGATCTATCAAATTCTCTATTTTTAATATAAGACTGACATTCAATGGCCTCACATTCATGTTCACTTATTCTAACATTTAATGGCCTTGATAATTCACCTAAATAAAACTGATCGCATTCACAAGGTATTTTATAAATGCAATTCTTTGTCCTTTCTTGTTTATTGTTAGGTTTGGTTTTGGACAAAATAGATCTCAAAGTGTTTGTTGCCTTGAATGTTGTTGAAATGTTGAATTTATTGCCTATCCTTTTAAGTTTTTCTGATAATCATTTTATGTACGGTATTGTTATTTTCCTCGTATTATTCCTTGTGTATGCTGTAGGATCTCGTTCTAAAATGTTCTGTTCTATTCGATCGATTGTTGAAAATTCCTTATTTATAAACGATAAAGGATAATCATTTTTTAATAAAACAGATGTTAACAAATTTTTCTCCTCCAAGAACGAATTTTCGTTAGAACAAGTAATTTTGGCTCTATCGTATAAGGATTTAATTATTCCCTTTTTTACATTAATATTGTGATTTGATTTGAAATTTAAATATCTATTGGTGTGTGTTGATTTTCTATACACCTGAGTCTCATATCCAGTATCGTTCTTAGATATTAAAACATCCAGGAAAGGTAGCGTGTTATTATATTCCTTTTCCATGGTAAATGTTATTGTCTGTTCTTTATCGTTTATATCATTTAGGAATGTGTCCAACAAGTCATCATGTCATGTGTTTGTCTTTTTAAAGACGAATTATATGCTATTTTTTTTTCTGACGGATATTCTCAAGTTAAAGTTGATTTCATGTAATCGAATGAACTATCTTATAAGTAAAGTCGTCCCAGGAGCGCAACTCAACAATATTGGCAATATCATTTTAAAGTCGTCTACTTTAAAATGCATAATGTATGTCTGAATTGTCAATATAAATGAGTCAGATAAAATTAAATTATTAGAAGAATTTTTCACTATGTAACAAAAAACAAAATTTGTTTAATTTACTGTTTGTATTTTGAGAACGATTTTCGAAGTGGAAAATGAAACGTCAATAAACGTATTTTTATCTTTAATTGTGGCTTATTCCTAGTTAAATAGTAATTAATGTAAAATACCACAAGAAAATAGCATCAGAACAATATTAAGAACTTTTAGGTCTTCTAAGTTGTCCGCAAATACTATGGTCTCATCTGCATATCTGATGTTGTTTAGCTGGTAACCATTTAGTAGAATACCTTTTTCAGTTTCGTGCAAAGCTTCGATTAATATTCTTTCGGCCGTGTATGTTAATATAGGTCTAATTGCTGCTTTATAGATTCTTGTTTTTGTGTCTTGTCTTAGTTGTTTGTTGTTCCAGATTGTGTCATTAAGAGAAACCGCCGCTTTACTTTCTTTTAAGCTTTGTTGTCGTACTTCTTCTTCAGCATCTTCGTAACTAGTTCCATCTATTTCTATAGTTCTAAATCTTGCTTCCTGTTTATTATTTTTCCATCAATTTAGATTTTACATCTTAGTGGGTATTTAGATGTCATACATTTGGTTTTTTTCTGCTGATGTTATCATATTGTATTTCTTGGCCGTTGTATTAAATATGTAATCTTTGGAGTTCGTTTTCTGTCTCGGAGATTAATGCGGCGTCGTCTGCATAACATAATATTTGGATTTCCTTGTTCCCCATTCTGTAACCATGACCTTTTTTTCCAGTTTTTTTTAATGTTATGATTTCTACAAATTATTAAATTATAAAAATAAAATTAATTAACTAATTAATTTTGGTTCAAAGAAAATCATTATTTTAAAATATAAATTATCAAAAATAAGTTTGATATTGCTGGATTGTTCGATATGGATATACATGATTGTCTCAGCAGTTTTTAAGGAGGTCTATTACGTAGAAGTTTTAAGAGCTTCCTTGTTGTATATCGTTGATAATTCACATTGGCATTTATGAAAGCACATAATAAAAGCATTTTCATTTTGTAACAAAACAGCGAAATTTTCTCGTTTTAAAAAAGCTAACCAGAAATAATGGAAACATCTGAATGGCGGATTAAGTTGATTCGTCTTCGAAGGCATCCGTTCGTTAAAAATTTTCATTTTTGAAGGCGTGAGCGACTTCAATAAAGAATATTCTCGAATTGTGAAGTTACTGGTGTATTTCCTAACTCGTATTGTTTATTTGGCATTCTGCGAACGCGGCCACCTAATCCCGGTTCTTTAGAAAATAATCTGAGGCATTTTCGCGCGCTTTCCTTGTCCCAATTTACATTTTCATAGCTTATCCAGATTTTCTACCTGTTTGTGAATTAGTTATAGCCAGAGTTTTTTACTTTGGACGAGAACTGAAGACGGGACTTTAAAATCATGATTAGAGGATACGGGGAGTTCTTTATTAAAATACTACACATATATATATATATATATATATATATATATATATATATATATATATATATATATATATATATATATATATATATTATTGTGATATTTAAAGTCTTGGTGCGCCAAGCAATTAATTAGCTAATTAATTAATTAATTAAAATTATTTAAATGATATGATTATGACTCTATCACACTTTTTAATTCTCTTATCTCAGGGTTATATTCGTGTTTCAATATCTATGCTTCACATGTGAAAGGTAAGGTCCAAAGAATACCGGAATAATAAAAAACACATATGATATAACACTATATATTGAAATAAAAAATAATGAAATAAAATTCACACTCAAATGTTTTCAATAAACAATATTTCATATAATGATTCTTAAAATTTTGTTCTACGTACGTGAGCCTTCAAAAGTACAAACAATATTAGTTAAAATCTCAAAATCTTAATTATTATTCTAAACCTCCTAATCAAAATTTATATCTTTTCTAAAGTAATTGTAAAAATTGTGTTATCAATACAAGAAAAAATTGCAGAAAAACAAAACGATCTCTCTCTGATGATGAGTGGTCCAAATCCCTGTTCGTGGTAGCCTATATTATCTATTCGTAGCAGCTCCCTAGGTAATCAGCAATCTTACAAACAAATTGTTGCAAGTATATCGTCCTTAATGATCTCCTTCAAAAGCACGAATCATTTAAATTATGATAGCCTTTCTCCTCTCGATAAACTGAATCTCTCGTTGGCCCGAGTGAAAAATGACTCTTGGAATATCTTCTCTTTACGATAAACTGAATCTCTCGTTGGCCTGAACAGTGACTCTTGGAATATAAGTAGAAAAATATGACTTAAAAAAAAAAAATACAATATTTTGCTGCTTCAGCTTCTGTCAGATACACTAACTTCACAAAAAACTCACTAAGATTCAACAGTACTGCTTGCTACCTCCCTGGAACCACCAGAGAACAATCGCTGTTCGTCTTACACACTTGGAAAACCAACTGACTATCTTTTCTTTCTTCCAAAAAAAACTAACGTCTCATTCTCCAACCAATCATCCCACCTTTTTCAATTTCATCCAATCAAAACGCGTCATCCATCCTTATTTCTTCATTTCGATAACAAACAAATTTTTACCTATAATTATAAAATTTCCTAAAACTTATTTACAAATAATATTTTTCTGCAATTCTTAAAAACTAATAAAAACCTATCTTTCTAAAATCTATTCTATTGTCCTAATCAACTGCACTAATGTATTTGGAAAACCCGGTTAAATTGTCTTTTATTTCACTTAAGCTTATTCACGTCATACAAATATATTTTAACAAAGAAAATAATTTATGCATATCTTACGTCTTGTTAAATACAGGTAATCCAAAATTAAAAGACTTTCATTCTTCGAAATGTTTGTAGTTTATTGTTTGACTTATCTGAATTATTTTAATGTTTTTGAACTTTGAAATATTTTAAGCAAACCAATATTTTTCTCGATTTTACATATCATAACAATATAAACTCTAAAAATAACTCTAAAATATTGAGGAAATCTGCAAGAAACACTTTAATGAGTATCAATTGTTTCGCCGAACGTTTTCTCCAAAGAGAATTAATTTGACATCTTCAGGGCTGAAAGAGAAGAAATTATAATTACAGTAAATCCTACTTTAATTGAAACCTTTGTAAACAAAACATCGTTTAACCGAAACCGCTGACAGTTTCAATAATTTCGTCAATAAAAAGTAAATTTTTATCGCAAAATGTAAACAATTTCATTAATTTCACTCACCGATTGATGCCGACGTGTGTTGGGAAAGCAAAAAAACTAAGAGCTCTAAAAGATATTCGAGAAAAAGTACGTCGACCACTTTATTTTCAGAATGATTCAAAAATGAATTCATTCCAAGTGTAAAATCCTTTTTAAAATAAAAAAAACCCCTCCCATCAAAGCATTGTTGCTTGTTGACAATGCACCAACTCGCCCTAAAAATCTACACAATAGTGATAATTGTCAGATTTTTGCCACCGAATGTGACGAGCTTGGTTCAGCTGTTAGACATGTTGTTTATCGGTGTGCTGAGTTCCGGACCAAGATCAACTCTTTAACTTTGGAAAAATGCTGGAACTAACTTTTTAATTGAATTTTTATTGACGATTCTGACGATTGAAGAAAATGGTAATGAAACGACAGAAGAAATTAAACCTTTACTAAAAAATTTTCCGGAATTCAGCCTCAGAAAGTGAATTTATCGACCAGGACATCATTGATATGGTTCTTTGTCCAGACAACCTGAGCGTATCAGACGACGAAGATGACGACCCAACAGACAACAGGCAGCATGAGACCGACGACGAGATTTTCAATGACTTGAGGATAAGAATTTTATACAGTAGGCCTAATTAGTTAGGGACATGACTAGGTTCTTAATTTTTGTTGTCCGTGTATAAAGTTTTGTCCTTTTCAGATTGCTTTATGTTTCGTGGAACGATGGAATGAGAAAAACTCACGACGTTCCGCAAATAAACGATGGAGATATATAGCTGCAAAACATCATTGTCAAACGATAACGTAAAAGAAAATAGAAGATTTCTTTAAAAAAGCATGTTAAACTTGTTCATTTTCCTTAATTTTATTACTTTATTCTGTATTTACTTATTAGAAAACATTACAAAATCACCTCATAGTATTTTTTAATACTAATACTTTAACCAAGAATACTATAAAAAACAATGTTATTTTTAACCAAAATTCTTGTTATCCGAAACGGTTTCCCCCCCAATTATTTCGGTTAACGGAGGTTTTACTGTAGCTACCATATATTATTTATTAAAAACACTTGTGATCTTACCGCAACTTAGAATTGTAGAGTTAGAATGTCAAAAAAACTTATACACTTACACTTAACTAAACTTATACTTAATATTCTAACTCTACAATTATTATAAGTTACGGTAAGATCTTCAGCACTGAAGAAGCCAAATTAATTCTCTTTGGTGAAAACGTTCGGTGAAACAATTGATACTCATTACAGTCTTTCTTGCAGATTTCCCCAATATATAAATTCTCTTTTTATCGTTAATTATAATAAGTGGCTTCAAAGTATTCTTTAAGCAGTTGCCTTTAAGGAAAGGATGGATAATAGCAAATAAAATAAACCAAATAATTTTGTAATACTAAACTATTAAATAATTTATTAAAACAGATTAAAAAAATTATTAAAGTCAGACAATTTTACAATTAATCAAAATCAAGTATCACATACGCTAATTCGCATACTTAAAATTACAAATTCATTAAATTTCTTATACAAATGATCAATAATTGTTTGGACTTAAGATTCAAATAAAAGATCTTTTTTCTGTGTTTACTTTTTTAAATTAAATAAAAGCAAAGACTTTTCTTTTAAGAAATATTACTTCATTCAATTTTTTTATATTAATTTTGTTTCCAAGTTTCTAGAGACAATACAGATAATACTCTTTCGGTTATTGTATACTTATCCCTGACCACAAAACTTTTTAAGTTTTTGTCCAATTTCTATTGTCAGATCCTTTTTCCACAATAACTTTTTCTTCTCTGTTATATTGTTACCTTTCCTACATTTTACTTTGTTTTCTTGCGACCAACATGTTTACCAGCAACCAACAACAATCTTTTTTATAAAAAAAACCAAGACAATCCTGTTAGTGCGATAAATGTTTTCCCGAGTTGCTGTATTAAATAATTGTAAAATAATTTGATTCAATTTTCAAATAAACTTAAGTCGTAAAATCAGTCTTATGCATTTTCTGTATAGTTTTTGATATGTTCCTATATACTTGTCTCATTGCATTTCGTTCCATTCCCATTCCGTTCATTGCATTTTTGTACCATCTTGGTATTGATTGGTCTGTAGATGATTTCATAGTTGATCTGATAGTCAAGCTTTCACTCCATAGATTCCAACCGGAAGAGGATTGACCATAGAAAACTCTTCATTCGTTCTCACCCAAACCAACTTGCATACAAACACACACATACACACACACACACACACACTCTCACACAAACACACACATACACTCGCACATATAAACACATACACATACATTTCTTTCATTTCTCTTCTTCTTCTTCACGTGCCATCTCCGCTACGAAGGTTGGCTATCATCATGGCAATTTTGACCCTGGAGGCTGCCGCTCTGAACAATTGTATGGAAGTGCAAGCAAATCACTCCCTGAGGTTTCTCAACCATGACATTCTTCTCCTACCTATGCTGCGCCTACCTTCAATCTTTCCTTGCATAATTAGTTGTAACAGTTGATATTTATTCCCACGTGTAATATGTCCCAGGTATTGTAGTTTCCTCATTTTAACACTCAATACGACCTCCTTTTGTTTGTTCATCCTGTCTAATACAACTTGGTTAGTTATCTTATCCTTCCAGGAGATTTTTAACATTCTTCGGTACGCCCACATCTCAAATGCCTCCAGCTTACCCATACATTGCTTATTTAGTGTCCACGCATCCACCCCATATAACAGGACCGAGAAAACATAACATTTAAGCATTCGTATTTTCAGCTTTAGGCTTAGGTTTCATTTCTCTATTAGTAATTAAATCAACGTCATTCCAAGAGTATTTTATGCTTATCATACGGTTTTATATGCTTTTTGAACGTCAAATAACATGAGATGAGATTCCTTCATTGTTTTGTCACATTACATTGTTTCTTTAACTTTTGTAACAAATATTAGAATTTAATAGAAACATATTTATGTCTTTCTTAAATATCAATTTTTATGCCCCGTTTAGCATCCTTCATATTTTCTTATTTACCTACAAATCTTCCCTTTAGGTATAATAAATCAACAACTCCATAAAAAAATATATATCCATTAAAATTTAACCTCTTAGTAGCATACCAAATGTGACAGGCATTCAAGAAACAAGCAGATCCAGGCCGAACCATCTCGGATATAAATACCACGGTAGAAGATTGTCATTTTTTGTTCGGCGTCGTGAATTAAATAATCCAATTATTTTGATGAGTCGAATATAAGAAAAATTTATGTGACTCGGTTGGTCATCTCGAATTGGACAGAAGTATGGGCGTTTAGTCAATGTTACGCACGACAGTCTATATACAGGGTGGTCGGTTTACTGATCGACGAGTTTCTGTAAAAATTAGATGTAAATTCTTGAATTTAATGAAATATTCTGGATCAAGAATATTTGCGATTAGTCAGGAATAATAATATTCGTAAGAAAATCCTGAAATGTTACGTGTGGTCGATCCTATTGTATGGTTGTGAGACATGGACGTTAAAAACCACAATGCTAAACAAGTTAGAAACATTCGAAATGTGGTGCTATAGACGGTTTGGATGTTAACCGTCCTCTTTACGTCTGTTTTATAGACTACAATAAAGCGTTTTGATAAAGTAAAACATGATCGACTCCTGGAAATTCTAAAAAATAAAAACCTAGATGAAAGAGATTTAAGGCTAATAACACACCTCTATTACAATCAGCGAGCAATAGTAAGAATCGAAAAAGAAACATCTGAAGAAATGGAAATAAAGAGAGGAGTCAGGCAAGGCTGCATTCTATCACCTCTATTATTTAACGCCTATTCTGAAGAGGTAATTCGAGAAACTCTGGAAGATGAAACAGTCGGCATAAGAGTAAATGGAGTCTTAATTAACAACATCAGATATGCAGATGATACAGTAATAATAGCCGATAGTTTACAGAATGGGCGGCTGATATAAAACTCACCAACCCGTCTAGCCAGCGTGGTGTTTCAAGGCTAATCATCCTTCCAAATACAGAAATGGCGAATACTAAAACGAAACGGAACGGTCCCCAGGTGGGTGGAGTATGTTATGCCAAATCCCACACCCAGAAAAGGGTCTGCCTCGTGGAATATGGGGGAGGCAAGAATTCGCTTAGTACACACAGAATGCACATCGGAACATATAATATCAGAACGATGAGGACAGAAGATAACCTAGAAGAGTTGCAAGAAGAACTTAAGAGTCAGGCAAGGCTGCATTCTATCACCTCTATTATTTAACGCCTATTCTGAAGAGGTAATTCGAGAAACTCTGGAAGATGAAACAGTCGGCATAAGAGTAAATGGAGTCTTAATTAACAACATCAGATATGCAGATGATACAGTAATAATAGCCGATAGTTTACAGAATGGGCGGCTGATATAAAACTCACCAACCCGTCTAGCCAGCGTGGTGTTTCAAGGCTAATCATCCTTCCAAATACAGAAATGGCGAATACTAAAACGAAACGGAACGGTCCCCAGGTGGGTGGAGTATGTTATGCACAATGATGATGGTGATGCAAATCCCACACCCAGAAAAGGGTCTGCCTCGTGGAATATGGGGGAGGCAAGAATTCGCTTAGTACACACAGAATGCACATCGGAACATATAATATCAGAACGATGAGGACAGAAGATAACCTAGAAGAGTTGCAAGAAGAACTTAAGACCATCAAATGGGACATAGTAGGCCTATGCGAGACAAGGCTTAAAGGCGAAGAATCGACTCTACTAAAATCAGGGCACACTTTGTACCAATACAATTCAGGAAATAACCAAGGTATAGGAGGCGTAGGCTTTTTAGTACATAAGAGAATTGAAAACATGGTAACCAAATTCCAAGCAATTTCTAATAGAGTTATCTATATGGTAATAAAACTAAATCGTAGATACAGCATTCAAATAATCCACTGTTATGCACCAACTTCTTCTGCAGATGACGAAGAGGTAGAACAACTTTATGAAGACATTACAAGAGCCAGAAACCTAGAGAAAACATATTACGTAATAATTACGGGAGATTTCAACGCTAAAATAGGAAAGAACGAAAATAACAACGACAACGAATATATTGGAAATTTTGGACTGGGAAGTAGAAATCATAGGGGAGATATGCTCGTAAATTTCCTCAGCAAAGAAAAACTATTCTGCTTAAATACCTTCTACAAGAAAAAGATGCAGAGAAAATGGACGTGGTTAAGCCCAGATGGCAAAGTAAAAAATGAAATTGACTTTATACTCTCTAACTTCAAAAACATTGCTAAAGATCTTACTGTACTAAATTCTTTCAACACTGGTAGTGATCATCGATTAGTTAGGACGCGAATAGAAATAAATACGAAATTAGATAGAAGAAAATTATTAACACAGGATAAATTGCCAAACATAGAAGCACTCGAAATGAATCAAGAGGAATATCAAAGTGAACTAAAAAAGAAACTAGGGCCTCTACCAGTATTCAACACGAAAGATATAAATGAAATAACACAAAAATTAACGAACGACATAACATCAACTGCAAAAAAGATCTGTGATAAAAATAAAAATCCCAGAAAAACGAAACTGAAACAAACAACACTTAATTTAATGGAAGAAAGAAGAAGAACATCGAAAGAATTACCAGAGTATAAAGCTATCAACAATAAAGTTAAAAAGAGCATAAGGTCAGACTTGCGGGCTTATAAAACAAAACAAATATTGCAAACCATCGAAAACAATAGAAACATGAGAGTATTGAAATCAAATTTAACTAAAGGAAAATCAAATATAACTAAAATCAAAAATCAACAGGGGAATACGGTGACCGAAAAAACTCAAATAATCAAGGAAATACAAACGTTCTATAAGAATCTTTATACATCTACTATACAGAACCCCGAACCAGACCACAGAACAATTCTAAACGTCGGCTCAGAAACCCTCCCTAAAATAACCTCTTCGGAAATTAGACATGCCTTACAGCAAATGAAAAACAAAAAAGCTCCCGGCGAGGATCGTATAACGTCTGAAATGTTAAAAATGGGCGGCAACATCGTTGTAGAAGTTGTGGAAGTCTTACTGAATAAGTGTCTAACAGAAAAAAGAATACCCAGCCTATGGGAAAACGCCGAAATAATACTTTTACACAAGAAAGGAGACACTACTAATATTGAAAACTACAGACCTATTAGTTTGTTGTCACACTTATACAAATTGTTAACAAGAATAATAACCAACCGCATAACACAAAAACTTGATTTATATCAACCGGTTGAACAGGCGGGATTTAGAAAAGGGTTTGGCGCTAATGATCACTTACAAACCATCAGAACACTAGTAGAAAAAACCACAGAATATAATGTACCTTTACATATGGCATTTATCGACTTTCACAAGGCTTTCGATAGTATTGAGACTTGGTCCTTTTTGTCAGCCCTGAAGGATGCTCGAATAGACTCACGGTACACTACACTCATTAAAAACATTTATGAACAGGCCACATTCCACATCAAAATCAATGAAGACGAAAAAACTGAAAAAATGCGCCTTGATAAAGGTATTAGACAAGGTGATACTATTTCACCAAAGCTTTTTACCTTAGCATTGGAAAATGTATTCAAACAGCTTGACTGGGAGGAAAAAGGTGTAAACATTGATGGTGTACGTTTGAGTCATTTGAGGTTTGCGGATGACATAGTATTATTTAGTACAGATATCAAGGAACTGGAGCAAATGTTGAAGGAATTAAACCAGCAGTCAAATAAAATAGGTCTCAAAATGAACCTTCAGAAAACAAAAATAATGAGTAATTTACAAACTAATCTTGTTATTGACAACGTCAGTCTTGAAAATGTAGACCACTATATATATCTTGGACATACCATTAAAATCGGCAAAGAAAATCAAATAGCCGAAATAAAAAGACGCATACAACTGTCTTGGGGAGCTTTCGGCAAATTAAGCTTTATTTTGAAGAATAAAGATATACCAATGTGTCTAAAACGTAAAGTTTATGACAAATGTATCTTGCCTGTAACTACATATGGACTGGAGACCATGGCCTTCACAAAGAAAACCTTAGAGCAGCTCAGTACAACCCAAAGAGCAATGGAGAGGGCCATGCTAGGGATTAGTTTGAGAGACAGGATTCGAAATAACGTCATTCGTGAAAGAACAAAAATTACTGATGTCTCAGAACGTATTGCAAGGCTCAAGTGGCAATGGGTCGGACACGTTGCCCGAGATAATCCCGAAAAATGGACACAAAGATTAACAAACTGGAGACCAAGAGAGAACAGGCGAGGAGTAGGCAGACCGCAGAAGAGGTGGACAGACGATATCAAACAAGTCGCGGGCAAGCAGTGGATGAGAATTGCCAAAAGTAGAAATCGATGGAAGCAAATGGAAGAGGCCTATGTCCAGCAGTGGACGAACACAGGCTGAAGAAGAAGAAGAAGAAGAAGTTTACAAGATCTGGAAAGACTCATGAGCAAAATAGTCATGTGTAGTAGGGAGTACGGACTCTCTCTTAATGTCAAAAATACGAAGTTTATGAAAATTTGTAAAAACAACTATAATACTAACGAAATCTTGATAGTAGAGGGCCAGCAGATCGAAAGAGTAAAAAAGTACACCTACCTAGGAACACTTATAACAGAAAATAATGACTACACGGCAGAAATCAAAGTCAGAATCGAAAAAGCACGTTCTAATTTTATAAAAATGAAAAAGGTCCTATGTGGCAAAGATCTAACGTTAGCTCTTAAACTACGCCTAACAAAATGTTACGTATACAGTGTACTATATTATGGAGTGGAATCATGGACGTTAAATCTAGATACCATGAGACGACTTAACGCCTTTGAAATGTGGACCTATAGAAGAATTATGAGGGTTTCCTGGGTAGATAGAGTTACAAACAATGAAATACTGAGAAGAATAGGCAAAGAGAAGGAAATTGAACTTACAATTAAAGAAAGAAAGCTACAGTATTTCGGACATGTGATGCGGGGCGATAAGTATGGCATCCTGCGACTCATAATGCAAAGAAAAATAGATGGCAGAAGAAGCATCGGAAGAAGACGAATTTCATGGCTGAAGAACCTGAAAGAATGGTTTGGATGCAGCTCAAAACAACTATTTAGAGCTACTGCCTCAAAAATTAAGATAGCTATGATGATGGCACCTGAAGAAGAAGAAAAAGACGAATCCTAAAAATATCGTGGGTTTCGCAAACTTCCAATGAAGATGTTCTTCAAATGATCAATTCAGAACGTCTGCTCATAAACACCATAAAGAGGAGAAACAGAATACTTCGGCCATATAATTAAAGGACCTAAATACCATTTTCTTTGCCTTATAATACAAGGAAAAGTGGAAGGAAAGAGATGGATTGGTCGAAAGAAACTTTCATGGCTGCGTAATATTAGACAATGGTGTGGTTCCACAGTAGAAGAATTATTTCGCGCAGCAGCCGACAGAGAAAGGTTTCAGGAAATTGTAAACATAATGACGGCCAACGTCTGAATACGGACACGGCACCCAAAGAAGAAGAAGTCAGGAATACTTGTCAATGTAATTGCCAATGTGGATCTAATATGACATCAAAAGAAGACACTTTTTT
Organism: Diabrotica balteata; assembly: GCA_918026665.1. Classification (NCBI taxonomy): domain Eukaryota; kingdom Metazoa; phylum Arthropoda; class Insecta; order Coleoptera; family Chrysomelidae; genus Diabrotica; species Diabrotica balteata. Next base: position 7,616,955 of record OU898276.1, on the reverse strand, counting down.
AGTGTCATTATTTTCATAGTAGTTTCAAGCTGTTACGGATAGACAAGTTCAGAACTTCAGAACTTTTAGTGAATTTCCCTGTTCTTCTTCTTCCCGTGCTGTCCCCATTAACGGAGGTTGGCGACCACATTTCTAAAAGTATCTTTGTCTTTTGCAACGTGGAATAACTCGTCTACTGTCATGTTTGTCCAGTCTCAAATATTTCGCAGCCATGACTTCCTCTTTCTACCTATTCCCTTTTTGCCATCGACTCTACCCTGCATGATGACTATATTTATCATTCCTTATATTATGTGTGAAAGGTATGCAGTCTTGCATACTTTTATTGTTCTCAACAATTTTTTGTCTCGACTCATCCTTCTCAGCAATTCTTAACATTCTTCGGTACATTCAAAGTTCAAAGACTTCAAGCTTCTTAACTATTTGCGCTTTTAACGTCCATATTTCTACCCCGTACAATAGTTGGAACCAGATGTAACATTCATCAAACCTCAGTCTCAGCGAAGTATTCAGATTTTTGTCACAGAACAATTGCTTGAATTTTAAGAACGCTGCCCTTGCCATTCCTATTCGTACCTTGATCTCTTGGTCTGGATTTAGTTCTGTGTTGATGTAAGCTCCCAGATATTTATATTTTCTCACTCTTTCTATTTGCTGTCCACCAAAAGTTAGTTATTTATTATTTATTGGACTCCTTGATACTATCATAAATTTGGTCTTATCTGTGTTTATGTCAAGTCATATTTGAATGCATTCACTATTTATTGCATCTAATAAAGTTTGTGCACATCGTAGAAAGTGATGGAATCGAAGAAAGCTGGGCGAAAATTAAAGCAAGCATCCTAGATTCAGCAAAAGAAGCTGTAGGAGAAAGGAAAATTCTTAAAAATAAATATTTCCAAAAGCGGAAAACTCCGTGGTTCTGCGCCGAAGTGAAAGAAAAATGCAAAAAAAAAGAAAGCTTACTTAAGATACATGTCCAACAAAACACCACAAGAATACAACAATTACAAAAAAATAAGAAAAGAAACAATAGCACTAGTAAGAAAAATTAAAAACGAACACTGGGAACGCTTCTCAAAAGAAATGGAACACGACTTTTACGGTCTACAAAAGGAAATATGGCGTTTCATAAGAGGCCAAAGATCAGAGATGAAAGACTTAATCGAACCAAAACACATAGATAACGACCCATGGATTGAATACCTAAAGAAGCTTTATAATGATGAACAGCAAATGATGTTAGAACCAGAAACACCAGAAATCATTACAAACGAGGAAGTCGAGATAACCGTACAAGAAGTAAAACAAACTTAGAAAATACTAGAAAAACTGAAGAACAGAAAAGCTGCAGGTAAAGATGGAATTCCAAATGAATTATTGAAATATGGTGGAGAAGCATTAACAGAACAGCTAACATCACTAATTAACAAAATCATCAAACATAATAAAATACCTGAAGAGTGGAAGAAAAGCGAGCTTATCCTACTATACAAAAAAGAAGATAAAAAACAACCTGAAAACTACAGAGGTATCAACTTATTAAACACCACTTTGAAGCTTACAACCAAAATATTGCAAGGCCAAATAAATCAGAGAATTACCTTAGCGGATGAACAGCAGGGTTTTCGCACAGGAAGATCGTGCACAGATGCAGTATTCATCATAAAACAGATTACCGAGAAAGCACTAGAGTATAACAGACCAGCATTCATATGTCTAATAGACCTGAAGAAAGCGTTCGATAAAGTAAAGCTTAAAGATGTAATTCAACTTCTTTACGATAGAGAAATTCCACTAAATGTTATAAAAACAATAGAGAACATTTACCAGAACAACAATATGGAAGTCAGAATAGATAACCAGCTTACAGATCCAATAGATATGGGCAATGGAATAAGACAAGGAGACTCGCTTAGTCCAACGTTATTCAATCTAATCATGGATGAAATCATCAATACTATTAATAAAGGAAGAGGATACAAAATAGGGAACAAAGAAATCAGAATACTCTGCTATGCAGATTATGCGGCCCTAATTGCATCCAATGAAGACGATCTACAAAGACTAACCCATAGATTCAACACAAGGGCAAAGGACTTTAATATGGTGATCTCTACACAGAAAACTAAAACAATTTGTAATCAGTAAAGAACCAATTAGATGTAAACTGGAAATCGACGGTATCAGCATTGAGCAAGTAATGGAGACAAATTACCTAGGAATTACACTGTCTAGCTACGGAGATGTGGAGAAGGAAGTGAAAAATCAAGTACAAAAGGCTAATAAAATAGCAGGTTGTCTTAATAACACGATATGGCGCAATCCCCACATTAATACCGACATGAAATCAAGAATCTACAAAGCAACAATAAGACCAATAATGACATACACTTCAGAGACAAGACCGGATACCTCCAAAACTCAGCAACTACTAGAAACAGCTGATATGCGTTTACTGAGGAGAATTACAGAAAACACACTGAGGGATCGAATGAGGAGTGAAGAGATCAGAAGAAAATGCAATATACCAGAAATAAATGAGTGGACACTGAACAGAAAAAAGGAATGGAACGAACACATAAACAAAATGGAAGAGACCCTGATTAGTCAGAATAGCGAGGGACAAATCACCAAAAGGTAGAAGAAGTATCGGGCGACCACGCAAAAGATGGAGTGATAACCTCCAATAGAGGCATTAATCGACATTGAACAAGCATTTTGCTTATAAAAAAAGAGAAGAAGAAGAAGAAGAATAAAGTTTGTAGTTTTTCTATACTCTTAGCCATAATTACCGTGTCATCTGCAAATCTCATGGTTTTTACGATTTCTCCACCAGTTCTTATTCCTCTTTTCTTTCCCGTAAGGCTTTTCTGAATATGACCTGTGAGTACACGTTGAAAATCGTCGGAGACAAAACGCATCCTTGGCTGACCACTCTCGCAATCGAAATATTATTTGTTTCTATATCGTTCACCTTTACTACTACTTTCTGGTTCCAGTATATATCCTTAATAAATTCAACGTCTTTTTTGTCTAAATTGATGTTTTTTAATTCATCTATTAACTTCATACGCTGCACTCGGTCAAAGGCCTTTCGAAAGCCTATAAAGCATACATAATGCACTCTTGCTATATTCCCGACATTTCTGCAAGAGTACCATCAACGCAAATAATGCTTCTCTTGTACCCATGCCTCCTTTAAAGCCAAGCTGCGTTTGATCTATTTGTTCCTTACATTTCTTATAAATTTTGCTCTTAGAAGATACAAATATTGTGATCGAATTGAGCAGATTTTTACAGGAAATCTTGAAAATAAAAATCTAAACTTTCTTTAAGTATCTGGATCCTGTTTTATTATGGATTTTTGACCCATCAAGATAATAAATAAGTAATTATGACCTTTTTCCCTTTACAGAATTTTAGAAAATATTTAAAATAATAATCTGTGTATCTAAAACTCACTAGTACATTGCACAGATATCTAACACATGTTTTGTGTACATATATTTTACAATAAAGAAGTAACTGAAAAAATATGAAGTTAAATATTCCCAGCGTTCCACTGATCCACACTCTAGTTTTCCCGTGGTGACTACAACACATTAGTCGCCTAAAGAGGACAAGAAAACCTCTTTGATACGCAAATTAATCAACGCTAGCGGCGTCTAAGAAGTAGCTTAAGATCGCCGTATGTGTCGTTGCAGAGGCACCCGAGCACGCTGTGATCCTTACCATTACGTCGGAATCTGTACAAGGCCCTGTTAAACGTCAACTGCAAGAATCAAATGCATTTGTCTGTGTTAGGGCGTGGATGTTTCAGTTTTGTCTCTAGGCTATTCGTTAATGTTTCGATTTGAAGTTGTAATTTATTATTTTCTTGCTTGTGCAAAAAAAAACAAAAGTTTCAGATCAATATATAGTCCGTCTAGAAAAGAAAGCAGAATTATAATTTTACGGTATTTATTTCTATCATTTTAAATATAAAATTTCAACAAATAATTCATCTCATTTACTTATACAACCTCTATTTAAATGTAAACACTAACTAAACGTCCAGGTACACCCGAAACTTGGTTAAGGCCATAATTTTTGGTAATGGTGTTGCAGGCCTGTAAAACTGACCGAATCAAACCTTTTTTACCTCGTGGCGCTGGTCGTTTTACATCATACTTCATCAGTCCCCATATGTTTTCAATGGGGCTAAGATCTGGAGATGCTGCTGGCAATTCGTGTTCTTGCATCCAAGCTTGAGTATAAGCCATCGAGCAAAAAGACAAAAGAGGGAATGTACAGGTAGTGGGGGCCAAAAATATTGTTAGACAGGAAGTGCGATCTTTAGAGGCCACATTAATCAAGGAAAGAGAGTCTCTCTCCTTGTTTGACATCAAATTAAGTTGGGTTATGTTATTGTTTGTCCCTAATGTCACATGAAATATTATTTATATTGAAGTTTTTTAACAATTGTGTCGCATTTTAGACTATTATCGTTAATAATTAATTAAAACTTTCTCGTCTAAGACACATTCTGAAAAATATTATATAGCTACTGTTAATAAGTGTCGAAAAATTTAAATTTGCCGCATTTGCATTTCCGGATATGTTCACCATCAGAGGCCACTTTTTTGGTCTCCTTTACATAAGGATTAGATTTCCTCTTTTGTCTTTTATCTCGATGGTATAAGCACAAGTATGGCATCTTGCATTATCTTGCTGAAAACGTCACTCCTCTGGATATAAAACATAAGCAGTTTCAAGAAGAAAACCATTTAGGATGTCACAATATTTCACACTATCAACACTACTATTAACTATACAGCGAGATGTAACACCACGCTGAGGTATTGCTCCCCAGACCAATATTTTAGTGGAAAATATGGATATTTGAACGGTAACATTTTCTCTTGATAGGACTTTTAGATGATTTGCACCAAGCTGGAAACAACTTTCATCAGATATAAAGACATTATTAAACTTATCTTCTCGGAAATGTTGACAAAAATCTATTCTTCGTAGCCTTTGCAGAGGTGTCTATGTCTCATATCTATGACATTTTTCATCCTCTTTATTGTCTCACACACTGCACTTTTTGCGAGTTCACTCAACTGCACTAATTTTTAACGTTTTGGACGCCCTTTTTATACAAATATTCCACTACTTTTCTTTTTTTTACTTGCGACATCATTTCACAAATCTTAAATCTGTTTACAAACAACAATATTTGACAGATGGTGTTGTCATGCGATTTTGTCCATAACCTACTATCGGCACAATCTACTTGCTGATTAATTACTTTTTCCGCAAATCGCCAGGAAATTTTGACATTCCTGTCAAAATTTCTTGAAGAAAAAGTCAGGACTTCCTTACTGTAAGGAAATGTTATTTCCTTACTGTAAGGAAATGATATTTCCGTACAGTTGTTAGTGTTCTACATAAATGATAGAAAACACATTGCTTATAAGGAATTAATCTATATTTTGAAAACATCAAGTCATTGCTGAATACATTTTTAAGATCAATTTGTTATATTTACAGTAATTTGACAGTTAGTACAATTATTGAACATTGGAGGAACACTCTTAGAACTATGAGAAACATTTTGGACAACATGCAGGGTGAAAGTGTCATTTTGTTGAATATTTTGTACTGTGAAAATTTTATTTGCCACCTCAACCTTATTGTTAAGCGATTCTTCGATATATCCTTCAGCAACGTTTGATGACTTCCATCCGCCATGCCTCTTTAAACTAGTTATGTCGGCACCAGAGTCAACCAATATTGTTGCAGAAGACCGACGAAAGCAGTGACCAGTATATTCTGTCGGATTTACCAAGTTCAAATAAGTAGCAATTATTTTGGGCATTTTTCTAAATTGATGAATTCCTACCACTTGTCTACAACCCTTTCCGCTTTGATATTTAAAGAAAAATCGGTCACTGTTCATATTTTCTCGTCTTAACGAAACATACTTTCGATAAACATTCAAGTAGATCTGATTAATTACAAATGATCTTGATTTGTTGGTTTTCGAATCAGGTATGCTGATTAAAAGCTTAGATTCTAAGTCTTCTATATCGTGTACAGTCATTCGGACTAACTCATCCATTCTACAGGCCCCAGAAATACCAAATATTACAGCCACCTAAAAAATAAATAAAGCTATAATCTAAATAGAAATTAAAACCTTGTAAATTACCTTAATCATTAAATTTTCTTTATCTGGAGCTTCCTGGATAAATTTTTCAATTTCTTCCTTCGTTAAAATCTTAGATTTCTTTGCCCTATAACCTTGAGCTTGCCGTTTCAATAAAGAACGAAGTTTTGAGTATGTAGATATATCTACATTGTGTTTAAGTGCAAGGGTTGACTTCAGCATTGAATAATTGGCCCATAATGTTGAAGATTTCATCTTTAAACAAAGGTCTAGGAAGTATGCCATTACAACATTTTCTGAGAAAGAACTCGTATTTTTACTCATGCGATAATCCATAAAAACGTCTGTATGCATTTTCGTACTTTTCTCTTGATTTCTTTGGCAATAATTCTAATGAAGCAGTATTCACTGCCTCAACCAGCTCTGGAGGAGTCCCAGGAATGGAAATTTCATCATCACTTATCATTTTACTTTCGAGAACACCAGCAATTAAATTTATAAGCGTCAAGTTTGACAATTTAACCTCAATACGTTTCCATAGTAACCCAAGTAATTTTATTAGGAATTTCAAAGCACCATTTATTTGGGAATAAAATTATCGCGTTTTTTTAAATCAATCAATATCTGTCGAATTTTAAACGATTTGCGGAAAAATAGTATGTTTACCACGTAGGAAAAGCCACATTCCTGGACTCTGTGTTGCTAAGTCTCGGCTTGCGCCTCGACTTAGCAATCTTCACAGTCGTCCAGGAATGTTAAGCTTTTCCTACCCGGTAAACAATGTACTATTGTCTTAACGTGATACAAAAAGAAAATCTATTAAAATTAGGAAAAATATAAAATTCCGGATACTTTCGAGATGCACTATATGTTCAGAATCTCGTTTTGGAAAACAAATTTCTCGCGAAAATTATTGTACAATATTTCATACATAAACAATTTATATTAGTGCGATAACTTAATCAAGAATATTGATTTACTAAATTAATTCTCTTATTAATAACCAAAAAGTCCCTTTTGGTAACTAAAGTAATTTCCAAATGCTATAAATATTGAAATTACGAACTTAAAATTCTCTCTCCGCGGTTCTTTTCTAATCAAATTTCGTACATGTACATTTCGAAATAAAAATCAACAAGTTTTCGATTACAAGCGTCTTTGATCTATCGAGTGATGGCATTACGAGTTTGTCTTATTTTTGCTGTCGAAGATGAGGGTGTTTTACTTATGAGGGATGAAAAAACTTATCGCGGCAATATCGACTGGGATAAAAAGTAAATGAGAAAGTTAATTTGAAAGAGGAATGTGATCTGATCTTGTCAGTCATGAGAACAATATTAATGTGTTCGTTAGATAATTACTTTTTGATATGAAAAAACTGATTATTATTTTGTAACAATTTTATTTTTACATAAACCTGCTTTTATCTGCATTACTAGATAATTACCATCAATATTAACCCTAAAGTACTTACTTGATCAATCAATGGCGTAACTAACTGCCTGACAGACTGGTTCAATATTTTAGTGGATATTTTTTTTGTTAAATATTTTTAATGCAAAAAAATATTGCAATGACTTAATGAAAGTATTAGTTATCTAAAAACACAGTACTTAATACAGTTTATCTGTATTTATAAAAATAAAAAAAATGTAACAAGAATCGATCGATTTTTGTGTACATTTTTACGCCTGAAAAAAAGTGTGATAAAAATTAAAAAAATTAAAGAATCTAGATAAAAATTTATAATTCGGTTAAGCAAAGAGTAAGAAATATGAAAATATTAGGATTTTTAAAAAATGGTAACACAAAATAAACTAAAGTCACTAAAGTTAGCGCACTCCAAACAAATCTTTTTCGCACATTCCAAGCAAATTGGTTTTAGACAATGAAAGCATATAGCATTTTTCATATAAAAAACCTTGCACGTCATTCAAGATTTACGTCGTCAGAAGCCCACAGCGTTGCCAAAACGTCAGAATAGTTAGTAAGTGAGGAATTTTTAAAATGTCAACTATTTGTCAAACTATTATATTAACAGTAAATACACTTAGTTTTAAGACTTCAAGAATTATTTCATCAAATTTATATTATTAATAATAATAAATTAATTGCTATTTAACTGGGAATAAGCCACAATAAAAGATAAAAATACGTTTATTGACGTTTCAATTTCCACTTCGGAAATCGTTCTCTTGTGTTTTGTATTTTAAGAACGATTTCCGAAATGGAAATTGAAACGTCAATAAACGTATTTTTATCTTTAATTGTGGCTTATTCCCAGTTAAGTAGCAATTAATTTAAAATGCCACAAGAAAATAGCTTCAGAACAATATTAATAATAAATAAATGTTTTTGGTTATTTAACCAATATAATTCTAAAATTTTCAATATAATGATGATTAAATTTTTTTGATTATTACACTATGTTGACGCATATGAAAGATCGAGCAGTTCCGTATGGGTTTCGTATTATTAGCTGTGTTAGGAAAATTTGAACTCTAAGGTTGATGTTCTGGAAATTTTAAATACAAGTGACGTCACTTTGTATAAATCGTGACGTGCAAGTGTTTTACTTTGAAAAATGGTATACATAAGCTGTTCTTTTCTTTTTATAGCTACATTAAGGTCAAGATTATAGTTTATTCGTCTTCCGGGTTTGGACCGTGTCATTTGTGAGTGACCCAAAAGTGGGTTCATCTCGCCGTCATCTCGACGTTTCGCTACAATTGTATGTAGCTTCTTCAGGAGAACAAAGAAAAAGTAAACAAAAGACAGGAAGATGGGTAGTTAGCAACGGTAACTCAGTTACTCAACGCAACCAGAGGCGAATACTAACTACCAAGATGGGCATTTGGTCACAGTAACTCAACTACTTAACGCAGCCAGAGGTGAAAACCAAATCCATCTTACTTCTGGACGCCATTGAGGTTCATCTATATAAGCATCTCGCATATGTTCAACTTTAGTTTTCTAAGGAAAGAGGAACTTTCTTGTCTTTTGTTTAGCTGAGTTTGGATAAGTTGAAATGTAAGTTTTTCAATCAAATTGGGCCTTTCTAAATGGGTATTGACAATATACGATAGCTTTGACGATAGCTTTGATGAGTCATGCTCTAAAACTGTTCTTAAAAATAATCCATAATAGGATCTATAGGAAATTAGACGTAGACATCAGTAACACTCAGATGGGATTCAGAAAAGGGCTGGGTACAAGGGAGGCTCTGTTTGCAATGAACGTTCTCTCACAGAGATGCTTAGACATGAACCAAGAAATTTACGCCTGCTTTATTGATTTCAAAAAGGCCTTTGACAAAGTACAACATGAACCACTAAGACAAGTTCTAATAAAGAAAAATATAGACAGCCGAGATATTCGAATTATATGCAATCTATACTGGAATCAAACAGCAAATGTCAAGGTTGAGGGCAGACTAACAGAAGAAATTCAAATCCGTCTCAATATATACTGTAACAGTTACGGCTTGAAAATTAATTTGAAAAAAACTAAATTTATGGTAATCACGAAATCAAAGAACATCAGAGCTAATCTTGTAATAGACAATACAACGATTGAGCGTGTGCCCTGTTATAAATATCTAGGTGCTTGAATCACAGACGATACTGATCAAACAAAAGAGATTAGATGTAGAATAGAAATCGCTAGATCAGTCTTTAATAGAATGCGCAAATTCTTTTGCAATCGAGATATCAATATAAAGTTACGAATACGAATGCTGCGGTGTTATGTCTTTTCTACCCTGTTATATGGAGTTGAGGCTTGGACACTAAAAAAGTTGACCATAAAAAACATCGAAGCTTTCGAGATGTGGTGCTATAGGCGCATTCTCAGAATATCATGGATGGACCGCGTCACTAACACCAAGTACTCCAAACTTTAGACAAAAGATGCGAAATTTTAAATGAGATAAAAACTAGAAAGATGGAATACTTAGGGCACATTGTGAGAGGTGAAAAGTACGAACTTTTAAGAAACATCATGCAGGGCAAAATTAAGGCAAAAGAAGTGTGGGAAGAAGAAAAATATCGTGGCTTCGTAATCTACGTAAATGGTTCGGGTGTAGTTCGATTGAACTTTTTAGGCGCGCTGCTAACAAAGTCGCAGTGGCCATGATGATTTCCAATCTCCGCTAGGAGTGGCATGAGAAGAAGAAAAAATGGGTATTATTTGGAAAATGGAAAATCTGCACGCATAGAGAAAGAAGAAATTTTTTGTTGGAGGAGGTAATATTTAAAGAAGATTCAAAACTTGAGGAGAGGAGGCAAAAATATTTTTTATTTAAATAAAACATGGATAAATTAAGGGAAAGGGTAAAAAAATTTGGCAAGATAACTGGTTACAAATGCTCGTCAGGCAGGGTTAAATTATCACTCGTATTGGAGGAGATAAACGATTTGTTTATGGAGGCTTGCTAGATTTTATTTCAAATTCTACAAACCACTACCATGAAGAAATGACTGGTAATGTTTTTGAGGAATATTTCAGTCAAAAATAGATTTATTACAGACAAATTCTGTAATAGTCATGGACAATGCCAGTTACCGTTCTATATTAATCTTTACCTAACACTAAATGGAGAAAGCCAGAACTCTTGAATTGACTAATAACCAAAGAAATATTAAGAAAAATTTAGAAAGTGTCTCTTCTTCTTCACGTGCAATCTCCTCTAAGAAGATTGGCAACCATCATGGCAATTCGCACTTTCGACGCTGCTGCTCTAAAGAGGTATTTAAGACCTCTTTATCTTTTCCCATTCTTCTCAACACCTCGACATTCTATCTACCCAACTTATTCTTAATATCCTTCGGTAGGCCCATAACTCGAAGGCTAATCTGTCCGAAACATCTTTCTTTGAAGTCCATGCCTCCAACCCATAAAATAATACGGAGAACACGTAGCATCTCAGAAGTCTTATCTTTAAAGAAATTGAAATGTCCCTGCTGCAGAGTACTTTTTTCAGTTTGTTGAAAGAATTTCTTGCCTGTCCTATTCTTGCCTTAATCTCTTCTGTGTACTCATTATTTTCATTAATTATTGTAACCAGATATTTATATTTTTCAACTTTTTTATTTTGTTCTCCATGTATTGTTATGTTTTTTTGGCACTGTTAGGCTTTTGTAATTACCATAAATTGTGTCTTTTTTGTGTTTAGGGACAATCCGTTTTCTTTACTGACTTCTACCACTCTGTCAACCATTTGTTGTAAGCCCTCAAGACATTCCGCTAATAAAATAGTGTCGTCGGCAAAACGTATATTATTGATTGGTCGGCCATTTACTTTTATTCCCATAGTTAGTTCTTCTAGTGCTTCCTGGATTATTTCCTCTGAATACAAATTAAACAAAGTAGGAGACAGGACACAGCCATGCCTGACGCCCCTCTCAATCTGTATTTCATTTGAAAAGACGTTGTTATCTTTTACCACAGCGATCGGATTATAATAAATAGCGCTAATGATCCTGATGTCTCTAATATCTGAGTTTTTATTTTCAAGTAATTCGATAAGAAGGTTATGTCTGACCTTATCGAAGGCTTTGTTGTAATCCAAGAAACACATATATACTGGCCGATTAACATCCTTGCACCTTTACCATTAACATAAAAACTGCAATGTTGTAAAGGGTGATTTTCAAAAGTTGAAAAGTTGCAAAATTTTGGCAAAAAATTGTTTTTATCTATAGCACTCATAACAATTGATTTTTAAGGGTTGAAAATGTATGAATTTGTATTTTAAAGTATAAAAAAATCACTATTTAACTAATCCATACCAAATTTCACTCGATTTGTAATATTAATTAACAATTTTTGAAAATCAGGGTAGTTTTCACCCCTAAGAACAATCAGTGTTTATCGGCATGACATAAACTATAAAGCAGAGGGTGAGTTGAGCTTAATTCCAAATTTTTATGCAAATCGTTCCGAGGTGAAATCATTTTCTTCGCATTACTAATTTTTTTATATTAATTTCTAATAAGGGTCGCTTTTTAAGGGTTGAAATATGATGGAACTTTATTCAAAAGCACGAAACTATCATTATTTATTTAATTCAAACCAAATTTTACCCATATTCAGGTTTAATATGTTATTTTATAATTTTTGACAATTAGGGGTAGTTTTCACCCCTAAAACCCTTCAGCGCACTTCAGTTCGATATAGATTTTGATCCTTGGTGTATCACCTACCTTCTGTTAAAATTTCAACTGGATACATGCAGGACGAAAAAATTGCGAGGTTTTAACTTTTTTCGAGCTTCATTTCCTGAACTATTATCGCTTCCTTATACAAACCCGTCTTACGCAAACACTATTATTGCGAGACAGATAGTTGAACGATATTTTATACAATGTCTATACCCAGGTATGGATTTATTTTTGTCCAAGTTTTATATTGGTCCACTATTTTAAATGCAGTTCAAACAGACATGTATTAAATTGTATGTTCCGTTTTAATTTGGTTCAATTTGTATGCCATTTCCTGTTCGCATCTTCAGTAGAAATAATTCTATTTTGGTGAGCTCTTCTTTAATTTTTAGTGTGACTTGCTCTTTCGTTGATGGATCTTTCAAACGGGATACTTGTATCCTCTCTACTTTAGTTTTAGCCACAATCTTTTTTAGATTAATTCTAAACCTTTCTACAACTGAGTTGTGATCTGATCTTACATCAGCTCTGGGGTATGATTTTACTGATTTTATGAAATTTCGGTATCGTTTGCAGATGAGAAGGTGTAGGAGGTGTGTTAGGAGTATAGTCTACATTTAATTAACCTCTAGGCGAAGTACTATTTTGTTAAAAAATGCAATAGGTCAATACATCATTAAAAAATTCAAGTAATCGAATACATTATCGTGGCTGAATGGATCAAGTTATCTAAAGCCATTAATTAAACAAAAAAATACTACTCTTTTCACTTCATAATATGCGATGAATGTGAGCTACGGTGAGTTTTATTCACACAAGAATTGAATTAAAATGACACTTATTTATATTGGACAAATGTTAGCATCAGTTTCTTTATAAAGAAGATCTGTTTCAAGCTGTATAATACAATCATATTAAAAATTTAAATAAAAATTAATGGAAAAATCCCAGTAGTTGGCTGTATCCCATCGTTTAAAAAAACACAGAAGTTAAAACACTTCACACTTATATTGTGGTATAAAAACACATAGTTAAAACTTTTTAAAAAACTGTTGTCAAAATTTATATACTAGCATAACGTTTTCGATCTGAAAAAATCATCGTCAGTGCCTTATGTAATTTAAGCTAACAATAAAGTTATCGCTGTAACCTCCATATATGGGTTTACATCATTCCAAATTTTAATTATGTTGACAATGGATAAAATTTTATTACTTTAGGGACTACTTCATTTTCTTACCACTTATGATGTCATAAATTCAACCTTAAACATTAATTCCACTAATTTAAAAGTTCATTTCTTTTACAATAATAGCGATTTGCTGATTTAAGACAATAAATTTTATCATTTAAACAAATTTAATTTTAATTACAGGATCACTAATAAGATACTTATTAGTTATTATTACAACAAAATAAATTTTATAATTTTACAATGAAAAAATTACATTAGTCTCGGAACACACCTATATCTAGTCACGTTCAGCTGTCCTCTTAAATTGTATTCCTGTTACCTCAGTCATTTGATCTGTGTCGTTTTAACTGACAAGTACCAAGTGTTAAAAATCGACCAGGGAGACATGTAGTCCCTAAAGTAATAAAATTTTATTCATTGTTATCGAGCTAGAGTCACAACATAATTAAAATTTTAAATTTTGAATGATGTAAACCCATATATGGAAGTCACAGCGATAACTTTATTGTTAGCTTCAATTACATAAGGCACTGAGGATGATCTGTTCAGATCGAAAACGTTATGCTAGTACATAAATTTTGACGACACATTTTAAAAAGTTTTAACTATGTGTTTTTATACGATAATACAAGAGTAAAGTGTTTTTTTACAATTATATTAAACTCATCATAGCAAATGAAAAGGTTCTATTTGAAAAAAGCAACTGCACCTGTGAAACAATAATCAAAGATATTAAATGAGTCAAGTTCGTTGATTTCGTTTAAGAGTATCATTATACCATAGTAACGTTACTCTTTCTTTATAAAAAGTTGTTTTCTTGGAAAGATCTGTTCGACAAACAGCGATCCGACATTGTTGTACGTCGTTTATTCATCAAATTAAGAGAAAGCGACATAATCAGCGATAACAAATGAAGAAACAAGCTTTTATGTCAGTAAATAATTGGGGGTATCTCGAGTTGGCCTAAGGGAGGGGAATCGCCAGCCACAAAGAATCGCTTTATTAAGATAAATGATACAAATAGATCGCATTATTCCGACCAGGCCAACGCCGTTGTCAGTAAATCACGCGGTTTGGGACATCTGCCGACGCGAAAATTTACTGTTTCTATCCCCCGAAGAACAACCCAACGATTTTATGTATGGCTCATGACTTTTGACATTTACAACAAATAATCAACAAGAAATATTTTATTTTAACCTAAATTTATTTAATATTTTAACGTTTTTTTACAGTTTTATATCAATAACTAAAATTCCTCTAAATATGCCACATAATTACGGATAAATGTTTAAAAGACATTTCTCTTAAAACTATGGTATAATTAACTATTCTAATTATTGCTACCGTCAGATTAAAGTATATGTGAAAAGTGACAAAACAGAATGGGAAACGTGATTGAAGTTACTATGATTTCTATACTAAGAAAGTATCTACATATGAAGTTTCGTCATATATACTGATATTTTTTTTTTGGAAAAGTTCAAACCTTTATTTACGATAGTCATTTCAAAAGTCTGGACCTCTGTGCCAGCTTGCACAGGTCTATAGTCTTGCAAATACTAAATGAAACTATAAATTACAAAGTCGTCAAAAGTAGCCGAAATCACGTGTCGATCATTCATTTTCGGAAATTTTGAATTAGATCATTGGCAGCGCACAAGAAAATATATTTTCTTGCTGGTCAATTTACATTGTAACAACATAATATTATATTTCAGCATATAATAATAAAAATAATACATTAAATCTAGTTTTTATTCACATCAATAATGTGTAAACTGAGCGGATGTGCGGAATTCGACGATGTAAAGATGTAATATACTCAAATTAGTATATTCTTATTATTCTTATTATAGAAAAGGCAGAAGAAAAACTGGCCAAGAGAGCTCACTAGATAATTACTGGTGAACTGCCACTGGGCAGTTAACTTTACGAAACAACAACTTTTAACACATTTACTTATTATTTTATATATTTTAAGGAGTAGATTGTAATCAACTTAAACTGTGCATTTAATAAACAAACACAGTTTTTTAACGAAAAAATAGATATTAATAGTGGAAAGTTTTGCAAATGGCCATCCAAATTAAAAACCACTGTATTGTAGTGACTCATTTCAACGTGTTTACGAATATTTTTATTTATTACGTGGTATTTCACAAAGTATTCTTTAGGTTATTACTTTATAGCTTTTCTTGGTTTTACATAAATACTCGTTTAAATTTATACGTATGAAAATACCGGCTATTGCATCGTTATTGTTTGGATTTAAAATAAATACATGGAATGCACATAAAAATAATGTGTAACGTGCAAAAATTTCCCACTTTATTAAATATACGTATCGTAAAATTACCGTTCTGAAAATCCTTGTCCTTGATATTGATTTGTCATCTTTCCTTCGTTAATATTATTTCTATTCGGACAAGGATTTTTTCCACCTACGATAAAATTCGTTAAGTATGTAGTTTACGTGATTAATAGCCCTTTAGGCGGTTTTGAATTTTTATTATGAATCCTACGTAAAACAGAACCGTCTTTAATTATTCTATACACAAACTTTTATTTATTTATTGCAATTTACAATTTACTCTCTAAATTAATACATCATTAGAACACAAAAAACCGGCATAAATATTTGTATTTTGTGGATCTTCAGAAAGCATTTCATAGGGTAAAATTAAGGACATTATCCACTTATTGTACGCAACAGAGATACCTACAGGAATAACCTACCAGAACAACACAATTAACCCATTAGTGCTCAGATTATTCTTTAGCAGTTTTTAATGTGATGCTAATATTTTTTTGGAAGCAGTTTTATTGAAAAACATAAAAATAAATGAATTTACTCATTTTGATGTATAAATCACTCAAAATATGATGTTACATATTATGTATCGCTAGAAGCTAATGGGTGCAAAAAATACAAAATATATCTGTAAACAATTATATTTATTTATAAACTGAAAATAATGAAAAATGTATTTAAACATTTTAGTTTGTGTGATAGGTAACAAAACCATTAATACAGATACCTAAGAGATATTTCTTACACATTGTGCATGTTGAACTTTTGCAGAATCTTCCAGCACAACGTCTTCTTTTGTCGTTTGAAATTTTATCCACTAGGTGTTCCATCCTATCAATCTAATTTCATTGGCTACTCTTTGCGCATTAGACGATGGATATGGAGTCCTGCAAGTACTTTTGGGAGATGACAAATATTTCTTCTAATAAACTTGCACGATAGCCTTTCGAAAATCTATTTGGGACATCTCAGAGTTGTTTGATTTTCGATACAAACACCACCTGTTATTGACTGAAATATCAAGAAGCCATGTAAACAATGCGCAGTACTATTTTCTGTTTCTAATTTAAATCCTGTACTGTCCAAAATTCTGATCCATTCGATCAGTACCACCCATTTTTTTGTTATACTCTGCAAGCATTGCTGGTGTACTAACTTGTAAGTGTTTTTTTATTTTGCGAATAACGTCTACCATTTGTTATTGGATTGACGCCATGTCTATTTGAAGCAATGCAAACTACGAAATTATCGACCCACTTAGCTACAAGTACAGCATCTGTCTTACTAATAGTACTTTCATAGTATTCCGTTTCCTTTTTCTGAATATCTTTTTATAGCGAATAAAGAGCAGCTCCTAGGTAAACGGTTTTCCCTTATAGTCCCCTTACCTCTGTATGCTTTCAACCGTAAATAAGACAATAAACTGAAGGTAGTAAATAAATTGTCAAAGTAAAATAAGAATGAAGAAGATTTCAGATTATCAGGTAGTTCTTCTATCATTTTCACCAGTGGTGCTGCCTTTTTAAAGTTTCTTTCTATGTCAATATTAAGAGTTTCTATAGATTTTCCATGATATATATCAAAATCAATCAAACAGCTTATCACTGCATTGAGGCACCAAACATTATAACCAAATCGTACGGGTTTGGCTCTTAAAAATTGCTTGCAGCTATGTTTACCGTAGTATTTGATCATACTTTTGTCGAAAGCCAGATCTTTTTCACCTTCACGTTATTTATAAATGGACGTATTTTTCAGAGCTTATCACGCCGGTCAATGTTTGCGTTAGAATTCAAGTGAATAAGCCTCAAAATTTGCTTAAATCGGTTGCGTCTATAATAGCATTATATATAAGTTCGTTTCTGGTGTCAAGACTTTGCCCCAATACATACGCTTGCTGACAAGATTATTATAACCACTAAGAGTCAATATATGAGCGTAAAATACTCCGCAAAATATTTGGAGCTGTAAACGACCAAGGGCAGTGGCGCAGAAGATATAATTTTGAATTGTATCAGCTCTTTGATGAGCCAGATGTCATAACGTTCATTAAAATACAGCGACTTAGATGGGCTGGACACATAATGCGAATGCCAGAAAATACGATTGCTAAAAAGCTAACCACAGGAACAGCTGTAGGAAGAAGAAGCAAAGGCCGACCGCGAATTAGGTGGTTAGATGGAGTTGAAACCAACATACGGATATTAAAAATCAGAAGATTCCAACATGTTGCCAGAAACCGAACAGAATGGCGACGAATCTTAGAGCAGGCCAAGATCCACAGAGGATTGGCGAGCCAAAGATGATGAAGAGTCAATATAGCAATGAAACATTTCATTTCCTCTTGCGAGACTCCTGAGTCGGGTAAGTTCTTGAAAGTAGCATATTGGTTTGCCTCCTGTAGCAGGAATAAGATGATTTCTTTATCTATGAACATTTCGAATATACTAATAAAACAACTGATTTGTTTTCAAATAGTGAATAATCTGACTTGGAGATTGTTTCTTGTTATATGTGAAATCTCCCGAAACCCAATACCGGTATTCAGAAACTTTTGGATATACCATATGAGCAGGTGTAATATTGATATCATTTGACAAAGAAATTTTACCTTCTGTCGATTCTGACTGTTTAATAGGAATTTCTTCTCCTAGTATAATTCCATCCGTGGTTCTAACTTCTGCATCGGCAAGTAGCTGACACTTGCTCAAATTGTCGAACTCTCCGCCCTCGTCTTCATCTTCGGAATCTTTATCCGTCAGAATAACCGGATCCGGTGGCGCTATATAAATTGCCTCTAGAGAGTCATCTATCTCATAGTATTCTATAAAGACTATATCAATAGCTTTTTGAACAGTCAGGCTTCTTTGAAGAACTGCAGCTAGTCCTCTGGAATAAAAAACAAGTTATATCAGTAGGTACATACTGCATTTTCAAATTTCAAATTTTAAAATTTTAAAGTTCTATAAACACTCTGTATACTAATGCTTCGAAAAATGTTACTAAAAATACCATTCAATGGAAGTAAAACATATAATATATTGGTACAAAATCACTGGAGAATACGCTTAAATTATATCCTAGCGTTACAAATATGTAACAGTCAATTTCCTATCCGAACAACTTTTTTATTTAAAAAAATCAAAGCTTTTTACACAAAAAATATGTATCTATATTTTCTTAAACCATTTGTTTTCTAATATTAACTTTATTATACAAAATAAGATTTATACACTTACTCTTTATCAACGAAGTCCATTATTTGAAGCTTTGTTTCTTTCGATATATTTTATCCAGGCACAGATTCAAAACAAAGTTCTAATAAAATCGCACATTTACATCGATGTAAACACTTACACCTTCTGACAAGAACTGACCTACTTTCAACTAAAAATTTGCAATGTAGGCGATAGAGGATCTATTTAGATGGCATCACTTTGTCGTTACATAATTGTAACGCTAGGAACTAATGGGTTAAAGTAAAAGTAGAAGAAAAACTAATTTTTAAAAACTAACTGACCCAATTAAAAACGGCAGAGAGACAGGGAGATTCTCTTAGTCCTCTCTTGTTCAAACTGACCATGGATGAAATAATAAAAAAAGTTACGTTAGACGAAAAATGATACCAAATGGGAGAAAACTTAAGGTAATCTCCTTTGCAAACGACGCAATACTAATCTTTCAACAGAAGATCATTGGGAAGACCACGAAAAAGATGGACCGACAACTTACTGGAGGCACATGGAAAAATAGATATAGTCATGTCTACAAAAAAAGAAGATTCTAAAGAAAATTTCAGATACTAGACTGTAAGTTTATTGCTTCTTATTGTTTATTAAGCAAATTTAAAATTTCTTTATTAAAAGGATTATCCTTGTTTAAAATTTTAACAAGTTTCAAAAACGATTTTCTTAAACATTCACTGGTTCTGCATGTATGAAAGTCTAAAAGGGAGAGCGCCCACCAAACTGGCATGGCAAGTGGCAAGTAGCAAGTAGCACGCGTCTAGCATGTTACTTAAAATGTAACCAATGAAAACGAATGATTCAGCGCACACCAAAATGCCAGTGACGTAATTCATTCTAATCATTCGTTTTCATTGGTTACATTTTAAGTAACATGCTAGACGCGCGCTACTTGCTACTTGCCACTTGCCATGCCAGCTTGGTGGACGCTCTCCCTAAGAAAAACATTGTTAGTTAAGTTATTGCATTTTTCTGAAATCTTGCTTGGCCCACCCATTAGACTTCTAAAATTCCTACGTTTTAGTTATATCATTTTTACAGTCACTATATTTGACTAATTTTTTTACTTTTGTGTCAAATCTTAAAATACGTGCAAATATTCAATAAAAATTGTGCAAATGTAGCTGAAACGATTTTTAAGACAATATTTTTAAAAGTTGGTAATAAATTCATCTATTATTTATGTTTCAATTTTAAAATGGACCAAACTTATTACTCGAAGTTGTCAAAATTAGATTTAAATCTAAAAGAAGTTAGGTAAATCGACACAAGTTCACTCTCTTTTGTAAACCTTGTTTGTCATTATATTTATGTATTTTCAAAAGAGGTTTTCCTAAAAATGCAAATTAAATCTTTAAACACACCTCATAAAGTATTCCTTGGAAAAGTTTACTTCATAAAAGTTTCCGTCTTTTCGACAAACTTAAAAGAACAACACAACTTTTCCCGTAGCAGATTCGGCGATTCTTGTAGCCTTAATGCACTGTTTTACTATTCTAATGAATGCATATCGGCTTATGGCAAGTCCGTCGGCTTTCCGTCTTTTCTTCTTCTACCTACTTCCTCCTGCTCGCGCCCCACGACGAAAATTTCAGCGACTCCAAACAGTTTTTTCGTATATGAAGATTCTTACGTTTCACCTTAAATTGCTGGTTTTGTTACCCTGTAGATCAATAAAATTTAATACTAGCGCCAAGGCCAGTCTTAATAGGTGAAATTAAACATTACCAAAACGAATTTATAAAATGTATTAGTTCCAATAACAAAATGAAACTTTTTAACGAATTTATAACTACTTTACAATCATATTACAGCATATATAAATACTTCTTCATTTCATATAAATGGATGAGAGCCATTATATCAAAAATACTATTAACTAAAAAACTATCCACAACATAAAATGAGAATATTTTTGCTCTACAACAATCTCGCGAATTGAAATAGAAAAGCAGCAGGTAAAGAACGGATATCAAACGAATTACTAAAATATTGTGGAACAGCAATGACAGAACAATAAACAAGATTAATTAATTAAATTATAAAATACAATCAAATATGGAAGAATGATGAACGAGCGAACCAATTCTGCTATTCAAAAAAGGAGTTAAAAGCAGCCAGAAAACTACAGAGGTATAAACTTGTTAAATACTACGCTAAAAATTACAACTACAATTTCACTAATAAATCAGGGAATAAGTTTAGCAGATGAACAACAGGGTTTTCGTAGTCAAAGATGGTGTACAGATGAATATTCGTTATAAAACAAATCACTAGAGTATAATAGACCAGCATTTCGGTGTGTGATTGATCCAAAGAAATCGTTTAATAGAGCTAATCTTCTATATAATAGAGAAGTTTCCATAAATAGTATAAACAATATCAAAAACAGCTACCAAAACTACAAAATAAAAATTAGAATAGATGGACAACTTACAGAACCTATAGAATCAGACAGCGGAATAAGACAAGGCGACTTATTGAGCCATATGCTCTTTAATTTAATCATGGATGAGATCATCAAAAGCGACAGTTTTAATCGAGCGAGCGATTCAATCGGTAGTAGCGACGAGCGACAAAGGTCAGGGATATAATCAACGGGAGCTTATGACTCGGGCTTACTGGCAATGCCTCCTTCATGGGGAACAATTGCAAGCCTCAATCCCTACCACGTAGGAGGTTCAACGGGTTATCCGGGCCGTTCAGCCAGGTAGGCCACGCTGACTCCTTCAGTGTAGCATGTGTGCGACTCAGAACATCTAAGAGCATCATAGACCTAGTATTGCTCAATCTCGTACGGCTAGAAACTGCCTGTTCCTCTAAGAAAATTGTGTGTACGCCGACAGTAAAAACCGCAGGCAGCAAGAGCAGGAAACTTCTCCGACGGGCCTTTGGGATGTCGAAATATGCCTAGTTAGCAGGCTAGAGTCTGGTTCGTTATCAGAATTAACCAGACAAATCGCTCTACCAACTAAGAACGGCCATGCACCACCACCCACCGAATCAAGAAAGAACTCTTAATCTGTCAATCCTTGCGGTGTCCGGGCCTGGTGAGGTTTGCCGTGTTGGACAAAAGAACAGGATGCAGAATGGGAAACAAAGAAATAAAAATACTCTGTTACAAGGACGACGCAATATTGATAGCCCAAGATGAAGATAGTCTGCAAAGACTAGTCCACAGATTTAACATAAGAGCAAAAGAATTTAATATGATAATCTTATCTCTTAAAACTAAAACAATGGTAATCAGCAAAGAACCAGTCAGATGTAAAATAGAAATTGATGGCATCACTATTGAACATGTAATGGAAATAAAATACCTTGAAATTTTATTGTCCAGCTATGAAACCTGGACAAAAAAGTGAGAGATCAAGTACAAAAAGCAAATAGGCTGGCATGATGCCTTGACAAAATAAGATGACAAATAAATGACAAAATAGAAAAAAAAAAAGAATGGAATAACCACATAAGTAGAATGGGGATACCCGTGTCGTCAAAATAGCAAGAGATAAGTCACCAATCAGCAGAAGAAGTATCGAACGACCACGCAAAAGATGGAGAGATATACATCCACCTAGGTATTATCACCAATAAACAAACAGAATTGCTTATAAAGGGGAAGAAGAAGAGAATGTTGCGAGAATGTGAACTGAAATTTGGCAAATAAATCGTTCCGCGCAACAATGCCTCAGTTTATGCCTGCTCTGTCTGCGTTGATACTTATTAATTGTCATAGCAAAAGTTGCCATAACAGGAAATTGCAGACGATGAAATTAAATCATAATTCGTTTGAGATGGAGGTGATGTGATAATATGTCACATGGATTAATACTGTTTAAAAACTCTGTAAAATGTTTGTTCTGTTGTCAACAATTCTTATCAGTTGCATTTTTTATGAATTAATCATTTTGGCTTAATTTTTTTTGTTTAAGCACTTATTGTTTGTTTTTTATTATGTATATAAATTGTACGAAGTATCCCTTCTTTTTGTGTGTATTCTATATAAAAAAGAAAATTTGTTTCTAGAAAAAAACGTTTTAGGCCACAATATTACAAATTCTATTATTACTATTGTTCTGAAGCTATTTTGTTGTGGCAAGAAATTGTTATTTTAATGGAAATAAGGAAATTGACACATACCCAAAGAGTGGCTTCTCTCAACTTTTGTGACGATTCCAAAAATCACAAATGCTAAAGATTGCAATGACTATCGAACAATTGCGTTAATGAGCCACACATTGAAAACCTTCCTTAAAATCATACATAACAGAATCCACATGAAATTAGAACAAGAAATAAGTGATTCACAGATGGGTTTCAGAAAGGGTCTAGGAACTAGAGAAGCATTATTTGGAGTCCATGTTCTGACACAACGATGCCTGGATATGAATCAGGACATATATGCTTGCTTTATAGATTTCAAGAAAGCTTTTGATAGAGTTCAACATGAGAAGCTTTTAAGTATTCTTAAGACTAAAAACATTGATAGTAGAGATCTACAAATTATATCGAATCTGTATCAAAACCAGAAAGCAAGAGTAAGAGTCGAAGGAGAACTGACAGAGGAAGTAAGTATACTTAAAGGAGTTCGACAAGGGTGTATCCTTTCACCACTCTTATTCAACGTCTACAGTGAAGTGTTTTTCAAGAGGCTTTATTGGATATCGTGGAAGGTATTTATGTCAACGGAAATAGCATTAATAATATTAGATATGCCGACGATACTATCATATTTGCAAGTGACATAGAAGATCTACAGTACATAATACAACATGTATACAATGCATGTGAAAGTTACGGACTGCAAATGAATCTCAAGAAAACGAAATCAATGATATTCTCAAAAAAACCACAAAATGTAAATAACCTGATCATCAATAATACAACGATAGAAAGAGTAAAAACATATAAATATTTAGGAACGTGGCTAACCGAAGACGGAGATCAAGTAAAGGAGATCAGATCTAGAATAGAAATGGCAAGAAACACGTTCATAAAATTGAAGAAATTACTTTGCAACCGTAACCTTAATCTAGAGATTCGCACAAGAATGCTACGTTGTTACGTCTTCTCTACTTTACTATATGGCATGGAAGCGTGGACAATAAAGCAGTCTGAAATAAAAAAATTAAACTCCTTTGAGATGTGGTGCTACAGGAGAATGCATAAAATATCGTGGATTGAAAAAGTAACTAATATAGAGGTGTTACAAAGAATGAAGAAAGAATGTGAAGTCAGAAAAACTGTTAAAATTAGAAAGATTCAATATCTGGGACATTTAATGAGGGGTGAGAAGTACGTATTACTGAGGTTGATTATGCAAGGGAAGATACAAGGGAAGAGAAACCCAGGACGACGCAAAATGTCCTGGCTAAGAAATTTGAGAGAGTGGTTCGGCTGCAGCTCATTAGAATTATTCAGAAATGCGGCCAACAAAGTTAAAATAGCGATGATGATTTCAAACCTCCGCTAGGAGAAGGAACCCGAAGAAGAAGAAGAAGGACAATTTTGAATTTTTTCTTGTTTTTTTTTTATTTTCCAAGTAAAGATTTGCAATCTGTTCTATTTGGACAATAATCAAATTTGATAATTCGAACAGAGGAATTATTATGAGCAAAGAATACCTGCCAGTGCTGGTACCTTCCTTAATAAATTTAACTAAAATTGATATTCAAAAAAATTTTTTTTCTTATATTCTAAACAATTTCCTTATGAACATCTATCTCTAACTTCTGCAAGATTTCAATATTGGATTCGCTTGTACACCCCCACAGTTAAATACCATAGGTCCAGATGGATTTTAGAATGGCTTTAGTCACTAATAATTTATTTTCTAGTGATAGTTCAGATCTTCTTCCAAGTAGCCAGTAAAGTGGTCTTAATTTTAGTCCGAGTTGTTTTAGTTTATTGAAGATGTGGTTTCTTCAAGTAAGTTGTCTATCAAGATAAATACCAAGGTATTTTGCACTATCGGATTGTGGTATATTTTGGTTGTTTAGTTGTACAGGTCGACATGTCAGACGTTCAGTTGTAAAAGTTACATGAATTAATTTACTTTCACTAACCTTGATTCGCCATATTCTTAACCATATCTTAATGGTGTTTAAGTGGACTTGTAACCTTCTAGATGCTTCGATCGAGTTTGTGTGCGACGAGAGGATGATGGTATCATAAGCAAAAGTTGCCAAGGAACACTGATCAGAAGTGGGTAGGTAGGCCGTGTACAATAGATATTAGAGTGGATCAAGCACATTACCTTGTGGTACGCCAGAGTTTATAGGTCTCAATGCAGTTACTATCGTACCTTATTTTATCTGTAAATGTCTGTCTGTTTGAACATGTTATAGTATTCAATTGGTAGTTGTTGTTTAATTTTATACAGCAAGCCTGTATGCCATACTTTATCAAAAGCTTGTGTGATGTCCAAGAAGACTGCAGAACAATAGCAATCAGTTCATAACCAGAAGCTTTTTATTATTAAGTATTGCGTCAATAATTTCGGTTTTTCTAAAAGGTTAAATAGGCAGAGACATCTGGCATGGGCAGTCCAAATATCTATAAATATTTTCCCCTTCCTCTGATTGTACCTCACAGGGAAATGGAGTAAAGGCAGTTTCCAAGTGTTCGAGAAATATATTTGCCTTTTCGTCATCAGTGCATGCCCAATGTCCGTCTTGATGTTGTATAATATGTTTTGATGAGCTGATATATGTTGTTCTTCTTCTTCTTCTTCTTCTTTAAGTTCCATCTTAGATTAACAGAAATTCCCATGTCAAAAAATAACTTCGAGATAAAATTGAATATCATTAAGTAAATAGCAACAAACAATGATTACAATGAACAAAAAACAAATAAAATATAAAACCAAAAATTCAACGAAATACCTTAGAACCTAAAAAAAAACACGCGCTTTCAGTACAAACAAAACTTAAGTAAATATATTAAGATCATTAAGAGCCAAAATAAAAAGCTTTTACATATTTAAAAAACTTAAATATGGTGCTCAAATACTCAATACTGCTCAAAATCTTACATTTATATCGGTCAAACTGGTAGAACCTTTAACAAACGTATAGCTGAACACAAAAGGCTTTTCAATAATAGAAAAATAGATTCAACGTAAGTACTTCACCTTCTAAATTATAATCATTGTTTTAAGGATCAATTTCAAATTCTCCATAACCAATTCATTTTTGTTTTTAGAATTTCAAACATTAATCTAAAATCGTAAAAACTCTTATTTATATTTAGGTATGAACTGTTTTTATAGTGCCGCATTTTTAATTTGGAAAATGTTTAGAAACATAATTTTAATACAAATGTTTAATAGTTCTCTCCCACCCCTCGTATTTGTACGAGTTATCTAAGGTCGACCCTGTCTAAGATAACCCACAGACATAAACAATTTCATTCAGTTCATTACCATCTCGTTTACCAGCAAAGTACAATGTTAAAGTGTTGTGCGTGTTTTTTGTTTGTTTCTACTATCGCAACTTCAATTTTCTGTCAAGAATTTCGACTGTCTTCGTACAATGAAAATCAACAATTGTCAGTGCTACAAAAACACGCATTTGCGGACCGCATCGAGCAAGGAAGTATAACGGTGAAAAATTGCAGTGTAGAAAAAATAGAACCCGAGGCTTTCTACAATGTAAACGTGAAGAAAATTGTCATCACGGACAATACATTTACGTATTTAAGAAGGAGAATGTTCTCGCATGTGATGGTGGATGAGCTGTATTTGGACCACAACAAGATCGACAGTATAGAACCTGGTACATTCAACTATGTTTTACCTGTGTATGACGATGCCTTGCAGATTTTATCGCTGACTCACAACAAACTGGAGGTAGTGACGAGAGGAATGTTTAGTGGAACTAATTTTAGAAAAGTGCTGCTTAATTACAACGAAATAGACTCTATAGAGTTTGGGTCGTTTGAGCACATGCCTTACTTGCTCGCCCTGGGTCTAAATGGAAACAAGCTCCAATCGCTAGGAACTGGAATCTTTACCAACTTAAAAAACCCTTTGTTTTTAGCTCTCGCTGAAAACAACATGCATTTCTTACATATGAGGGCGTTTGAGAATTCCACCATTATGAGTTTGGACTTACAGAAAAACAATTTAGGAAAAATCACTCGAGAGAGTTTTGTTCACACACAAATTGGGTGGTTGTATGTTTAGTTTATTAGAATGTGATAATTTTAATTGTTTGTTAAGTAAAGTAAGTGTATATATTTTATAACATGTATATAAAATCTTAGTAAATAATTTATTTTTCTTAGTTGACTGTTTATATTTATTTTTTTTATTTATGTGTGAGAGAGGATGACTTGAAAGCAGGTCCGTTAGCCTCAGATTTTTATTTGTTATTTATTACCGTCATATTTTAGTTTTGTTATATCTATCACTGTTTTATTTAAATGACATGACAATTCTTATTTCTTTCAAATGGTCAATTAATAATAATTATTTTCATCTCATGAAAACTTGGTAAATACTGTAATACTAATTGGAAAACACACTTGTTCTTGTTGTAGACTGTAATATAATTATTTTATATCTTTCTGGTTCAATTTGCATTCCAGCATAATATAATTCAATTGTATCTAATATCATAAGAGAAAAAATTTGTCAGCAATATTTTCGGGGGTCTTTTGGCAATTTTCGCTTTTGAAATTTTAACAAAATAACTTGATTGACGTCAAGTGATTTAACTGTCAAAATTTAATTCGCAAAAATTGCCAGGGAACAAAAATTGCAAAATTTTGCCGGTAAATAATTTTCTCTCGAATGACATTCGACAAGACTATTTCACGAGATAATGCAACATATCAACGAAACCTAATCTTTATTTATTTGTTTACAATATTAAATATACAATTATTATAAGCTATAGTAGTTTGACCATTATTTTCTACCAAAGAATGATTTTGTGTATTATTGACCTGTAGTATTTGGGAACTCGAAGGTTTAGCTTCATTTATTGTTCTGAGATTTTCGATCAACTTCGTGTGGTGACTGGAACCCAGCTGCGAATATGGTTTTAGATAGCTTGCATTTAAGTGATTTCTTCTTCTTCTTCGCGTGACATATCAGAATTATCCGAAGTTGGCGATCAGCATTGCGAAGCTTCTCGATATTCTGCAATATGAAATAATTGTCCTGCATTTGATATCTGAGTCCAGTCACGAATGTTTTTTAACCAAGAAATTTGTTTTCTCTATTTAACTCTACAGCCCTCTATTTTTCCTTTAAGAATCAGTTGTAATATTTGATATCAACTTCCCCTTACTATGTGTCCCAGATAAGACATTTTTCGATGTTTAACAGTCTTTAGCAGTTTTTTATTTTTGTTGACACTTCTTAGTACTTCTTCAATAATTTTTCTTGCTGTTTAGGGTATTTTCAGCATTCGTCTATGAACCCACATTTCCAATGCTTCAATTTTGTTCATAATCAATACTTTTAGCATCCACACTTCTGCACCATAGAAAAGTACGGACCAACCATAGCACTACGTAACGCAACCAAACGTAACGTTGCTATGACGTTTTATCAGTTAAAAATGTATATATATATATATATATATATATATATATATATATATATATAATTCTTTGGAGGGTAACTTTCGGGAAAGCGTCAAAACAAGGATCAGCTAGAGATGGTATAAGCCAGCTTGGTGTAGAACTTTATTCTATATGTGAAATTTTCGGTGATATGTTGTCACCTTCATCAGCACCTAAATGGAAAACCTATTATAGTACAGTGGTGGAAATCAACATTTAAAAACCTACATTGAAAATGTTCAGTTGGTCCTAGTTGTAAAAAAACACTGTCACAAACATGTTAAAAATATTAAAAAATACATTTAAAATTTTGAATAAAAACATTACAACAACAGGGTAGTTTTTCAAATACAAACACAACAAAAAGTCTAAAATTTACAACCTACAAAAAACTACAAATAGAAAAGAAGAATTAATCTTCTTTTTTGATGACATATTTCTGTCAACATCCGGGTGTCATATGTAACGAGGTTATAATTTTCACTTTTGCACATCACAACCACATGGATACGAAAAGAAAGAGCCCTAGGCAACATAATAAGCAAGGAAATGAAGTCCCCTCTAAAGCACAGGTAGGTAATCTATGCATGTCATGATAAGTTCCCCACATTTTCCAGTTTGTTGCTTCTTGTCAAGTCCTGTTGAAGTAGAAAGGAATAAATACAACTTAAGTTTTCAACATCTTTCTTACAGTTCATAGGAGAGCTGCAGTTATGGATGTAGCACATTTCTATGAAGTTTCTCTTAAATTGGTTGTCAACCCTCTTTAGTACTTGCACATTTTCATAGTTAGCAGTGTGTCCAGTATTCTTAATATGTTGGCTAAAGGCTGTGCTGGTGGGCTTCCTCACAACATCACTCCTGTGCAAAGCTATTCTTTTTGAGAGTTTCTGGCTGGTTTGACCGACATACACTTCTGAACAAGAACCACATGGAATAGAATACACTACATTGAAGTTATCCAGTTTTTTAACTCTTTCTGTCAGGTGAGTAAAGTATGTCCCTAGTCTTTTGTAAACAGAATTTGCTATCACTATATTGAACTGTCTGAAAAGGTTTGTGATCTGTGGTGATAAACCTTTGATGTAAGGCAATCTCCCATAGAACACTTCTACTGTTTCTCCTTCTAATGTTTGTCTTTGCTGTGTTCTAACTGTTGGCATATCTTGAAATAGCAATTTATTAAGAAGCATCTTAGGGTAGTGATTTTTTCTAAGAATCTCATACAATAACTTGATGTTCTTATTGTAGTTTGAAGGGTGACAAATTCTTTTTATTCTGTTTTTCAGACCTTTGATGATGTTAATCTTCTGTTCGTCTGGATGATACGAGTGAAAAGGCACATATCTACCTGAGAATGTTTTTTTTCTGTACCAATCCAACCTTACTGTATTGTCCTCATGTCTGGTTACATAGGTGTCTAAGAATGGAACACTATTATTTTCTTCTGTTTCAACTGTGAATTGTAGGTGAGTGTTATATGAGTTGAAAATGTCAAGAGTGTAGTTGATTTTGTCTGCAGGGACTGCACATATGAGGTCGTCTACATATTGGTAAATGAAGGGGAACTGGAAATCAACTTCTTGAGTACAGTAGTGAAGTAGGGAGTTCATTACAATTTCTGCCAAAGTAGGGGATATAGCTCCACCCATGGGTGCTCCTTTTATTTGGACATAGAAAAAAAAAAAAAAAAAAAAAAACAAAAAAGAAGATTAATTCTTCTTTTCTATTTGTAGTTTTTGTAGGTTGTAAATTTTAGACTTTTTGTTGTGTTTGTATTTGAAAAACTACCCTGTTGTTGTAATGTTTTTATTCAAAATTTTAAATGTATTTTTTAATATTTTTAACATGTTTGTGACAGTGTTTTTTACAACTAGGACCAACTGAACATTTTCAATGTAGGTTTTTAAATGTTGATTTCCACCACTGTACTATAATAGGTTTTCCATTTAAGTGCTGATGAAGGTGACAACATATCACCGAAAATTTCACATATAGAATAAAGTTCTACACCAAGCTGGCTTATACCATCTCTAGCTGATCCTTGTTTTGACGCTTTCCCCGAAAGTTACCCTCCAAAGAATTGTATTCTTAGCGTCGTTATACACACTCTATTTATATATATATATATATAATATATATATATATATATATATATATATATATAATATATATATATATATATATATATACAAGGATTTCCACAGTTTTTACTGTATTCCTTCACTCAACCGTTTTCTCAATTTTTCCTGTTTAGCCAGTCCCCTTCCTGTAGGTTTCTTCTTTCCATTGCTTCGTCCACTTCATCTCTGAAAGATCTTCGGGGACTGCCTCTCTTTCTTCTTCCTATCGGGCTCCACTCTATTATTCTATTTATCCACCGATTTTGGTCTGCTCTTTTGACATGTCCGTACCAGGTTAACCTCTTCTGTTCGATGTAGTCTATTATGTCGGAGTTCATTCTCATTCTCCTCTTAATCTCCATGTTATTTATTCTATCTCTTCTTGTTACCCTGCAGCTTCTCCTTAGGAATTCCATCTCTGTTGCTTTTATTTTGTTTTTAGTTTTCTTATTTATTGTCCAATTTTTACACCCATAAGTGAGGATACTTCTTGTCATGGTATTATATATTTTTTTCTTTGTTTTCATGTTGATGTTCTTATCCCATAGTACCGGGTTCAATTTTGGTATGCAGTCTCTTGTTTGTCCTAGTCTATTTTTTATATCTTCCTCCGTTGTTCCTTTGTGTGATATTATGAAACCTAAATACTTATACTTGTCTGTTCCTTTGATTTGTTTACCTTCGTCTATTTCCGCTGTATTCTCTGTTGTTAGGTATTCAATTTTCTTTAGGTTTATTTCCATCCAATTCTTTGTATATTCCTGCTCCAGTTTTTTCATCATAAAACTTAGGTCATCCTCGTCTTGTGCGTTCACTATTTGGTCGTCAGCAAAACTTAGGTTATATAGATATTCGTTCCTTACTGGTATACCCATTTCTTCGCACTTTATTAATCTTCGTGGAACTTCGATGTCTTCCATTGCTTCCTATAGCTTGGTTCTAGGTATTGAGTCATATGCCTTCTTAATATCAACAAAAGCCAGATGGATGGATCTATTTTTGGCCATTCTTTTTTCTATTAGTTGTTCGACCGTGTAAATATGATCTAAGCATACTTTCCCCGCTGTGAAACCTGCCTGGTCTTCTCCGATTTTATCCTGTATATATATTTCTAATTTTTCCTTTATGATCTTTCCACACAGTCTACCTATACACGATATAATTCTGATTCCCGGATAGTTTTCGCAGTTTTTTCTATTTCCTTTCTTGTATATTGATGTCATATATGCTTGGGTCCATTCTGCCGGTAAGTCTTCTCCATTCAGTGCTCTCTCAAACATTTTGTGTATCATACGGAATAACTTTTCCGATCCGTTTTTTATCAATTCATTTGGTATTCCGCAGGGACCTTCTGCTTTTTTGTTCTTTATAGTTTTGATCGTTCTTTTTACCTCAGCTAGGCTTAATTCGATTTCGTCATGTGTGTAGATTTCTATTCCGTCTATTTCTGATTCTTTGAATTCGGGTCGGTCTTTGGTTAGCAATTTTTTATAGTATTCTTGCCATTCGTTTTCTTTGATTTGACCGATCTTGATTTTCTCTGTCTTGTTTCTTTGGAGCGACTTTAAGATGCGCCATGACTCTGCATTTCTCGTTCCTCCTATGTGCTGTTCTATCTCTGTTCATCTCTATTTTTTTTCCAGTATAGTTCCAAGTCCTCATAGTTTTTTGTGTTCTGGTATTTTATATGGAGTTCTTTTTTCTCTTTTATGCATGTTAGTGTGTCTTCGGTTAATTTCGTAGTTTGGTGGGTGTATTTTTGGTCTACTTCTCCAAGAGCTTCTGGGGCTGCTGTCTTCATGCAGGTTTTTATGTGTTCGTATGTTTGTTCTAATGATTCATTCTAAACTCTTCTAACGAAACTCTTCTAGCTTTTGGTCCAATCTTCGCTTATATAAGTCTTTTATTGAGTCTTCTTCTAATAAATTGATTTTGAATTTCTTTTCTTGTGTTTTCTTTTCTTGTGATAGGTGTAGCTGGAGCTGTAACTTGGCCAGACTCTCCCTGGGTCGGTTCGAATATGAAGGGGAATCCCATCCAAGCGATTACTAGTTTGTGATCTGTGCCGCATTCTGCGCCTCGCTTTACTCTCACGTCTTTTATTTTTATCGAGCTTTTATGGTTTACTATAACATAATCAATAATATACCTCAATTTTCTTGTTTCTTGTGTCCAAGTGTATTTTAGTTAAAAATAGTCGAGTAAAATAGTCCAAATGATATATTCAGTAAAAACTGAGATGCCACATGAAAATAATTTTACCTATTTACAATAAATAAATTAGTTTTGACCAAATTGTCTTGAAACTTTGATCATTTGATGTAATATTTTTAATGCTTTATATTTGACAAAAACATATAAAACATTTTAATATTTACCGGGTGTTTTATTTTTAATGTCATCAGAATATATTTCTGATAATTTAGAATTATTTTACTAAGAATCTTATTGAGATATATAATATGCTCGAGGTCAACTGTTATCTCTAAAATTTTTAAATCAAATTTAAGGTCATTGCGTTATAAACATGCGTATATATACATGGGCATTAAATTTGAATAATATTTTAATGTCGATTCATTTCAAATTATAAAAATGATTCTACTTTGTTATATACTTGGCAACACAGGTAGGCAACACCGCTCACTGACACAAGGGAATGAAGTTAGTTAGTTATTAGGCAATAAAGGTTAATGATGTAAAACCACGTTGTATTATTAATTATTACCTTATTTAAGTAAGAAATACAAAATACACAACATACTTCTTTTTATCATCATTCATCATCTGTACTTTTATCCCTATAGGTATCTATATTTTCATCTTGGATTGTATTAATATTTTCTAACCTTACAATTTCTTTAGTTTATTCTACTACTCTTTTTTTAAAAACATGAAGAGAATAGGTTTTGCCTAAATTTCAATTATACATTGTCATTCAAAAGGCTTCATTAAATCTTATTTCCGAGTATCCATTGAAAAAAAATTGGGAACAGCACATAAACTTGTCTAAGTCCTCTTTGAATGAAAATTTTGTCAATCTCATTTTCGTCTATGTTATCGTCTCCTTGTTTGGCGAGGTATTTAGTTTCCAATAAGAAGTTTATACGATATCTATTATATATAATATATACGTACATATATAATATATTATAATATACATATAATATAGTTAAAGTCAGAAAACTGCAATATCTGGGACATGTTATGAGAGGTGAGCGTTATAACTTGTTGCAATTAATAATGCAAGGAAGAATAGAGGGTAGAGGGAGTTTCGGAAGAAGACGCATCTCCTGGTTGAATAATTTGAGAGCTTGGTTTAACTGTACTTCTGCTGACCTCTTTAGAGCAGCGGCGTCGAAAGTGCGAATTGCCATGATGGTTGCCAACCTTCTCAGAGAAGATGGCAGGTGAAGAAGAAGAAGATCATATATATTCCCATCATCCTTCGATATTTAAACATCCTATCGTGTTAAGCCCTATGAAAAGTCTTTTTTTCAAAATGTATAAAGTATACGTAGATTGGTTTCTGTACTTTCTATGGAGTTTGGAGTAATGTTAACATTGAGAACAAAGTTTCGTTCCTTCCCCACTCGTATTTTCTTTAGGCTCTGAAATAGATGATTCCTTCATTCAGTCAAATTGTATCTAACTTTGTTATCTAATTGTATCAAACTTATATCAAATATAATGAAAACAATTTAAAATGAGCCATTCTAAAATCATTAATTAAAATTAAATATGTAACAAAAATTATTTTATCAATATCAACACCACATGTAACCCAGCAATTTAAAAAACGAGGTCTATATCCAGTCTCTTGTTCTATTTGTAATTTTTTAAGAAAGAACTTCGCTTAGATCGGCTAAGAAGAAAGGGATATGTACTCACATTAGCCCAAATTGATCCGTGAATTGAACAAATCGACTGAAAGTTGATCGTTGACCTTCTGTGCAGCCAATTCCTCGATACACGAGTGCTTCCATACTCAGCTGGGAAAAACTGAACTCCTAGTCAGAGTAGAAATCGATTCCCAACGGGGTAATAGCTGAGTAATAGCGGAGTAATAAGCTGAATAGCTGAAAATTAGCTGACTAAGCTTAGCTTTGGACCATACTTAAGATTATGGCGGACTAAACGTGAGATTAATAAGAAAACCGGCTTTGGAGCCACATTGGAATAAGGGCGGACCACATTTGGAACCGAGAACTAATCGTAACCATAAAACGTCGCAAACTGGAATACCTGGTCAATGAACAACGATATGACCTACTTCGGACCATACTTCAAGGTAAAGTGCATGGGAAAAGAGGTCCAGAACGAAGCAGAATATCATGTCTGCACAACCTGACTTTTCAGGGCAGCATTCAAAAAAGTCAGATTAGCCATGTTAGTGTCCAACATTAGTAACGGATAGGCAACAAAAGAAGAGAGGATATTTGGAACGACATTAACTTCGGACCCACATTGGACAATACTTGGATCGACATTAGCCTCAGATCCTAATTAAACGAGAAAATAATGGTATCAAAATAATAGCTAAACCTTTAACAGGAGTCTGGAGACACATCACCTGTCTACTGTATAGTTCAACTGTCCAGTGGAAAATAAAAGTGAGCTAGAAAATATTGCTTTTTATAGAAAAAAACATTTAAAGAGGGGAAAAAGTTATTTTGCATGTGGTCTAAATCAGACAAAAACTTTTGGAAATTTCATAACAATATTTACAAAAGTTTTCTTTTCTTTCTTCTCCTAACAGTGCCTATCTTCTTATGATATTGCCAGAACATTGACCATCTTATTATATTTACAACAATTTGAACTAGATCAGTTGCTGTTAGATCAATCCATTTCCATTCGCTAAGATTGTCCAGCCAGGATATACGCCTGCGTCCAGAGTCCCTCCTGCCCTCAATCTTACCTTGTAGAATTACCTACAGAAGCCAGTATTTATTTTTATGCATAACGTGGCCGAAGTAAACTAAATTTTTTGTTCTTTACACTGCTAATAATTTCTTTGTCTTTTCTTTGCCCCTGGAAAATAATTATGTTAGTTGTGTGTTATTGAGACTTTTAATATAATTCGGTAGCACCACATTTCAAATACCTCTAACTGTTTTTTGGCATCCTCTGTGAGACTACAGATCTTTACTTCTCAGAGGAGGACACTAGAGAAGCAACATCTAAGAATTCTTATGCGTTTATTGATACTTAAGATAGGTTATAAAGAAACTTCCTGAGATTATTAAAAGTTAACAAAAAAAATACCTACTCATGCGAAAATAGACTTTAGTAACTTTTAAACGTCTCCGGTATATATTGAAACCCCATTACCTCATCTATTAGTAACATCAATTTTGTTTGGAAGGTTCCAAGAGTAATTAGGCATCATTGTTTGTAGATTTATCATAGAACAGTGATTACTTCTAATCATAATAAACACAATTCGGCAATTAGATTATACAGAATTGTTGACTTTACTTTAATAAATACAAACACTAAGTGAATTCGGTAATGAGCCCAAATATTATTAAGGGAATAATTTGGTAGCTGATCGGTTGAACGCTATAAATTGTTTTGAAATATGATTTTACAGTAAATACTAATTATGAATTTTGTTTATTTATTTTAAGCAAATGAAAGCTTTTCATGTCGAGCTATGCTACAAAATTTGCTCAATATAAAAATCATATATTTTTTAATTTAGACTATTTTATGGTAACACCAATTTTATTATAAAATATACAAAGCTAAAAATAAATTAGTAAACTATATTATATCCGGAAAAGATAGACTTGGAGAAGCACAGATCAAAAAACAAAAATTACAATGATCAACGAAGAATCCGAGCTACCATAGGAAAAACTTAAAGTATTTTTCTTCTGAATATGCTGATGAATATAAAATGGTCAATAATTAGGGGTTCTTCTTCTTCTCGTGCCACTCGACTTTGTTAGCAGCGCGCCTAAAAAGTTCAATCGAATTACACCCGAACCATTCACGTAGATTACGAAGCCACAATATTTTTCTTCTTTCCACACTTCTTTTGCCCTAATTTTGCCCTGCATGATGTTTCTTAAAAGTTCGTACTTTTCACCTTCACAATGTGCCCCAAGTATTCCATCATTCTAGTTTTTATCTCATTTAGAATTTCGCATCTTTTGTCTAAAGTTTGGAGTACTTGCGTGTTAGTGACGCGGTCCATCCATGATATTCTGAGAATGCGCCTATAGCACCACATCTCGAAAGCTTCGATGTCTTTTATGGTCAACTGTTTTAGTGTCCAAGCCTCAACTCCATATAACAGGGTAGAAAAGACATAACACCGCAGCATTCGTATTCGTAACTTTATATTGATATCACAATTGCAAAAGAGTTTGCATATTCTATTAAAGATTGATCTAGCGATTTCTATTCTACATCTAATCTCTTTTGTTTGATCAGTATCGTCTGTGATCCAAGCACCTAGATATTTAAAACAGGGCACACGCTCAATCGCTGTATTGTCTATTACAAGATTAGCTCTGATGTTCTTTGATTTCGTGATTACCATAAATTTAGTTTTTTTCAAATTAATTTTCAAGTCGTAACTGTTACAGTATATATTGAGACTTTGAACGAGATGTTGTAGTTCTACTAGCGTTCCCGTTAGGGAACTGTATCGTCAGCATACCTTATATTGTTGATCGTCTCACCATTTATTATCAGACCAAGATCTTCTTCCTCGAGTGCTTGTTCACAGATAGCTTCACTATACATATTAAATAAAAGTGGCGATAAGATACATCCCTGCTGGACTCCTCGACGGATTTGAATTTCTTCTGTTAGTCTGCCCTCAACCTTGACATTTGCTGTTTGATTCCAATATAGATTGCATATAATTCGAATATCTCGGCTGTCTATATTTTTCTTTATTAGAACTTGTCTTAGTGGTTCATGTTGTACTTTGTCAAAGGCTTTTTCGAAATCAATAAAGCAGGCGTAAATTTCTTGGTTCATGTCTAAGCATCTCTGTGAGAGAACGTTCATTGCAAACAGAGCCTCCCTTGTACCCAGCCCTTTTCTGAATCCCATCTCAGTGTTTACTGATGTCTACGTCTAATTTGCTATAGATTATATTATGGATTATGTTTAAGAACAGTTTTAGAGCATGACTCATCAAAGCTATCGTACGATATTCGTTGCATTCCTTTGTATTTGCCTTTTTTGGCAGTAGTATAAAGGTCGAACGGAGCCATTCCCTAGGTATTATTCCAGTTCTATATATTGTGTTAAATAGATTTAGGAGTATTTTAATAGATTCATCGTCCATAAGTTTAAGCAGTTCTACGGGAATTTCATCAGGACGGGGGGCCTTACCATTTTTTTTCTCTGATTATATCAGGCCCTGTATCATCTGTATATTCGTTTGAGATTTCTTGTCTATCTTTGTCATCAAACAGTTGTGATATGTATTCTGTCCATCGGTTCATTTTTTGTTGTAAATCTGTAAATAATTATACCATATGTATCTTTGATCTGTCCTGTCTGTGTTGTTCTTCTCCTTCCTGTTATTTCTTTAATCTTTTTGTGTACATTAAAAAAGTCATATTTTCGCTCCAATTGTTCCAACTCCTGGCATTGCTCACTTAGCCATCTTTCTCTAGCTTCTCTTATTTTCTTTTTTTATCAGTTTATCTGTTTCTTTGTATCTTATCGGATTATTTGTTTTGTGTACCCTTCTTTCACGCATCAACTGTAGTATTTCCTCATTCATCCATTCTTTATGTTTCCTTTCTTTCGGTGTTAAATTTTCTCTCCCTGCCAACATTACGGCATGTTTAATATTCTCCCATTTTGGTTCTTCGATGTTCACTATTGTTTTCTCTTTTATATGTTGTTCATTCAGTCTTCTCACGTCAATTTGTTTCTGTATGTGTTTTTTAATGATCTTTAGTTTTATTCCTAATGTGACTACTACAGGATTGTGATCCGAGCCTATATCTGCTCATGGGTAGGTTTTAGCTGAGAGTATACAATAGTACAATTAGGGTTGCCAGCTTTTAAAATGCTACTGGTTTGAAGAGTAATTTGTGGAGGTTTTGTAAAGCATGCGTCGATAGATATACGAGTAATATACATTATTATCACTTGTCAAACCAGTCTTGTTGCGCCCTAACTCTGTTTTACTTTATTTTTGATACCTCGCGTTTTTACCAGCTAGAAACCCTACTTTTCGATTACTTTTTCTCAGACAACGTTACATCTTCATACCAAGAAAAAATTAGCTTTAATTTGACACAAAAACATGCATATACGTCATTTTAGTTAAAAAATAAATGAACGAATTAAAATATTTGTCAAAATCTAATTATTATTTATTGAAATAAAAATATTTGCGGCCACTTTTTGACTGGCAACCTATTATAAATCATGATACAAATATAAACAGATAAGATACCGCGCATGTGGGCGTGGCTTATGCATGACTTTTGTGACGTCAACTTGTGCTAAAGTTCGCCATATTGTGTTTTGACGTTTATGTAAATTTACGCTTCATAGCCAATATTTAATAAAATAATATTTTAAAAGTATTACAAGGCTTTAAATTTTTCTCGATATGAGGTGTGCAGTGTATGGTTGTGCCGTTGACAATATGTGCAAGAGTTTTGTAGCCGGTACCTACAGCATTTTATAGCTTTCCAAAAGACAAGGAAATGCAAGCTGTTTGGAAACATTTGTGTAAACGCCAGGATAATTTTAATGTTAAATTTGCTCGTGTTTGCTCTAAGCACTTTGTTGAAAGTGATTGGCAAAATTTTAAACAGAAGTCAACTACTTTATAAGTTTATAGAAGACGTTTCGCTTTATACTTCTAAAGTTTCATCAGTTCTAACTCAATATGTAGTATTAAAGATGTTATTATATATGTACTTAAGTTTACTCATTATTTAGAACTAACTTAAAAAAAAACAGAAACAAAGGACACAAAAACTTTGCAAAAAATAATATTCGCAGAAACGAAGATTTAACAAAATTTTAAACGTACATTTACTCCAATGAAGACAAACAAAACACTCACCAGTGTTTTGTTTGTCTTCATTGGAGAACCATCTCTAAATGAAGCCAAATGTACGTTTAAAATTTTGTTAAATCTTCGTTTCTGTGAATGATATTATTTTTTGCAAAGTTTTTTGTCCTTTGTTTCTGTGTTTTTTTAAGTTAGTTTTAAATAATGAGTAAACTTAAGTACATATATAATAACATCTTTAATACTACATATTGAGTTAAAACTGATTAAGCTTTAGATGTATAAAGCGAAATGTCTTCTATAAACTTATAAAGTAGTTGACTTCTGTTTTATATTGACCGATTAACCTCTGAATTCATTATTTTAATACTTTATTAATATATATATATATATATATATATATATATATATATATATATATATATATATATATATATATATATATATAGTTGGGAGATTAAATAATTATAACCATATTTTAGCATATCCTGAAGAAGCGAATAAATTTTGTGAAAGCTAAATAAAAGAACAAAGAGTTTTACTTATTCTGCCCTATTAATAACTGCAACCTCAAAAGAAATAGTTTACCTAACGTGTCAGTCAATAATACCCAACTACTATATATAAAATATCTATTGTATGAAAATCACATTCCATAGTTTGCAATTTGTGGCATCCGGCCATGGCTCCCTCCATCAAACTTCACTCTTATGGGAAAATTGTTATTTTTCACAATATACTAATATAAATACTTAAGCTTAAATTCACGTAGTAAATAAAACATCTAGTAAATTATCTTAGAATTTAAACAGTTCGTTTCATCCGCAAGCATGAATACATTTTGAAAATTTAGCACAAGGTGACGTCATGCGCGTGAGTGTACGAGTTTAGTGAATGGCAATATCATATCTGGTAACCTTATATCATGATTATAAATGTACTCTCCTAATTTTAAATGTATGTAAAAATATTTGATGAAATACGTTATGATTATGAACTTAGTAATTCTGCAGTGGGATCTGGTACTATAAGTTCTAGTGCAATGTAATCTGCACAACATTTGCGTCTTGTTAAGACCCAAATATTAACTTTTACCTGGCTGCCCATATATCTAGCATGGGCAGCCTATGGAAAACTTAAAGACATCTTTAAAAGCGATATACCAGTTTCTTTAAAACGTAAAACATTTGACTAATGTGTGTTGTCTGTGATGACCTATGGTGCCGAAAGTTTGACATTGACAGCTACAAGTTCTAAAACGCTGCACATAGCTCAAAAGAAAATGGAAAGGTCAATGCTGATGCTAAGTATATCGCTTCGTGACCGAGTTAGAAATAAAGACTTAAGACGAAGAACAGGAGTTACCGATGTAATTTCCTGAATTGCCACACTGAAATGGCACAATGGACAAAAATGAGGGAAGCCTATGTCCAGCAGTGGACGCAAAGGGCTGGGTGATGATGATGATCATATTAATTTTTATTCCGACTTCCAAGGAAGCATGATATAATTTTTTCAACATTATTATTGCATCATCCATACGATCAGCTATAAGGACGATGCCATCTGCAAACCTCAAATGAATGAGCTTTTCTTCATTTATGCTGATACCATCATCATCATCACCATTGACTTTTACAACTCTTCGTGAGTTTTTGCCGCGTTTACTATTGCCTTCCATTGATTCCGATCCTGTGCTATTATTTCCCATGGCCTTACTTCCATCTTCTCCAGGTCTTCCCTGACTGCGTCTTTCCACGTTTTTCTAGGCTTTCCTATCGATCTTTTACCATCTGGTCTTTCCCAAAACACATTGCTAATCAGTCTGTCGTCATCACTCCGTACCACGTGGCCTGCCCATCTTAATCTATTGGCTTTTATGTATCTTACGATGTTTCCTTTCCCGAAGAGAGTCTCTATTTCATTGTTGTATCTGCTCCTCCATTCATTTGTCACGCTGTCCCTATAAGGACCATATATAATTCGCAGGATTTTGCGTTCCCATACTAATAGCTTATTGATTTCTTTCTTTCTCAATGTCCATGTTTCACTTCCATATGTCACTGCTGGTCGTATTATGGTTTTGTACATTTGGATTTTGGTACGCCTTGAGAGAAGCTTTGACCTCATTAGATGTTGAATGGCAAATAATGATTTATTCCCCGCCAGTATTCGTATTTCAACCTCCCGTTCTCCTTTGTTTTCACTGGTAATTGTTGCTCCTAGGTATTTGAATTCTTTGACCACCTCAAAATTATGATCGTTTATGGTAATGTTTTGTCTTATTCGCTGTCGTTCCTTGTTTGATACGACCATGTATTTAGTTTTTTCTTCGTTTATTTTCAGGCCTACGCTTAGTGTTGCTTCTTCAAAGTTCGATACTATATCCTTAACTTCCAATGTTGTCTGTGCTACTGCATCTACATCATCTGCAAATGCAAGAATAATCTTTGCTCCTCTGGCAGTTATGTCTGGTTTGACTCTGGTATAGATTTTTCGCATTGCGTATTCCAATGCTAGGTTAAATAGTAATGGGGACAGCGGGTCTCCCTGTCTGAGCCCGGTGCTTATGCCGAAAGCCTTTGAAGTTTTGCCTCCTATTCTAATTTGTGCAAAGGAATTGTTGACACACATTCGCGCAATCATGGTCAGCTTCTTTGGTACGCCTAACTCCATCATTGCACTCCACAGTTTTAAGCGATCTATGGAATCATATGCTTGTTTGAAATCTATGAAGATCTGGTGTACTTCTTTATTATATTCCCAATACTTTTCTAGCATTTGTCTGATAGTAAATATTTGGTCGATTGTTGATCTTCCAGGCCTAAAGCCGCATTGGTAATCGCCAATAATTTCCTCTGTATATGGCAGTAATCGTTTTAGTACAACTGAAGCTAATATTTATTTCCATCCCCATCTACCTGGACATTTAGAAGACTTTCAAAGTATTCAGCCCATCTTTCGATTATTTTATTTTCATCTGTAATCATTTGCTTATTTTTATCTCTTACAAAGTTCGGTGTTCTTATATATGCACCTTTCCTGTTGTCTTACTTCTTTGTAGAATTTTTTTTTTGCTTGCTTCTGTGTTCACGTTCTACTTTTTCAATTTGTTGTAAATGTTGTCTCTTTTTTCTCATTACTGTTCTTCTGGCTAAGGCTCTCTCTCTCTATTGTATTGTTCACGCTTTTCATCCGTCGGGTTTGCTAGGTAGTCGATTCTTCTTTTGTTTGCTTCTTTTAAGGTATCCTCGCATTCTTCATCAAACCATTTTTTTCTTTTTGCTTTTCTCTTCCGACCTATACACTTCTCTGCTGTTTCTGTAATGATCGTTTTAATGGAGTGCCATTTCTGGTCTATATTTTCTCTTTCATTTTCTTTCGTTTCTAACACCTGGAATCTGTTTCTCAATTATAGTTGGTATTGTCTCTTTCCCCCTTCTTCTTCCAATTTAGACACATTCCATCTTTCGATCTTCATCTGTTTGTCTGTTTGTTTGTGTTGAGATTCTAGTTCTGAGCTTGGCCTTTACTAGGAAATGGTCTGTATCACTATCTGGTCCCCGTTTAGTTCTTACGTCTATTAGACTACTGGAATGCCTCCCATCAATTAATACGTGATTAATTTGGTTCCTCGTTCTTCCATCATTTGATCTCCATGTTACCTTATATGTTGATGCTGATACCATGCTTGTTAAAATTTGCCTTTTTACAAGTATGTTCTAAAAGCGCCGTGCCTTGCTGTATATGTAATATATTTGTTTCTTGTTCAGATAGTCTTACGCTAGCTGTGGCATTTTGGTAGATATATTTGATTATGTTATTGTATCGATGGTCTATTCCACATTCCATCAATGCTTGTAACATTTTCTGCTGGCTTATGGTATCGAATTCTCCCTCGTAGTCGACGTTTATCAGTGATAATATTTTATTGTATTCTGCAGACTTTATCTGGTTCTTCATTACTAGTAAGTGCTCGTTAGTGTTGTATCCCGAAAAACATTGAAAAACAGACAGAGTTATGTCTACATAAAAAGAAGAAGAAAAAGAAGATTTAAGCGTAATTTGAGCTTCTCCTGTTCGTCATATTTTGCTGAAAACATTGTATGAAATAATATACGTTTGCCGCTCTTTGCAGTAGCCTGATTTTTTCCGGTGATTTTTAGCCATCCTTTGCTTTAACCCTGTTCCAACAGCTTGTATGGAGGTCTGGGAGCCGCCGGAGATTGAGGGCCGTTCAGTAGTTTCGTTTTTCATGGAAATAACTTTTAAGGTTTTAAGCCATTAAAACGCCATGCTTGGTTAGTGCGTGTTGGCGAGTTGGTTTGGAGTGAGGGGAGGAGAGGGTGGAGATGGAAATGCTTTGGGTTTGAACCAATTCTCCTTGGCACCGGCTGTATCTTGTATAGAAGGCTCTTAGCTCCATAACGTGCGGGAAAACTGGGATTACTAATCAGGCAAATTTGGATTACTAAAGGAATATATTTGAATTTCCAATGGGATAGATTTGGATTCCTAACAAGATAACCTCGGACTGTAATTAAATGGAGAATGAATGCGAAGAAGCAAAATATACATATATAAAGAAACAAAGATATAAAAGACAATCTTATCATTCACGATCTCACAAATTATAATGCACAGCGGAAAATAAAATAAAATTGAAAAGGTATGCCGTTTTTATAGAAAAAAATATTTGA
The DNA here is from genome assembly GCA_918026665.1 of Diabrotica balteata. NCBI lineage: Eukaryota > Metazoa > Arthropoda > Insecta > Coleoptera > Chrysomelidae > Diabrotica > Diabrotica balteata. Next base: position 7,572,480 of record OU898276.1, on the reverse strand, counting down.
ATATACTAAATTTACTTGACCTAATGGCGACAGTATTTTAGGATAGTAACAAAGCGGTAAATTCTTTAATGGGATTATATTGGATATTTGCAAACAAAAACTAACGGCAGGGTAGGCGGAATATAACGAGAATTTTAAAAACTCACCCAAAAGTTATCCTTGGAAGATTTTTACATTGTCCAATGCTCAATTCTGCTTACTTTCGTTTACTTTGTGGGACCCGCATCATTTTCAGTGTTTCATCCAATCCAGAATTTCTGTATTACTGGACTTCCGGATGTTTTTCTGTAAGTTTCATTTTTGGTACCGTACCTACTTCCCTGCTTGGCTGACTTCAGCAACCATCTGGTCCAATCAGTCTGTGTTTTTATTGAGGATGTCTCAGATATTTAAAAAGCCTTTTTATGGTATGATGGAAGAAGCATCTTTTTTTGTTCTCGGCTACCTCCCTGTGGAGTAGTCTTGGATGGTTCCATTTAAAATTGGGTCAATCCTCTATAAGTCTGTAGCACGAAGTTTCTGTATTTTCTAGGTTCTTCCAGTTGGATTCTGCCTTCGAACTTCAAACTAGAACTGCATAAAATATCCCAACATAAATCTTCTATCGAGGTGAACTCCAAAATACATGACGACTTCTGGATTATGTTTCCTCATCATGGAGTTATGGACGTTGAAAAAGATTGATACCAAAAAATTAGAGGCATTTGAACTGTGGATGTATCGCAGAATCCTGAGAATATCATGGGACCGACAGAGTCACAAATGTCGAGGTTTTAAGAAGAATGAATAAAGAAAAGGAAGTCATATTTACGATCAAAAAACGAAAACTGCAATACTTGGGACACATTACAAGAGGCGAAAGATATGAACTGCTTCGAATAATTATGCAAGGGAAAATAGCAGGAAAAAGGTCAATAGGAAGAAGACGAAACTCCTGGCTAAAGAATCTACAGGAATGGTATAGCTGTAGCAACAACTAATTGTTTCGGTCAGCAGTTTAGAAAATACGTATAGCCCTGATGATCGCCAACCTTCGGAACGAAGATGGCACTTGAAGAAGCAGGGCCAGACTTTGGACTGCGATGCAGGAACTGGACTTTCCAAAAAAACTAGTCAGGTTAATACTGATGCGTATGGAACGGTTAGGATGTAAGGTGAGAGTTGGACAACAATACTCGGAGACATTTGAAATAAACAATGGACTAGAACAGGGAGATGCACTTTAACCACAACTCTTCAATTTAGCTGTAAAGCACATAATCAGAAGTGTAACAATCGAAAAACCAAATACAGAATTTTATCGAGAAGGACCAAACTTACTACTGACATTTGCAGACGATATCGATCTAATAGGAAACACACGATTAAGGATGAAGGAGACTTTCGTGAGGTTCTAGAAGGAAGCAGAGAAGATTGGGCTCCAAATCAACGAAAACAAGACGAAATGAGACAAAGCAGAGACAGAATTGGTCAGAACATCACCATCGATGACTTTAAGTTTGAGCGCGTTAGAGAATTCAAGTATCTTGGAACAACAATAACTGAAGACAATAACGGATCACAAGAAATAAACAACAGGATTCAGCCGGCAACAGATGTCTTTTTTGCCCTCCAAAACCTTATAAAATCAAAATAACTAACACGACGTACGAAGATACAGGTCTATAAAATAATCATACGACCCGTTGTGATGTATGGAAGCGAAACGTGGACAATAACAAAGGCAAACGAAGAGAGACTATGTGTTTGGGAAAGAAAAATTCTAAAGAAGATCTTTGCTCCTGTGCTGGATGAAGCATCAGGACAATATAAGAAAAGAACTAACAAAGAGCTCGAAGAACTTTCCAGACGACAACATCATAAAATAAATAAAGTTCAGAAGACTCCAATGGACAGCACACCTCAGAAGACATTCTGACGAACGAACAGTAAGGAGAGTAAGTGTGGGAGAAAGTCCCAACTGGAAGAAGAGCACGCGGACGCCCTCGTCTCCGGTGGTGAGATAATATAGCAGAAGGCCTAAGCACTATGGGCGTGGAGAATTGGATGGAGGTTGCTCAAGATAGAGGCATGTTGTCAAGTCGGCTAAAACCCACGAAAGGTTGTAACGCCACGGAGTAAGTAAGTAAGTAATTATTCAAATTATTTCAACTAGCATATAGTGGTCTCAATATATGCCACTTTCGCGGTAAATTCGAGTATCTACTACTTAACTTTATAATTTTTCTATTACTACAGTAAAACTTCCGTTAACTGAAATAATAATTTCGGTTAAAAATAACACTGTTTTTTATAGTATACTTCTTCTTCTTCATGTACCATGTCCTTTCAGAACGTTGGTTACTATCATAGCTATTTTAATTTTATTCACTGCCACCCTAAATAGCATGCTTGTATCTACACCATACCAATCTCGCAAGTTCTTCAACCATGAGGTTCTTCTTCGTCCTGGACTGCGTATAGTATACTTGGTCAAAGTATTAAAAAATACTATGAGGTGATTTCGTAATGTAGATGTATGTAATGTGATAAGTAAATACAGAATAAAATAATATGCTTTTTTAAAAAAATATTTTATTTTCTTTTGCGTTTTTGTTTGACAACGATGTTTTGCAGCTATATCTCTTCATCGTTCATTTGCAGAACGCCATGAGTTTGCCTCATTTGATTGTTCGACGAAACGTAAAGCAATCTGAAAAGGACAGAACTTTATGAAATAAAAACAAAAATTAAGAACTTAGTCATGTCCCTCACTAATTAGGCCTCCTGTATAAAATATCTCTAAGGCATTGAAAATCTCGTCGGCGGTCTCGTGCTGCCTGTTGTCTGGCAGTTGGGTCATCACCTTCGTCATCTGATACGCTCAGGTTGTCTGGATGAAGAACGATATCAATCCTGGTTGATGAATTCACTTTTTGAGTAATTGGCTGCTAACCCCTCACGTATCTCTTCTTGGTTAATTTCGTCACATGTTTTATTAAAGGTTTAATTTTTTCTTTAGTTTCTTTACCATTTTCTTCTTCAGAATCGTCAATCAAAATGCTATCAAAAAGTTTGTTCCAGCATTTTCCGCAGTTGAAGGTTTGATCTTGGTCCACAACTCTACACACCAATAAACAACATGTTTCATTGTTAAAGATTTGAGAATTTCGGAACACTTTTTGATTCATTCGTCTTCTGTAATAACAGATGTCTTAAGAATGCTCCTCTATAATGTCTCTTGAATCTCTCTATTACTCCCTGGTCTAACGGCTGAATTAAGCTTTTGATATTCGGTGGCAAAAATCTGACAATTTTGATGACAATGAAAGTTAACGCATTGTCAAGAAGCAACAATGCTTTAATGGAAAGTTTTTTGATTTTAAAAGGAATTTTACACTTGGGACGAATTTATTTTCAACAATTCTAAAAATAAATTGGTCGACATCCATGAGCTTTTTTGGCTTCTACAAAAACTGGAAGTACTTTTTCGGAAATATCTTTTAGAGCACTTGGTTTTATTGATTCCCCAACACACATAGGCATTAATTGGAGAGTGAAATTAATAGAATTGTTTAAGTTTTGCGATAAAAATTTAATTTTTATTGACGAAATTATTGAAACTGTCAGCCGTTTCGGTTAAACGATGTTTCTGTTAAAAAGGTTTCGGTTAAGGGAGGTTTTACTGTATTATACAGTCTCTTGTCGATCTTATCCCGGAGCACTCCAAGTGTATTTATGAATATCTTTATGTATAAAGAACGTGATCGTGACACATATTTTTTTTTGTTATTTATTTTATTTATATACTTTTTACAATTTAGTTTACGTAATACAAGTGATATACTATACAAAGTGTAGAATCCACTAGACTTTGTATTTGTTAGCAATAAAATTCCAAATGTCTCCTCAGTTTACGGACCGTAGTAAAAATACGGTTTGGTTATAGAATGGTTAAAGAAAGTCCTTTAATAACCGGGATTGTGTAGTCTTTTATTAACAGTTACACGAAACATATAACGGTTTATTATCCAATAAAGTTGTCGGTAATAATCCGTCAAATAGAATTTGCTGGAACTGCTGCGATGCCGGCATCCCGAAAACGGTGATTCCAATGCAGGTGGAGTGCCACAAAATCCAGAAAAGCCCAGAAAAGAGAAAAATCTATAAACCGAAGTTATTTTCTCGCATTTGGAACGCTCTCAGTGGATGAGAGTCGAGCAATAAGGCGGCGGTGAATAAGAAAAGTTGAAAGCTGGCCCCGCCCGGAGTCCGGAATCTGACGTTGGCGACCAATAGTTTTCTACGGATTCCTGAAAGGTTCGGTCAATTTGCACAAGTGACCAATGAAAAATGTGCCATTTTATGACGCAAATGGTAATTTTTGTTATAAATAATTTATGTGGTTGGATGGGATGAGGTATTATGTTGAGAAAATCCTTCTAGAAATATTGCTTCTTCTTTCTTACTTACGTAACTTTAATGTAATTATATTTATTAAGAAATACTTCGTTTTCCTTGAAAAGTTTGCAGTCTGGAAGTATTCCCTTAATCACATTAGACATTCTCAGGGTGCTGTGGAAAATGTCACAAATATATACAGAATTGACCGAAGAGGCTTTCTATAAAACAATATTTACATTCGGAATAAAGTACCTCGTCTATAACACTTTCCACGTTTTACATTGCGAACAAATTCATCCATTAATAGAGAAAATTTAACAAACAATAAATAGTCCAGTTGATATATCTCAAAAAATTTCACTAATTAAAACAAAAGTTTATCTTTTTTTTTTCTATTAGGGTCTACAACACATCACACAATTGTGACGATTATAATTTTTAGTTTTGTTCTAAATATTTTTATTTTCATTGAATACAAATCTGTTAGACGAAACTACTTGTAACAGATGCTTATTTAATGGTTTGAATGTGAACTAGAAATTTATATTAAACCTAACACTGGCTGAATTACGATAAGTTTCAATTTAAATAGTCCTTTACATATAATAATATGGTTAGCACAGTCTGCTACATAACTAAGCTAAACTGTTAGTGGCACAGATTAAGTAACACTGATATGTATAATCTTGGTAACTTTTACAACCGACCGAATGTCCGTCCGAAGCGTTTTAGTTCGGAAGAAGTTCGTTAATAGAGTGTACAGTAGATTTTCTGTTTCTTAGTGTTTTTCGAAATTTAAATATTTTACTTAGTGATGTGACATCCATGGGACAATGTGGTTGAAAATGTTGCTTACGATAACGACACCGATTTTGTAGAAAGTACCAGTGCCAGTGTCGGTGTAAATGTAATTACTGAAAAAAATACCCGTAAAGAAGATTTGAATGCATTTAATTGCTAAAACACCGTATAGTGAGTATGTTTTAATGTGTTCAAAAACCTACATAATACATTCGATGAAAAACTGTGGCAAAAGCAATTTCTGCTTTAACAGAAAATCCACTTTGAACTGTATCTAAAATAGTTCAAAATGAACTCTATCATCGCAAGAAATGATATGACTATATATTTTTAAATCTTACAGATGCTTCACTTAAAAAACTATTGAAAACTACAATAAGCGTTTAATACAGAAGCAATGCAATACATGCAATAGAAATAATAAGAAAGGAATTGGAAACAACCGTTCTAAACATGAACTGCTATGAGAAAACTCCTTAAAATTGGATAAAGAAAATGGACAATTTAAAACAATACATAAACGAAGAGCAGTTATGGAAAGCCAAAGAATAGTCAACAGACGTAATATATACCTAGAACAAATTACTAAATATGGGCAAAAATAGGCAAATTTACTATTTACACGAGACTGAGTATACTACTTACGATACAGTTAAAGAAGAATGAACGTATGTTTCAAACATGCACACAAGGAAGTAAGAAATGAGTTCCAAATATTTTAAAATCATGTGGAAAGAAAATGGAGGATTATAACGTTGATTCAATGCCCTAATTTTTTCCCATTGCTACATACGCAGATGAAACATAAACTCCCAAAAAAAAATCAATAGGAATACGATCGAAGCCTTCGAATTTTGGGTCTATAGAAGATTCTAAGCGTGCCCTAGACAGAACATAGAATCAACTTGTCAATTTTGGAAGAGCTTCGTATAAAAAAAAATATTATAAAAATTAAACCGAGCATATCTAATTTATTTCGGTCTCATAGCTAGAAAAAACAGGTACCATGAAAGTATTGGTAGTAGAAGGAAAGGTAGAAGGCAGAAAATCAAGAGAAAAATCTTCAATAAGATGGGCAAACCAAATAATGACTCCTTCTTCCTCTTAATGGTGGAAAAATTCCTACATAAAGCTATTCATATGGCACATGATTGCAGCCAATAAAGACAGCACGCCATGACAAGTGCCCAAGGAATGAGGAGGAGGAACGGTGACTTCCAAATATGAGCAAGATGATATTTTTGAAGATTGGTTTAAAAACTCACTCATCTCAAAATTGGAGCCAAATAGTGTACTAGTGCTTGCTATCCTACTACGCTTCCTATCATTTCTGACAATTCACTAAGATACCAACTACATTTTCAATGAGGGACCCTGTAAGGTGAAATATAAATAAAAAATAATCTACATCAACTTTAGCACATTTGATATGTCTAACTTTAACGGTATACACCTAAGTAAAAGTAAATATTTTTAATTATATATTTGATCACCAGAACAACCAGCCTATAGCTCTATATCTTAAAGTAGAACAATCAAAACCTGCAAATCTGAACATTCTACTATATTTCTTACCGCATGTATACTGTTGGTTATTTGGTTGCCTAATTACTTTAATTTGTTTGATGACCAGTTATCAAGGCAAAGATTTAAGGTACGACTTATATCGTCCTTATTACAACTACGTTACATCAGATCTTAGAAAGCAAATAATTTTCAGAGGAACTCCAAAAACATATTGTATCAATCCACTTAATATTTACAAGTTGCTGCAGGTTTTCAGAATCCTGGAATAGGTATTATGAGTGAATCTTAGTAATATTTACTTTCACCACGTAAGATTAGGGTCCATTATTTGTTGCAACTATTCCATAGTTCAATTTTCTTTTATTTTCTTGAAACAAAATTGTTAGCAACTGCTGCTACATATGTTGGTTTTCATTGGTTTTATCTCATTTGTATTTATTATATTTTATTATATATAAAGTAGCAATCAGACCTGTGATACCTTAAGCAGCAGAGACAATTTCCTAAACTAATAAAGACGAAAAGAAGCTAGCTAAAAATAATAGAAAGGAAGATCATGTGGACAAAAAAGAAATTCAATGCAGAGAGTTTAGACGATTATTAACCAACAAGATAAATAACCAGTTGGGTAGAGATACTAAGGTGGAATAGTCAGATATATAAAGGCTCAAAAGTTCAAATGGTTTGGGCTTGTACGAAGACAATAGAAGATAAATTAATTAAAAAATAATAAACTGGAAACCTGCAAACTTAAGACTTAGAGGAAGACCAAAAGTACAAATGGGAAGATCAGGTCAGACAAGATATCAACAGAATGAAGATATCAAAGTTTCTATCTTAGGTAGTTCCAATAGAAATCCCCTTTACCGAGATGTCCTTCCCAAGTGTCTACCAGGTTTTCTTTGGTCCTCCTCTCTTTTTTGTCCCAAAAGTCCACAGATCAGCAGTTCTTCGTATTGGTTGATAAATGTCTTGACGTTGAATATGGTTGAATCATATTAACCTATGCTCTTTCATTTTGGCTTTTCCTCATATACTAATTTTTACTTTAATTTTTTTTGTCAATCCTCTCATCCATTTAAGAATTCTTTTTTCCTTTTCTAGAATGTTTCCAAATTTCTACCAGTTTCATCATAGCTATTTTAGCATCTAGTAGCAGGGAGGATGCATTTTTCCAAATCCTGCCACGCTAACCTTATTCTTCTGGTAATTTTGGCAGTTTGATTTTCTCTGTTAATTTTTTTATCTGCCACAGATAGATGTATTCGCTTACTGTCTCTTAATTTATGTTGTTCAACGTTATTTCTTTAATGTTCGGTGTTTTTGTCCTTATTTTTGATTTTTCCCAAGTTCATTTCAAGACCTATTTTTTTCGAAGCATAAAATAGTTGCATCATCATGGTCTGTAGTTCTTCAAAACTTGTAGCGAATATTACAATGTCATCATCATCATCATCATCTTTGGCTCGACAATCCTCTGTGGATCTTGGCCTGCTCTAAGATTCGTCGCCATTCTGTTCGGTTTTTGGTAACATGTTGCCATCTTCTGATTTTTAATATTCGTAAGTCGGTTTTCTATTCCATCTAACAACCTAATTCGCGGTCGGCCTTTGCTTCTTTTTCCTACAGGTGTTCCTGTGGTTAGCTTTTTAGCAATGGTATTTTCTGGCATTCGTATTATGTGTCCAGCCCATCTAAGTCGCTGTGTTTTTAATGAACGTTATATTACAATGTCATCAGCATATCTAAAATGACCCAGTTTTCTTCCATTAACATTTACTTCTTTATCTGTCCAGTTAATGTCTTTATACACGTCTTCCAGACTAAGTGTAAATAGCCTTGGTAAGATAACATCTCCCTGGCGAACTCCTCGTTGATTGGTATAGCTTTGGTTTTCGCATCTATTTGTATTTTCATTGTAGCTTTCTTGTAAATATTATGATGAGCATTTGATGTTCCCTCTCTGTTATACTGTTTCTTAATATCAATGTTAATGGTACATATTTGTTTATGCTTCTGCTTTAGCTGTTACTCCTGCTACTTTAGATTCCTTTTTGGCAACTGTATAGTATTGAAGATCGGTGTCCAGTCTATTTTCTTGCTACTGTTTATATAATTTTTTCCAATTCTTTATTCTTTCTTGAACTTCATCTGACCGTCAATCTATAGGTACCTATTATATTCTCTCTAATCTAATTAGCAAAGTTTTGCCTCTAATCTTTTTATAATAAAGTCTTCTCACTTTTTATTTTTGTTTTGTTTAAATATTCTATAAACGTAGCCTCCTATCAATTTCTCGTTATATCTTACATTATCTCATTTCTATGTAAATTCTTCTTATTAATTTCATCCTTTTTTCTCTCTCTCCTATGGCGCTACAGCATAAGTGGGCCATGGCCTCCCCCAGCATCCGACTGCAAGTATTTCTTTCCTTGGCTGCTCTTCCCTCTTCAATCCTTCACTTAATTTCACTTCTCTTCACTTCTCCCAAATCACCACATCAGATAATAAAAATTGTTACAAGCAAATGATTGTAACGAATTAAAAAATAGGGAGTTTTAAGATAGACGTAATTAAACTTCTCCAATGTAACAAATATCTTCTTTAACAAAACAACATTACTTAAGGTAAAGGGCTACATCAGTCTGATCATTACAGGCTAGAAAAATCAAAATGAGGTCTTGAAATCTCGAAGTCTTACAAATTTGGAACTGGGAGAGGCACTTAAAAAAGAGATTATAAATTGATTGCAATTAAGAGATTAGGTGGAAAGGACATAGAACAAAATAACTAAGTGAAAGATACAAATTGTGATATGTGGGGAAAAATAAAGCTTAAAATGAATTTGGTCTAGACGTAATAGACACAATCGAAGCCAAAAGACTTAACTGGTATGGACACCTTCAGAGAATGCCAGAAAATAGAGAGCCAAAAAAAATAGAAGAATGGACTGCGCCAACTAGAAAAAAACGAGGTAGACCAAGACGATCCTGGAGAGACGATGTCGACGATGCAATGACCGCCAGAGATCTAACAACTGAAGATTGCTTCGACAGAAAACGCTGGAAATTAGGATGCGAGAAGCGGCGCCAGCTGTAGAAGACTCGCTTGTTATTATATAATGAATTTGGTAATAGCAGAAAGTTGGGATCGAAATATCTCAGTTGGATTTATGAAGGGAAGATCAATAAACGACCCAATATTCACTATAATTCAGCCAATTGATGAAACAATTATAGGAGTATGACAATAATCTCTAGTGTTTGGATAAGTAATGGAGAGTACTTCAGGGCTCGTGTTACTAGGAAATACTGAGGGGAAATATTGAAGTGAACCAATATTATTTAATTTCGCCAGCTAATATAATTTACAGGAAGCAAATATTATATTCCATTCTGTATATGCAGAAATACTAGCAGCAATACTTCAAGAAGTAGAGAATGCGATAGAGTCTCTTAAAGATCTCAAAGCACCAGGACATGATGGTATAAACGAAAAATTTATAAAAAATGTATGACATTATTTTTGAGAGTATGCTAACAACATAAAATGCCTAAGGAATGGAATGGAAACGTTATAATACCCATAGATAAGACGGGACGTTAAAAAACGATTTCGAAATTATAGAGGTAGGTATATGATTTATTAGCACAGCGTACAAAGTTCTGTAATTATCTTTCAAAAGAGGCTCACTCTGTATTTGAAAGGTATTCTAGGTGACTATTAATGCGGCTTTCATGCTGGAAGGTCAATAGATTAATTATTTATGATTCTACAAATATAAGAAAAAAACTGGAAATTCAACAGAGATGTACAGCAAATTTCCAGCAAGAACATTCTTTGATACAAACACAGGTAAATAGGTAAAGATAGGAAATAGAACATCATTATCATTTAGTATAACATAAGATCTTGGACAAGATCGAAAAAAAACTATTGTTGGTCTTTGTTGATAATCTGTATGCAGTTGCTCATTCTACAAGAGACGTTAGAGAGGAGATATCACAACTCGAAGAGAAAACAGGTACTCTGAGTCTTTGAATAAATAGGTGGTAAAGAAATACATGGTGGTAACCAAAAATTCAAGACGAAGAGTTAGACAAAACATTAATGACCACAACTTCGAAGTAGTAAAAGAGATTAAAATCTGGAGAGCGGTAATTAGATAGTTGCTGTAATTGGTTAACTTATAAACAACATTAGATATGCAGAATGTTGGTAGGTAGTGCGCAGGGGCTCCAAAAGATGATGGATAACGTTTTAGAAGCATGTAACAAATACGGTCTAAAACCAAATTACAAGATGACAAAAATAGTACAAAAATAGATGACAAAAATAGTAGTAAATCATTAGTAAGAACACCGGCATAAACACCCCAATTACGACTAACGATACACCGTTAAAAAGAGTGGAAAAAATATGCTATTTGGGCTGCAATATTAACGATACCAGGGATCACAGCTACGAAATAAAAACTCATTTTGAAAAAGCTAAAAGCTCTTTCAACAGCCTTAGGAAGATTATCTGCAACTTATCTTTAAGTATCAATATACGCATAAGAATTCTTAGATATTAATGCCCAGGATCAATTCGGCTTGTCTCAGTTTGATTTGTACACAACTCTATCCACAAACCTTGTTTTCTCTCATAGCTGTCTCCATTATGGGAGCTCTCAATATTGTCCCCATAAATGACTGGTCAGACTACCCTAAAAACAGCTCCCTAACTTTCGCGTGATTGGTTGGTGGGTGGGTCCCAATTTAAAAATTGGCGGGTTTCATGTTTATTAAAATGACAATTGAGGTATTGTGGCACAGTATGTCGGTAAACAATTTATTAGCAATATATTGTGGTATTGGTACAAAGCGGATGATATTCACATTTTAGGATTAAGCTGACTAGTACAGTTTTATTAGAAATTAAAATGCTAGTGATGCTTTTTTTATTAGATACATAGATATTGTTTTAATTTTTTTGTTTAGGTAATTTTTTACTAAGATTTAGAGGTTCCTCTTATTATTTTTATTTCTAGAACATTCATTACCATTATTATTCTCATTAGCTTTCTCTATGTGGAATCGGCTTCTCTAAGTATTTTCCTCTAAACTTTTCTGTTCTCTTCCAGGGACTAAGTACCTCCCCGCTTTTTGTATGAGTATATGGATTTTCAGAAACATGTAATTTCTGTTCATCCCCTTTTTTTACTGCCCTACATTCAGTACCATACATCATAGCTGGTCTAATGGCAGTCCTATACAATTTACCCTTTAGTTTTCTAAAAAGCGGAGAGGTACTTAGTCCCTGGAAGAGAACAGAAAAGTTTGGATGAAAATACTTAGAGAAGCCGATTCCACATAGAGAAAGCTAATGAGAATAATAATGGTAATGAATGTTCTAGAAATAAAAATAATAAGAGGAACCTCTAAATCTTAGTAAAAAAATTAACTAAACAAAAAAATTAAAACAATATCTACGTATCTAATAAAAAAAGCATCACTAATATTTTAATTTCTAATAAAACTGTACTAGTCCGCTTAATCCTAAAATGTGAATATCATCCGCTTTGTACCAATACCACAATATATTGCTAATAAATTGTTTACCGACATACTGTGCCACAATACCTCAATTGTCATTTTAATAAAGATGAAACCCGCCAATTTTTAAAATTGGGACCCACCCACTAACCAATCACGCGAAAGTTAGGGAGCTGTTTTTTAGGGTAGTCTTGACTGGTCCAGCAAACACGTTTGCTCATCACTGAACTTGTCGTCCTAGTATCAATGATAAAATTCATCTTTGGCCATTGAGAAATCCAACGGAACTGTCGCTGCTTCGTCTTATTTTAGATATTGGGACTGTGTTCCTGTTGTGAAGATTGTCTTCTGGTCGATTTTCTGTTGAAACTTTGAAGATGGCCTACCAATCCACAATTGTAACACTTTGACAGCCTTTGACGTTTTTGTTTCAAAGAATCAGCTATCGGGTCCAGATGTTTCTGTAGTTGGGCGACCAGCACCCGGGGTAGCATATTTAGATCGTCTTCTTCCACTGAGGCAACACTTCTTACTTGATGGACTTTGCGTTGATGGCGTGACACATTTTTCATTATTTCATACTTCAGGGCTGCTACAATGGTATTCTTAATATTAGGTAGCATTATCTTTCTAGTCGTAAGGTCTGATGGAGGTCTACATCGCGCAAACCAGGAGGAAGAGAGAGAAATCATTAGATTCGTGCAGAAGACCAAGCTTCGGGCCAAGTTGGTCGTGCATCTTTTCTACTTCCGCCTTTTATTCTTGCACATATTCGTTGGAGCCTTGGATACACACTTCCAGTTGACTCTGGTATACTTGCTTCAAATAGCTGCCCTATCTTAGGTCTAGAGTTCATACAATGTTATCATAACTCTTTTATGCATCCTCTAGAATGTTTTGGAGGATTTCGATAACTTCAAGGGCTAAGAGCCTTCTCTTCATTTGCCCATCCATTATTTTGTACAATGGCTTCGAATTGCCATAAAACGATTGGAGGCATTTGAAATGTGGTGCTACCACCGTATATTGAGGGTCTCATATATACACCACACAAGTAACATAACTATTCTCCAGAGGCTAAGAAAATTGGCTTACTTCGGCCACATCATGCGTAATGAGAAATACCGACTTCTATAGTTGATTCTACAGTGCAATATTGATGGTAAGAGAAGCCCTGGACGTAGACGTATATCCTGGCGGGTCAATCTTGGAAAATGGACTGGTATAACGTCAACTGATCTATTTCGAGCTGCTGTGAATAGAATAAGATGAGTCAATGTGGTCGCCAACATTTCTAGAAGATAACCACATTTAAAAGAACAAGGTAATCAGAGATGACAACCACATAGAATAAGAAGTTTCAGCAAAGTAGGCTGCGAGAAACAGGGCATTATACTTCTTATCATCACTATTAAGACCTAAGCTGCTTAAATGACATTTTAAATTAAGACTGTACATGTCAATTATTCGCCCCGTTGTTACATATTGAAGTGCCACATGAACTCTACATTAACGGGATTGGGCTGCTGGTATTTGAAAGGAAGGTTCTCAGAATGATATTTGGCCCTCAAAGAGATGAATTGACAGCCGGGTTCTAGAGGGCGCCGCAATGCTGAGTTTGTGACTGCATGGTACTGAGTTTTTTGAGGGACCAGTCAAGAAGAAAAAGAAGTAGAAGAAGAAGAAGAAAAAGAACAGTATAATTTACAACATTTAATAAGATTTTCACCAAGAAAATACTAACAAAAGATCGGAATATTTGATGTACTCCGATCTTTGATTTGATGTGAAGTCGCTCATTTGATGTGAAGATATTTTGTCAAAATGAAAAACGGTATGTAATTTTATGATAAATTATCTCGAGAATCTCACTAATTTCATAAATTGTTTAAAAAAGGGCGTAAATAAAAAACAGATTAAATCGCGACTGAAGCTGTAAACTAATCTGAAGCAATTCAATGTCAGCCTCTGTTTGACCGGAAGTAAACAAAAGACACCAACAACGTCGGTATTGCGTTCGCATCCGGAATATGGGCCACTTTACGTTTCCTTCCGTTCCGTTCCAAGTAGAACACTCCAAATGAGTAATGATAAAAGCGGCGGATCGGTCTAATTGCTAAAACGGATATTTCGTGCAGCATTTTCAGTTTGTTTCATGTTGGCACAAGGGCCGTGTGGGTGGGTCGGCCCTTGATGGAACACGCGCGATCTATTATCGGTAATTAGCGTGAAAAAAGCCAACGCAAACGAATCACACTATTGATTTATAACTGGTATTTGGCCTTGTTCTATTGCGAGGTTAATTGCCTACGAGTTTTTTATATCCTTTCCAAATATCCTTATCGTTTCTTTTATTAACTTCATTTCTTTATGAATATAAATTATTTTTGATAATTTGGTATATATCACTTTAGAGAAAAGATTAAGATAACAAGTAGAGACTTAGTTTCGTCCTAAAGCCGGAATAAGACAGACAGCTCGTGGAATGGCGTCTTGTCGCTAGTTCACGTTGGCAAAGAGGAACACAAAATATATTCAGTGAAAAAGAGAGGATGCCAAGAATGGCATCCTATATTAGTCTGAAATTAATAAATATTTACTTTTGAAGATCAGGGTTTAGGTTAGTTTTGTCCACGAGTGTTGCCGATAAAAATGTTACTAAGTTGGGTAATTTATACAATGATAAAAATTACAACACAACTTCGTTAGACCACTTCATAGTAAAATTACCACGACATTGACCGTACCTCCCCTAGCTGCGTCCGAAAGGTTGGATATGCGGTGTATCAGCTTCCGATTGCCCTTGAACTGAGGTTTATCAGCCATCTTCGTCTACCCATGCTGCACTTTCCTGGAATCTTTCCTTGCACTATTAGTTTAAGGAATTCATATCTGTCGTCACGTGTTATATGACCCAGAAATTGTAGGTTTCTTATTTTGATGGAATCCAGTATCTCCCTGCTGTGCTCTATTCTTCTTAGTACTTCTTCATTGGTTATTCTGTCTGTCCAGGAAATTGTCAGCATTCGTCGATATGTCCAAATTTCAAATGCTTCCAATTTATTGAGACATTGTTTATTTAAAGTCCATGTCTCTATACCATACATAAGAACAGAAAATACATAACACTTTAGTACTCGTTTTCAAAGATTTAGGCTGAGGTCTCTAAAACATAATATTTGTTTCATATTATTGAATACACTTGTAGCCTTTTCTATTCTTACTCTATTTTCTTTGGTATACTCGTTTGTTTCATTAATGTTTGCCTCTAAATAGTTATAATTCTGAATTAGTTCTATCGTCTTATCAATTACGTGTGGATTAACGTTTCTAATATTTTTCTTTGATATAACCATGAATTTTGTTTTCTTTATGTTTAGTGACAGACCAAATTCTTCACTCGCCCTTATCTAAAATTCTTTGTCGATCTGTAATATTTTCTGCTATTAGTACTGTATCATCAGCATATCTAATTTCACGTATGGGTAGACCATTTATTTTTATGCCCGCTACCTCATAAATACGACAATTATAGTACTATCTCTCTTATATCCCATGCCAGCAAGATAATGCTACATATAATCAATGAGAGACTGAAAACATTCTTTCAAAGAGAAATTCCACAAGAGCAAACTGGATTTAGCAAAGGTAGAGGCACTCGAGAACACCTGCTGAATATAAGACAGATAATCGAGAAATCAAGGGAATTCAACATCCCACTATACATCTGTTTTATAGATTACCGTAAAGCGTTCGACAGGGTCAAGTGGAGACACTTATGGCGAATACTAAAAGAAGTAGGCGTACCACAACATCTAATTTCACTTATAACTGAACTATATGAACACACTACTGGATCAGTTAAAGTACTTGACACACTTTCGAACGAGTTTCATCCAGAACGGGGTGTCAGATAAGGATGTATACTATCTCCACAATTATTTAACATATATGGAGAGTATATTATGCGAAGAGCACTTGAAGGATGGGAAAAGGGCATCTCAATAAATGGTCATAAACTAAACAACCTACGTTTCGCAGATGACACAGCCCTTCTTGCAAATAGTCAAGCAGAGCTGATGGAACTTATACGACTGATCGAAAACGAAAGTCAAATATTTGGTCTGCAATTAAACATATCAAAGACAAAGATCATGATAGTGGATAGACTACACAAAAATTATCCACACATAACCACAATTGACCAGTTCGAGGTTGTGAGCTCATACTTATATCTGGGATTATTAATCACAAACACAGGGTCATTACAAGAAGAGATTAAACGTAGATGTGATCTAGCAAAAGTTGCCACAGCAAAAATGACCAAAATATGAAAGGAATGTCAAATTTTAAGAGCGATAAAGATGAGGTTGATCAACTGCTTAATATTCCCAATATTGACCTACGGATGTGAATCTTGGACTCTGAGACAATAGGAAAGAAAAAAGATAGACGCCACTGAAATGTTCTATTGGAGACGAATGTTACGAATTCCTTGGACCGACCGTAGAATAAATAATTCAATTTTAAGAGAGCTAAAAGTTAGCCAACGACTCTCTAGTAAAGTCCATCTCCAACAATTAAAATATTTTGGGCATGTTATGAGAGCAAACACAGAAAACATGGAAAGACTCATATTACAACGAAAGGTAGAAGGTCGAAGATCACGAGGAAGATCCCCAACGAGATGGATAGATCAAATTACAGGAATATGTCAAAGACCTATGCATGAATTAAAAGAAATGACAGAGACAGAGATCTCTGGAGACGGACAATACACGACATCACGTCGACCACTACACTCCCCCTGGGGGGTCAGGATTGAAGAGAGAGACCTCATCTTCTAACGCTTTTTTGAATATTTCCTCTGAGTATGCATTAAACAGTGATGGCGACAAGACACAGCCCTGTCTAACACCTCTTTTGATTATTATTTTATTAGTTTTTAAATTATTTATTCTTATGACAGCTTCTTGGGATATAAGAATAATAAATAATCTGTTCATAATACAGATTATTTATTATTCTTATATCCCGTGTGTCGATGTTCTTTGTTCTCAGTAGTTTTATTAACGGAACGGATTATGTTTCACTGTATCGAATGATGTTTAGATGTCCTGGTGTACATCTAAACATCTCTGTATTACTCATTTACTGCATATAATGCTTCTCTGGTTCCTTGAGCATTTCTAAATGCGAACTGAGTTTGTCCAATGTCTTGTTCTAACTTTTTATATTTTCTACAATGAATAATGTTTAGGAATACTTTTAGTATGTGGCACATTAAACTGATGGTACGGTGATCGCAATATTGTCTGGCGTTTTTTTTTCAGTATAGTTACGAATGTTAATAGAAGCCATTCTTTTGGAAATATACCTGTTCTGTATATGATATTAAATAATTTTTATACGGCGATCATTCTGGCTATAATGACTTTGTTGATTGCTATACAAAATAGCTTTGTTGAAGTTTATCTAGACCATGTTCTCAGATTAGCAAGCCAGGGTATCCTTTTTCGTCCTGGGACCCTTTTTTCTTTAAGTATTTCGTCTGGTCCTACTGCTTTCCCAGTTTTCATTTCTTTAAATGTGTGTTTAATATTACATTTTTTGTTATAAATACAGTTTTGTCCTGTTCAAGGGATCGTAATCCTCAAATATTGAGAACAAAACGGTATTCCACGATGTGTGTTCCTGTCTTTATATTTTGTCTTTTTTCTTTTACATATTTTCTATTTCTTTTCGCCTTAACATCACTCCTTAAAGGGGATAAAAAAACAAGAATGGAAGAGCATGATTCTTATCCCATCATTTCATTCATAGAATATTAGAAATAGAGAAACAAAGATCAAAAAAATTTTTAATGAACAGAGGTTTACAAAGAAAGGCACTATAAGCCTTGTCCTATTCATAATATTCATCATTTAGAAGAATGAACAAATTAAAGAAAATGCTATGGACTACCAAGAATTTAAGAAAAGAAGATACATAAAAGGAAGAAACAAAACCACTTAAATAAAGAACTTAACTATATGAAAAACCCCAACAGATAGAAAGAATTCAGAGCATTCTATATGAAAATTATTTAAGGCTACTACAGATGCAGAAGTCTGAATGGTCGCCTATTAACAACAAAGAAAGATGCATTAAATCGGTAAATGGAATACTTTTACTTGGTACTTAATATAGAGGAAGAAGAAGAAAACGTAGAAGACGAAAGAGTTGAGGTAAGCGGAACATATGAGAGCGAAGAGGAACTCCAACGATATCTGAACTTTAAGACGCGTTAAAAAACTAACCAGAAACAAATTACCTGGAATAGATATAAAGAAGGTGACCAAGGTTCCATAATGGTACTACAATAGCTTATAAAAAAATACGAGCACAGAAAATCCTAGTCATTATACTATGCTAACGTATGGCATGATATGCAGAACAAATAGTAGGAAAATACTAGGCAGCTTGTAGAGGTGGTAAATCGACAATTCATCAGATTGCAACCCTAAGAAAAATTTTAGAAAAATACTGGAATATAGCATGATACTTACTACATATTTGCAGACTGCAAGGTAGCTTACGACTCTGTAAAGAGAAGAGAAATATTCAGAGCAATAAAATAGCTACGATTACTAAAGAAGTTTATAAATTTAACAAAACTAACCTTTGAAAAGGTTGAAAGTTGAGTGCTAATCCAAGGAGAACTGTCAGATCCTTTTACAGCAAATAACGGACTGCGCCAGGAAACTCTCCATCCTGTATACTGTTCAATTTGGTTCTAGAAAAAGTAATACAAATATATTACAAATTACAATCACCGTTTCCAAATTTAGCAAATCAGTGCAAATCCTTGACTATGCTAATGATATCAACATTGTTGGGAGAACTAAAAACGCTCCTTGATAGACCCATTGGTCAGAGAAGATGAGGACAGCTCAGAAGAAAGTTCATTAGTAACATCGATGAAGACAAGAAATACGTGCTTGGCGGAGGAAGGTGATTAATAAATACGACTAAATGGGAAATTCTTGAGGAAGCTAGGAAAAATGTTACAATTTACAAATATCTTTAATAAACGTTGATACCGAGACTACTTATCCAGTTTATTGCTTCAGATATAGTTCAAGAGAAGTCACATCTTGATCCTAAATATATTAGATATCTTCGGAGAGGGCAGAAATAATGTGTCGTATGATTTTTTATATTTTGTGACCACAATAAAAATCTGAATTGTTTGACTGAACGTCGTCCAACATTTCTATAAAGTCAGCAGATCTAATTCATCTGATACGGATTCTACTTACTTCTTCTTCTTCTTCATGTGCCTTGTCCGTTCCGAACGTTAACAATCAACATGGCTATTCTGACTTTGTTTACGGCAGATCTGAATAGTTCAGAAGATGACAATCCGAACCATTGCCGCAAGTTTTGGAGCCACGAGTGTCTTCTCCTCCCTGGATCCCTTCTGCTGTCTATTCTATTTACTACCCGTTCAAATGTCTTAAGACTCGAATCAAAGAATCAGTGAACTGGGGTGGAAAGCAAAAAATGTGTAAATCTTTGCCTTTTCATGTTTATGTTTTATGTCTGGTGTTTTCTTTTTAAGAAGATTGATCTGCTTTATCAGTAAGGACAACAGATGCCTTGTTTGCCTTAAGATAGTCGATAAATAAATACAGCGAGAAGAAAAGAGAGCTACATTTGATATTTATAGATCTTAAGAAGGCGTACGATACAATTTCTAGACAAGAGCTAAGGAGATATATGAGAGAGATATGGGTTTCTGAGAAGTACATAAAACTCGTGAAGGAAATGTATGAGGGAGCATACACCAAAGTAAGAACTGCTGTCGGATTGACCGAAAATTTTCTAGTGACGGCTGGTTTGCATCAATGCTCTTCACTAAGTACTTACCTGTTTATTTTTGTTATGTATGTATTGACAGAAACAGTAAGGAAGGCGGCCTCCTTGGACAATGTTCTTTGCTGGTGATATCGTGTTAGTAGAGGAGAACAAAGAAATGTTGGAGAAGAAGTTGGACTGTTGAAGAAGAGCTATTGAAGAGAGAGGACTTAAGTTTAGTAGTTCGAAAAATAAGTATATGTGGCAGGGAGGAAGAGGAATAGTTGAGGACGTAGAATTATTTGGGAAAAAGCTAAGAGGAGTAAGAGAATATAAATGATCACTAGATCGAGAAATTGCCCAGAGGATACAGGCTGGTTGGTTAAACTGGAAATGAATGGGAAAATCGGAGGAGGACTGAAAGGAGAGATACATAGAAGTGTGGTGAAACCTCCATTATTGTACACCAGTAAAGTGTGGCCTGAAAAGAAGATAAAGGTTACTAAAATAAAAATGTTACGGATGATATTGGGTAAGACTAAAAGGGACAGGATCAGAAACTACTTGATTAAGGAAAGAGCCGGGGTGAGTAGTCTTAAAAAATATTCAAGAACAAAGACTGCAATGGTTTGGTCATGTCGGACGTAGAGATGAAAACTATGTGGGATGAAGAATAGAGCTATTGATGGAAGAAGAGGTAAAGGAAAACCGAAAAGAAGATGGAAGAATTGTGTGGCAGAGGACTTGAGAGAGAAATCTGAAGAAGACCCGGTGAGCAGAAATGAGTAGGAACGAAGAGTAAGGAACAGCTACTCCTGATAAGGGAAAAGCACAGGAGGGATTATAATGGGGATAAGATCACTGTTCTAACACCATCTGATCAGAAGTAACTAAATTTGTTTTACTGTTAAGAAGAACAAAACCAAATATTTTCTTGAATTTTTCAAACAATTATTTGGAAAACGATTTTTAATTTGGAAACAGATATGTTAAATGCAATATTTTAATCCAATTAAATTCCTGGTTAATCGAATAAGTAAAATAACGTACAATATCACATGATAATAATAAACTTGTAGAAAGAATATTTTTGTATTTTGTGTTGTATTTTTTGTTCTGTTATTTTTACAACCTAAATATATTTTTGTGTGTTTTTCCTAGAGGTTTCCGATAACCGAATTGGAATTCTCTCACCATTATTTACTCTTCCTTAACACAGAATAAATTGAAGATGTAAAACACCTTAGGAGCGAGCATCTGCTTTGCGTAGACTGACACCACCACCGTTGGCATCCCATATCGGCCGGCGGACTTTCAAATTGATTCTCCAAATTTGTCGGACTGCTCCCCTTCTAACCGGTGGGCAATATATCAACTGTTTGGACTTTGCAAGATAAATGGCGTGGGTTAAACGTGAACCCGTGGTCAACCAGGGTCCAGAGACTCGCAGTTTTCGTTTTGTGTTCGCGCCAGTGACGGGTCTTTGGTGTAATTTAATTGGTGTACACCCACCGAAATGAGTTTATTTTCTAACAAAAACGACACTTTTTTATTAATAAAAGCTCTTTAGTTTTCATTGATTTTACTATATAGCCATATTGGATCAATTGAGGAATTTGATTGCTATTTTCCCATATATTAAATGATTTTCTCTATATTCATATTTTTCTATTATGTATCTTTTAGATCTAATAATAGGCCATGTAACTAATATTTACAGAAAAAAATAATAAGTATCAAAATGTCCATCATTTCGACATTGAATTTGATGAATTTTTTAAGAAGGCAAAAGTGTACTAACTTTAATAAACTAACTGGAGATTTTAATACTGATTATAGAAAAAATTCAACAGACGAAAATAAAAGTTTGAAGGTCTCGAGATGAAAACTGATACAACGTAACAGACAAAGCTTAAGAACAAATACTACAAAGACACAACCAATAGAGAAAAAATTGGAATTTGTTTCCATTATTATTTCTCCTTCCCTTGTTAGAATTCGGCCTAGTAATGGTCTTCTTATTTTTCTTCAGAAGGCACATCATCATTCAGGAGGATCTCTTCATCATCATCATCATCATCATCATCATCATCATCCAGCCTTCATTTATCACGTCCACTACTGGACGTAGGCCTCCCTTAAACTTCTCCATTCTTTACGATTTTGTGCTCTTTGTTGCCAATTTTTGGTAACACGAATGATGTCGTCAGCCCAACGTGTAGGTGGTCTTCCTCTACTACGTTTGTCCGCTGTTGTTCTTCTTTGCAGATCTTCATTTCTTATTCGATCCCTCAACGTCACTTGCAGCGTAGGCCATTCTTGGTTAGAGTTATAGTTTCGGCCCCATAGGTCATGACCGGTAATACGCATTGGTCAAATACTTTACTTTTGAGACTAACTGGTATGTTGGCCCTAAGTATGTCTCGCAGTTTTCCAAAGGCTGCCCACGCTAAAGTAATTCATATTTGGATTTCGCATGTTTGATTATTTCTGCTGATTTTTATTTCATGACTCAAATACTTATATTTCTCCACCAGTTCTATCACTTTGTCTCAAATAGTTAAATGGTTATTGGAAACCGTATTTGTCATAAACTTAGTTTTTGTCAAGTTCATTGGAAGGCCCACCTTCAAACATGCAAAGTCCAATTCATTTAACATATCTGTGGCTTCTCCTCAATTATCTGTGATAAGGACAATGTCATCAGCGAAACAGAGTTGATTAAGCTTTTTGCCATCTATTGTTACTAATCTGTGGTCCCAATTGACCATCTCAAAGGCATACTCTAATGCCGTTAGAATAATTTCGGTAGCAATGTATCTCCTTGCCTTATCCCACGTTTTACTTTTATTGGTCGGGTTTTATCGTGTATCTTAACAGTCATAGTGTCATTTTTGTAAATATTGTAAATACGTTCACTATACTTGTGGTCAATCCTGCTGTAATTTATTGCTTCTATAAGGTTGCCTATTATATATCGTGTCAAAAGCTTTATGAAAATCTATGAAAGTGAGGACAAGAGGTTTGATGTATTCCATAGATTCTTCAATAAGTGTCCTACTGTATGGAGGTGATCATTGATACCATAATTGAACATAATCCTGCCTGCTCTCGCAGTTGGTAGAAATCTAATTTTTCCCGAGTCTTGATGCCACTAACCTTACTATTCTAGAAACAAGTTGAATAGTGCTACATAGATAAAATCTCCCTGTTTCACGACCTTTTTACTTTATTCTTCTGAAATGTTGTTTCGTTAAATATTATCCTTTCATTTTTTTAAAGAGAACAGCTCCCTGATAAATTTTCGGATCCGTCTCCATCACCACTCAACTCTTATCATTTTCTCCACAATTTCCCTCACAAAATTAAACATTCTGCAGGTCCATACTCTATTAAACTTTTCTCTTTTATACACTTAACGCTCACACTCCAACATAGTTTGTATATCAGTATCTGTGAGACCGCAGCAACGGCACTGATTGGACTATGCCCTCCCAAACCAAAAATGTAGCTGCGGAAGCAGCCATGGCCTGTGAGCATTTTGCGTCAGATAATAAACTAGCTGCCTATGCCCACAGCCCACACAGCTTCTAAGGTTCGGTATTAGTGACTTCATCCACTCCGCCACATCACGTCCCTCTTGTTGCCACTGATAGATTGAAACTAATCTCTTGGCCAGTTTCATCTCAGTCATCTCTTGCTTTTCAATGTTCCGCATCCTAAGACTATATATCCTGGCCCTTTCACCTGCCAGCACGTGTAAAGAAACACAGCTGGATAACACCCACAGAGCTGGAGCTGACAGAGTCCCAGGCACGTGCTACCCGTAGCAGACTATTTCTGTCGAAGCGTACCGTGAGCCTTTTATTAGTTGGTATTTTTAATGATTTACTCCAGACTGGGACCGCGTAGAGGACGACAGAATATTCAACGCCATGAAGAGCCCTTCTCCTTTTGGATTTGAGTACACCGATATTGGGCATTATCTTCTCCAGCGCAGCCATTCTCTGAATAGATTTGCGGGTCACCCCCTCAAATATTTAGCCCAACTCTCACCCTGGTGGAGAGTAACTCCCAAATACTTGACGTAGTTTTTGGGCGTTACCCTCGCTTCCGTCTTTGATGCACCTGGGCTCGCTTCTAATTAGCTAGTCAATCATCATCAGTGGTATTACAGCTCGTTATGAGCCAAAGCCTTCTTCAGAACAATCTTCCATTAAACTAACAAGTTTTATTATTTATTATCTTATACCAGCTTATAATTAGCTGGTCAATATCCCGCTGAGGTATCTCGTTCCATTCGTTCCGTTTAATTAACTTTCCCTAAGTGCTCCCAAAGTTTAAGGAGAATGCTCGAAATTAAAATTTCTCAGACCCATCAAGTCCCATACGTGTTAAATTGGGGTTATATCTGGAGATATCGAGAACTAGCGCAAAATATTGACTTCAGCTTGTTTAAACAAGTCCATAGTAACTTTCGCAATGTGTATTTTGCTGAAAAATTGGATGTTGCATTCAATGTTACGTTCATTTAAGCTACAGTAGATAATTATGAAAGATTTGGCGGTGTCGACATTGCATGAGCTAAAAAGTGGATCCCAAGAGGAATCTGAAAGGAATACATACCGGGATGAAAAAATGAATGGGCTTAATTATATAACACTAGTAAATAGTGATCCTAATATAGCTGGATATAGATAGATAATACAAGTAAGAGTAAGGATTTCAAAAAGTCAAGCAGACAAGCAAGTATATTAAATGAAAGTAGGTTACATTTCTTACATTCTTAGAACTAAGCAGATTATATCATGAATCTCCGCTCAACACAGAATTCTCTAACTCCTCTACCAGCGAAAAACTATCAACTGCTACAATGGACATCAACACAGGGAAAATACCCAAATTTGATGGAATATATACTGAGTTCCTTGTACTACACGACAAAACAACAAAAAATTTACTTACCAAATTCTGTCCAAACATTTATCAACTAGAGTCTTACTAAAAGCTTTTAAAATTTAAAGATAGCACATATAAAACCAAAAAGTCACGAGACTAGAGAGTTAACAACCAATAGTGCCCTTAAGATACTGCTACAATGAATACGCACAAGAAACTGATTACAAAATCAAAAAAATATATCAGTTGTCTCACTTGATTTAACTTAATACAGTTTGGAAGGAAGGTTTTTTTGCCATGCCTCACCATAGTTAGACTAACTAACGCCATGCTACAATACGTCGTATAATACAATATCATTATCAAACAGAGAAAGTTAAACACGGGACTACCATAGGTATCTGTTTTGTCTCCATTTTATTTTTATCCTTTATATATCAGACCTTTCCAACGATTTTGTAAGTAAATTGGATCCGCTGACAATCTAGCTTTACTTGTCCAATATAAGAACTTTGAAGCCGCCGAGACAATCTTACTAATTTATTTACCCACTCTGAATGAATACTTTAAAAAATAAAGGCTCATACTGAACCTAAATAAGACGGAAACTTTATAAGAAGATATCTACAAATCATCAGAGAGGATAAATGAGGAAATATGGAACAGAATGGAAGTAGAATGGACTAGCAGTACGGGACATGTACAAAGAATGACAGAGCACAGGTGGCCGAAAAGAATATTGGACTGGGACCCGCTGGAAAGAAGGCGGAAAGGAATACCTGCCACTAAATGAAAACATAAATACAAAACGCTATGATAGATAAAGACCTCAAGAAAAGGTGAAAAAATGAAAATGTCGAAAAAGAAAAAAACATCATAAGTAGAGATCACTTTAAAATAACGTACTAATAAACATAAACAATACACAAAAATATGCATTTTCATCCCCTTCGCGGTTCTGCTACTGACCCACCGTGTATCTGAAATTTCCTGTGCAAGAATTTCCGGATTTAAGCAAGATGAACTGCTTGTTGTGGCTAAATTCTTTTGCATATATGCATGTGATTATGTGTAGGTGATATTAGCGGTCGGACATTCAGGAAGTCGAGGAAAAAGGGTAGCAGGATCTAAATTTGTTAATGCTATTCAGTAGAAAAAGTCTTCCTGGTATAAAGAGAAAACGGTGATAAATTTATTAATTTATTCTGTGAGTGTACTTAATAATTTAGGAAAAATAGTAATGCGGTTTCAATGCCCATCTTAATTTGGTTGTAATATTTGTCTAAACATTTAAAAGACAAGATATAAAGTTTTGTTTACTGTGTCAGGAAAGAACATAGTAGAAATAATATTATCTAAATAAAATAATTATAAGATTAACCATAATATGGATAAGACTTATTTAATTTTTTCAGAATACGAGTATAATCATAAAATAAAATATGGTGTTTCGTAAGCGTGAACTGTAGAGGTATTATCGGAAGAAAATGTTATTCCGTCGTTCAAAAGCTTCCAGTAAGCTTAGTTCGCAGTTCATCTAATTCACCATCAAAGAGAAATCGCGTGATTGCTTGTTGCATCATATGGTGGTCGCTATTATCGTAACAAAGCATGTTATATTACTATAACCGCCAAATAGATAAAGAGCATTCCATTTAAACTCGAACTACTACAATTCTTTCCGATGAGAGCTGAAAACTAGAAATCTGTAGCCGAAGAGGCCAAAAAACACAAATCAAAGCCTTCTTCGTCACAATAAATAGCTGGAGAGCCATTCTACGAATGAAAGAGCAAACTTCTACTCGACGATAAAGAGAAAATACCATCCCATCAAACTAATCTATCTTCATGTGAAAAACTCAAAAGAAGTCCTCCAGGAAAGAGTTCTGGTTGTCGTAAAGCATTAAAAACTCATAATTTGACTGAAACTGACAGTATACAATGAGACTACTATCGTTATATACTTAATCTGGAAAATTGTAGTAACTTCCAAGCACTTCTAGAGTCTTTAACACTATTAGTAGCTGCTGATGGTCTTATCGGTTTTAACATTTGTTGCCGTTGTCGTAGTGATGCTGAATTATTTTCAATATTTGACTTAAAGTATCACGGCTTAGGTTAGTTTAAGAATAATACTTAAAGTCCATTCGCTCAGCTGGGGAATATTTTGACAGATTCATAGTCGGAAACCTACAACACAAAAAGTCTTGCCTCATACTATTAACAACTCAAATAAACATACTGAAAAAAGAAGAATTATTATAAACAGCGGGAGTGTATATTAGACCCATAACATTTTCCATATATATTAAAAAAATATATTTGTTGGTATAATTTAACATTGTATACTGTGTTTTTTAACCAGGAGGAGTAAACCAAAAAGACAGATTCACACTCAAGAAAGTTACTAGAAAAGTCACCAAATACATCTTCTTTTTTTGTTGATTATCTCGGCCTTGCGGTAATCGAGTAATCAATATTGGACAACCTCACACGTCAATTTTAACCTAACTTTGTTTATTTATATTTGATTTACCATCAATGAACACAAGTGACATACCAGCCTGCTACTCAAATGAATACGAAATCTACACTTATAATGTACCAATTATAAAAAACATTATTAAAAAAAACTAGTTCCATAACCTTGGGAATATTATAATTTTGTAAATTCGCATTACTATAATTACATACAAATATTTACAGATCCTTCAAAAAAACAAAAAATCAAAACCTTGAGGAAGCCAAAACGGGCATAGGAATACACATACCTAGTATAAATTATTCCTTTTCTGAAAAAATTCCTTCACTTATTAATATCTGTACAGCTGAAATAATAGTTATTCAAAAGGGTATAATGATTTGCGAGGAAAAAAATTTTGATAAAGCTATAATATTTACGGACTCAAAGAGCGCTATAGACAACATTAATAACAATATGATAACTGTAACAAAGGATTACAGAGTCTTGCAAGTTAAAAAGAAACTATACCATTTAAATAAATATGGGAAAGATATTAGATTATGTTGGATTCCTGGACATAATGATATTAAGGGAAATGAAATAGCTGAAAAACTGGCAAAGATTGGAGCTGAATTAAATATTCCTGCTAAAATTCGATTAAGTAACTTGGATATCATGCCATTATTAAAAAATAAAATATGTTCTATGCATCAAAATAATTGGTTAAATTCTTTTCAATATAAAGGCAAGTGGTATAAAAACATACAAAATTTTTTTCCTAATAAACCATGGTTTGACACAATCCCATACATCGATAGGCGGCATTATTAGAATAAGGACAGGTCATTGTCTGACAGGAGTACATTTATATAAAATTAACATTCGCGATAACCCATACTGTGAATGTCGGCAAATGGAAACACTAGAACACATATTTTGGGAATGCCCAATAAACAAAATAAAAGATTATGATGTCTATCAGGAGCTGATCAGAGTTAATATTAAAACCCCAATTAACATACCAATGCTTCTATGCGATATTAACCCTAAAATTATCAAAATTCTTCTCAGATTCCTACAGATCAACCATATAAAATTATAACCTTCGTAATAACCTATCCAAAATTAACATTTAAACCAATTATAAGAAAATAGAAAACATAAATAAAATAGTAGTAGATTTGTAAATAAAATATCTAAATTCACCAATAATAGGGCATGAGATATATTCTCAGACTCACGAAAGTGGCCCAAAAATTAACACAACAAATGTATTGGCTGATTATTCAGTAGAATAAAAGCCAAAAAGAAGAAGAAGAAGAATGTATATTTGAATAATAAAATAATTTTTTTCAATTCACTTCCAATATATATTACAATTATTACAATAAAAAAAGGACGTTTTTCACATTTGGTCCCATGTATATATATATTTAAATATCGCGTGATCCAGTTTTATAGATCTCTTCAGTCTATGGTATTTAATTATAATTTAGAGAATATTTTGATTGGGAGAGTCAATAATGTTACAGATCTAAGTATGGTTTTTCTCAGAAATTTGTCTTTTATCTGGTATGATCAATTTCTTGAATCTAGTTTTTTTTCTTGTCACTCTGTATAAATAAGTGTGTACTTACAATTTCTTTAATGCTGGATTCTTGTTTAATTTTGACAGTGAATTTGTCCCATTTGTTATCAACAAATAAAATTTACTAAAAAATACTGGATTTCTGTGAGATAATCAACAAATCCAATCTATTATGTTACATTCTTGCATAACTTTCCAGTTTTCTTGTGATGATCTACAACCAGGAAGAACAAAACCAACTGTATCAAACAATCAAACTAAAACACAACATTACTTTACTAATCTTCTTTTATTGTGATGAAAACAAAATGGAAATGCTTCTTAACAAGTATACACTAAATTTAAAAGATAGTTGTCGTCTTTCTTATGATAATTAGATATAAATAACATATATTTATAAATTTATAAACACTTTAAACTAAATTTAGTATAAATATCATCTAGAAAAATATCACATTAAATACTATTCGCATATCACCAAGTCCAAGTTATTATAAACAGCATTAAAGAGTCAGAAATCGATTTATATATTAGAGGAAAATAATAATAATAAATAAATTTCACAAATGTCATTAGTGTCAATATGTCATAATTTAGTGGAGTAAACTTGCCTGCGGTTGGAACGATTGCAAACAAGCATTACGGCGCGGAAAATTTGAATTACTCCCCTTGTTAAAAAGACCATAGTAAATATTTGAATTATTTGCGCTGATTATTTTATTTAGTACAGTTCTATTAAAATATAAATAATTTGAATTAACCTCAAACTTGTTTACATACGAAGTTTTGAACATTGCCGAATTTTAATGAGAAAAATTCATATTTTGCATAATTCGTATTCTTCGATAAGTTTACGGGTCATATATTCGAGGTCTTTATAGTCTTGGGCCATCACTATCTGGTCGTCTGCAAAACTCAATGTGTACAATATTTGCGTCTGACCTTTCTTTATTTTATTTGTGTTGTTCTTGTAGACGTCTCGAACAGCCTTAATTAAAGTTACACTAATAATTGTTTTCTGGATAGCTCCCCAGAGTTTTTGATGTGGCACACTATCATAAGGTTTTTTAAGGTCCACGTTAAGTAGATGTATTGGTTGATTTCGTGTTACTTTTTTTTCGATTAGCTGGGTAATAGTAAACAGATGGTGAATACCTGCTCCAAAGCCGGTCTGTTCTTCGGCCTCTATATCACAGAATTCATCTTCCATTCTGTTTTTTAATGAGTTTCCCGTAAACTATCGCGATGGTGCTAAGACTGAGATTCCTGATAATTGTCACGTACATATTTACTTCCCTTCTTATGTATTGTTGTGACAAACGATGTCCTCTACTCCTCCGGTAGTACTCTCTCTGTTAATACATTTTTGGTAAAGGCTGGTTAGCTGCTTATATAATTTACTTCTACCGTACTTGAGTAGCTCAGATAGGATATTGCCAGAGCCTGGTGATTTTCTATTCTTTAATGTTTGCCATACTCATGTATGCCATGAATTTTAGGTCTAAGATTCCAATGTGTCTGAAAAGAAAAGTATTTAATCAGTGTATTTTGCCAGTGATGACCTACGGCGCAGAAACCCTAATACTCAATGAACAACAGTGAGTAAACTATAAGTTTCAAAAAGGGCAATGGAGAGAATAATGTTAGGGATTTCTCTACGTGATAGAATACCCCAATGCTACTATACGCAAAAGATTAGGAGTAGCAGACGTTATTGAAACGATAACAACACTAAAGTGGAACTGGGCAGGTCATGTATCAAGATCAGTTAATGACCGGTGGACAAAAAGAATTTTGGAATGGAGACCCCGAATACAAGCTAACAGAAAAAGAGGTTGACCCCTAACGAGACGGACAGATGACATAAAAATAGTGTCTACAAATTGGATTCAGATGGCGTAAAATCGGACTAAGTAGTGGAAAAAGCCATGTGAAGGCGTATGTTTCAGCAGTGGACGTTAGAGACTAGTTGACGATGATACTCATGTTACTTCTTTGATGGTGCTATACACCATCAAATCAAAGTCTTCTTGTAAGAGCTTTTCATCGAGTTGCTTTTTGTACAGTACTTTTGTGCTTTCATGGTTGAGGCTATCCAAGTTGTATTTAGTTTCTATTTTTTTTGCTCTCGATTCTCGTTGTGTTCTTTGTTCTTTACTAGCCTTATGGGCATTATTTTAGCCTTTACTAGGTAGTGGTCGCTTCCACATTTGCTTCCTCTAAACGCTCTTACGTCTTGTATATTGAGTTGCGTATTTTGTCGGACGATTAGATTTCAAATTTCTTGATTGTTGGATCCAAGTGAATTGATGTATTTCTTGGTGCTGGAAAATGCCGTCAAGTATACTCAGATTCTCTATTTCTATGTACAAATATATAAAAGATTACACAATTTTAAAAATATGAACATTAGACCTTTGATTTATTGTTTTAATTTACGCAGTTTTATTTTGTTTATAAACTGCATATCAATAAATGTTTCTTTACAATTAATTTTGGCTATGAGCACGTGTGCTAAGTTGTATAGTAATTTCCAATCACTTTCAGTCCGTCAAGATGTAACTAACTTCACAAATAAATGATTTTAAATTTACTAGATTGTTGGGACTGGTATTTAGTCTAGGCGGGATCTGTTTTGGATTGGAAATTTTCGAGGGAAGCTATTTTTTTGCTGGAATCCCTTCAGGATATGCCCAGTATCGATAATCACGATATGCGCCAGTCGCAAACCCTGTGCTAAATTTTTTATTTAACAAAATCCTAAAACAATTGAAAATTTCTCATTTTTTTGCTCCTATTTTCATTTATAATTCGAAAAATATTGATCTTAGAGAAAAAATTATAAGTAGTTAAAAGTTTCGTTATTAAATTTTACACAATATTTTGTTAGCTAGAAATTAAAAACTTAATGGATGTTGAAAAATAGCGTAATTGAAAAAAAAGTTAAAAAATGAGTTAACTTAATGTTTCGACTTTCTAAACTTGACTTACAAGTTCCATATTCCGCCTAGAAAAACTTTTTAATATGTTTAAAACGTGTGCTAAATTTTGTTAAGATCGGTCGGATGGGTTTTGCATAATAATTTTGCAATCCAGCCTACTGGAAAAAAATCGCAAATTTTCAAATTCATAGTAGGCCCTAAATAAGACCCTCAGATAGTTGCAATTTTTTTTTACATATAAAGAAAGTCTCACACTTTCAAACGCTTTTTGTAAAATTCAAATCGGTTTACTAGGAAAGCCTATATATTTTTTTAAAGTTATAAACATTTTTTAGGCTTATAAACAAATTAAATAACTTTACGAGCTTTAAACATATTAATTTCAAAATGTATACACTTAAAGAACATTAAAAGACGCTTCTTTTAAAAACCGAAAAGATACATTCGGCTTACTGGTTGCCGAGATATTGAAGGTCAAAGTTGGTATACATTTGCCGTGTAACCATAAGTGATAGAGGGCTCGTTTTTAAACAAATACCTCGTCTTGCCAAATACTTTTTATATGAAAAGTTTTACGTAATGCGCTTTATGGCAATATCCATAAAAAAGACAAATAAAAAACCGTTTTCGCGTAAAATGTCGCTCGGAATCCATGAGAGGTGGTGGCGAGGGACATTCACTTCAAATGTGAATCAGCGAGTATGAAGTAGGGGACCATCACTTTGTTTAATTTCGGGTTTTGAAATATAAACAAAAGTAATGTGCTCCAAAATCTATAAGGGCTTGTAAAGTAAATTGTTACTTTTAGTAAACAAATATGTATTTATAAATTGTTAATAAATAATTTGAATTGTTAAAATGAAGGATTTTTTTTGTAAAAATCAAACATTTTAAAATAATTAACATTAAAAATAATTTATTTTTGCAGTTTTATCATAATAATGACATTATTTGATTTGAGAATATATTTTGATTCGAAAGTGACGTGTATATTGTATATTGACGTGTTATTATACTGCTGTGTAATGCTCGAAATTGTTTTTTTTTTTGAGCTTGCAATTTATACATTGAAGTAAATTGTTACTTTTAGTAAACAAATATGTATTTATAAATTGTTAATAAATAATTTAAATTGTTAAAACAAAGGCCAATGAAACAAAAATTTTCTTTTCATAAATAATCTTTATTTTGATTCAATCTTCAATAATTTTTTTTAAGTCTTTTTCATTTTCTGGAAGGACAAGAATCTGCAGGTTTTATTTCTTCCTCAAAACCTTCATTTTCCATTTCAATATCTTCATCCTCGATCTGTAAATTTAATGTTTCTTCTCCTTCATCTGTAGCTATATCTTGTGCCTCCAAAAAATCTAAGGAATCCATCGACTCCATATCCATATCTCGTTCAACTTCTTCCAATATTTTATTGTGATCAATATTTTTACATGTTTGACCATTGCAGTGAAGACAATAGTCAGAACATTTGAGACCATGTTTGATACAACTCGATGTTTTTGTACAAAGTTTTTTACATTTGCACCTAATATTTCTGAATAATGAGTCAGGTAGTAATACTTGCTCAGTTTGTATTGGCTCAAGACCATTTTGAGTTAGTTCCCACCCCCACTCAGTCGCATTCAGGTTATTTCCAAGCCACTGCTGTACTTCAGACGAAATATACACGAAGCGAGTGTTGCTCAGCTGCAGATTGTGTAGGTGGCAGCATGGACAATTGAAAATTTTTATTTTTGCAACCTTTTTTAAAGCACAAGTAGCGAATTTTATTCAATGTAAAATCGCACTTTGAGTGGCCCATATACAATGCCGATATAATTTTGCATTCGCTGCGTTTAATTTCTTCCTTAGTGGCACGTTTTTCATTAAAAATGGTTGCTTCTTGCCATATATCATTATTTGTTGAAACCAATTTAACAATTTTGCTTTTTCCTTGATAAAAAAATGCAGAGGTTGCATCACAACCAGAAAATGCGTGTAAAAAGCCCACTAAATTTTTTAACGAAGATTTCGTAGATTCACTTATTTTAAGTGCATTATTGAAAGAGTTGTAGTCATAAATTTCTTCCAATTTTTTTCCTTTGCTAGGTTTCCAGAAAAAAATATTTTTATTTTCAGTTACTTTTTGTAAAAATATTACCAGAACATCAATATCCTCTGCAATTATAAAAACTGGCTTGTTATCTGAGGCTAATATATACTTGATACTCGCCGATTCACATTTGAAGTGAATGTCCCTCATCACCACCTTTCATGCATTCCGAGCGACATTTTACGCGAAAACGGTTTTTTATTTGTCTTTTTTAGGGATATTGCCATAAAGCGCATTACGTAAAACTTTTCACATAAAAAGTATTTGACAAGACGAGGGTATTTGTTTAAAAACGAGCCCTCTATCACTTATGGTTACACGGCAAATGTATGCCAACTTTGACCTTCAATATCTCGGCAACCAGTAAGCCGAATGTATCTTTTTGGTTTTTAAAAGAAGCGTCTTTTAATGTTCTTTAAGTGTATACATTTTGAAATTGATATATTTAAAGCTCGTAAAGTTATTTAATTTGTTTATAAGCCTAAAAAATGTTTATAACTTTAAAAAAATTTATAGGCTTTCCTAGTAAACCGATTTGAATTTTACAAAAAGCGTTTGAAAGTGTGAGACTTCCTTTTAATGTAAAAAAAATTGCAACTATCTGAAGGCCATATTTAGGGCCTAGTATAAATTTGAAAATTTGCGATTTTTTTCCAGTAGGCTGGATTGCAAAATTATTATGCAAAACCTATCCGACCGATCTTAACAAAATTTAGCACACGTTTTAAACATATTAAAAAGTTTTTCTAGGCGGAATATGGAACTTGTAAGTCAAGTTTAGAAAGTCGAAAACATTTAAAGGATTAACTTCATTTTTTTGTACTTTTTTTTTACAATTATTGCTATTTTTTCAACAATAACCATTAAATTTTCAATTTCTAGCTAACAAAATATTGTGTAAAATTTAATAACGAAACTTTTAACCACTTATAATTTTTTCTCTAAGATCAATATTTTTCGAATTATAAATGAAAATAGGAGCAAAAAAATGAGAAATTTTCAATTGTTTTCAGATTTTGTTAAAGAAAAAATTAGCACAGGGTTTGCGACTGGCGCATATCGTGATTATCGATACTGGGCATATCCTGAAGGGATTCCAGCAAAAAAATAGCTTCCCTCGAAAATTTCCATTATTGTCTGAATTTCTACAGATGCCGCCTAGTCTAATTGGCAAACCGACTATAGCATATAAACTATTGTATACATCTACCAAAACAGCAACATAAAAGTTAGAATAGATGTAAAATTTACATAAGGAATCTAATACGACATTGGAGAAAATTGTCAAAAGTAGTAAAGATTTATCGGTTTAGCATTTTTGCTCCCACGTAATAAAATCGAAACGAAGTCCCCCAAAACAATATGCAAACGAGTACCTATATTAAATTTATTCAAATCTGATTCTAGAGAAATCGGAATGAAGTTCACTCACCATGTACTTGAAATATATAAAACTGCGCGCTCCAAAGAACAAGGACACAACTTCAAACGGCGTTAATTAACAATACACACATTCGCTGAGTGATTATTACTCGTGGGCCCCCATAAACACAACAATCGAGTTTTAGTCCTATGACAGGAACCGAACTTGTTCCTATTTACATTTTAATAAGTCCGTTTGGGTCTCTCTTCCTCACGCCATTAATCGAATGTTTTGTCTCGATTTCTCCAACGAAACAGGGTGATTATCAATTTTATACCAATTTGCTTTCGATTGTGATGTTTTCACACAACAAATTGATGCGGACAACTCGTCTCTGTCTCTTTCTCTCTCTGCTTTTCGCATGCACGGAATTTTCTGAATGCCGAAATGGATTTTGTGTTCGGGAGATGCAAATTCGATTATTGAATGTATCGCACTGATATTGCTAATAATTGGGATAGCTCTATAAAGGACTAGTCTATCTCCCTTAATTAATAGGCTTTCTGGTGGACACATTTTCATATTCAACACAATAGTAATCTACTATATCATAGCTATAATTTTAAAGATTTTCTACGCTAAGTTTTCAGCAGTTTTGTACTAGATCTATTTAAACTCTAAATTTTTAAAATCAGCTGCATGTATTTACTTTTCAGATAAAATAAATCTGAAAAGATCACAACTTTATGATAGCTGATACATAATTTGCACACAAAAACACATAAATATGTATGTGTGTCAAACTTTAAATACATGATTTGAAATAATTTGTTACCGAGAACAAATTCAAAATTATCAACATCTTCTTTGGACATACTTCTTTCTTTTTTTCTTCTTGTTTTATTCTTCTTTTTGAAGTCTTGTCAAGCGTCTTCTTGCGAGTATTGGTGATCATCATGACTACCAGAACTTCATTCACTGCTGCTCTAAAACATTGGTTAGATGAGCAACTTAACCACTTTCTGAGGTTGCGCAGCCATGATATACATGGCATTCCAATGCTATACGTTCATAAAATCTTTCCCCGCATGGTATTCTGCATAAGCTGGTACTTTTTTCCCCTGATCGCGTGGCCAAAACGTTGTAGTTTTCCGATATTCACTTCTGCTTCTTTTGAAAATCTTCGCAAAACTTCCTCGTTCGTAACTTTGTGTACATAGTTGTTTAAACTACAGAAAAGAGTAGTGAGGATACTTGCAAGAGCAAAGTATAGGGGACACTGTAAACCTTTATTTCTGGATTTAGGTATTATGCCACTACCTTTTTTCTATATATATATGAGACGCTGATTGAAATTCATACCAACAAAGTTAAGTTTAACATAAACTCTACCTTCTATGATTACGATACAAGATCTAGAGGTGTTATTAGAGCACAACGTTTTAGGTTGACAAAGAGCATAAAAAATTCGACTGATGTTGCTTTGTATAACTTTTTGCCAGATGAAGAAAAAGTCTTCACCAAGTACAGCTTTTACACAATAGTACTAATTTGGTCAGAGTATTTGCCTACTGTGACGATTTTTCATGTTTTAATATTTTAATTTAGTAGTGTGTTTGTCGTTTCTTAAATTGTTAATATTAAATATCTGTTTGTAATGTTTAAATTCGCAATAATTTTATATGTATGTATGTAAAAATTGTCACTGTTCCTTTGATTTGTCAAAAACAAAACTTTTTTGTATATTGACTAAATAAATTCTGTTCTACTCTATTCTATAATTCTTATGCATTAATCACTTCCTTAATTAATCGCCTTTACGACCAATTTAAGAGAAAAGAGCCTACCACCTATCCATTTATTCACTTGAAGCTACTGTTCAGTAAATGATTGCTTATTGCGGCAATCAATCGCTGAGTGAGAGCTTAGTCTATGTTTAATATATTTTAATATGTTTTTCAGCCCCTCCAACCATTTCGACCTAATTGTTCTCTGTCTGCTTCTTGGATCTTCTACATACTCTTTATATGTAACCCTGACCAGGGGCACTTCGATGTACTATCAACCGGAGCCAGAATAGCCTGTTTTTTAAGAGGTTGTTATTCCTTCCCTTCCACCTCTATCCGAGCTTGGACTTAAGCTAAACTACTCAATTCATCCAGCAGTATGTAAGCAGGTAAATGGATAGAAAGCGAAAACATGGAGTTGCTTCCAGTTTACTCCATTTAGCCTTTACCGATGGTGCCTCCTGTTAAATCGAGTAAACCAAATGGAGATCCGGTATTCAACCTGGGTGGAAAGTTGAGATCCAATTGACCCAATTACAGGTGAGCTGCGTCACGCCGCCAAGAACAGAATTCTAGTAATGAGATAGTCGTCTACGCACTTTGGTGTATGGCATGTTAAGAAGAAGAAGGAAAGTTGGGTCAGGAACTGACGGGAGCGGGGGAAATGGTTCTTCGAAAAGGGGGTCGTGCTATGGGCTGGCGTTCTATACATATAAAAATTTGGAGGAACGAACCAGAAATTGTTGCGTCGGAACAGGACGAATAGGAAAAATAAATGACACTCACAACGAAATAAGGACATTTGCATAGGAACGTGGAATGTGTTAAGTTGGCACAGACCTGGGATGGCGACAAGAGCCATTAGACAACTACAAGTCTTTTGGTCAGAAAAGACCAGATGGCAAAAGATCGACAGGAAGGCCTAGAACAAGTGGAAAGACGCTTCAGGGAAGACCGGAGAAGATGAAGTAAGGCCATGGAAATAATAGCACAGGACGAATCAATGGAAGGCAATAGTAAACGCGGCAAAAACTCACGAAGATTGTAAAAGCCAATGATGTGATGATGAAGTCTTTTGGTCGGATATTGAGAATGAACATGAATAAGGATGTGGCTTTGTCATTGCAAAAAGACTAAAATCAGCAGTAATGGATCTCAAACCAATAAACGAACAAATCTGCTATATTAGACTCAATAATAAGTAGTTCAATCTCACAATATTCTCAATATATGCGCTAACAGAAGATGCCGAAGAAGATAATAGGATGAATTTTATGAATTATTAGGTCAACAGTATAAAGCTGCTCCAAAACACGACGTCAAAATAGTAATGAGAGATTGCAACGCTAAAGTAGGCAAGGAAGATTATTTAAGAGAAGTAATTGGTAAGCATAGCTTGCACGACACAACAGATGATAATGGACACCGGCTATCACAATTCGCAATATCTAATAACATGATCGTTAAATTAACCCAATTTGAGAGAAAGTACATTTACAAGGTCACATGGGTTTCAAATGATGGAAGAACACGAAATCAAATAGATCATGTCTTCATTGACGCAAGACACTCTAGTAGCAGTATTAATTTGCGAAGTATGAGAGGAGCTGACAGCGATAGCGATCACTTTCTGTTGAAGTATAAGAACGCGATTATCGATACAGAAACTTGAAGAACAAGAAAAAAGAGAAATATAAAACATAGAAGCCCTACAAACACCGAAAAAAAAACTGGATTATCAAGTGGCAATAAGCAATAGAGTTCAATTACTGGAAGAGGAAGAGCATAATGTAGAGTTAGGACAAGCATGGCAGCAAGTGGCATCAGTTACAGAACAAGCAGCCAAGGAAACCATTGGAAAAAAGAGGATCGCCCAAAACGGAAATGATTTGCCAAAGCATGCGAGGAAATTCTGGAAATAAAAACGAAAAAAAGATTGAAAATGCCAGAAGAACCCCACAGATGAGAACAAAGCAGATTTTAACAGAACAAGAGCACAAACAAGGCGACTATTCAGATCTGAAAAAAAGAGGAGCTACCTAGAACAGCAAATCCAGGAAATGGACAGAAGTGGCGAGAGAAATTAAATCTTTAGAGGAAATTTTTAGTGAAGTGAAGTCAGTTAGAAAAGGTGCAAGTGTTGGAGTAACACAGTGATACATATGGCAGTGGAACATGGACTCCCAACCAGCTGGAAATCAATAAGCTAAGTATTTGAAAGAAAGGTTCTCAGAATAATATTTGGCCTTCAAAGCGATGAATTCACAGGGGATTAAAGAAGACGCTGCAATGCTGAATTGGTGACTGTATTAAACTGAAAACATAGTTAGACGTATAAGGCAAACCAAATACGATAGGCAGGTCACGTGATACGATCAAAGGATGATAGAGTGTTAAAGACAGTGTTTGTTGAAAGACTAGATGGTAGAAGATAAGCAGGCCGACCAAGAAAAAGATGGAAGGATGATGTTGAAGTCGATTTATCTAGAATTGGGGTACAACAATAGGAAATAGAAGCGCAAGATCGTAGAGGATGGAGGGCGATACTGGATGCGGCGAAGGCTCACCCCGAGTTGTAAAGCCAGCAAAGAAGAAGAAGAAGAAGTATGTAGGCCGAATTAAATTTAAATTTTTGAAAATTACAAATTTTTATTTTTTATTTAAATTGGACATGGACAGTCAAAGAATCAGATCGACGACGTATAGACGCCTTTGAAATGTGGACATGGAGACGCCTGCTTCGAATTCCATGGACGGCTCGCCGTACAAATATCTCGGTTCTGGATGAAATTAAACCGGATCAGCGTCTCTCCAGTACCGTTTACTTTAGAATTTTAAAGTTCTTTGGCCATATCCATCGAAGTGATCACAAAATGGAGCGGTTGGTGGTCCAAGGAAGGCCTCAGACTCAACGCCAACGCGGAAGATACTCCACAGCGATGGGCGGACATTACTAAAAAGCTTCTCAATAAACAGTATACTGAGGCAATACATATAACTGATGACC
Source organism: Diabrotica balteata (assembly GCA_918026665.1). Lineage (NCBI taxonomy): Eukaryota > Metazoa > Arthropoda > Insecta > Coleoptera > Chrysomelidae > Diabrotica > Diabrotica balteata. The sequence continues at coordinate 7,532,239 of OU898276.1, read as the reverse complement.
GCGACCAGTGGAGAAATATTATCAATCAAACTGTCCGAGCTGCTGAAGCCCAATTATGAACCACAACACATCTACTAAGATGTTAAATGACTGTGATGATGATGATGATGATTTAAATTAGTTCCAAAAAAATATGAAAATATTCTTATACCTACTTTTGCGAAATGTGTATATTTCGATATGTTAATATTTTTATTGGTTTCATAATATTTAATGATAACTGTAAGCTATATGATCTAATACGATAAACTCAGTGTCCCAGGTTTTAACAACTACCTTCAGTTGAAAGAATTTATTGACGAAAACCCCATAATTAAATTTACATTTTTACTACTTTTTAATAGAGAGCAATGTATATTATAAAACCCGGCATTACCCAAACAATATAAATATTGTTACCTTTTAGAATGTTTTATTAATATTTTAGACAAAAATGCAGCCGATGAACTTTTGTATAAACATTGTGCATCAAGTTCAAGTTTATATTTTTAAAACGATCACACCTTTGATAACGAATAGTAAGCATTACGCAACCTATAAAAAGAAGTTATTATGTCATTAAATATTATTTAAACACAATGAATAGGTTAAATATTTCCGTTGTCGGTTTATTGGTTATTTTCGTTCTCTCAGTTGTAAGTAGCTCACTTAAATTACTATTTTTTTATAATCTTACGTTTTCACATAGCATATTGCATTTTTGCATGTAATATTTGTTTATTTAGACATATTTAACAAATATATAAATACTTCTTTTTGTTTATAGATTGTCTCCATTTTTCCCTGTGCGGGGAATGGGACGGCTTCTCTCGTGATTCCTCTTTATGTTTCAATCCAAGTTTCTCCTCTATCTTGAGTTATACCAATATTAATTCACCTTACACATTTATTGCTTCAGCATTTCTTAATAAGTCTCCTTTGTTCCTCCTACCCTACTCCTTTCAGAAATTTAATTAATTCTTTGTATTTAATGATTATTTCGAAGTTGAACGTGCCCTAGCTATCGTAACATACACTGTTTTATTCTGACCTCAGTTGGTGCCACACAAATACTTTCTATATTTTTTAACAATCTTAATTTTATCTATTTTTGTCACTTCAATGATCGATCTATGAGCAAGACTGGTATGGACAAGATTTGGAAAATTTAGTTGGATACTGAAGTACCGCAAAATACTTCAATACTTGAAGGAGCAAAGTGTTCCAAGAGCAAAGCAACCAATGCATCATTCCTATCATGACATATGGATGTCAAACCTAGACCCTAACCAAGGCCATGAATAAACTAGCCACAACAGAAAGTTCAATGAAAAAATCATTATTAGGTATACGACTGTCAGATATAACGAGGAACGACTGGGTAAGATCAAAAACAAACTTTGAGGATATCACAACAAAAATTGCTAAACACAAATGGTGTTTCGAAGGTCACACAGCTAGAAAAAAAGACCAACGTTGGAATACCATAATACATCATTGGAGACCTTACAACGGTAGACGATCAAAAGGAAGACCACAGATGAGATGGGTGGATGACATCAAAGGAATAGCCGGAACAAATTGGAAGTATGTTGCTCAGGATAGAGATTGATGGAAGGAGTTCGGAGGGGCATATGTTTAAAAATGGACGAGAGAAGGCTAAGAGAAAGAAGAATATTGGTCGATCTAAGCCGCATAGCCTTATATTTTTATGTGTATAAGAAGAATAAACCTTCTTTAAAGTTAAAGACAGGTGCTTTGGAGAATAGTGCTGCAATTATTTGTCTTGGTCTACTTAACCGCAAACATTAAGATCAGTAATTTGTTGTATTTCACTGTATCATAGTTTGGGAATTAATCGTTTTGATAGTATAGTGAGTAAATATGTATTGTAGAACGCTTTAAATGCGACGATGTTTGATCCCATCTTATCTTATCTGTGCTAAGCATTTTGTTAATAGAGTGTATAGTGTTGTTGGATGTAATTTAATTATTTTGAATGGTGATATGGCGTCCGTTGAACAATGTGGTTAAAAATATTTTGCATGATAACAATACTGACTCTATTGAAGCTGACAATGGGATAAGATAGGGGATTTCCTGGGTCCTCTTTTGTTCAACCTAATTAAGGATAAAATAATAAAAAAAGTAAGAACTGAAAAAGGATACCAAATGAAAAAAAAAAAACAGTTTAAAATATTCTGCTATGCAGACGACGCAATACTACTCGCTCAAAGTGAAGATGATTTACAACGTATGCTGCACCAATTTAATATAATTACTAAATTTACTAAGATGTAAGTTGGAGCTCAAAGTTCAGATAATAGAACAAGTGATGGAGTTTAAATATCTAGGCATTACATTATCTAGCACAAAAAGCTCGAAACAGAAGTAGAAGAAGTGAATAGAGCAAACAGAGCCGAGGGCTTCTTGAATGAAACAATATGGAGAAAAAAAAATATCAGAAAAGAAACGAAAGGTGAATTTACAAAACAGTCATCAGACCAATAATGACATACGCGGCAGAAACAAGACCTATCACAGAAAGGACAAACGGATGTTAGAAAGAGCAGAGATGAAAACACTCATTTATATAGCTCTGTCTTTTAGAGCCCACTATGACGACAGTAATTTTGAATCAGTGAATAGGTTTCGGTCTTATTACCATGATATCGTTGAAATTTTTTCAGTTTCTTGACATTCTTAAATAAAATTTTGGAAGTGTCATTTATTTTTTCTTTCTTGCTTTAATACTTTTAACTACAATGTCATCCTTTTTTCTTGTTTTTCATTTTTGTTAATGTCATTTCAGTTTCCGATGACGTCATTATTAATGGCATGTTTTCTGTAG